>JACEFO010001785.1:0-1200000 GCA_015342445.1 Digitaria exilis | reverse complement strand
CTGCATGACACCCCAGACCCTGACAACTCCATCTTCACCCCCACTTGCAAGAAGCTGCCCATCAGGACTAAATTTCATAGTCAGGATGGCACCATCATGGGCCTTGATCACTTGGCCTTGATAAACTGCTGACAATTCTTTTGACCGTTTCCTGTAGCATCGGACCTTGACCCTTTCATACCTTCCACCTCTTTGCTCGGTCTCTGAGGAGCTGGTGCTAGCTTCATCACCTCCATGATCAAGGGCGCCGGTCCTCAAGCCCAGCCTCCGGAGCCATCCGTTTCTCCTCCTCTCAATCGCCTTGGGAACACCGGAGAGCTTACCACTGCGGCTCATGAGCCTCTGAATGAATGATAATGAACTGAAACTCCTGCCCACCTTGCTGCTAGCATCGTCCCTGCTGGATCCACTGACAGAATTATCATCAGAGGCACCATCCCCGTAGCTCCCCGTATCCTCCGTGGACCAACTCGACATGGAGCAGTCGTTCTCATCTGACTGCGACCACGATCTCTCAAACTCCGGCACAAGCTCCTCCACCTTCTCAACATCGCCCACGGTGGCCACAGCATCAGCCAGCCCGGGGCTCGAGCTGCACTCCAGGCCCATGCTTCTCATGAATCGCTCCCTCCTCTGCCACACGCTGTCGAGGCTGCCCGACCACGGCAATGCCGGGCGCGGGCTAGGCGCGGGCGTGAGCTCCTCTCGAGAGTCGAAGAATGTCTCCTCCTCCATCTCGATCCTACAGCCTACTAGCAATTGGCACCCCTCCATGGATCTTTAGCACAAGAGCACGGCTCTGCAAAGGAGAGAAGATAAACACATCTCAGACCCCTGGTACGGGAGGCACTTATATAACAGTAAAGCGGCGCTGAATTGGCACGACGGCAACTGGGGACGAGAAAGGGAGAGCGGACGCGGGGGGAGCAAGGATCGGGAGGAGAGGGTGATTAGCATAAACAAATTGGGAGGGGATGGAAGGGTGATTAGCATAAAGAAATCGAGAGGAGAGAGAGGAGGGTGATTAGCATAAAGAAATTGGGAGGAGAAGGTGATTACTGATTAGCATAAACAAATCGCGGCAAATCCCATGCATTCAACTGCACGCATCTCCCAAATCGCGGAGCTCGCATGGCCCAAGCGCCCCGAGCAATGCATCTGGCCTTGCAATCCAACCAACCGCGCGGCCATTATTAAAGCGGGCAGCCAGGCCAAGAAACGCTGACAAAATTCCAGTTTTTTTTAACTCTCTCCCTTTCCCCTCTCAAGAACGGCCGAATTCACCAAGACATATCTCGAAACAGTAGATTGATGATAGCAGAGAGAATAGCAAGGTATTAAAAAAGGAACAAACTGTTGGCAGGGGAAGCTCACCTGGGCGAGGCGAGAGGACAGAATTCGCGCGCACGCTTGGGGTGCTAGGATCCGAGCGGGAGAGAAAAGAATCGTTTTTGCTGGCCTGGTGGCTCTCGCTCAGCTCAGGGACGCCGCGCGTGTTCTTGGCTCGTGGTCGCCGGCCGCGGCAGCATGGCGCAAATGGGTGCCGGCGTGTATTATTGAGAAGGATTGGATTCGAGGCGAGCCGACGCGGGCAAAGCGAAGGAAGGGACTCGCTCGGGGGAATCGGAGACGACGGGCGATTTATTGCGACGGACGTGGAGGCGGAGGCTGAGGAGCTGGCCGCGCTGGGGTCCCCCTCCGTCCCCATCACCATCGCCAGATTTGGAAGACGCAAAAATAAATCTGATTAATCTGGTAAATTGAACTGTGCGTTTTTTTAAAGGATCTCATCAAATTAAATAGCTGTTGTGATGTTGCAGGATTGCCCCTTTTTTCCGGCTGATTATTTCTCCCCGATGACACCTCTCCCCATTTTCTCTCTAGACGTTTCCGCGCACTGGTCCAACGCTGATCCACGCTTCTTTTTCTCTTTTCTTTTTTCTTTTCCTTTTTCTTCTTACGTTTGTTTTTACCCTCTCCTTTTTTTTTTCTTTGGTTGGTCGTGATGTTGAGTGGTAATAGATGAGCTGCTGCACCAGCAGCAAATGAATCGTGCAGCTCTAGGCCTGGGTCTATGCAGCCTTAGGCCTACCGTAACCGGGTGCATCGCCGCGGCAGCGCACCGATCTGCTCGTGTAATCCTTGCCCGAGATGCCACCGTCTGCAGGGATCTTTTCCTTGCTTTGCTGCGGTGGAAAACTGATGTGCTGAGGTAGCACAACAGAAGGTGCACGGCCTGCCACGAGTCACTTCACCCGTGGCATTGTAAAACAGCAACGGCAACAATACTGTACCTGCTCTGCATTTGGCTGTTTCAGAGTTAACCAACTTGCTCTTCAGTAAGATGTTGGATTAGTCATTGACGTCAGATTTTGAACAGAGGAAGAGAATATTTGTGGCACAGTTCTGACCCATTTTCCTGTCCTTTGCAAAGTTTTTCATTGGGAACGACAATTACTGGGTGCTTGGGCCAAATAAAGAGAGATGTTCATCAAAGTGGGGAACAGTTTGATGCACCTAACATGCCAGTACCTTCCGGTGTCTGCCTGGTCCCCTTGGCGCGTGCAGTGCGATTCTTTTACCTAGTCACGCAAAACATGAACGCAACACACTATTTTTGCAGAGGTCTCTTGGGCGACTTGGTCTGCGTCAAGCCGTCAGCTGGGGCTGCTCTGTAGTTTCTTCCTTCCTTTGGTTCGGTCAGTACTGCCGAGCACACACCCACCATTCTGACCACCCATGGATCAGCTCCGGCCGGCCGTTTCGAACGCAAGAAGTGATGTAAACAGTTCGAGTCCACGTACTCTTGATCATGTCAAGAGAGCAAATTCAACGGTAAATTAGTAACTAAAGAACACATCAGCGCTGACGTAAAACTTCATGAGACATTACCTTTGCGATCTGCTTCTGTTTTTTTGCCACGCAAGCATCAGGGAAAGGGGGGGGGGGGGGGAGATGATGATGCTGGCAAGTAGATCGAGGTGCCTGCTAGTTTACTGAACCCGGCCAGCTGGATGATGTGCAATAGAGCAGATGCCTGGACGTATCCATCTCTAGCTAACCCCAACAACCCTGCAGCTCCAAAGTTGATTCGTGGTTGGGCAAAGATGGCAACGCGGGGCGAGGGCGGCACGGCAACAGAGCCCTATTACATGCGCCTCCCTGCATCAGCTAGATAGCTTTTGTGTTTTGTTTATCCACCACCATCTCTGCACGAAAGCTGTTGCTCTTTCGGGGCTCTTGCCGGTTTCAGAGTTCGTTATCCGGCATCCCCGTCTCGGTCTACCTCCATTAGGATACGAGAATTTTTCCCCAAAAAGGAGAAATTTTTTTCTGGTCTCACGGCACATGTGAGCAGACTCTCAGTAGTTGATCAGACATTTATCTGATCCAGTTGTTTTCTCCTCCCCTCCAACAGATCAGGCGGCAGGCATCCAGTTTTGTCCACCACGTATTTAATTTGGAGCACTGAGACTGCTGACAGTTTCATCACAAATGGATTATCTGAAGAAAAAGGTGTCAGCCTGTCAGGAGCAATTCAGAGGAAATTATTTGTCGTAGTTTTATGTGAACGCTAAAGAAATAAGCAAGTCAGAGTTCCATCTTTGGTGTTCTGCCGTTCAATTTGAAGAGCAGTCAATTTATTCATGTGCTGGCTGCAACACTTTGACAGTGACAAAAAGTATACTACTAACATTCTGTTGAAAGGGCCATAATAAGTCGTGGTTGCCTTAATTGAACCATAGGAGGATCGAGCAGCTGCCCGTTCGCTGTCATCTAAGTACTAACAATCAGCTAGGTTTTTGTTTACGGGTAGGGTTAGACTGTTAGGAAGCCTAGCTAAAAATGAAAAGAATATATGCGCTCTTGTACAACGTGAAGCAACCTCGTTTATGCGAGAATCCCTTTCTCAACAATATAATTAATTTCCTTTATTGTTAAAGTGAAACAAAAGGGGCGGGGATTTGTTGAAATTTATGACACGTCTGCACCAACTGATAAATCTTTTTTTTTTGTTTGTCTGTCACTGCATATCCATCTCTAAAATGGCATTTTAACCTGAATCAGCAAATGTGATAGACTGACACTGTTTGTGGTACTCCAAAACACGAGTTGTCTCTGAAATCAAATCATATCGCCAATCATTATGGTGTGTCCTTCGATCATGAAATGTGCAGGGTTAGGTATGACGTCATTAAGTGGAACAGCTCCAACTCGTCCTGCTGGTTTGCTGGTAATGCATCCTATTCTAGGGCAGGCATGCATGGTCAGTAACAATAATCATGCACTAATCATCATTATTAATTGGATACTACTGTTACTCGAGCATGACACTTGAACCTAAAATATCCAAAAGTTTTGCTGATAACCTAATATTCCTGCTAGAATCCGGCATATATACACGCCCATAATTGGTGGTGTGTATGCGTGCTCATCATATATATGCGTTGATGCAGTATGCATACATGCGGCTGACATTTATCTTCTAGGAATAAACTTGTATGCTCATACACTTCACTTTGGTGAATGGCAATGACGTGGATGATTATTCCTTGCATGAAATTAAGGCCATCACCAATATAATAGTGGATGGATTGTCTAGGTACGTACTGTCAAATTGTCAATATAAACTGTGTGGCCAATCGAGCTTTGTTTTCGTGCACAGCACTGATGTACGCCAAAGAGGGAAATATTCGCCATGCATGTTTGCTCTTTGTCCTTTTGCGTTTGTTGCTCCTCATTGGTGCCAATCGATTGAACAAGTAATCTAGCTGCTACAAATGAAGATAAGGCTGGAAGAGCGATAAGCACTACGACTGCATGCAGAAATAGCAAAAACTAAAGGATCAAGTGACAAGCAGAAAAAGATCGAGGTCACTGCAGTCGGCAGCCAGAGCGATGTAACAGCAACTTATGATTATAATCCCACACTAGCTAATTAAAAATGCTTTAATATTTAGATGGCTACTACTATGTTGCACTCCTAACATGCAACAGCAAGCTTTCAAAGATGTCTCTGTCAGCACTGTGTGCGTACGGACCCTGCACAGTGTGCCACTTGGCCTTATTTACCAAGAAGATGCATGAAGCCTGCGAGCTAGTAGGCTGCAAGCATAAAACTATATTGGCTTGACGGTGGACAGGCGACTTGGCTGCTGCTGTTTTTACATTAACATAAGCAAAGATACAAATGAAGGTCACATTCACGGAAGGATCGCGCCCTGTCTAGGGTTCCAACACATATCCTAGGCCACACCACGGTCGCGCCATGTGATGATCGAGAGAGGTAGGCAGATTAAAGAACTTTGCGTGTGTTGTGTGCTGAAAGATGATGGGATAGAGGCAAAGAGAGGTGATGCTGGCCAAAATGACACCGCACAGTTAAGACAAGGTGCCGTGTCCAAAGTAGCCCACAGACACGCCCTGACAATACCGCTACAGTGGTCTATTATATGGACATATGGTTGATGTTTAAAGGACTATATTAAACTGCTGAATTCTTTCCATGTCAACGGTGGAAGTGTAACTCATCAGTCATCACTCAACACTGATGCATGCAGGGAATCAAGCCAGGCTGTGTCGTGAAACAAAAGAGACCGAGTAGGACACACCATTGGATGAATCTGACACCACTGTTCATAGGACCTGCAAGATTTGGGTTGGATCTTTCTCCTGTTCTTATATGTCAACTTGCATAAACAAAACCGAAGTCATATGGGCTGGCTGTCTGGCCGATTCATGCATTCATGCCTGGGCATGGCCGTTGGCCGACAGGGCAAGAACTGATTGGTGCGAAGCCGGGGGTAAGATTTCTTCGATCTGCATGCAGTGGACCAGCGACGTTTTAACACGGGGATGGAGGGGATCGATCGGCAGTGGTACCACACACACACAAATTGACGATGATCTCTCTTGGTTGCGCGAAACCGATCGAGATCGATCGATCGATCTGGATGCATGCAAAGCTGCGACTTTATGAAGGTATGGAGGTGAAGGTGTACGCTGTACGGACTGCCGGAACGCAATGGTTACGTGGAAGGGCGTGGATCATAGGAAGGATGGCCACCTGCTGTAAAGAGCAAGAGAGAGCCCGTACACCGGTGGGCAGAAAGCCCGGGCCGGGCACGCACCGGCCGGTCGAATTTAGGGCACGTATGTTCGTACGTGCCCAAAATTCCCACTTTGTTAGTAGGAGACGTAAATTTAATTTGGGGGGACGCAGCTAGAAAGATAAATTTAAAATCGGTGCAAATTCAGTTTAATTAGATCGTTATATAGTCATTATAAACTCCTCATTTATATTTGCACCAGCAATTTGTTGTTGGTAGAGTTGGTGAGCTGCCTTATTAGCTTGCCCCGATAGGATACTGAGCTTACGTTTTACAGATTAACATGCATGTGTTGTGATCCATGAGACATGAGTCTACCTGGCCGTGCAATGCATTGTGTGATCGGGTCTGCAGCGATGGCCAAGAAGATCGGTCCAGCTTATTGCCGTGTCACGCCCGCGGTCGAGTCGCGATTTCCCGATCGAGTCAGCGCAGACGTGCGTGACTAGACCGGATCCATGTTTCTTCTCAGCGCGAGTCACCGCGTGCTTAATTGTTAGCTACAGTCAGAGAGTCGTTTCCGTTGACTCGATTGGACCCTGTTATTTTCGTGTCGATTATTGGACTCCGCGTCGACGACAAAGACTCGTCGTCGTTGCTAATAGTTTTTTTTTCCACCTTAAAAACCCAATTATCATTTTCCAAGAGAAAATACCTATACTATTGTAATATGGTATTGGGGGCTAACTAGTCTGCAAAGAAGCCCCAAGCGTAGAGACCGTAGACGCATGTCCCCCTTTCCATTTGCCAGCACGCACGCATTACGTACAGTACGCAAGCACGCATTACGTACAGTACGCAAGCACGCGACAAGGTGTGCCCCGGGGGAAAAAAAAAATCGCAGTCTCAGGCCTTCAGAGCCCTGCGCGCGCTACTACGCGACAGCGTTCGTGCGTGTCTGGGACTCTGGGTTGGGGAGGCTATAGCGCAGCTATCAGCTATGCCTGCGTGCCCATCCTGGTCGGGTCCGGGAGATCGATCGGGTGATCCGGGGCCAAGAGTCAACGGTTTTGCTGGGTGATTAGAGTAGTAAACCCGACAACAGAGCTCGATCGTAGAAGAAAACTGCACACGGCCGGTATATATGTGTAGGGCTTGGGCAGTATCAGTATAAACGGTTATCTGTATGTACTGTTGTTCTGTGGGCGTGCTCTGGATTGAGGCTATCTGCCTGCCAGTATGTAGTTCAGGCTCTCTGTATACAATCTGTGATCTTGGTTGACCAAGCTCCTTCTATATGTCCAGTATGTAGTTTTTGTTTCCTCAATGCTTACAAAGTCAATTTTCTTACCAACAAATGGGATTACTTATTGGTCAGGTTACATTTACCAAGAGGCAAATCCAAGTCAGGGTTTGAGTGAGAAGCACGAGGTGGTTCCTCACTGTACACTAGCTGTTTTCTCCCCTTATATATATGCTGAAATTAAATATATAATGGTATACTGGTATGGAGTGCCGAGCTAGTCCATATGTAACGAAAAAGTATATAGAAAATATATAATCCTTGCACAAGCGATGGCATGGCCATGCATGAGAATCACACTACCGGAACACGACAAAGAACAGCATGGGGGAGAGATTGTGAAGAAGGGAGTACAGACGACGCATCCCAGGTTTCCATGGGGTAGTTTGTTTGCATAAAACACGCAAGCTTATGATGCTACATTCTAGTCGATTGCATTGAGAGCAAAGCAGCCGAGCAGACTTTCGGTTTACTTAGCAATGTGAACATACACTAGCTAACCTGGCTAGTATATACTTATATGATATACTAGTGTAGCAAATAAAGTTACAGGATCATCATTTTGTTGCACGACAAAGGATGGACGCACATCATACTTGTATAGTACATCAATTGTCAGGTCCTAACGTTACATTGCCTATAATTTAGTACTGGTGGCTAGCTGTGGCATCCAATAAATACATACTCTACAATCTGAATAATCGCATGCACCTACGTACTTCCTTTGTACTAAATCCCAAAATGTAGGTCTCTGTAGCTTTATCTGAAGTTAAATCAAAATTTTCTAGCTATATTTAGCCAAGTTTATATAAAAATATGGGAACCTACATTCCGTAAAAAAAAAACCCAATCTCCACATCAAATTGTTTAAATCAAATGCACCATGAAATATACCTTGACAACGTATTTATTTGTATTACATACTAATATGCCTTTTCTATAATTCTGATTTAAATTAGAGGGGTTTGACTCTTATAAAACCAAAATGGTCTACATTTGGGGGCAGAGGGGTACTAGCTTACAATTATGAAATTAACAGTAAAGATATTTAATCCGATGAGTAGATTCCTAAATACTTAGTGAAAATTGCCAATGTCATGGGTAGAAACCGATTTAGAGCTAGCTAGTAGTACAAGGCATTAGTAGGGCAAGGTACACGACTGACTTCGCTTACTTGACTTGGCACAGTATTTAACTAACTTCAGTGACATCCTAGGAAAGCAAAGTACGGCGTACACAAACAAACTCCTGCTCGCTAATATCCATGAGCGAAACCAGGTGCTAACTGGGCCAGCTCGCAACACACACCGTGCCTGCGTACACAAACCACCCGCCGCCCCCGTGCAAGCCCGACGCAGAAAGATGCGGCCGGGCGCTTTGCGTCTCTAGCCAGCACAGCTGCTGCTGCAGAGAATATATCGTGAGCCCATCGCATCGTCTCAACTCTCAAGGCTCCTCGCAAAAATTTAAATCCTGAGCCTGTCAGCCTGTGGGTTTGGTCGGTGTCGACGGTTCCGGCAGCAAATCCCACGACGAACTCCCCCCGGAATCCCTGAATAGACAATGCCATGCTGCCGGCGTGACTGGCGGAGCAGATCGAGTCCTAGGAACGCGTCGCGGACTCCGACGTCTCTCTCTCCCTCTCGCATGCGATGCGTTGCACGCCGCAACACGCTGTCGCAAACGCTGTCACGCGCCGAATGCACTGCACTTCACTGCACTGCAGCTCCCCACCCCATCAGTGGCGATCGATCGGATCGGAGCTGACTTTGCGCGCTCAAGTTGGCACGCCATGACGCGTGTAATGAAATGCACGACTTCTCCCGGATGTCAAAGGGCGGGGTCACCACGAATAAGAAAAGCGACGGGGAACCTCCTATTATTACTCGATATATGGTGTCAGTGAGTGAGCAGCAGCACGTGTCAACGCAACTTGACACCTCCTATGTTACGGGAGACGGAAACAAAATACAGGCAGGAGGGGGGATGCGTGTCAGCGTGTGGATTACCTCGATTTGCTTTTCGAGTAAAAATATACAGCATCTTGATCGAGCCTTGTTGGTTTTAGCGCCATGTTATGCGTGGGAGATGCCGATGCAGAGGATTTTGCTCCCAGAGCCACGCCAATGTTCTTGGCACAGAATAAGCCGTTATTGTACACAAATAAAAAGGAAGCAAAGTACTCCAACGTTACTACTGGCATGGAGTACTTGGAGAGAGAGAGCTTCACGGTTGATCTGGTTCAAATACTTGTACGCCAGCTGAATCTGAGTAAAGGGTTATTTCTATTTGGACCACGCTAATTACACAATATAGGTGCTACATCTATAGTACTACAGTAGCAAACAAGAACGATAGGTTGGTTCTGGCGCATGTCAACGGACGTACTACGCCCGCCGTAGCCAATTTCGGGTGAGAAACCGACAAAACGGATGGAATAGCGCCAGTATCCAGAGTCCCGGAACATGACATATGTATCGCATCGGTTCAAGAGTGTCCACTTTGTCGGTGCTGCAACAAGTCGCTGGCGGTTCCCTCTCTAGCTAGGTCCCAACGAGAAAACAGAACAAGAGCGGACACGTACGCGCGCTCCCCTACGAAACAAAGCACGCGACGCGACGAGAGCCCGTACGTACGTGTGCGTGCCGCGCGACGAAGCTGCCTGGCGCCCGGCAGCGCGCCGCGGGCGTAAACAACTCGCCGCGCTCGGCCACGCACATCGCCTGGCGACGACGGCGCCGCAAGGGGACAAATTGAGGACACGGTGCCGCGACCAAGTAAGTAAGTAAACGCACGAGCTACTAGTAATACTTGAAGAGTATGAGAGCTGCTAGCTGCGAGGCCACCACGTATACACCAGCGCGCATGTGTGTGTGTGTGTGTGGAACGCACGAGAGAGAAGCCAACGCTGGAAGCTAGGCGCGCCGTGTCGCGCGCGTTGCGTAACTACGCGCGGATCGCCGTGCCGCCCGGGCGCTCGCTACGCGTGGCGTGGCGTGCGCGCTCGGCGCGCCAGTGCATGTGGCCACGGCGCGGGGCGCGGGCCGTGGCCGCCGAGCCTCGAGGCCAACCGCTCGATTGGTTTGGTCCCTGGCTGGCAGCCAAGCCACCCGGCCGGTGCAGTGCATGGGCACAGCACAGGGCATTGATATTCTCTCCGCTCCGGGCCGTGCTATGCCAGCCGGCCAGATCGAGACGAGACGCGCCAAAATTTAAGACCGGATCGAACGATCGGGCGAAGGCGCGAAGCTGGCCTGATGAGCCATGCAGGCAGGCGGCAGGTGCGGTGGTGGAGGAGTCGGTTGGTTTTGTTTAATTGCCGTACGTACGTACTGTATGTCCGGCGTCGAATGTCAGCGCTCGTAGCTTTAGCTATACATGGATGCGGGCACATGGAGGACGACGACGTCCATGCGTACGAGTAGGTGTAGCGTCCGAGTGTGTCCGAGCAGGTTGTTGTGGGGGTTCCAGGCTGGATGGGGTGTGCAACGTGCATGCACTCACTCACCGGCCACGGTTACGTTTGAGCTGGCCGGCCGCTCGGGCTCGATCGGGTGCGTACCGTACTGACAACGCCGTGCGAGCTCACAACAGCTCAGTGCAGTGTCCGTGTTCACGCGCCTGGCACGGAGTAGCCGAACGAACAAACGAAGCAAGGGTGGCGGATTGGAGTAGCTGGCGACGCCGACATGGTGCGTACACGCAGTGTAGGTGGAGCACGGGCGAAAAAACAACCGTTACTAGGAGCTGATATACGATCGGTCATGAACTCGCGAGTCATGATCAGTTGTTTGGTTGGTCCCATAACATCACTGCAAGGCGTTGTTAAGGATAAGGTCGAACAAACAAGCAAATCATGCATCCTGGCAAGTAACAAACACTGTAACAGCCAGCAGCAACAGAGTGTGCGATGTGATCCACCGCGACGCAACTGGGCCTGGCTGTGTCCGATCACGTGGGCCAGCCAGCAGCAGCAGGGAAGAAGAGGAGGAAAGCGCCGGCCGCCGGTACGGTCCGACAACAACAACACGCACACACAATGACAAGAGGCCCGCCCGCGGACAAGGAAGGAAGGCCGACGAAGAAGAAGGTCGCGCATCACTGTGATGGGCCCCCGCCCCCGTCCGAGAGGGGAAAGATAAAGGAAACGTCGCTCGTCAGTCCCGTCGGGACGCGAGAGAAAGGGGCCTAATCATGCGGGAGGAATGGGTTGGAGAGGATGGCGCTATCGATCGGTATCCATCGACCATCGTGATCCGGGTCCGTCGTATGCTTGTGGAGCAGCAGCTTTCGGTGGATCGGCCGCCCGCCCCCAATTCGGCAGCGGACAAACTTGCCGTTGCGGGGTAACAGTACAAACACTGTGCGCGCGCGCCGCCGCCGTCGTCGCATATGTGCCCCGCGTGGACGCCGTACCACGCGACTTCTGGGGTTCAAGGCCAAAAAAACCCACCACACGAGAGGGTCGAGCGAGCACGGAATCAGCTAGGATCTCCTACGCGCGTTGATACACACGGACGATCCGCACGCACGTCGGCGGCTGCTGGGCGAACGCACGCAGGGCATCCGATCAACCGGCAAGTCTGGAGGAGGAATTTAGTATACTGGTCTCAAAGCACGGGTACGAAACTAGATAGGCTTAAATCGCCCGGGCCTGCGGGACATGCACACACACTTGCCGGCTTATATGGAGACTGGAGAGGATATGCTACTGATATTGTGTACCGGTCTGATATAGCTGGGACACCACTAAAAAATCTGATCAGCTAATGATCCATATAAACAACTAAATATACAGAAAATGAGCACAACAAGGCTGCTGTCTCGTCAAAATTCAGCGTCTAATTAACTTCATGAATATCAGATAACCCCATGAAATCTTATCAGTGCAATACATTCTATCTAATCCATGGAACGAAACTAAATGTCCAGACAATAAACAGAAAAGGAGCTGTTGCATCCGATCAAACTCTAGTATTAGTACCATCAAAATCAGATATCCTCACACCCTCACGGCCTCACAAATAAGCAGCTACCTCTCCCTTCTAATCATCCAACCCAATGCTGTTACTCCCTTTGTAACCAATCAATTGCTTTAGGAACTTATAGTAGGATGAAAACAGGGGCTGTGATAATGGGCAAAGGAGAGAAAAAATTATTGAAATGGAGGCAAAGGAGTAACAAGGCTTGTGTTGACTTTGTGTGGAGTACTACTGTGTTACCTGAACAAGACTTGACTTCTTTTTAGTGCATCAGATCAACTTGTGTGATGTAACTTTATCAGATCAACAAGACCAAGCTTCAACTTCTATCAGAAAAATGGAAAGGCTTAGCAGTTAGTTCATGACAGTAGGACGCAAACAGGTGACATCAGATGAGAGGATGGTGCTCAAGACAGCCTCGGAGCTCATCATGGTGTAGACTCCTGAGACAGCTCATGGCGGAGAAAGGGTGTCCTTTACTCCCGGTGTTTCACTAGGTATATGCATGAATTCTGATGGTCAGGTTTCACAATTATGCACTGCAGGTTCAGAAAAAAAATATATTTCTAGTTGCCTGCTCCGTTGGGAACAAATGCAGCCAAAACAATGAGGCTCCTGCATGCACCAGTCTGTATCTATAATAGTCAACTGCATTAATAAAGTTCTTTTTTGAGTCACAGAATACTTGAAGACTTAAATGGTGCCCGGTAACAAGGACCCCAAGGAAGGAGTTTAAAAAAGGGGATTAAGACTATAGAAATGAGATAACCTTTGTGATATGTAGGCAACCATTTGAAAGAAGGAACCTCAATTTATTTTAGTCCAAAACAACAAAAGGAAGTGCTAAAGAATTTAGAAGGCCAGTTCATCCACTTATCTGATTTGGCAGTGATACATGTCATCAGGGGCGGAGCCTAGTGGAAGCGAAACTGGGCTCCGGCCCCTGCTGGCTCACGGAAATGTTCAGCTACACTGAATGGCTGTCATTGCATCAGCTCTAATGGAGTGCTTGAGCGCTAGAAAAATACTGCATTTACACATGCTGAGCAAATTGATAGTCGATCCTCTGTTGCGTGTCCTCTGCAAAGTCATTGCTGAACAGATCAATGCATGAACACTCGAGGTAATAAAAATGTTTTTTTTGGCGATTATTGTTCAATTATCACAATCTAGTTTCAAATAACAAAAATGACATCTGAATCATATTTGTTTGTCATCCTAAAAAAATGCATCGCACACCAAGTACGCGCGGATACAACATAATCATAGAACATATAACATAAAAAAAATGAGTTTCAGTATCTCTCTTTAGTTGTGGTCATCATAATTGGCATCTAGGAAAAAATATATAACATATCGTGAGAAAAAATGCCTCTTTTGACTATCCACCTAAAAGTTGCAAAAATTTTGCTCATATCCATATCAGATTGCAGTGAGCAAAGATATATATAATACATAATGAAAGAATAGAAAACTAAAGCACTTATCTTCAGATGGATAAAGTTAGCATCCAAAGCTGAAGAAAATGCATCAACCATACAAACTGCAAAGAGAAACGGAATTTAGACACATCGTAGATATATATAATAACAAACCATTAGAAAAGATGATCAGGAGATGGTGAAAAATGGATGGACTAAATGATAAAAGATCCTAACCTAGTTACCAGTTGCTATCAAAGTTAAGAGAAAACATAAAACAAAATTACATGAAAATTTATTTTAAAAAAAATACATGACAAGATGCATCCTATCATCCATAGAAAGGCTGCTGAATAGATGAAAAATACAAATATTACTAACTTGTTAGTAATATGGTTATACCTATCATTTTCGTACATCATTAGTAGCAAGCATCAAAAAATTATATGTCTGTTTACAAATGACACAATGATTCTTTAGGAAGAAGTCCTGGAACGCTGTTACCATGGCAAGGCCTGTCACATCTTAATCTGGCAACCATAGCCATAAAAACAAAATGTTTCTGCGGCTTCTACTAGTTCTAGAGATAAATTGCAATTAGATGTTGAGACTTCACACCACCTGCCCTTGAATTTAGCAAGTTGTGACCTCCACAGCTCAGTACACTGAACACATTGAAGGTTGGGATTCATTTCCTTGTACAGCTCAACTAATCTCCATGACCTCCATAAAACAATAGCTCCAGTCCTGTCCTGATTGGCAAAGCTAGATCACAAATGCGAATGTTTTCATTGAATTGAAAAATCGCAGACAAACATGAACAATAGAATTATGTACCTCTAGTAAATCCTGAGATCTATTCATGCTCATGCTCATGCTCAGATGGCCTTCAAAAGTCATCTTGACAACGTCATCCACTTTCCACTTCCTGTGGATGCTCTCCACAATTTCCTGACCTTTATCCTATCCTTCATCCTCAGTGCCGCATCGCTGAGCCATAATTGGACGTTTCTACCTTGCAGATTCATGTTACCGTACCTTTCAACCAATAACAGTGTGCTTTATTCCACCCAAAAGAAAAATCACAGAAGAAAGAAGCTCCATGCAAACTTTTCATTAAAAGTTTAAACCCTGTACAACAGAACAGAATTTTTTCTACACGATGAATGCAAGAGCATAGCAGCTCCATCTCTTCAAAATCTGTTATCTTCTTTTTTTATCTATTGGATACTAGCTTGTAAACATTACATTGAAGACAAGTACAAGAAGAACTAGAGAATAAGAGGGTACAGCAATGGCATGGAAGAAGTGTTCACCACAGAAAGCTAATAGCAGTCAGCAATGTCCTAGTAGAGCCTGCCAGAACAATCAGCGGCACCACAGTAGCAATGCTTAACCTTCTCCTCACCATCATTGTCATGGACCTGACCTACCTTATAATTATAATGGTAGGTCAGCTCCTGTAGTGGCGGAATATTTTCAACAGCAAAAAACATAACATGCGGCATCCTCATGTCATCATGGTCCCAAAGAACATTTTGGGCATAGAGGTTTGGTGAACAACTATGGTTGATGAATCTTCCCACATTGCCGCAATCCGCTGCATCTATTGTGAAGCCTTTCATTGTCTTGGAGGACGAGGTAGAGGATTGTACACCAATCACTGACTTTAACCCCTCCCAAAGTTTTTCATCATGGTAGTTATTACCGATATCAAATAGATACTCGTCATTTTGTCTATTTTCAGCTTCTTTATCTTTCAAGAGCTTACCAGTATATTCGCATATAAAAGTCCCTGAAGATATAGAACTCAGGGATCTGACACCCCAACCTGTCTTGCTTGTCTTGAATATTTCTAGTGGAATTTTTATACCATGCTGACTCACCCTATTGTGGCATGTTGGTGGACACCTGCAAGTTAATTGGTTAGCAAACTTGTATATAAGCTAGATTATCAACTCAGTTTGAAGCTTATTGTCTAGATTGCATTAATATGTTTGCTTGTCAAAATCTTATGGGGCAATTATTTGTACCGCATACATCTTCTGCTGTTCCTAATGTTTCATAATGTCCAGCTATCATCTAGATTTAAAACTAACCACCGAAATTAATGTTACATCACATAGAAGTTTGAATGGGGCTGGGAAATTACTCCTGGTTTCAAATTTAATATGGTAACTTCAAAAATTCAACAGAACTAAATAACCACAAATAAACATTTTGTCTGGTTGACAACTATTTGCATTAGATAGGTTTCTACAAAGCCGTACCTGCACGATGGACCACACTCATATATGAGAGGCCTGGCCTCAACGATCGCACCATTGAAATTGAACGGGATTTCCCCTCCATTCTTCACTACACAAGCACATCTAACAGAGTCCGAGCAGCCATTTGTGCAGTCGCAACCCACTGGAGAATTCTTTTCGTACCAAGTTGGATATATAACCTTGTTGATGTATTTAAATGGTGCAGGCCTCATGTCATCAATTGTGTTGATGACAGATATGGGTATACTCTCGATTCCCTGTGATATATCAGGCAAACAAAGACCTTCACGATCTTTGGACTTCCTTGTCGCCTTGACTGCGTGTAGAGATAATTCTGGTTGTCCTGCCATCCTCTGTAACTTGTACTTGAACACCATCTCACCTTTCGGGCCTTCCTTCCAACATTCTACCACCTCGTACAACCCATCATAAATAAAAGTCGACGTTTGCCTGCCTTTAGAATTACCAGCTTTGCTGCTACTTTGACCTTTGAACCCATGAATCACTCGAACAGGGGTCTTAGTATCTATGCAATTTTTCAAGGCGAGATTACCCCGCTCAAGCTTTTGATCATCTCCTTCTTTGTTGCCACCAGCCTTCCCTCCAGAACCAGTGTATATTAGCTCATCCGAGCTTGATAGTTCATCGGAATAGCCTCCGGAGGCAACAATGCTTATAGCAACAAGAACGCCATTAACCTTAGAGGTGTCAATACCTGCCTGGTAAATGCGATGAAGACCAACTATCGACAACTCAACTCTAGAATGAAATTCATCACCAACTTCAACACCGGGAATATTTCCCACAATAGGACCAGGTTTTTTATAGGTAGGGTCTTTCTTCAAAGTCTCAACTGCTTCAAGGTCAATCCTTCCGACGTTGCGAATACCTTGTTCATCAACTTGCATAAGCTTTCGACATATAGCCTGAAAAAACTGGAGCAGCTTCCTAACTTTGCTTCGAGCATCTATATCATGGTCCTCAGGTTGCCGGTGGTGTGACCCGAAAGGAACAGATGGAGGATCCGCGGCACATATTTCTTGGTTTTCTCCATACAAAACTAGCGCCCTGGAGTTGTCGTAGTCTTCCATGTTAGAATCAGCATTTTCCTCCATTGTCTCGTCATTGATCGATTCACGGGAGGTCACTTTCCCTGTCAGTAACTTTATTGGGGTAGCATTATTTACCTTACGCCTATTCCTAGCAGGAATAGACTTGGAAGCACTAGCAATAGACTTTCTTCCTCGTGACCAAGGGCATTTGTCAGGAGCCATCAATGCTTGAACAATTAACTGATCAGGGACAAGGTTCATACTATTACCAGCATTCTTTCCAATCTTGGTCTCCCTAGCAGACCTATTCAAATTGTCTTTGCCCATGTCATCACCCTTCAGCTTACGAGCAGACTCATTTTGCTTCATGTTAATTGAGAACCCCACTTCTTTTTTAGTGCTCAAAGTCTTACTCTGCATCTTCCCTGATACAGGGGCCTTTGCATTACAAATCAATGCAGCATTCATCTTGTCACTCTCCAACCTCCTTCCTTTTGTCTTTGCATCAACGGGGTCGCTCAAAGGTGTCCTAAGAATACTTCTATGCAAGCTTCCTTCAAGTTTATTTTTCATCTTATCATCCACCACCGTTTGATTCCCTTCACGTGGTGAGAGTTTCCCCTTCATCTTCTCATTGGAACTATTTCTCAGTGAAGCTTCTGCAACAACATTTTGCTGCAGGTCACCACCTTGTTCTGTGCCTACAAAATCATCTGGCTGTTTCACACTACTATGAGCCCAGATTTGCTCTTTATCCACCATTCTCTTGCCTCCCAATTTCTCATTGGTGGCCTCTAGTGGTAATGTAAAAGAAGCAGCCCCACCTAAAACTGGGGTTGCCACCAAGGCATCACCATCTATGACAGGTGTGGCTTCTAACTGCAACCTCGCTTCATCTCCACTAACAGTGGTAGCAGCAGCAGACCTCCCACAGCCAGGAGGAAATGTGCGGATGGGTGAGACATCCAAAATTTCAGCATCTATGGTGGTAACAGAAGGTCTCCCACATTCAGGAGGAAATGTGCGTACGGGTGAGACCTCCAAAACTCCACTGGCTTCGGTGGTAATGGGAGTCCTCCCACAGCCAGGTGGAAATCTGCGTATGGCTGAGACCGCCCTCATCTTGGGTGGCGGATTCACAGCAGACGTCAACCACCTCTTCGCTCTGCTTCCTGCAACTACATTTTCCTTACTCTCCATGGCATCCCCATCAGGAGAAGCCTTCTCCCTCACCACCTCACTGTTCTGACCACCTCCATGCTCCTTGTCTGCCAACAAACCAACCTCATCACCATTCTGCACAGAACTAGAAACACCAACAATGTCACAACTCTCCGATACTTTTACTGCTGGCGCCATCGCCATTTCCACCACCCTGATCCCCTCCTGACGATCCAATGACATCACACCTTCATTGCCCAGCAATTGTGCCTCTCCAATCTCCACATTGTCTCCATCCTCCCCTGCACTCTCAGGACCCAACTGAGGGAGGGCATGCGAGAGGGAGCCGTTGCACACGGCAGACAAAACAGCTGCTGGAGAAGCAAGCTCCTCCACCTTATTTTGCCCCTGCTGAGGAGGGGCTCCGTTCTGCGCCGCACCTAATGCGGCATCCTCCTCCATCTTATCTGACCCCTGCTGCTGAGGCAGATCGCCGTTCAGAGCTACAGGTGAAGCGGCGGCAGCCGGGGCAGCCGCCGCCTCCACCCTATCCGTCCCCTCCCGCCGAGGAAGGGCGACGTTCTGGGCCACCGGTGAAACGGCGGCCGGGGCGGCCGCTCCCTCCCCATTATCCGAGCCCTCTTGCCGAAGCAAGGAGCCGTTCTGAGCCGGAGGCGAAACGGCGGCGGGGGCGATCGCCTCGCCCGCTCTGCCGCCGAGAACGCCGGCGCCGCCATCCGTGACCTTATCCCCATCGCCTGCCGCGGCCGCAGGGAGCGCTGCAGGCGGGGGCGCGGGAGTCCGGCCGCACCCGGGCGGCCAGGACCGCTTGGCGGAGGCCCTCCCAGGCCTCAACCTGCGCGCCGCCGGCGACTCCACGCCGATCCCCACCATAGGGCCGTGCCCCACACCCTGCAAAATCCAGATTCGAATCAGCGGGCAAACAATGGTAATAACCGAATCGTCGGGGCACCCATCAGCAATCGATACCTAATCCTCCTACAAATCCCCCACAACCCACCAATCGACTCCGCAATCCGGCGCTGCCCGGCCGGCGCGAGGGTCTCACCTTTTCTCCGAGACGCGCGGGGGGGGGGGGGGGGGGCGACTGCCGTGGTGGCGAGGCAGGCAAGGAGGTGTGGAGAGCCGGAGCGGAGCCAAGCGAAGTGGGCGCCGGGAGAGCAGGATTGGAGTGGAATGAGAATTCTGGTCTGGACTCTCGGAGAGGGGTGAGACCTCAGCGAATGACGAGGGGAGCGGGCAAGGAGTCTGCGTCACGAACGCGCGCCCGCGCCTGCACCTCGGAGTCTCGGACTTCCGTTTCCGGGGCGTACACGTGTAGTGCTAGTCAGGACTGCAGGTGCAGCTATAGCCATAGCATAGGAAGAATTCAGACCGACCTCCTACTCGCTCCTTCGGTCCTTTCCACAAAACCTGTCGCTTTGGCCGGTAGGCTCTACCCATTTGATTTTAAAAAAAATCTTTTCTAAAATGATGAGGAGATAAATAGAAAAGTTAGAAAAAGAAATTTTCTGAAAAACATGTTCAGAGGATGAACACGAAGGTGAAAAAGTACTTTTAAAACTAAACACTTGTGTCAGCTCCCACGTGTCTTGCCTTGTCGTCTCGGTGAGAGCAATAAAGGGCATTATGATAATTTCAATGAGTTGTTATTTGGTCGATGAAAGGTTTTTTTCTAGAAAATTCAGATTGTACTCTCCCCATCATAAAAGGAAAAACATTTAAAACATCGATATGATCTCAAAAACATAATTTTGACTAACTTATTATATTATAAATATATTTTAAAAAGTACTTTTCTGAAATTATATTTTAATATATTACTATATTATTTTTACATTTCTAACCTTGACATATAAAAAATATTTTTAGTCAAAGTTTGAAAAAATAAACAGGATTATCACTTTAATGGGAAGGACATCTGTAAATAGAAATTTCCATACCGTTTATCGGCGGCTGTAGAAAGATACTACTCCCTACTTCAGTCACTTCCACAAAACTTATCACTCTAGCACAAACAAAAACACCACACAAAACCTGTTGCTTTGGCCGGTAGGCTCACCATTCATGGTGGCACCTCCTATCCTTGGTCCTTGCGTCGGCTCCCACGTGTCTTGCCTCGTCTTCTTGGTTAGAGCAATAAAGGGTATTATGATAATTTCAATGAGTTGTTATTTTTTTAGGAAATCAATGAGTTGTTATTTGGTAGTTCAAAGGTTTTTTCTAGAAAATTCAGATTATAATCTCTCCATATAGAAAAGAAATTCATTTAAAATATTGGTATAATCTCCAAAACATAATTTTGACTAACTTGTCATGCTATAAAAATATTTATAAATATATTTAAAAAGTATATTTATGAAACTGTATTTTAATACATATTTACTATATCATTTTCACATTTCTGAACTTAACAACATTAAAAAAATATTTCCATTGAAAGTTTAAAAAATACACGGCAGTCCTGAACACTCTCATTATATTTTTTTCGAGAATATATTAAGAAGAAAAGTAGCATTACAAAAGATTACACGTGGGCCTTTAGTCGGGCACACGCACACGACATTAGCAGACGATTTCTACGTACTTAGCCTGAAACACACCAACCAAAGAAAAACTAAAACCCCCTATCAACAACACCTAGTTAGACTGGTCCAGGCATCCAGCGGCTATCAGGAGATGGTTGTCCCTACAAGCATGCTAGCATGTATATTGCCTCCTGCGACTCATCGTTCGAGAGCTCCCGAGCCGCTGGTAGGAGATCCCTGAGGGCACTAAAGAACCGATCGAACTCATTGCGAGCGGTGTCGACATCTGTGTTGGCACCTGGACCCCTTCCAACGAACCCCAACCGTTTCATGGCATGAATTATTATTATCGCTTTAACGGGAAGGAGCATCTGTAAATAGAAGGGTGTGTTTAGTTAGTAGGAGGAGAAAAGAACTTTTTCTGAGAAGCGTGTTCTTTGAGAGGGATGAATAGAAAAGTTAAAGAGAATTAAAAAAAAGTTTTTCTAAAAAACATGTTTTCTGAGAGAGATAAATAGTAAAGTATAAAAGAACTTCTGGAACTAGCAGAAATGGAAATTTCTGCTTACATGTCGGTGCCCATCGTTCGGACTTCAGACGATCGCCGAGTTTGTCTCTGTTTGTCTGCCCCAGAAAGGTGGTTCGTTGTCACAGGCTGACAGGCCCACACGACGGCATGCAGCAGCGGCGGGCGGCGGAAGGACCAAAGGAGCGTGTGGCCCATTCCCTCGTGGGCTGGGCTGGACTAATACACGTGCTATATCTATCCTTTAGTTTGACGGCGGCGGTGGCCCAATGCCCTGGATCTTTTTTATGGGGAAAATATCCATTTTATAACCTTCAACTTTTGAGCTCGTCCGAGTTTCAACCTTAATATACAAAACCAGAAATCTTTCAACCCTGAACTATCAAAACCGTTTGTTTTTCAACCTTCTCCAGTTTTGAAGGTGGTTTGCGAAACAAAAATTCATTTTACACCCTTAAACTATAGCTTTCGTTTAATTTTCAACCTTAAACTATAGCGCTCGTTCAATTTTCAACCTCTACCACGACGGACTCCCTCGTCCCCGTCATGACGATGGCGACACTTGCGAGCACTGACTTCTCGTCACCGTTCTCCATATCCTTCTCACCCATGCATACCGAGGTGCGGCGTGGCCGATGGAGGTTGAAAAATAGACTTAGCACAAGTGCGATTAGGAATCCATACATAGAGAGCAATCATTCCAAGGTTGAAAATTGAACGAACGTTATAGTTCAAGGTTGACAATTGAACGAAATCTATAGTTCAAGGGTGTAAAATGGACTTTTGTTTCGCAAACCACCTTCAAAACCGGAGAAGGTTGAAAAACAAACGGTTTTGATAGTTCAGAGTTGAAAGATTTTTGGTTTTATACATTAAGGTTGAAATTCGGACGAGCTAAATAGTTGAGGGTTGTAAAAAGGACTTTTTCCTTTCTGCTGCTGCTGCCACTAATCTTCTTGCCATTCCACCACTTTCTTCAGGGAATTTTCCGAATCAATCAAATCAAAACAAAACAAAACAAAAGCCGCCGCGTAGTGGAGATCGGCGAAGGCCCCCTGCGGCGCCGGCGCGCTCGTGCCTTCCGCATTGCGCACTCGCATCGCACACCTGGAGCGGCCTGAACAGGATAGGAGCGAGCGAAGCTCCAGGTTCCGGCGCCGCGCCGCGCCCGCCCCCACGAGTCCACGACGGCGACCTCCACCATATGGCTCCTTCCATTAGGCTTGTCCTATCGTCCCCACCCTCCCAAGGTCAGCAAGCACAACACTCTGTCGTGGAGTCATTCGTTTGGTGAATTCCCTCCTGTGAAACAGGTCAGAGGAGATGGTGTCGTCTTCCTCTCGTCCCCACCCACCACCGACCCCCACCCTGGTGCTGCCCCCTCCATCGCCTCCCCCACACGTGTCCAGCCCAGTCAGGGAGAGAGGACTCCCACCACTACCTCGCGCCGGTCAACTAGGGACCTGGACTCGGACGTGGAGATCATGAGGGACACGTGGAGGGATGGGATGGGGGCAGGTGGAGAGGACCACGCCACAGCCACAGCCAGCGCCAGGCCACCAGGGCCCCGCGGACGAAGAGGGTGGGTCCATCCAGGAGTGGTTCGGTCAATTGTGGCTCGTCCCTGACCCATCCCCACCCACAACCCACCGCGGCCACCATGGAGTTAGGGTTCGTGAACTCCTCACCAACCTGATCTAGATTCGCAAGGATCTGCTGGAGAAGAAGTCCGTGAGGCCAGAGGACTGCCATCCAGCCGCCGAAGGAGACTTGTGGGATGGATCCCCAAAGAAGCTGGACTTCGCGAAGGATTTCTAGGCCAACGGGGAGAAGGAAACTTTCCTACAAGTCGTGAAGAAGATGGCCGGAAGAGGCAGAGGAAGGGGGAGAGGTCAGCGTTCGCCGTCCCCTGATGAGGAATGGGGCTGGGATCATGGATGGCAACAACCGCTGGCACCACCGTTCTTCCAGCCCCCCCCCCGCCGCCATATGGTTACTACCCAGGCCCTCAATTCCAGTCGCCACCCAACCACTTCCAAGGCTATCCACCTCCACCTCCCCCCACGTTCACCCCCCACCTCACTACCGGCCACAGTTCCAGCAAGGTCCGCGCCCAAAGCAGTTTTAGAACAACAAACTTAAAGGGCAAGGTCAGTACCAACAGCAACAACACCCGAGACAACAACAACAGAAGCAGGAACCACAGCCCCAACAAGTGCAAGAAGGTAACAAAACTGCACCCAATCCGTCAACTCATACTCCGGAACCAAAAAAGAGTGATCAGGACAAGGATAGAGAGAAGTCCTTCTGCTGCTACAATTGTGGGGATCCAAGCCATTATAGTTCAGCTTGCACAAAACCCAGGGTGTGCTTTATCTGCCAACAGAAGGATCACCTGGTAGAAAAATGCCCTGAGTGGAAATCAACCTTGCTTAGTGCTCAGTACTTTGGCAGTGCCAACCAAGGCTTAGGCTTCTTACATGTTGATGTTGAGCCCAAAGAAGGAAGATTCAAGCTATGGTCCAATGTTGAGAATTGCTGTGTGTTCACTATTGAGGAAGCAGAGATGGATAGAGAAGGAATCCTACACAATCTGCGCAGAATGTTTGACAAAGACTGGCCATGGGATCCTAGAGCAATGGATGAATACAGATACATGATCAAGTTCCCTCCCAACAAGAGATTGGATAACATTGCCATGGGAGATGTGATCTGGTTCCCCTTGAGTAAAGAAGGTGTGATGGCTTCCCTAAAGGTATGGGATGGAGAAGTAAAACCAGTAGGCAAACTAACTGAGTGTTGGGTCCAAGTGAGAGGAATCCCTCCAAAATGGTGTGATTGGCATGTCTTCCAACAAGTAGCCTCAAGTCTGGGTAGGTTAGTAGATGTAGACTGGTACTCCCTGTTTGCAAGCCAATTTGAGATGGTGAAGCTAAAGATAAAGTGCAAGGATCCCTGTAAAATCCCAAAACAGAGAATATTAGAAATGAATGATGAGCTATTCATTCTGAGTTACACAGTTGAAGATTTTGAGTAGACTGAGACTAAAAAAGGAGAAGATGGGGGAGAGAATGGAAATGATGATGACCCTGACATAGATGATGAAGATGATCTCTTAGGAGAGGAACTAGGAGAAAATCAGGACAAAGACAAAGCAAAACCAAAGGAAAGCTCAAAACCAGAGGAAAAAAGAGATGAACCTACATAAGCTAAGAGTGCTTGCTCCAAGCAAACAAAGAACTACAGCTGCAACACCAAGAGTGTTGATAAAGCAAAGAACTCCATTCTGAAGAAAAAAGAAGCTGGAGATTCAGAAAGTCAAGCATGTATCAACCTCCTCAGAGCCATGGAACTAGAAGACAAAGATGAGGACATAGAGGAAGATCAAATGCAGACCATCCTATTGGAGGACAATGAGATGCTCAATTTACCTAAAGAATGGGTATACTCCCTCTCAGTGGAAAAGGACTTTGAACTGCCTCAGGAAAAGTCAAATGAGATCTGTGAAGAAAGCCTAGACACAACACCTAGGGAGACTGACCCAGTGATCCCTAATGCCGACCAAATAATTGAAAAGCAATCTGAGGGAGAAACCCCAATGGAAGAAGAACCAGAACAGAACAAGCAAGATGAACCAAAAAGAGGAAACAAAAAATGGGGCCCTGTAGTGGCAAAAAAGAAAAGTGCAAGGCTAGTAGATGATGGAAGGACTGCCATGGAAAAGGCTCAGAACCTGAAAAGGAAGGTCAACCTTGAAGATCAGCCAGGTATGAAATCATATGCCTCTGTAGTTTTATCTAAATCTGAGCTCCTTCATGTAGCTAGATGTGTTGGTCTTGATGCAAATTCCCCCACTGATAAAATGGTAGAAAGTGTCAGAGCTCTAGATAATCAAAGAGTTAGCAATTTTATCTCAGTCTGGCCCTTCGAGGGATGTAGTGAAAGCTGTAATGGTCACAGCAAAACAATGGTTAGTACTCGACCTAGGAAAGTTCCCCAGGGAGAGGCCCCTGGATCAAGCTGTAATGGTCACAGCAAAACAATGGTTAGTACCCCACCTAGGACAGTTCCCCAGGGAGAGGCCCCTGGATCCTCACTAGATCAGCTAAGAGTAGATAAGAATAGGACAGTAGAGGCAAAAACAACTTCAGAGTGGTCTGAAGTCCTACCAAAAAGGAAAACTAAGAAAAGTTATAGATGATAGGTCTTTTCTGGAATATTAGAGGCCTAGGCCAAATTGGTAGAATCCTTGCTCTAGTTAATAACATTAGAAGTAACCATGTAGATTTCGTGGGGGTTATTGAAACCAAGAAAAAGGATTTCTCCACCGGCTTACTTAGATCTTTAACCGGGAACATTTCTTTTTCCTGGAATTTCCTTCCTACCAATGGCAGTGCCGGGGGAATCCTAGTGGGAGTCAACTCTGAGAGCTTCAATGTCACTATGGGTGACAAGTTGAAATTCTCTATCTCCCTAATGATTCAGGACAAAAAGTCTAGCTTTGACTGGAGATTAGTAGTAGTATATGGCAGCCCCGAGGAAGGGAAACAAGAGTTTATTGAAGAATTACACAAGGTCATGCACTCTTGGAAAGGCCCCACACTTTTAGGAGGAGACTTTAACCTGATTAGGGTGAGCTGTGACAAAAACAATGGTAATATAAATTATAGATGGGCCGATGCCTTCAATGAGTGGATAGACAAGTGGGGGCTGATAGAGCTGAACCCAAACAATAGAAAATATATTTGGACTAACAACCAGGAGAACTTAGTAATGACAAAATTGGATAGGATCTTTGCCACTAGTGATTGGGAAGCAAACTACCCCCTCACAAGAGTTAAAGCTCTAGCCAGGCTCCCAAGCGACCATAATCCGCTTCTGATTGATTCTGGTAACAGTCTGAATAGACCAAAAATGAGATTTAGATTTGAAAAATGGTGGTTAGAAAAATAGTCTTTTAGGGATGTAGTGAACAAGGCTTGGAATACTCCCTGCAGAGAAAGAATAGTCTAGATATCTGGCAGTTCAGGGTCAGAACCTTTAGAAGGTTAACCAGAGGCTGGGCTGCCAATATGATAGCAGAACTGAATAGACAAAAAGTTAGCTTAGCTGAGGAGTACAATTCTTTAGACCTCCTGGCTGAACAGAACGATTTGTCTGATAGTGATAGAGAGAGAATGGTAGAAGTAGCTAAGAAACTCGAAGACATTTGGTCCTTAGAGGAAATTAAGGCCAGGCAAAGATCTAGAGATAGGAACATTTTAGAAGGAGATAGAAACACTGCTTACTTCCAAGCAATAGCAAACCATAGAAATAGAAAGAAACGAATTGAAGTTTTAGAAGTACCTCATGGGCTTGTTGAAGATGAACAAGGCATGATGAATATTGCAGTTGAGTTTTATAAGGAGCTGTTTAGCCATGAAGAGAGAGGAGACGTGTCCCTAGGAGTAGATTTCTGGGAAGCCTCTGATAAAATAACTCATGAAGAAAACTCTATGCTAAGTGCTCCTTTTAGTGAAGAGGAAATAAAAGAAGCCATTTTTGGCTGTTATGCCGAGGGGGCCCCAGGCCCTGATGGCCTCCCTTTCCTCTTCTACCAAAGGTTCTGGGATATTGTAAAAAATGATATTGTGAGAATGTTCTCAGATTTCCATAAAGGAAATTTATGTCTCCATAGATTAAACTTTGCCCTCCTCACCCTTATCCCCAAAGAGCAAGATGCTAGGAATATGAAGAAATTTAGATCCATTAGTCTCTGCAACTGCAGCTTTAAAATTTTCTCCAAGGTGTTGACAAATAGACTTAGTAAGATAGCAAATAGGCTAATTTCCCCCCAACAAAGTGCTTTCATCAAAGGAAGGTATATTCTGGAAAGTGTCGTTGTTGCCCACGAAATAATACATAGTATCCATAAGGACAAAAAGAAGAGGGTTATCCTAAAACTAGATTACGAAAAGGCTTATGATAGAGTGAATTTAGATTTCCTTTTTGAGATTATGGAGAGTAGAGGCTTCTGTACCCCGTGGATCAACTGGATTAAGATGTTAGTTAGAGGAGGGTCTGTAGGAGTAACCATGAATGGCAATGATAGCAAGTTCTTCAAAACCGGCAAAGGCCTAAGACAAGGAGATCCCATTTCCCCTATGTTATTTAATCTGATAGGTGATGTCCTCACTAGAATGCTGAAAAAAGCAGCCAAGAGTGGCCTTATCAGAGGCCTGCTCATAGCTCCTAGAGAAGAGGGAGTCATATCTCTTCAATATGCTGATGACACAATTCTGTTCTCTGACCCAGACATCCAACACCTGAGAAACCTGAAAGCCACCCTAGCTTGGTTTGAACAGCTTTCCGGTATGCGGATCAATTTTCATAAAAGTGAGCTCATCCCCTTAAACCTAGACTAGGAGGAAATCCATGAGGTGGCTCACACCTTTGGCTGTCCAATTGGAAACTTCGCTATTAAATATCTAGGGGTGCCTCTTCACTATGACAAGCTCAAACGTGAAGACATACAACCCCTTGTAGATAAAATCTTAAGTAGAATAGCTGGCTGGAGAGGGAAGTTGCTTTCCCATGCAGCCAAACTGGTTCTAATCAAAACTTGTCTAGCCTCGATCCCAATTTACTTGTCATTTATAAAGTTCCCTAAATGGGCAATCAAAATTATCTCCACACATATGGCCAACTGCCTGTGGGATGACAGTGAAGGCAATCACAAGTGGCACCTAGCTAATTGGGATAGCATTAGCACCTGCAAGGATTTTGGAGGCCTTGGGGTCCCTAACCTGAGAGACCTAAACCTCTGCCTCCTAGGATCTTGGCTAAAAAGGTATAATGTAGATGATGGGAAACTGTGGAAACAAGTTATAGACTCCAAATATAATACTGATAAACCAACTATCTTCTATAGCAATCCCAGTGGCTCCTCCCAATTCTTTAAAAGCATGATGTGGGCAGCTAAAGCTGCCAAAATGGGATACAAATGGAAGATAGGCGATGGAAGGAAGGTTAAGTTCTGGGAAGATTATTGGCTAGGCTCCTCTAGCCTAGCCATCCAGTTTTGGGATCTCTACTGCTTAGTGAATGAGAAAGGTAAAACAGTCCAGGAGATCTGGGATGGTGAGGAGCTAAAATGCACCTTTAGGAGAACTGCTAACCAGACCTTGCTCAACTTGTGGGAGGAGGTTGTCCAACTGGCCTCCGCCATCAATTTTAGCTCAGAACAGGATGAGATGGTCTGGATCTTTAGCTCGAATGGTCTTTACTCCTCTCTGTAACACCCCTGGTGTTTAAAGCGTATAAGTAAGAGTGATTAAACAAACTAAGGAACTATAAACCCTGAAACTAAATCACTAGTAGGAATGAGAATTATACATGAGGATTGTTAAGTTTGCACTCGTGCTTTGGTTCTTGAAATTGAACCCAACAAAAACTTTTCTAGTACAAATCTAAACATCTTCTCTTACAAGTTGCACGACAAAACTCTAAATACATACTCTCGAGACGACGCATAAAAATTTCCTAAAAAGAAATCAGGATTGAACGGCAAATTAAGTAATGCTTCTATGCCCCTAAAGGTCTTAAAGGACTAATGGCTCATGTGAAGTCAACACATGAAATAATTCCAACTAACGATATTAATGACCTTCAGAAGGCAAGGTTCTAATTTAAAAATTTTTAAATAAGAGTTGTGCACATCACAAACGTCTGATCAATATGAAAGGGTTGGGAAAGTATGTTCTAATTATAAAACCAAACCACTTTCTCAAATGAAAGTTGTGTATCTAAAAATGTCATTGCAACCTTGGTGAGTTATGTATAACTCAGATGCTTAATCTACCAAACATAGGAAATCAAGTTTGAAAGACCAACTTAAACATGGGATGAAAAACACACGGTCACACACCCTTTTTAAAGGAGCTCACCTTGGGCTATAAATAGAATAATATTTAGAGTGCTCCTGATGTTCTTTAGTAAAATAATTGTTAATGATTTAATGTTAGGGTTAAACACTTGGACTAATAAAGCTTGTAGATCTAATCATGGCCTACATGTGGCAATCTTGAGGTTTTAATAATAAAATGAGATTTTGTTCACAATATGAGCTTTCATAAAATACAAAGGATGTAAATTAATTAATATTTAATATATGTCAAGTTGTTAACGACATAATTAAAAGTTGAGCATATAAAATAAATAAGCTTTTAACCTCCATGTATGTGTCCATGTTTTAACTTTAAGTTAAAATAAGATTTTTACTCTCAAAATAAAAGGAGGAAGGACTTTAAATTGAAAACTCTATTTGAGCAGCGCACCTCTGATGTTCAGTGACACTATTGAGGGGTCTAAGAAAGGAGGGAGAGGTTAAATAAAATAATTAATAAAAAGAAAGATAAGGCAAAACAATGGGGTTAGAATTCAGAAATTGACCAAAAATTCAGACTGAAATTCAAAAACAAAGGTCTGGTGACACCCAACAGAAATCTCAAGATTTTGGTACTGAACTTAAAAATCTCCGACAATAAGAGTTGCTGTCATCACAGATACAGCCTTTCATAACAAATCTCGCCACGGCGTTCGTTCCGCTTGATGACCCTCGAACCAGTATGTCCGTCACGATCGAGCCTAGCCAGTATTGTCCGTGACGATCGAGCCTAGCCAGTATTGTCCGTGACGATCGAGCCTAGCTAGTAGTTTCAGTCACGAATCGAGGCCGCACGATAGGACCCTCGAGGCCCCGCAGTCCGTCACGATTCGAGGCCGCACGATAGGACCCTCGAGGCCCCGCAGTCCGTCACGATTCGAGGCCGCACGTTAGCACGCTCGAGGCTCCGCAGCCAAGCTCGAGGGGGCACTCACCCTCGAGTGGCGTTTCCGACCGTTCGAGGCTCGGCAAGCTCGAGCTTGCGGTTCAAGCTCGAAGCGCCGTAGCGCCTGGTCGAAGTGCCCGGTCCAAGCTCGGAAGTTGTGTCCCACACCTCAAACTCCAACTTTTAATTTTACACGTTTCGAAGTTCAGCTCAAATTTTTGGAGAAAGTTCAAAAGGGGCAAAGGAGCTCCACGGGGCTGCCAGCTCGCCCCTGGCGCGCTCTGCTCCGGCCGGAGTCCGGCCGCCACGTGGCCGGCGTGTGGCGGAGACCGCGTCGGGCCGGCCGAGCCGTGGTGGCAGCTAGCTTTTGTCCTCGCGCGTTTGTCCCAAGCCTTCCGTACCGTCACGTCGCGGGCGACGGCGCACTGCTGCCTCGCGCCGCGGAGCGCCATCATGACGAGCTCGCTTGGCACTGGTCGCAGCCGCGCAGCGCCGTCCCGCAGTCGCGATGCTCGCTCGCTACGCGCCAAGGAGCACTGTGGAAGATCCCCAGCGATCACGCCACAATCTTCCTCGCCCAATCGTGTCGCGCGCGCTCTGTTCGAGCTCGGGCATGCATCAATGGCGCGTCACGTCGGCCTTTACTCCGCGCGCACGCTCCCGAGGCATCACGACCCCGCTTTAGCGTGCCCAAGCCTCCCACCGAGTCATTCGCACACTCCACTCACTCGCTCACTTCTCCAGTTCATCTCCTCGCGCTCGCTCCGTCGTCTTCTTCCTCACGCCGCACGGACCGAGCCGAGCTTCGCCGAGAATTTCGCCCTCCACTTTCCACCATTCCCAAATTCGTCGCGCACGAAGCTAGACCTCTACCCTAGCTCCATTTCCCCCCACTTCCCCCGAGCTATTGTCGCTCTCCGGCGAGAAATCGGATTTTCCCCAAGTCCGCATTTCCGGCCGCTGGAGCACGCGCACGTCGAGCCCCTACTTCGAGCCCTCCCCGAAGCCGACCAAGCATCCCGACAGCTTTCCCGAGTCCTACGGGTGCTCACGGACCCCTCCAACTCCGGTGAGAGCCACTCACTTCGCCGGAATCGAGCCCGCGGCGACCGCCCCGCCACCGCACGTCGCCGGCGTTTTACGAGCCTCTTCCGGCCTCCCAACCGTCATCGTTCGACTCGTGGTAAGCCACTGGTTCTTTTCCCCACCTCTCCGACCTCCTTTCACCGCCTTTCGCCCGGCGCAGTGACAGCCAGTAGTGGGCAGGGTTCTTCCGTGTTGTGAGCCCAGTTTCGAGCCAGGGTTCCTTCTCGATGAGAACCCAGCCAGCGAGAGCCAGTAGAGTTCTTTTCCTACTCGAACAGGGTTCTTTCTCGATAAGAACTCAGTTTCGAGCTTCAGGGTTCTTTTTCGATAAGAACCCAGACCGCGGAAATCAGCAGGGTTCTTTCTGTCGAGAAGAACTCGGTCCTCGAGACCAACCGAGTTCTTTTCCTCGAAAGCAGGAGCTTAGAAGAGAAAAGACAAACCTTGTTTAAATGTTAAGATAAAAATCACCTAGTGCAGTAACCTCGAATCATGTTTTGGCAGAACGCTTAACTTGTGCATCTCATGTAGAAGGCGCACTCGTTGACGGCTTCTACGACCTCGTCCCCGTCGACGAAGAGGAGAACCTCGAAGGCGGAGCCAACGTCGACACAAACAACCCGGAGGCTAACCCCCAGCTAGAACAAGAAGGCAAGCCCCGGAGCATAACCTAACCTTACCAAATTATGCACTTTGACTTCTCTATGCTTGTGCATTTACGTTCAAGGAGTTGATTGAATACCGTAGCTGCAAATTTCCTAGTACCTATGAATTGCAACACTAGTATGAAAGGATCGATAGGGCATTGCTTAGGTCCGTTACAAGTCGAGTGATTTCCTGTCACTCGCGAGACATAGGAGTTGCTTGTCTTTTCTTATGTTGGAATCATAAGGATTGACGGGCGGGATGATAGATGTAGATCTCCCGTCCGTGTATGATAATTGATTAAGGTCGAAATGTGTGGTTGAGTGTGTCAAGTTTTTGAACGTACCACATGCATGCCGGTATATGGGAGCCGGTAAGCCCGGTACCAGATTGAAGCAGCTAGGGCCGATAGCCATCTCTCCTTGGAAACTTTGTTTTCCCCTGTCGTACACTTGTGGATATATGCGTGAGACTGTGAGTGAAGCAGTAAACCTTTATCCTAAGGAAATGGACCCGGTTCCGAATTGTGGATCGATGGGAAAGGTTGGGAAATGCTTGTACCTTTTATAGCAAGCAGAGTATCCGTGTGTGTTGGGTTTCCCCTGGCCAGGTAGCAGAAATTCGGTTCGAACTGTCCGCTTCTCGCGGTTAATGAGACTGCTTGACCGCCCTGCTACATTGAGTAACAAGTGGAACTTTGAGATTGATAAACTTGTTGTATGAATTAAATTGTATTGCACCACTTGTATGCTTAGGGAGGATGCTAATCTAGAATGGTTAAATTTACTAGAATATGATGCTAAAACTTGAAAGCAAGGACCTATTTTAGTTGCTTTTTGGCAAACAAACCCACCAGCCAAAAGCCTCTCATGTCTAGATGTCGGTGATGTAGTTTTCACCCGACGGGTAAGCCTTGCTGAGTATTAGTATACTCAGCCTTGCTTGTGGCAATGATTTACAGGTACACCTTTGGATGTCGATGTTTTGTCTTGGCCTACCCAGGTTCCACCTGGCTGGCGTATCGAATGGGTTCCGTCCTCTGCCGAGGATCGGGAGGAGTAGCATCGTGGCAGGCTTCAGCACGGTGTTATTGTATCGTCGTTAGATTATCTTCCGCTGCAATGAAACTTTTATTTCCGCTGCAAGACTTTGTACTCTGATTTAAATTTGAACTTGGTTTGTAATAACTTGTGATACCTATTTGTGTAAGTTAATTTGTGGAATGTTGTAATCTCTGGAACTCACCTTCGTGTGGGCGTGCTGTTGTTTCGATCGAGAAAAGAACGTGGTTAATCGGGTTTAATCCGACGGCGCTCCAGCTTATTCCGGATTAAGTGCCTGACTACTTGATTAGTGGTCCCGAGGCACTTAACTTGGAATAATTTCGGAGTGGTCCGCCACACTCTCAATCCCTTTATAAGGTTATTAACTTTAGAGGGGTTAAACCTGTGTTTAGATCAGCCATTTGGTCTATTAAAATTCCCCCGAGAGTTCACTTTTTCCTATGGCTTTAACACAGAACAAGGTCTTAACTAGAGACAATGTTAGGAAGAGGAAACATTTAGATGACAACAACTGCCTCTTCTGTTCTGAAGAGGAAACTAGCCAACATTTATTTTTTGATTGTGTGGTAGCTAAACAAGTTTGGAGGCATATCTCAGATATCCTCAATGTCAACTGTGAAGGAAATCTTGAGACCATAGGAAAATTTCTAGATTAGTAACAAAAAGCACTCTTGTTGACACCGAATTTTGACAGTAAATCTGATGCAATATGGCGTGGAGACCATTAGTTATTATCGTATCAGCAGGGATAAATTGTGACGTGCTAGCATGCATGCCGATGATTCATTGATGGAATAAACAAGAGGTGGAGCTACTGGTTAGTTTTCATGATTAAATTACGTGGAGTCAGTCAGCTGTTCAGGTGGACTTGATACATGTTCACGTTCGACACAAGCGTGGAGGAGCCTGATGTCCATGTCCCAATCGGCTTTGATTAGTATAGTTGATGATTATTTAAGATAAGAAAATGAGAAAGGTAGCAGCATGCATACGTAGAAAGCCATTGAGGTTAAAAAATCAATATATGGGTACTCAGCTCGTAACCTCTTGGTCGATAAGAAGCACAAGTGATGTTCGGCCCATTGGAAATATATTATTCTTTGATCCGTGTCTTGGCCGATACGAACTCATCAGAAGGAAAATCTGCGTATGCGGAGAGATGATTAAAGAAAGGGAGGTTGGAAGAAGGAAGGACTCCTCGATTTGTTCAGACCACGTCGCATATGCGGTCATGCTTGCACGGTTGGATCAGAAGGAGCTTAATTGGCGAGGACTCTAGGCGACGGGGAAGCTAGAGTTCAAAGTATCTTAATATTTTCTTAGTTTAGATACTCTGTTAGGCAAGTCTTGTACGGTTCATGCTAGGGTCGTTAGTTTGTGGTATCAATATGTACCCATGGTCATTGTAGAGATCATCACACGATCAAATAAACAAACTCTACTTCTTCAATACCTTTACTTTTATCAAGTCGGCGACTTCGCTATTTTCTTTTCACGAGTTCTTCGAGCACATCAAGGGTGATCAGATCTCAGGGCTTGCTTCGTAAGTTCCGTCTTTTACCGAATAATCCTTAAGCTTTAGCAACCGGCGTATCGCTATTGCTTCGTTTAAGTTATTCAACAGTTATCGGATAAGTATCTAGGCTTTAGTAACCGGCGTATCGCTGTTACTTCGTTTAGATTTTATTCAACCTTTATCCAGCTTGGTACACGCTTTGGTCGGCTTTTACCTGTGTTATCTCGTTGCATCTCTTATCATAGCCGACTAGATCTGTTCCAAGTGCTGCTCTGCTTAGCTTGTTAGATTACACTTTAGTGATCTCGCATAGCTTTGCTCTGAATCGGTTATCCAAGCCGATTTATTATTTACTAGATCGGACAGCTTCTGCCGATTCTACCTGTAGAGCTAATCGGAATACCAGCCGATACGCTCTAGTATTTTTACGGTTTTATCTCTTGTCAATTAACAGGTCAAATTGACTGGCACGCCCCGGTATTCACGGTCACAACCGATTTCGTGTGCTAGCGCGTGGTCTTTTCTGATTTTTGCGTCAACACACTTTTGGTACGCCCAGTGGGACACGATAATCAAATTACCATCATGAATTTCCCAACGGATGCAGCTGAATTCCAGGAGATGTTCAATGAAGCTGTGGGACGAGCAATGATTAACTTCTTCAGTGGCTTGAGAAACACAGTGCATAACGAAGTCAGGAATAAAATTGCTGCCAATATAGCTCAACAGCAAAACTACATGGGCTCATATTATCAACAGCCGTTGACATCGGCTAATGCTGATTTTTCTTACAGCCCATCCCAGCAACAAGGTCACAGTGGACCAGGTTATTATCGGCAGCCAGAGTGGTCAGCCAATACAACGACGAACATTGCCATTGCCAGTACAACTATTGGGACAGGATTGGTGCAGCATCACGACTTGCAACTCAGAACCTGCAGTCTGCTTCTTGGGCATCACAATCGTTAGTTTCATCAATTCAGCCACCGGCTCAGCTACCACAGTCAGCTGACTATCAGCTCCAATCATCGGTCCTTTCGCCGATGGGTTATCGGCCACAATACACAGACAGGCAGCCACAAGCATCGTTATATATACCAACTATTAGTCATCAATTAACATCGGCTTCCCAGCCAATAGTTCAGCAAGTGCAGACCCAAGTACAGCCATCGTTTGAGAAACCAGTCATGCAACCAGTGACTGCACGTTATCAGCCAATAGTGCAGCAGCCGATTGAAAACCAACCACAACTGCTGTACGATTACCAACTGCTAGCATCAGTTCCTCAAACTATGGCTTTTCAACTGCAGCACCCAGCCATGCAGGTATCTGCACAACAGCCAAGTATGCAGCAATCACGGTTGGATTATCAGATGGTACAACCAATGGTTTCAGCTCAACAATCATGGGATTATCAACAAGCTTTTGTGACACAGGCTCAGCAACCGAAAGTTTATCAGCCACAAGTCATGAAAGAGCATTTGATAGTTCAACAGTCAAAACCGATGATTCAACAATCTTGACCCGAGGAGCTGCAGCCACTACCAATAGATCAGCAATTGGGGCCCGGGGGGCTGCAATCTTCCCAGCTATCGGCTCGACCACGACAATCAGAAAATTCCTGGTCACAAGAATCGGCTTTACAGCAGGAAATGTGTCAGCCCAAAGCATTGAGTCTACAGCCGATTGCTCACAAATTACATCGATCGATAACGCCTAAATCACTAACCAATCACTCTGTTATGATAGAAACACAAGAACTTGTGCAGGCCGTAAAAATTGATGGAAGTCAATGTCTGACCAACATAATCAAAGAGGATAGCTGGGAAGGAGAGTTCGACGAGTCAGGAGGTCTTTTCTGATTTTTGCGTCAACAACTCTATAGTTAATATCTTTACTGCCGCTACCCTGTGGGGGTTGTGGAAGCTAAGAAATGCTTTATGTTTTCAGAACTGCAGCTGGAAAGATGTTGCCTCCTTGCTCCAAAAGATTGCAAGCTTGGTGGACAATTGGAAGATCCTGTGCCCTGCTGGGAACAAACAAGAATTAGAGCTAAAGCTAAGCAACTTGAGATGCTTGATCAAGCAACCAGTAAGATTGCCGGGGTGACTGGCCTCCTGATGCACAGGGATGAGACAGCGACAAGAACCATGATGGACCTGATGAATGCCGTGAGTGAGAAGCTCTTCAACCAAGGCAACTGTGAAGCCATATTCCCAGAAGCTGAAGCCCAGAGAAGCACTGTCCTTTAATTTGATCTTCTCAGGTGTCTCAAGAGGGTCCCTGAAACTCACTCTTGAATGTAACTAGACAAGGGGCGCGCTTCGCGCGCCCTATCATATAATAGCAACATAAAATAAACGTCTACTGTGACTGAATAAACACACTGATATAAATACAACTGTCCAACGAAATAAAACCTGAAATCCATAGCAAATATCAAGCATTGAACTCATTTTGTTTCAGCAATAAGATCTAAGAAAACACTCATTTTGTGCCAATGATATTTCATATACCAGATCGAAGGTACATCCTAATAGCATCAATATTGCTTATCATGTTAAACACTGCATATTCTTGTAAATATAGATACATTGCTTTAAAGTCTTATTTATATTCAGAATGCTTATAGCTTTAGAAACACTAAAGAAGAATAAATGCATTTGTACTTGATGCACACCAGCTGCACTTTGATGCAAACCAGCTGCGGCTGCTCAGCTCTGCAAGGCCCGTAGCCAGCCTCTTGAGGTACTGCTGCTGCTGCCGCGCACAGGGTAAAAAGCATGTACCGAGCTAGCCAAATGATCCTTTGATTCTTTTCATTTGTTGTGTTCTAATAATAATACAAGGTCATCAACCAAACCTGCATAACATTTGTATGTTATCCAATGATCTTAGCAGAATAAGATTTTACTAAAGTTATCTCATAAGCTCCCTAGTAATAGTAGAAAGTTGAGAATGACAAACATCTTTAAAGTACTAGACTGAACAAAAAAAAACAATTATTTCACAAATCAAAATTTTCTATTCTTACCATGAGACATGGCCATACTAAAGAATCGAGAAAACTGAAGACAAAACATATTACCATTGCATACTACTAATTGGTTTTAAACATACTAAAGAAGGTACTTAAAATTCGTTTTAGACATAATGCAAATGGGTACTACTAATTTGGTTTTAGACATACAGTAAGATGATAGAGCATATTGCCAAAATCTTAAATACCATGAAGCATTGTGAAAGATCTAATGTGCATCATAACATCATTCTTTTTTCTAAATAGATCAGATGGTGACCAACCAAACCATGTGGGCAGTAGGTAGGACAAGCTAGCAATGGGAACACAAACACTATTCCGCTTTTCAGAAATAAAGTGGCCTTATTTTCTATCGAAATAAAGGAACAAATATGACCATGTTTGGCTATCGATTCGAATAAACCAGCCAGTACCAGTACATTTAACTGGAGAAACCTAAGTGATACTATTAACTGCAATTCAAGGCCAAGCATCAATAAATGGGACATTTAACTGGAGAAACCTAAGTGATACTATTAACCGGCAATTCAAGGCCAAGCATCAATAAATGGGACCCGAATAAATTTCAGTAACAGTACCTCTGTTGTTCCAATGACTGAGCTAGCACCATGATAAGTAGCTTAGTCTGCAATGGAAATATACAAAGGTAATCAACTTCCATCACACATAAAGTGATAAGAAAGTGGAATTCCAATTGCAAGATTCCACTAATCAAAAACAGGAATAGTTCCAGCTCACACTTATTCTACTGCAATAGAAGCTCACAATAGTACATTCATCATCTATCGTCCCCAAAAAAATCCGCACACCCAGCATATATAATACAACTGACTCCAGACCTCTGAGCCGTCTTCATCCACATTACACACAAAATGTATGCTTGCCTCGTCAATTGATCTCTTTGAACCAACATTGAGCATACACGTGTGAGCTTGCTTGTGGTTGTAGGTGCTAATAATTGGAATATACTTGTCTAATAAGAACACACTTGTATATCAATCGTCCAGCACTGCAAAAGCCATGCATATGTTCCACGAGTTGAGATACTACCACTCCAATTGAACTCAATAAACAAAGTCTGACTAACGATCCAAATTATTTGTGGAGTTCAGATATAGTTGGACAAATAAAATGTAGTCTATTAAGCCTTATCCTTGGACTTATTTACCTACAGTTGCACTTAAAAAAGCTACTACCTCTGTTACTACAATTGTAGTCACAAGTAGCTACATGAGACAAATGTACTCAGCAGTTGGATGAGGCATATAGAAAATAGCAGAGTATGTCATAGATCCCGTGTCACTAAACATATTAAATATCATATTTTGCTCATCATGCAGGGCATGTCTGCGTCTAAAATTCAGTCAAAGTCGCACACTAACTTTACATTTCAATGAAAAATACAGATAAGAGAAAACAGAGTTAGAGTTGATTTTTAGTTAGTAATGCAATTATACTGTAATAACCTTCCATAGGAGGGCGCATGGGTATGAAGACATACAGAAAGCATATCTTAGTACATAACATTGGCTAGGGCATGCTCAGTAGTTCCCTTGAGCAGTAGAACGTGCAAGGGGCAAAGAATAACCAGTAGCCCCATCACATCAACGGCAGGCCAATTTTAGTATTGTTCTCTAGAAATAGGTGCTCTAACCTCACTGGGAATGGCTACGATGGCAACAGTAATTATAGGTTGTCATGGTGAGAGGCAAAGCAAGGACAAACCTAAAATAGTAAGAAACCAGAAAGAAACCGAATCATCTTTCATTCCTGTCCAATTAATATATAAACTACTATTACATTGGCCTCTTTATGTGCTTGCGCAACTGAACATATATTTGCTGATGCTAAAAAAAACTGAAAAATATATCTACTTCACACGAAGAACAGTCCAGTAGCATTTGTAGGCATCATATTCTAGCATGATAGAAAAAAGAGAGTTCTTTAGCATCTGTAACATCTCTTATTTAACCAAATTATTTTCTTAATTTTTTAGCAACATAGACCACTGCTTGCATATTGTATCTGTTTATATTAGCCTACGCCTACGGTGTAATTCTTTGGTGGGATGGCAAGCTTCAAATCACATCAGCACAGTTAGATGTGATTACAAAAAGAAGAGAAAAATTGACCTGTGATTGTGAGAAGACAAACCGAATGGATTCCTTCTTGCCTTTCTCGTCGAAGAAATACTCCATGGTGAGCAGATTTGGTTGGGTCAGAAGCTAAACAAGGCTAGAAAAAAAGATCAAGCACCACAGGAGAATATGCATATGCTCCGACCTGCGGGAAAGATTGGCTCGGCCTTCGCGTCCGCCGGCGCTGGTGCCGCGGGGAAGATATGGTCCGGCCTTCGCATCCGCCGGCGCTGGTGCCGTCGCCATAAGCGCGCCCTGCGAGACGGTCGAGTAGAGCAGAAGGGAGCGAATCAAGGCAGGGGAGAGCAGAGACGGGATGAGAGTGCCAATCCGAAGCTCGCAATGATAGCGTACCTAGATCTCCCACAACGCCGAGCTCATGTGGCTTCCCATGCTCGAGCAATAGCGGAGCCAAATCCGGCGTTGAGCTGAGGCGAGCAGGGGAGGGGGCTTGCCCGCCGATGCTACTTCCTTTTGAGGCACTCCTCGAGCGCCGACGGGTGAGCCCCAGCCCGCGCTGGCGCGCGGAAGACGACGACGGAGCAGCAGGTGGGTGGTGGAATCCGGTGGAGGCAGGCGGAGAGCAAGGAGGCGAGAGGAGGCGGCGGCGGCGGCGGCGGCGGGGAGAGAGAGCGCTGCGAGGTAGGGTTTGCCAAACCACGTAAACCGGTAAACCCGATTTGGGTCGCGTGGGGGAGCGTCGTGTGAAAGAGCGGACGCGTAGCGATTGAACTGCGACGAATGAAAATTTCGGGTCCAGGGAAAGAAGACGTGGCCTTCGCACTTTCGAACACGTCGATGGAGGGCGACGTGGCTCGCCAAGGAGGGGTAAATCCGTGCAAGTTTTAACCATTCCGATATGATAGTCTTTTACTGCTTTGAGGTTGGATTCTCTACCTGCCAAGTGGGTAGGTAACATTGCGCTGTAAACGTTTTTGGTTTGATCATTGATCCAGACTGGGGTTTAATCCCTAGAACTCTAAAAAAAAGACAACAAAAAACTGACCAAGCAGGCCCGCATGGCACGATGGCGTTCGTGTCCCGAGTCGGGGTGGCTCGGCGCTGGGCCGGAGGGGGGAGGGGGGGGGGGGGCGGTTCGGTTGACCTCAGGCGAGCGTGTGCCAGTTCGATGGCGTCCACGCCAATCTGAACACAGCCTAGCTGCGCGTACTGGAGCGGCAGGCGACTCACCTGCTGCGAGCAGTGCCCGTTGCCGTGCCGACGTGCCGTGTGCGCCTGCGACGAACGAACGTGGTCCTTGCCGTCTGCGTGTGCGCGCCGTCAAATATTCTCGGTACGTGTTCCACACAGTGTGACGCAGCGCTACACGCCGGCGCTACCCTGTGCATCATCTGCACAGCGAACAACCATGCAGCTCGCCGGTCGTGGCTGCGTTAAAGCATCTCTCTAACAAATTTTTTCTATTCATCCCACCCACAGAACACGCTTCCCAATACACTATTTATTTAGAAAAAATATTTTTTACTTCACGCTTGCGAATACACCGTACTTTTTACTTTCAATATATTTTTTTACTTTCAATATGAACGCAGCGCGTGGCTCAGGAATGTGCACCGCACTGCACCCGCGATGTCAAAAGGGTCAGCATCGCACGCAGATGCGATATGTGCAGTGGCAACAACAAGTTGGGGGTCAGATACGCCGCGGATTTGATTTTGACAGCCCCGTCCTGGAAGCGCCATTTCTTATTGCTTGTATATTCCTCCTGCCCTGCCCACCGGACGGACGGCGCATCGTCGACGGCGAACATATTGCTTCTATATTCGGGAGTGGAGACGCGGTGAGGTCACGACGGCGACAGTTGAGGACTCGCCGTTGAAATTTGGAGCTTGCTGTCGGGCTCTCGCTTCGCCGTTGCTCCACCAATCTGATGTCCCGATGGTGGCCGGGTTCATTATAAAAAAAAATGAGTAGGATGTCCATTTTTTCTGGTAGCTGATGTAATGGAGAATCCATTCCGTTCAATGGAGGCTAGCAAGCTTGACTGAATATACAATGCTGGAAATAAAATTCGCCTCCATTTGACAATAATTGTCATCACAACCTTTTTCTCTCTCTCTCGTTAGAATGCGGCTGGAATTTTGCGTTTCTTGACAAGTGCTAAAACGAACAGACACCTGGTGGCGGTGCAGAGGTTCGAGTGTATTTGTGCTGATGACTGCATCTTACACGTGTTTTACTTGGTCCGTTCGAAATGATTCACGAAATCACCAGTATGAAGCTTTACCCTTTACAAACCTTTGTTGCATTCGGATCTTGCCCGGATGGACGATGGAGACGTTCAGCTAGCATACCCTCGTTCCAAAAAGACAGCAGCGGTTATGCTTTATTGTCGTCCTAGAGCATCTCCAGCACGATAGCTAAATCTGGTCCTCCATATCTTCATTTTGCTATCTACTCCAAAAGATTCTCTCGTCATATTTCAGCACGCTCCAGCAGACTAGCCAAATCTCACCTTCCATATCCTATTGACTTATATTTTATTTTTATATCCGATTCAACATGAATTAAATGCTTTTGCCTAACTTTTAGAATTAAATTGATACAGTAAAATTCAAAGAAGTAGAAAAAAGGTTACCTTTGGTGAATTTTATTTAAAATTCATAAAATTTGAGTTAAAACCAGTTAAAATAGATTATTTGTTATTTATTCTACTGTCACAAAAGGAGATGTGATTTAAGAAGCTTGATATCATCACCTTTTGTATTTATAAAATAGATAAAGAATCAAGTTTAAAAGGCCAACTATCGTGAACATCTAATGGGGTCTACTTGTCAGCCTGACAGTACAGGGGATGGCTAGTCACACGAGATGACCAAATTTGGCCGCCCACCCTGGCATTATGGCGTCTCAACAGTGATAGCCATGCAAATGGCTATGCTGCTGGACCCTGCTTTTCATGCATAATAGCTAAACAAAGAGATGGCCAGTCATTTGGCGTTTCCGCTGGGGATGCTCTTCTAGGAGAGCCTTGTTGAAGCTACTCGTTGCATCTTCAACTAGCGGGAGTACGTAGATACTTCCCGTTGCGTCTTCAACTAGCCCTGCGTAGTACCAACTCTGTCGACGACCTATAGAAAGCTACACGTTGTCTGCATCCTCTGAATCCCATTGGTCTCTGCATTTTCGGTTTGTTCGACGCTTGCAGCAAGAACGCACGCACGCACTTGTCAAGAAAAAAAACAGCTTTAACCTCCACCGCAAAAGGAGCATTTCCTCGTCAAAAGAAAAGCGAGCCCCGTCTTCTCTTGCCAGGGGGCCTCCATATTTTCCAGCGAACCATTCATTATTCCGCCGCGCAAGTCCTTTTCTGGACATTCTCGCCCCCCGAATCGATTCGATGAATTTTTCAACAAAAAGAATCGATTCGATGACGTACCTGGCTCCATGTCACGGTGACGCGTCGTCAATACTTTGCTTCTTCCTTCCGGACTCCGGTTAGTTCATGCTTGACCAGGCAGCAGTGAAGGTCCCAGAATACTCCTATAATTCTCTGCACACACATTGGTTTCGCTCCGGTTTATGCAGCGGCTAGGAGGCGCCATGCATGCTTTCATGCATGAAGGATGCTGAGATTGCCATATGCATTCCTGCACGCTTCGTTCCCTCTTCTAGTGAACAGTGACGTGAAAGCTAACCAACCGGCTAACCCCACCTAAACAATGCCACGCACATCTTCGTCAAACCAGATTGACCTGCTGCACGCAGGACCACCTCCACTCATGCACAACACTTGACCAACCAACCGCCATTTTCTCCCATCCGGAACAAGCCAAAACCGGCCATCGCCCATTCGTCGCGTTGCTAGCTCTGACATTCCCCCACTTGTTCCAGAAGCCCCGGCCGATCCATCGGCGTTTCATCGGCATCGCTAGCACAGCACGCCAGCACCAGGGGCACCTAGCGTCGGCCCAAGCAACAAGCAGCCAGCGACAAGAGCCGAAAAGGTACAGGACGAGAGGTTGGTTGAGAGGGACATGCGATGCGATCGCAGGGATAAGTAAACTACGTGGCGTATATTATTAATTTCCACTTGTAATTTGTAATGCATGCCCGATTTTAAAAGATCGATCGGGGGGCTAAAAAAAGCTGCAGTTGGCATGCTGTCCGGCAACCGAAAGGCGCGCGCGGGGTCGACGTTTCTTCCGTATCGGCGACGAGCCGACGGATTCCATCTTGCGGCGGCTGGTCGATGGGGGCGTCCACTGAACTCATCATGGTTCGCGGCGAGGGAGGGAGGATCAGTCGAGGACGACGTGGACGCGGGCGTGCGGTCCACGTCTGGCTGCCGCGTGGAGTTGACGTCGGATGGGGGCCGCCCGCCACTCGCCTGTCGCTACGCTTCGCGCTCCGGCCGGACTCCAGGCTGCTAGCTGCTCCATTCCTTCCACATTACCGGACTGCATTCTTTTCTCACCTTCTGCCATGAGATCGAGCCTGAGGTCGTTTTCACCATTTAGCAGTCTCATTCCTCCCCCCCCCCCCCCCACACACACACACACTCCCCTCGTTCACTAACTGCAAGACTCAAGAGTGTTTTCTCTAGCGTTGTGGTTTTGCGACCACAATAAACTGCGGAACACTGATTTTGCGACCACGTAGACAATGCCGGACCCATACGGCCTGAAAACGCTGGACCTAGTGCTTGGGTGCGGTGCAGACGTTCAGAGCCTCAGAGGCACATCAGGTGAGACATACAACAAACACGCGGTACAACGGACGTGAAGGAAATGTCGTAGTGTCAGATGGCATACTGAGCTGCTTCGGTACTATGGATGCAACCTTACAAGTTGTTGTATGGTGGATACAATTTACTCGACTGTGAAAATGCCCGAACTAGGAACTGAGGGGGAGGAGGAGGCCCAAGCATTAGCACAGTGTTCCAGGTTTGTTTGTTCTTTTGTGGAAGAGTCGGAGAACCCTAAAAGTCGTATGTGGTGAGTCCATGAGCAGCTGAGCTCGTGAATCATAATGCCCACAAACCCATTCTAATGCTGTCCATTTGAATCGATAAACCCTAGCACTATGGGGTTTTGGCACACGACGAAGACATGGTTCGCCGTGAGTCTAGGTTTTGGCACACGACGAACAATGTTTTCGCCGTGTGCCACACATACGTCGTGTGCTTTTTGTGCGGCTAACGGCACAGGAATTCTTCGCTGTGTGCCTGACGGAAAGCACACGGCGAAGGTTTTGGCACACAGCGATTTTCAGTTTTCCCGTAGGAAGCACGGAAATGGGGAATGGGTCATGGGTGGTGCCATATATGCAGTGGCTCAGTGCAGTATGGCATCAAGGTGAATCAATATGCATGGAGCATGGTGATACCTCAATTTTTATTTCCATACGTCCTTCAAAAAGAAACTATTCCATTCTCAGCCAATGGTCAAACCTATTAGATTGAAGTGTCGACGCTGATCGGAGAATGTGCATCAGCATCTTGTGAAAAAGAAGAAAAAATGAAGAAAAAAAACATTTGGTCCTAGGGTAGGGCTCAACAAATTAAAGGTCGCGTTATTCTTCATCTAGTTTTGACGCCTTTCAAGGATGATGGGCGACCTTGTCATCGGCTGGTACTGGTAGGGTGTCTGAGATGATTGCACAATGGAAACTAGTTGCTACTGTCCATAATGATGACGCAACATACACATGATCCTATGGACGACGAACCGCACTTAAGCTAACTCCAAGTGGGATCGATCCTTCAGTATTAGACAAGTGCATGCAAGATTAGAATGCGTGCATGCAGTAGTGGCATAGCTAGCGCAGCGCATGAGTGGCGAGCATGGATGCTCGATTAATAGAAAGCTAGGCAACGTTCGTACGATAGATCATATCATATAAGTGTGCCAGCTAGCTGCTTCAGCACACAGCGAGAGTGAGATAAGAAAGCATCATGTCAAATAGTCCAATTAATTATAAACAAGGCGCTAATATATACAGTACACGCGCGACAAGCTAGCTGGTGCGTGACGCGGAATGATTTGCTAGGTAGCTAGGGCAGACAGCACCAGGCCAGGCTAGTCCTAGGTGTATTTGCGGATGGTGCTCTTGGAGGCTTGGAGCTCGCTCTCGTTAATTAGGGTGAGTTTAGATTGGGAAAAAAATTACTGTAGATCTAGAAAAACACTGTAGGTCGTGTTGGGAATCGTGTTCTGTAAGTGAAAGAAATGAATGAATAAGAAAAAATTAGATAAATAGTGTTTTTTTTTTGAGTGGTGTGAACTGAACGCACCCTTAGTTCGACGTGGCTGTATCAGGCGGTCATCAGAGAGAGATCCAACCTGGAGGGAGAGGACACGACCCGAGGGATTGGACCAGCTACTTCACAATCTGTCCCACACTTTGCAAACATTTGTTCCCCTCCCACTGAGACCCTGGTTCCAAATTCCAATCCATCCACGCTCGACCAAATTATTGGAAGTACGTGGCCCAGCACAGCATCAACATGCATGTACTATGGTACTACACTATCAGCTAGCGACATGCTACATTTGCTTGCTCCAGAGAATTTACTCCATGGGCCGGTGGTGATAACTGATCATACAGGCGATCGATGATGTTTACTGGTACTGCAAAAATTTCCTGGAGAAGTGACATACCGAGAGAGAATGTAGCCCACGGATGGAGCGAGCAATAATCAAGCAATGTATTGACACGAGAGGGGTCGGACTAGCGGAGCCCCCAGCAGCGCACTAACCACGGGGCTGCACCTGATGGGACGCAGGAAAGCCGTGCTACCAAGCTAGCAGCAGAAATGCCTTTTTGTGCTGGTGAGAAAGAGAGAGAGAGCAGGACCGCAGGAGGTTCATCAATCTTCAAAGTGGATGCGAGTCTGGGCACTATATGTTCCTTGTTTCCCGGGAAACGCCAAGGTCCTGTCTTACTAGCATATAACCCTGATGATCACAGGTTTGAACGAAGCACCAGCGCCCAGCGGTCATTAGCAGCCAAAGATTTGGCATTATTGCTGGGTAAAGCGTTAGCTAAGCCAGCTTTGTTCACGGAGCTAACAGGCTCAGCAACTGCAAGGAAAGTTCAGGCACTGAGGCACCACAGGTCCACAACCGTTTCAAAAATGAAAAAAAGAAAAAGAAAAATCTGCACCTCAACCTTTACACAGAAAAAAAAAATCAGGCACAACTGTATTGAGATTGCTTACTTGCACTAGTGAAGAGAAATTGCTGCTGCAGTGTTGGACCATATATACTCTACCTTTTGGAGTGTCTGCGTGTCAGAGATATGGATCCCTGGTACCGAACTTGACCGTGGTTAAACAAGGTGTGATATTATGGTTTAATTGGTGGGCATCAGCACGATTGTCATCATCTTGGAACATGCCTCTGGGCTACACAGGGACGACAGGGCAATTCCGAAGCGGATTGCTCAGCCTAACTAACCCCAAGGTGCTCGATCGATCACTTGCTATGGCCAGGCTAGGAGAAAAACAAGACGAATAAGGGTGTGTTCAGATTTCAAAGTATTCACTGTAGCTTTAGATAAAAACAGTCCTGGGAAGCGTGTTCTGTGAGTGGGAGGAATAGTATGAATAGGGAAAAGTTGGAATGAATAGTGTTTCGTTGGAAATCTGAACACACCCTAATAGCGAAAACGATAGTTGCTGGGGGCACGGGTCAATCCCCGGCCGGCCCCCTGAACCTCAACGACCGGCCGGTCCTAAAGGCGACGAGTCATCGATCGGCCGGCTCCATGCATCTTTATTCGAGTGTTCTTATTCCCTCCGGACCTTTTTTTTTTCGAGCCAACTTTAAGGGGTGTTTAGATTGGGAAAGATTCTTCGAAAAAACACTGTAGACTCAAAAATACACTGTAGATGAATAATGTTTTGTGAATGAAAGAGGTGGGATGAATAGTAAAAAGTTGGATGAATAGTATTTTTTTAGGTGGGAGTAGGTGAAACTAAACTCACCCTTAGGACAAGACTCGATCGAGCAGGCGTTGAGGTCTCCAGGGAGTATGATGGCTCGAGAAAACTTTAGGTTTCTGCTCATCTTCTACCTTGAAAAATCGGCGCAAGTGACTAAGGACACTTGTACTTGATTTTGATCATCAGGACAGCTACTTTTCTTTCTTCCCGGAATGTTATACCGAACACTTCTTTATTCAGATGCATGGGGCCTGAAAACTGAAAAATCCATGGCTCGGGACATTCTTCTTCGCCATCCGCCGACGCTGTCCACGTCGCCGGCCGGGAAAACACCATCCGGCTCCGTGCTACCGCTAGCCGACGGAAGAACTCCGTGGAGTAGCTGACGAGAAAGGAACAAACGCAATAACCCTTTGGATCGGATCGGACAAAAGGGACCTGAACTTTCAGTCTCTGCCCTTTCCTATGTTTCTTCCTCTGGAAAAAAAATGTTGCTATCGTGGAGTACGTACTAGCGTGTCAAACCCTCTTCGTCATCCATCCTCCCATTGCATTATCGTCAATTCGTCATTCCTTCCCGGTCGCACGCCTTTCCGATAGAGAGGAGCCGATGCCTAATCGATCGAGGCCTTTCCGAGGGGGACATGCATGGAAACGATGATTTGCTCGCCGTCGGGTGGCGCCATCATGGTCATGGCGGCAAGGGTACTCATCGACGTCCATCATGCCCGGCTGTTTCGCTGCCGATGGGGAGGCATCCGTGGCCGGCGGGTGGGTGGGGCCAGCCGTGCGCGCAGGCGTGCCTTCCGTTGTCGGAGCGGGATGCGTGTGCGTGCCGGGCCCTCCTTGGCCGGCCGGGGTCGATCGGGTGGTGCGATCGTTCCGGCGCGGCGCCGCCAGGGGCGGGACGTGGCGGCGCGCCACCATCCGCGCACGCCACCGGGTGTGCAGGGCGGGCACCGTGCCTTTGCCGTGGCGGCGGCTCGCTTGCCATCGACGCCTGCGATGTATGGATGTCGACGGCGAGGGCACCATCATTGGTCGTGGGGTGCTGATCGATCGATCGGGCTCCGATCCGGAGGAGTGAGTACTTTCCTTTCCTCCAAGCACGCACAACTCAGCTGAGCTGACTGACTGACTGACTGTCTACTACTCGATGATGGTCGGCCGGCCGGGTGGCCACCGGTGGAGTGAGCGAGAAGCATGTACGTTTTTTTCGAGCCAAGAGCTAGAAGCACACGTATGAAATGAGATATTCTGTTTTCAGTTCAGTCAGCTGATCTCATATCTGTTATTTTTAGGTTGACAAGGTGATGTTCCAGCAGGTACACTTCTCAAGAGGAGAAGGAAACGGAATGGTTGGGGAGATGAACCGAGCATGTAGCAGATTGCCGGAGTGATGCAATCCTGATGGGCTTGATTGGTTTGTTTTGCAAATTGCACTAGACATGACGGGTGAGATGGGTTCATGTTTCAGTTAGATACACAACCGCCGCAGTAATGCATGCAACTTGGAGTTTGAAAAAAAAAACACAGCATAATATTAGAACCGAGAAATATTGCGCGGTCTTGGTTATGCCATTACGTTCATAATCGATCCATTAGTCTACAAATGAACTATTTCTTACGATGGGAAAAAAAATTATAGTGACACAAACAGTTCCGACTATTTTACAATAACTTGGCCTAAACGTCATCTTCTATTTAAAAAAAAAGGAGAACAATTATATAAGTAATTTTTTTGCGGGTAATTATATAAGTAATTTAATCCCCTGGCTGCTGTTAATTAGTTATACATAGAGTTTCTACTTATTACAACATCACTCGAGAAAGCAAACACCCTAGAGAAGCACTAAAGCACAGATTAAAAGAGAAGAGAGATATTTTTACGAGGTTTAATGCGACAAGAGCCTAATCCGAAAACCGTCCAAACAAGCATAATTTATACTAATATTGTGCAATTTGCATTGATGATGTTTTGAATTTAGATGAAATGTTTCATGGGCGCCAAGTTGAGCTCATTTCCATGCTTTGTTGTCATCTGAAAACTTGTGGCAACAACCAGTCTATAAAAAATTGAAAAGGATTGACATACCATCCATTTCTATGCTAAAAGATTATTCCCAATCTAGAAATCTAAAAACATGTTGACATTACATTTCATCAAGACATTATGTGTTACATGGTACTGAATGTAGTGATGCAATGCAGGGAAAAAGAACAACCGGTGTGATAAAAAAAAATGTAGTTTCAATGTTCATTCATTTAGGTAAGTACAATTTAGTGGAATTTTGTAGTGCTTCTGAGAATTAATATGGGAAAACAAATATGGTTTTCTATGAAGTTTCATGTGCTGTCTCATTTTAAAAAGGTCTGTGCACCTTTGGTGGAACTATAAACTTGAGTTCAGTTTTATCTTAGGTGTAAACTATGGCACTCAAGTGCTTAGGTGCATAACCGAATTCCATTAAGCAATAGTACACTGAAAATAAAAGAAGCAGCTGGTGCCATGTCACATACGAAGAAAAAAGGAGAACAGGAAAGACATCACTAAACAGTGATGCCCCAGGGAATTAAGCCAAGGTAGCCGGGAGTGGCGTCACGTGCCGCGCCGCCCCACGCACGTGCGAGGCCCCCACAAACCGCCATTCCCCGGGCTTCCTCCCATGGTGGATTGGTGGCTGGCCTCTGGTGGTTTCCTCCGCCGCGTTCCCCTGTGGAATCCCGGCCGGTTGACTGCTGTGGACCTCAGGAGTCATGAACAAGAACGCAGCCGCCTACTTATCGACGGCAGGATTAAATTTAGCCACAATTACAGGCCAAACACAGTGCTCTAAATGTTTTCCTCATCTGCGTCGTCACAGCACTGATGATTCAGCTGAGAGGTGCATAAAAATATTTTTAAAAAAGAACCCTCCACTACTAGATTACCTGTTGGGGCGAGGAGCTGAGAGAGGGGGCATAATTCCACTCACACTGGCCAACAACAGGACATTCTCTCTCCCTCCCTCCTCTTTGCTTGCTCAAGCAGAAGCTCCTCCTCGTCTACTCGTCTTCTTCCTCCCTTCTATCCTCGGACTCCTCCGACATCAAAGAAACAAGATTGGGGGGCTGTAGCGAAGGAATTGGAGGAGATCTTGCATGGATGCAGCCCACTGGCAGCAGGTAAATTTTTCTTGCAGATCAAAGATCGATTTTGTACCACATGCATACCATGGTCATGCATCGCTTGTGAGAATTTGGCTCTTGTTCTTCTTGATCCTGTCGCTGTTCATCTTCCTCTCTGTGTCTTGTTCTTGGTGCGTGCTGCGCTTTATTTGATGAGACCATGATCTCTCCTGCTTCCTTCCGTTTCTTCTTGGGTCATGTTCTTCCTTTATATCCTTTGTGTAGATCTATGCATACCATCATCGGCATCTATCTCATCCGTATAGGCTTTGGAGTGAGCCCTTTGTGGCTTTAATCCTCTCCTGCCCCTCCCCTTTAATCTTTGAAAGCAGCACACACACCACGGCACCACCTTTCTTTTCCTCCCTTTCTAATCGCCCTTTCCTCTCTATCATCCTTTTTATCCTCTTTTTTTCTCCATGGCTTTTCTCCTTCTCTCTCTCCTCGGCTCTCCACCCCTTGCATCAAAAGAGCAGCCATGTCTCTTGGTGATGTGTAGCAGAAGCAGCAGCGGCAGCGGCAGGTACTGCAACACACAACCCTACAAGAGCACAAGCAAAGGTGTGTTTTGTGCTGTGGCGTGGTGTGTGTTTCTCTTTCCATCTTTTCTTCCCCGGCTGGCCTCATGCATCACCTTTTCCTTCCTTTTCCTTTTTTTCCTCTCTCTAATCTACCTTTGCATAATTGCATCCTTTTGTTTGGTTCTTATTAGTTTGCACCATAATGATTCTAGCATCCCCCACATCCCAGCTCCCCCCTCCTCTTCCCTGCTGCATCTGCATGCCCACATGCTATTTTTGTTCCACTTGTTCTTGCTTCTTCTTCCTCTCTGCTGGTTGTTCACTTAACTTGTACTGATCGTCTGCGTTCTGATGACGGTGTGCTGCACCATGTGTTTGTCCTCAACAGAGCCTAGGGCTGGGGAAGCCCATGGAGGAGATGCTGATGGCGGCCAACGCGGGCGCCGCTACCAACACGACCCAGGTCTCGAATCCGAACCCGCCGGCGGCGGCGCCGCCGTCGTCGCTGCCTGGGAGCGGCGCCCTTCGCGGCGGCGTGCCTCCGGCCGGCGCGGGTAGCACCGAGCGGCGAGCGCGGCCGCAAAAGGAGAAGGCGCTCAACTGCCCGCGGTGCAACTCCACCAACACCAAGTTCTGCTACTACAACAACTACAGCCTCCAGCAGCCGCGATACTTCTGCAAGACGTGCCGCCGCTACTGGACCGAGGGCGGATCCCTCCGCAACGTCCCCGTCGGCGGCGGCTCCCGGAAGAACAAGCGCTCCTCCTCCTCCTCGTCGGCGTCCGCGTCCGCCTCGGCCACGACGAGCTCGTCGTCTATGGCTACCACCACAGCGGCGGCGGCCGCTGGGTCCAAGAACACGAAGACGTTGATGGCGCAGCACGAGGGCGCGCATCACGACCTCAACCTGGCGTTCCCGCACCACCACGGCGGCCTGCCGCACGCGCCGGAGTTCGCGGCGGCGTTCCCGAGCCTGGAGAGCAGCAGCGTGTCCGGTGGCGGCGCGATGGCGAGCAACGGCCGGGGCGGCGCGGGGGTTGGCGCCCTCTCGGCCATGGAGCTGCTGCGGAGCTCCGGCTGCTACATGCCGCTGCATCATCAGGTGCCGATGCCGCCGATGCCCGGAGACTACGCGGCGGCGGGGTTCGCGCTCGGAGAATTCCGCGCGCCGCCGCCGTCGCAGAGCGTGCTCGGGTTCTCGCTGGACGCGCACGGCCCGGGCCCCTCCGGTGCCGCCGGGTATGGTTCCAGCGGGGGGTTGCCGGAGAACGCGGGGAGGTTACTGTTCCCGTTCGAGGATTTGAAGCCGACGGTTAGTTCTGGTGGTGGCGGTTTGGCCACCGGTGCAAGCGGTGGTGGCGCCGGCGATGGAAACAGCGGCCATCCCCAATTTGATCACAGCAACAAGGAGCCAGGGGGTAGTGGAGGTCCCAGTGGTGGGCACGACGCGCCTGGATTCTGGAATGGCATGATCGGCGGCAGTGGCGCTTCTTGGTAATGCGGCGGCGGCGCCATGCATGCAGGCTCATGCAAGCCAGTCGATCAGTCATCACCTGGCCGTGCGAGCGAGCGTGCATGGGGCGGCTGGAGACATAGCAGGCATGCAGTAGAAGACAAGGGGTTCAATAAGAGGTTGGCATTGGTGGTGGTGATCGCCCTGACATGGGAGAGTGTTTGATCTCTTTTCCTGCTGGTGTTGGTTCTTGCTGTTCTTCGTTCTCTCGCCGTTGTCGTGGCGAGCGAGTTCATGTGTGTGTTTTGCTGACCATCGACTTTAATTGGGGCTCTAACACATGAGAGAGTACAAAATTCAGGGGGTCATGATACATAATAGTAGCTTGATGATCTTTGTCCTGGTCGTCTCTCTCATTTCTGATCAACGACCTTTCACTTGATCTGCCATGGTAGCTGCTTCACTGTAGCACTGGGGCTTGGGAAGAAGCTTCTTTTTAGGCCGGCTTCTAGTACATCGTAATAGTACTAGAGTACATTTTGTGTGAGAGAATGAATGGCTCCGGACCAGTGTGTTCACGACACACATTGACGCTGGTTGGTAACAACAATGCGTGCAGTGCGTGAACTTTGAAGCTACAGCTGCTGTAGAGGTCGTAGATCCTAGTTTCAAGGGGATCTGCAAGCTTGTATTGATCCAAAGAATATTAGAGCTATTATTCTCTTTTTTGTTTACTTGCTACTTCAATTATATATGATGTAGGTTATATATATATAGCTAGTACTTTCTTTTGATTACAACAAAGGTTTTTTTGAGGGCATGTATTGTGTATTTTATTGTTATTCACAGTGTTATAAACTACTAAAATGTACTCGTATAATTGTTACTAGCTCAATGCATGTCTCTACTTTCGCAAGCTTGTCTTTCTATCTGTCACCTCCCCCTGCGCTCCCTTTTCTTGTAGCAGGGCTAGCTTTGAGATGTCATGTCTCACCACCTCCCCAGACCAAGAATCTTCCAGCCATGAAAAGCACTAGCGAGAGGAGGAGAGAGAAGGAAGATGAGGATGCAGGAGCGAGAGAAAGGCATTGCCGCATGGAGCAGGAGAATATGTACGTATGACAAACACCCCACTGCCGAAAGAAACTTTACCCTGTCTCTCTCTTCACATGGTATTATTATATCATATGCTTGGCCATCTGTAAGTGCCTGGGCAGGCCATTTGTACCACCTTTATCGTTTTTGCAGGAGTAAGCCAAAAGGTTGTACAATGCTACCCCCTTCATGCTCATCATAGTGCTTCTTGCATTGCATCTCCGTGAGATCTCTCACCGTCCCTCATGCTTTCATGTCCAAGTGGGTAAGAATGCAACTTTTTACTCATTTGTTTTGTTTGTTGTTAGGCATTCACACTTGCTCGGTTCACCTGCCCACACCAAAAAGTTGTCATCCAATGATACTTCCAACCAGCCTGTACCATGCACTTGTCCATATGGCCTGTGTTGTGTGTCTCTTCTTCATAGGACTGTACTGGCTGCAATGGCGCGCTCTTCAGCCTTCAGTCACCATTCCAAATTGCCAATCCTTCTCCTGGAGCGATGAGTAAGGGGGCCCACAAAAAACATTCTCCTAGGGATGCGGGCAGAAGGAATGTTTGCTTCATCCCCCTGTTGATGCATTGGCAACAGTATTAAAGAAACTTTAGGCACCGCCTCAATGTACTGAAGGGAGTGTCATAATATGCTGCATTGGGGTCTATGCTATACCAAATGCCAAAGAATTAGTATACGGTTGTTAGCTCCTTGATAGCAGTAGTATCAACCTAACAATTTGTGGATGAGGATTATGCATGCATGCAGCATGCTCTTGCCCCCATGATTCACATCATTGCTTCGACCTAACACAATGATAAAGTAACACACAGACTTTAAGAAAAGCTCTGTCATATTTCTATACTGATTGCTGTACTATACTAAGAGCAAGTATATTAGTTGGCTGAGAGAAGACTAAATACTGAGTTGGATGAGAGAGAAGAGGAGAGAGAGGAGAAGTGGGCGACAAACTTACAGACCTTCCAGGCACCATAACCAAAAAAGTACGTGAGAGGAACATGTGAGCCCTGTATTTATAGAGCAGGCTTAGCCACTATATGGGTGGGTTGAAAGGTGAGCTATAAGGATCCATACAGCCAGCAGTTGGCTAAATCATTAGCCTCGCTCTAATGGAGATCACTATGACTACGTTCTGCTGGTCTAACCTAGAGGCTACTAATTGAACGCCTGTTCTTGACAAGTACTCCTCAAGTTGCTTTATTGATTCGTATACATATATTTGCAACAACCCATCGCGCGCCTAAATGTCTCAACCGGCCTTGTTTTCTTTTCTATTTTTGTGCTGTGGTCTCAACTTTGTCTGCATGCTGTCCTAGCCTCACCTTCATTCATGCCACTAGAAGGGGGTAGTTCATTGTTAGTTGCATGAGAGTGTAGTTGCTGTGCATCCTATATATACCTCTTGGTGCAATGGCTTACTTAACTTCTACATGCGCATCTCTTTCATACATGCCACAAATGCATGGATACGGTTGGGGATGTCCAAGGCTTGACCTTTCAAGCTACTCCATAGCAACTCTACCTGAAATCGCAGCTCATTGCACTTGTTCATTTATGCGATAGCGAGGTGAGGCAACTCGTGCTAGGAGAAGAGTTCGAACAGCACTAAGCAACGCTCACATCTGAACCACAGCGTACCATGTGTTTGGTTTTCAATTTTCATATCTCAGTTTTTATTGTGGATGTTCCTTCACAAGTAATATACCTTTTTTTCATACATCCTTGAACTTAGGTCTACCTCAGCATGTCGATTCTTTCTGCTGCTGAACAAAAATGCAGTTTCTAGAAATAGATGGGTACTGGGTTGCAGAGTTCTCTAGAGGAGCAAACTAGCACTAACACAAAAAGAAAATATATGATCGTAGACAGTTTGCAAAATGTAGCAACAAAATTCACCACACCAATTAAGTGCAATTTTTGTAACTCCGAAGTGCCTCCGGAACTACCAAACGCAGTAATATTCTTTTTTTCTTGGTGAGGAATATTCGTGGATACTCATACTAGTGTTTGGTTTTAAAATATAATAGAATATAATTAAAACGTTATTAGCTTGGACTGCCGCAATATAATTAAATTTTTAGTGAACAATTAAAGCGAACAATGAATTCATGACAAGATGTTTTACGAACTTCAACCAATGCTAAAATAGTTAACACTCTCAATACTGACGCTCTTATCCTCACAGAAACTGGGAGGTTTGTTTTATACAAAAAGTGCACAAAAACACAAAGACGTATAATATCTAAGATGGATTCTGCATATACAATATATTTAAAACTAATGAGTATATTGGAGGCTGACCTACAATTCGATGCTTGTATGCTCTCTGAAATGTCTTTAATTTTTGTGATGGGGAACATGCTAGTAAGACTATTTAACAGGCTTCGGGCTTTTGAGTGATCTAATTAGTGATTGTGTAAGACAAAATGATGCCATTTTATGCACTATAACCATATATATAAACCATATTTATCTGTTATTAGACTTTCATAATATATATTTACTAGTGACATCAATCCAAGCAAACTGCATGGATTGCTATGATAATACTTAATGAAAATTGTTGTGATTATAGATTTAAATTGATGGTTAGGGCTTGTTGGCTTGTTACAATTTGGCTATTGTACTCAGAAAAGTGTAAACTATGGCCGTCAAGGTTGCTAGACTAAGTCGATACAATCATTGGCCCTCTAGGAACATGTATTTGAGTGTCACATGTATATTTATAATTTGATCCCTGTAGTTTAACTTATTTCATACCATAGACCAAAATAATAAGCATCGGCTGGTTGCTATCCAATAGTGCGAGATTGCTCCGGCGTTAGGGAGCCTCAACGGTGGAGTGAGCTGAAGTTGCGGCAGGTTATAGTTGGGCTTGGGCATGATGCAATTGCTTGGATAAAATTAGTTGGAACAATTTCATGAATTAGAATGTTCGAGGTATACTCAACAGAGCTCGAGTGAGCTAAATTGTCACCGCCAATAATAGTCATGACTTCACCGATCTTGTACACATAATAAGAAAAGTGGGCTAAATATTAAGAACCATGTGATGCATCTATGAGCTAATTAACAATTGTTATAGATGGATACAAGAGAATTAAGAGATGAGAGAATAAATTAAAAAATGAAACTGGATTCATCCACGCTGGATTGTCCAAAGAGTGCATTTTGTCCACAATTGAGCATGAGTCATTAGCCAAACCTATGCCATATCACCTGAATACGTTTCCGTAGAGAGTTAATGACATTATCGACTCATTTGAACAACCTTGATGACTATGATTTACACTATTCTAATTAAGTACGATGACCTAATTGAAACTAGACATTTTTATGCATTTTACTCTTTGGAAGCAAATATAAAGTTCTGTAGGTACATTTTCATAATTGTAAGGTGGATACGTCAAAACCACGTTAGAATTCAACCACTGTTGTTGTCTCTAATTTTTATAATGATTTTGCTTCTGCGGCACAAGAAGGAATGGTGTCAGAAATGAAGATATTCGGGACAATATAGAATTGGTGGCAATTGAGGAGAAATTGATCCATTGGTTGAGATGGTTTGAACATGTCCAACGATGGTCTCCTGAGGCGCCAATGCATAGTGGGTTCTTGTCGGGTACCTACAAAAGGGGTACCCTAACTTGGGCCTAAAACAACTTGGCGACAAGGCCCACAACGACATCGGCCTGGCTCTACGGCCCAACAAAGGCCCGCCATCGCGACAACTCCTCGGCACCCATCCAGCTCGAGGTGGACGACCACCCTCAAGCGGGGATTTCCGTCTCGTTCGAGGCTCAGCGGCCTCGAGGGAGACCTCTACCCTCGAGCGGGTGATTTCCGTCTCGTTCGAGGATTCGGCAGGCTCGAGCCTGCGGTCCGAGCTCGAGAACGACGCCCAAGGCTTCGTGACCCATCAGAGTCATCATGACGCTCCTCTGCGGTCAAAAAGCAGGGAATCACTGCTCCACGCCACCGCCCACGCTCCGGAGAAGACATCGGTCAAATCCACCCGCAACAGTGGACTTCTGAGCGCCATGCTGCACGGCCAGACCTAACCTGCCAGCAGCACTGTGCCAACCGCTCCTTTGACTTTGCCCGCCTCGGGCACGCCACCATCCTCGAAGGCGACCCTCGAAGAAGGCCACAGAGACTCGATCTGGACGCCGTACGCAAGTTGCCACCCTCGACGCCGTGAGCCGTCACAAGAAGGAAGTACATCACGTCAGCCACTGCCATGTCGTCAGCCGGAGTTGGAAGGCGCGATTCCCGCTCGCACAGTGCGCGGCATGGACAAAACAGTGCATTTAGCAATATCAAATCACGAACACATGTACCCGCACCCTGCCCCCTTGGCCTATAAAAGGGGAAGGGAAGCCCATGCAAAGGGGCAAGCAGACGAGTAGCACAAGTACGACCACAACGAGCAACGCTCAAGTTCATACACACTAGAACACACACCACATAGCTGGGGACTTAGGAGCTTATCTCCTTCTCCCATCTTGCTTGTAACCCCCTACTACGAGCAACACGTAAACTGGTGCTCGGCACCACTGCTGGACGTACGGCCCCGTGGCCGGAACCAGGATAAAATCCCCGTCTCTTCTCTCGCCATCAGGGAAACGAGTGGTTTAGCACCGCAATCACTTGTTGGTGCCGGTGCGACCAAATCAGGCACCGACAGTTCTAGAACGGTTCGATAATATTAAGAGGGGTAGAGAGAGAGCTAAACTGACTTGGTACGAGTCGGTTAATGGAGACATAAAGGAGTAGAACATCCCTAAAGAAGTAGCTATAGATATCTATCAATGTGCCTAAACCATAACCTATGTTTTTGACTAAAGGCTATGGGCTTGTTTAGATGCCCAACTTTGCAAAGAAAATTATTGGCCTCCTGAGTAGTAGAGCACATGGATTAATTTAGAGTTGATAATCGGCATGGTCCACGTACCAGCACTCCATTCTTCAACCGAGATACGTACATACACCTCACAAGTTAACAGGAGTCGTACATGCCGGGTCGTACCGAAAAAATCAGCTGGAGAAGCCATCGCCATCGCTCGATATATGCAAGTCCACAAACTGTCGGGTAAGCGCGCTGTTTGATTAGAGCTCAAGACACTGGTCAGTCAAACACATGCACTGAAGTACTGAACCCACCACGCCACCCCACTACCAGATCAGATTATTGTGCAGCCGCGCCGCCATTGGACGGCCGCGACCCCCAACTCTTTTGCATCTCTAGGCGTGCGTTGGCACCGCCACTACCACTGTTACATGGTCAGACACGGGGGTGGTCTAGAGCGCGGCCGGACATTGCACGCCGGGGGGCCGGCCGGGCCGCGTCGTGCCTCTGCTTTGGCGTGGTTTCGAAGCTACTTTGCCGTTCCGGGTCGCGTGGGTGACCACCCCGGCCGCGAAATGTTGCCAACCACCGTGCCATAGCAGCGCGGCGTGTAGCTCGGATCAGGATCTCTCTCTCGTTCGCCGTGGTGGCCTCAGGCCTGGTGGGGTTCCGGCCGGTGGGGTGTGGAGTGGAGTCCCGGCCGGCCGCCCGGGCCAGCGGTGTGGGTGTACTGTAGCTATAGCTAGCTGCGCGTACCCACGTGCCAACATACCTGGTTGCTCCAGCCCGATCTCGATCGCCGTCGGAAAGCCACGCCGCGTGTGCCCCCGTTTCCATCGGCAGGTGACGGCGACGGCTCGCCGTGCCTACGTCCGAGTGCCTACGTACCTATTACGTGTACTGTACCCCTCTACTATACATGCGTACTACTACGTAGGTACAAACAGTCGTACATACATGAAATGAAGTGCCTAGCTAGATTCTCGGATGAACTGCCCGACAGAGGGGAGTGGCCGCTCGGCCGCTGGTGTGCCCATGGAAGGCGAGGGTGCGTAGTTGCAGAATGCAGACAGCTTCGATGGGGTATAAAGGAAAGGATTCGCCTGCAGGACCTTGCTGACGACGGACCGAGCTCAGTTTTCACCTGTCTGATCTTCTTGTGCTCCGAGCGAACAAGACAGAAGCGGCGGCGGCGGCGGCGTCACGAGCCGTTCAGTCATGCTCAGATCACCCCCGGCGCGGCTGCACCCCTCGCTGGAGAATTTTGACCCATCATCAGCCGTTGCGCCGTAGATCCATGGCCATTCAATTCCCGTCGAGGGAGAGGAGAGGAATGTTCCGAGGCCCATTCCGGCATGTCGACCAAAATTCAATGCAGGCTGGCAGCCGATGGTTACGATCCGGTGCGGCGATGCATGATCGAGGCAGCTCATCAATGCCCGCCAGCCGCCGGCGAGCAGCCATAACGAACTGGCAGGGAAGAGTCAGAAGTAGTACGCTCGTGGCTGTGGCTCAGATCAGTAGAAGCGCCTTAACGCCGGCGACGTCGTCCTGCTTGGATCTGCCTGCTTGCTGGCCTTGCTGCTTGATGTACACGACGAAACACTGCATTTTGTTACTTAAAACTAGTACTATAGTACGTTGATCACGACAGTTTATGATTCAGATGATGAATTTGTTTCTGAGGTACGGTGCACATTCGACGCATGCCGAATTGGCTGGTCTCGGTCACTTTCTCGTCGCGCTCGCATCATCCTGCTTACGCAACCCATGCTTACGACGACAGGCATGTTCGGATGCTCCTCGGTTCCTCCATCGACTCGCGCCTGCAGAAAGCAGTGGAGACGAGAAGACGCGATGCGATCTCATCGTCATCGTGGTGAGGAAGCACCTGGGACAGCCGGCGTTTTCAACCTGCGTATCTCCGCGCACTGCGTTCATGCCACCGCAATTCTACGCGAGGACCCACCCAACAGCGAAAAGCTAGCCATGAGCCATGATCGTGGCGACTCCATCATGGCGTCGACTTGTTTCATCAGAGTCACATTGCTGGTGACTTGTTGGAACGTACGTGTTGAGTTGCCGTGCCTTTTTCGATCACCACGGACAATAAACTCAACGTGACAAGTCTATCAAAGCTGTCTGCCCGTTGAAAGATCGGCGAGGGTTTTCCTTCAGGCGAACACAAGAACTGTTCGAGTTTGCTTGGCGAACGGTTCATAGCCTAGCTGACGATACACCAGAAATGGAAGCAAAGCTGAAGCCGCACGCGCTGTAACAGTAGCTCAGGCTCTCCAAATCGGACGGGGAACAGGGACTACTCCACCAGTCCACCTGTGGCTTTCCTTTCCCATCTGGTGATTTGGGTGCGTGTCACCGTCCTCGAGTCCGGCAGGCGACGCCACTTTTCTTCGTGTCGAAGACAAGGATGGCGGGCCTAGTTGTGTTGCATCCAAAACGTGTCTAAGAGTTGGCCACAGAAATATTGAATTAATGCTGGGGTAAGCCCTAGTTAAATGCCGAATGTTCAATAGTATTATCACGGAAGATAGAAGGCCGAGGCCGTATGTATTAGATCATCTTCAGATTACTCATCCTCATATGTATTAGAGCATCTTCAGGATTACTCGTCCTCGTCTTTAATAGTTGAAAAATGTTATTCGAGACATATGAAACATTCCATTATATTACCGATGATATCCCTGTTACCAAAAAAAAAACTATTTTGGTAATCACCAAAACTATATGGTTTTTGATAGCCAGATGCAGCAGTTATTACCATAAACCAAAATATAGCTAATGTGTTGTCTGCTGGAGATGCTCTTATAATTTTAGACTTCCAGATCTTGTAAAGACTTTCTAAAATTCAAACATGGCAGGCAGAGTACGATAAAAGTATTTGCAAACTCATTTTAAATTGTTTGATTTCTCGGGAAGCAGAGTATTTGCAATGATTTTTCCATATAGAGAGATTATTGCCATTTGACAAGAGCAGAACTGTACATGTATCAGTTGCCAAATTCTTGCTAAACAACGTATAGCAACGTTACGAGTCTACAGAACTTGTTCACTAGTTGCAGAAAGCATCATCGTTCCAACCTTCTTAGCTTCTCTGTACAATGATTACATGTCATCTATGAAACAGCTCTCAAACACTACTCACTGTCACTGGTACCCTGGTGATTCAGTTTCCGAACTAGGATCAACACCTCCCGTGATCCAAATGAAACATGACATGTATAGATGTCTACTGTAAGACGTTGCTCCTTAGCTACCGGCATTGATACCAAAAATCCGAACTTTGTGCATGTTTGGTAGTTTGGCAACAACCAGCACGGTGACTGCTATGGTGTTGAGGAAAAGCATAGGATGTTGATAGTCGGTAGTGTGGGAAGCTATCAAGTACCTGCCAAAGAATAGAGGAATTGTCCGAATATTAGTGCTGCAGTCCACTCCAACATGTAAACTTTGACAATAGCTAAGGGGAAATTAAAGGATTGGCCAGTCAATCAAGAGACTAGAACTAGATAGATGCCAGCCCATGTATTATTTAAAGTTACATGGCATTCATTTATCAACAGAACTCCTTCAAATGCAGGCTGGGTCACTTGAGCAAACGGGATTGAACTTCGGAAAAATTTTGTGCTATCTTAACCAGAATATAACACCAATTAGAGTGACAATAAGAATTTGACACTCTTATGCCTCAAACAGTCATGCCACTGAGACTGTCAAATTCCGAATTGCCACTCTTGTTAGCATCATAAGCTCCTGAAATTTCCAGTCTTAACTAAGGGACTCGAAGTTAAACTACACAATAGTTGCGTGCACAGCACAGCACAACAGTGAGGCACCATGCATAATAATACAATCAAGATTCTTGAGGCAGTTACATATTTCCAAATAATACTTTAGGACCAAAGAACGAGGTAGATTTATTATCAATCAGCGTGCTAACACTATTGGAATGAGAAATAAAAAGGATAGAACATCGTGTTTGGCAAATTGAGAGTCTGAGGACAAATACCACCACAGCCAATACTAGTTGGGGACGTATCTGGTGGAAACCAAGCTCCCGTGGAAACTATGGAAACTTCAATCTGGGCCACACGATGTTGATCCAATGGCGTGTTCAGGGGAGGTGGGAGGGGTGAATTGCAAAGCTCGAGAGAGCTGTGAGGGGTGATTTGCAAATGCACTTTTACAAATCACCCCTCCCACCTCCTCTGAGCATGCCCTTGGATCAACATCGTGTGGTCCAGATTGTAGTTTCCATAGTTTCCACGAAAATGTTGGTTTCCATAGGATACGTTACCAGGTTTGCAGCATTAAAATACAAATAGCTATTTATCTAAGAGTGCTTAGAACCTGCCAGAGCAGAAAATTATATGGACCAATAACATAGATTTTGACTAAAGGGGAATGTTTCGTATCAGAAAGTAAACCACGGGCAAGTGTCAGTCTTCTGTATTAGCATTTAGCAAAAAAAAAAAAAAAAAACTATTTGGCAGGCATCTATACAATTCAATCAGGCAAAAAGGGGGGAAAATGAAAATTATCACTGCACTGCTGAAGGTAATTACGCAAACAAAATGAATACATGCTAACTCATTTTAAAACAAGCAATTTTTTTCTTTTAGCATAAATGCTACACACTGGGGGTTCTGGTTTCAAAAGGAAAATTGAACAATGGTACTACTGATTTGTCTGTGGTAACTCGTAAAGCAAAAGAAGATTGATTGGACATTTCACTCGTATGAAGAAATTATTATAGAGCAATATGAGCCTTGACTACCTTCCATATCGCATAAACAATCCAATTTGGCAACCCCAAAGCCCAATGTTTAATTTGCTAAGCAGCTAAGCCTCTTCTAATGAACAAATTACTGGAAGGCCTGTTTCTTGAGTAGAAAGTGAAGAGAAACATGGCATGTCTAACGGGCATTAGGTTGTAGTGGGCTGCAAGCTGCACTACACTAATAGTATGGCACACAAATATAGATTTTGTCCAAGATTCAAGTAGATGGCACAAGTAGCTGCGGCAGCCTATTTTCAAGCTAGTTAAGTAATTCTCTCGGGTCACACATACATAGATTTTGCCAAAAACGAATGTTATCAGAAACCGAGTTGTTCTGGTATCCATATCTAAAGTTTCAAAGCAATTATCACGTGGAATAGAATAGCGTCCCTTAGGAATTATGCCCAGATAAATAGAAATCAATAGAATTTTCATGTATAAACAGAAGCACATCAGCTAAGATAAACACTTACAGGACAACGGGAACTGCTGTCAAAAACTTTCTGTTGCGAGTTAGCTGTTTGCCATTGTCCATTTGTTCCCACCATGTCAATGTATTATACATCCCTTGGTCATCAGCAAATGGAGTCCCCTTCTTCCAGTGGAAAAAGTGATAAGTGATCTGAAACAAATATTCGATAAGGCAAGAAACAGAAATGGAAAAAAATTATGACTGAAGTATGGATCAGCAAAAATGTCAAACTGTAATCTTACATAGCTATAAGAAAATAGATATATGATCGTACTAATCTACTGTGATCTTACAATGCTAAGTAAAACAAAATGTAATTCTGATGTAGTATTACACTGCCAAGAAAATCAAAATGTACTTTGCTTTCATAACAAAGGCAAGAACAACTATATGAGATAAAAATATCATATGGCAGTAATCACAACTATTACCCGATTTAGACAAGCGAAACATTAATTAATGTAAGCTGTTTATTTGGCTGTTGTTTACCAATAAAAACTAAACATGCTTCAGGGAAAGGTTAGTTTCACTGGCATGTCTTAGGTCCCGGTTATACCCTAATATTACTTTCTGAACCTTGTAATGCAGCTCAGTAGCAATAAGGCATTCCCATTCTACTGCCCTGGTAAATAAGAGCATTCATGATTTCATATATTAAGGATCGGATGGCTCACAAACATCCCACCAAAACAAAAGGAAAGGAACACTGGACACCTACGTGAACTCTGAGGACATGTACCTAAATTGATCATGAGCTGGAACTAACAATACACAATCCTGTTCTAGCCACTAATTTTACGGAGTTCTGACTAACCAGAACGATGCAAACAGACCCTGTCTACTGATCATATAGCTGCTATGCACCCTAGTCCTATTTGCGTGTAATTGACCTGGCCGGAGCAAACCTCTACTTCATTTAATTCCAGTAGTGCAGAAACCTGAACCAATGTTTAGCAGTTTAGAAATCCTAAAGCTAACATGGCAAAGGGGATGAAATACAGGTAAGCATAAAAGTCTCAAACCCATCCAACCCAGCTTTAGACAGCACCATGCGTGGAGCCATTTCGTAGCCGACACACATCAACATCCATTCCAACCTCCGGAAAGGAACAATTGAAGTAACCTAGCAACTAGAGCAGCCGCCGGGCCTCAGATCCACGGGTGCGCCAAAACCAACGGAACCTCAATCGCATGCAGGAAGAGGATAACAACAGGGGCAGCAGGATGCGGGGTGCCGGCACGTACCGCGAAGTGGCCGAGGTTGACGAGCGTCCACGCCGTGCCGGGGGCGCACCCGAAGACGGAGAGGACGAGGATCCAGGAGAAGAAGAGGATGAGGATGTAGGTGGTCCAGACCCCCGGGTACATGAACCACTCCGTGTTCCTGTTCAGATCCGGGGGCGGCACCGCCTGCACGTACAGCTTCGCCATCGAATCGATCGCACGTTTCGTTCGAACTTCTCCGGCTCGGGTCCCTCGTCGGCTGCGCGCTGCTGTGGTCTGGGAGGAAGGGAGACAAGCCCGCCCGCCTCGGGCTGGATTTATAAGGGATGGGACGGGAAGCGCCGCGCCCTCGCCGCGCTGGTCAGAGCGGAGGAGGAGGAAGGTTCAAAGATGGTGGCGAAAAAGTATTGCGATAGGGGGGTGGCTGGCGGGCGGGCAGGCGGGCGACCGACGGGGAGATGGGGGGTGAGCGGACGGGGAAGGAGGCGACGAGACGGTTGGCCGCTGCGGAAGGAGACGGTGGAAGAAATGCGACCGCGACCGCCAGCGATTGGGTCAAACGCGACGGATGAGGCGGCCCCAGCCCTGCATTGAGAGCAGCTCGTGGGCTTCTAGCGGGCCGGCCATACTTTGAGCCCATTCTCATCGCTTTGCTTTGTGATTTCCTTTTGTTTTCTTTTAAATTAAAAAAAAAAAAACTGAGCTGAGGTGAACATTCTCATTCGATGCAGGGATGTTTGGGACGTGAATTCTGATGACGAGAGCACGGCGAACATAAACATCGGGACACCGGCGCACGGCACGTTCGTTTGACACACACAGAAAGAAAGAGAGATACAGATAGAAGCGTCCGCGTGTAACCGTTTGTTAATTGCGCCTGGAGCGTGCATGATTATTGCGTGATCCCGCGGCACAGCAGCATCTAATCAGGGGACCCTTCTTTCCCACTGATTCATTTTTCTATGGATCATGATCTCCACGGGTTTCTGGCGTTGGTTAGGCACCACCTTTTTTTTTCTGATAATCTTATGATCAATTGATCATGGATGGCACTGAAGCAATCGTGCAGGCATTCAACAACTGGACGCGCAATTAATACTCCCTCCGTCCCAAATTGTAAGTCATTCCAAGATTTTTGGAGAGTCAAACTATCTCAAGTTTGAATAAATTTATATAACAAAGTAGTAAGATTTATGATACCAAATATGTACCATTAGCTTCTTTATTAAGTATATTTTTAGATTATATCTATTTTGTTCCATAAATTTTTGTATTCACCCTCTAATTTTGGTCAAACATAAAAAGAGTTTGACTCTCCAAGAATCATGGAATGACTTACAATTTGGGACAGAGAGAGTACTAATTAACATGTCTTTTCTTTTTTTTGTCAATGCTGTTTATAGAACGCGCGAAATGTGTACGATCTAGCAGTCAGCACGAGTTACCGTAGAGTCAACTCCTGCTCACCGGCGCCACGTTCTTGCGGTAGTAGACGGTGCCTGCGGCGGCATCGACGATAGCGCTCGGCGACTCGCTGTGGATCACACGTACGTATACAGGGCGCTGGTTCCGCGCGGTTGCCAAAAGGTCGCCGGCGCCTCGTCCTCCGGCGAGATGCAGACCTGCGTCGCCTCACGCCCTCGCCGCGCGTCGTCGTCTCACCGTGAGTTGCAACTGACCACTAACCAGAGATTGCAGCATCAAACACAGATGGCGTAACAACAGAGCCAGTCTAAAGATTTTCTGGAATCGTCCTCGATCTGGGCGGTGGCGTGACGATTGCAGCCTTGCGGGAGGAGTAGCAACCGCCGATTTTCCGCCGCTCGGGCACCACGCCGGCGAGCAAGGGACCGCCGTCCCCGCGCCTACGAATCTCATTCCCTTCCTCGAACTCGAAGCTTCTCCATCTGGAACGCAGGCGGCGGAAACCTCCGATCCAGCAGGCTTGCCATTGGCGCCGCCGTGTCTGCCGCCGGCGGCCGGCAGGAGCCTTGCTTCGCTAATCCTGACATAACCCCTTATTTTCAGAAAACCCCCTGGATTGGATCGTCTTTAAATTGGTTTGCGATTATTAATCGCGATTCCAATGTTTTGCATAAATACTCCTCAATTGGATCCGATATTTTGCATATAGCACCCTAATATTTGCGAAGTAGAAATTTGTGCCGGTTCTTCCCGTGATCCCGTCCCCTACCCGTCCAGCGACGGTGGCGGAGAGCCGGAGACAGCCGCCTGCTCTCCCATTAAAATCCCTTCCAGATATCCACCGTCGAGACCCCTCTAATCCGTCTCTCAATCATCTCCTTCGACCTCTTGCTCATCTTTACCCCTATCGGGCGGTCCGGCAGTGCTCTCTGCTGAGGCGATGCGAACTCGATCTCCAGGCGCAAGGTAATAAGGCCATGTTCAGATTCCCAACTATTCACTATTCATTCCAACTTTTCACTATTCATTCCAACTTTTCACTATTCCTCCCTCACAAAACACGTTTCCCAGCGAATGCTACAGTATTTTTCTTATGCTACAGTGTTTTTTCCTACAATCTAAACACACCCTAATTCCCTACAGCATATCAACTTTCCCGCTGATTTCCCTGCTTGTGGATGCGCTCCTGGTGCGTCTCCACTCACAATCTGAATAGATTCTGTCAATCAAGTAGTTAAAGTTGCATCTTTTTCGTCCGTAAAGAAAGTTACTCCGTACATGCTTCGTAGCTCGTACCAATAGAAATTCGGTACGAACGGGGCTTGTTTAGACTGGGTGGGTAAAGTTGGTGAAAGTTGGCGAAATATCACAGCTATCCTTTTGACACTAATTAAGAGTACCAAATATAGACTAATTATAAAACTAATTACACAGATGGACTCTTCATCTCAAGACGAATCTATTAAGCCTAATATGTGCCGTCTCACGATGTGGAGTCCATCTATGTAATTAGTTTTTTTACACCTATGTTTAATACTCCTAATTAGTGTCTAAACATTGGATGTGACAAGTTGGTAAAATGAGTTGGCGAAAGTTGGCCATCTAAACAAGGCCGAAATTGGTGGGGATTCTTGCCCCACATCCACCTAAACAAGGCAATAGAAAATCAACTTTCTGTTTGTATCAGATACCAAAACGAAAGTAGCCTTGTTTTGCTTCTATGATTGTCCGAGTTGGTGTCTGAAGGCACCAGCACAGCAGGGAAAAAATGCCCTAGGTTTTCTATGATAAATACTTTGATTTCTGTAACGAGTTCCTGCCACAGTTATATAAAAACCGCCCTAACGTCCTATATGAATTCGCGAGATAATAAGTATTCTTCTCTAGGTCCTTTGTTTCAGCTGATGGTGTTCGATTGTGCTAACTCCAATTGCTAATTGGTTTGGTTTTGTTGATAGTCGTGGTAATGAGATGGATCCAGGAGAAAGGGGATGCATGGATCTTATGTTTCCATTCGCTTTCGTTGAATCCTAAGAAATTATGGTGCTCAGTATCACCGAGTGCATTGGTGCTAATGCGAATTTGGTCAATCAAATAATAGGTCTAACATGAAACTTCATGTTTTCGATCTGTTATTATATATTATTATGCTTTGATATCTTGCATAAGTTCCTGGATCATTTACTAACCATACACAATATATTATAGAATCACAAAATGAAAAAGGGGGGCATAACCCAGTCGGCCACTGCAGGCAAGAAATACAGCACTGCCATCACTACACATAAAGAAACACCAGTATCAAGAACCCAGCTACCAGGTGCAAGGCGGCAACGTAGGGATTTCTAATTAGGCTGGAGAGAATGAGATGGACATCATTGATCACCCCCAGTGATCCTGTGAGTTCACAATTTCTGCGCTACAAGCTCTTGTTTGCATCAGTCATATTCTTGATACTAGCATTTCTGGCAGTAGTGAAGCTGTTAGGTGTCTACACTAGGCTCTGTCAAATGCATGGAATGTTGGCTACCAATTTTGCTATCAGTTGAGTCGCCTAATCCTATCTAACCCAAGCATTTGCAGTCACTGCATTCTCTCAGCAATGCCTACCGGAATTGGTAACGGAGACCGCTGGTGATCTGTGAAGGATGGAACCCCATTGTTCATGACCTTTGCCATCTGCTCGGTTGGTCGAACAGTGTTGTTTTGCTCCAGTAACTGAACAAGTGACAAAAATATGTCCATCCTTGTGACTTCTCTATTTGCCTGAAGAAACAATAGCCAGTATACAGTTCAACAACTAATGAAGCTAGAAATGAGGTTCATAAACAGAGGGCTTCTTCCCTACCTCAACAAGAAACCGCGCCCATATCTTGCCATCATGGAGTTCCATCATCCCTTTCAAGATCGTCAGACCAAATCCACGTATGCTATCGGCTATCTCCAGAAAGAGTCCCCGCTCCTCGCAAAGCATCTGTAGATTTTTATAGCCAAGCGGTTATCTTCACATTCTGCATTTAGCTGGAGAGATTAGATAGCAATTATGAAAGTCCACTTTTTCACCTCAACAAGCATCTGACCAGGTGGCGAAAGATCCTCAATGATTATAGGGCAAACCATTGTTTTCCCAGCAACCTCGTAGGCCCATGTGGCACCGCCATTTTTGCCAGCATCTGGGTTGTCTTTTAAGACGACGCCACTCTCTTTATCAATCAACTTAATAAGCATGGCAAGTCAGCATGTGTGATAGAGGATTTTGTTTATAAGAAAAATACTTTAGCAATACAAGATAATTGTGCATGCAAATAAGAGTGTACCTTCGGTTCATCAGCTTGCTTAATTTTTTCTGCATACTTGGTTACACTTTGTAGAAACACCATATGCTTAATTGTTCGCTCCAACAAAGCATCAATGCTACACTGTTATGCCGAAAATGTTGGGAAGTGAGGGGGTCAGCCATTTAATCTAAATCAAAGGAAACATGACGAACCTAAAAACTATGGGTGACTGACTATTACCTTTGCACCATTGGGGACAATCTCTCGTAATTCTTTGACACGATCTTGTATCAGTTGTCGATCTTTTGGTCTAGGACGGGTGCTCTCACCAACTCTGGCTCTTTTCTTGGCAACCTTCGTTCCCTCAGGATTGTTCGACTGACTGCCCTTCGAATTTGCTGTGTTGAAACTGCAGGTGTCATCCGCAGATATGTTTGCTGGTGGCACTGAGGTTGCCTTTGAAGAGCCATTTTGGACATTTCCGGATGTATAGCTGCTGGAGGCCAATGATCGGACTTGTGCATTGTATGTTGTTACGCAATCTTGAAAAGGAAACTGAGGTAGCTGATAATCTGATACACAGCCAGCTAAAGCACTAGCTTCAGCCCCGAGGGGATCATGTCCTGCAGGTGGAGACGCACCAGCGCCGAGTAATTGTTCGACGGCAGATAAGGAAGGCAAGCCTCTCTCCCCAGTTGACAATGGGTACTTATTGGCCAATTCTATAGCAGATCCCGAGTCTGTGTTGCCTAAATTTGGAAGGTTTCCTACCAGTAGGACACTGTCATCCCACCAATCTTGCACAAAGTTGTTAGCGCTAAGATTAAGCACCATACTTTCTAGCAGACCGTTGTTTCCACTACTTCCCTTCATGTCACTTCCTGATGTTCCTGTAGTAGCTTCTTCAGGCGTTCTATTTTGTAATTCACGGCATGCACTTTTAGTCTGGCATGCAAGGTGCATGGTATCCTTCAATTGTGTTGAGTCACTATGAACAATAACAGATGCTTCATGATGTGCCGTGAAGAAATTTTCTTGTATTCCAGAAGCACAAGGGTTTGTGCTGAATGATACAGATTTACATAGCAAATTGTCACTCTCAGTCTGGAAGCAATTTGTTGTTTCTCCAGATCCTGTTGTAAGTGATGATGAGAAACCCGCACTGGAATAACAAAGTTCATCGAGGCCAGAATGTTGAGAGCTGGTAGTAGTGTAAAGGTATGGGGGGTATTCTTGTATGTTCTGATCAGATGATTCATGTGTTGTCCTATGATAATTGTTCGATCTTTTGGATGCTGACATTGCGCTGGCGCTGGCAACAGTAGAACCAGGCACTTTGCTAGAGTTGACTTGAACTTGAGTTCTGACGTCAACATTTTGAGGAAAGAAGTGTGTGGTGTTATCAAATCCTTTGAGCTCATATATAGACTTGGAGTTAACAGGCATGGCCAATATCTGGGTATCCATACTAGTCTTACCAGTACCTTGGGAAGTTAAATCATTTAAAGATCTCTGTGAATTGCTTGGAGAACAGATCGAACTCTTTGTAGACTCTGTTCTCTCTATGTTCTCCTCAATCTTCTCACGTTGCAATGGGTTGGCCTTATTATGTACGAGAATGCCATTTGTAGATTGCAAGGAAGCGAGGACAGGCCGCTGACCACATGCAAGAGAAATGCTTCGGGTATACTCCATTGAGCCATCGCTTAAAGCATTCTTCATCTGATCAAATATATTTCTGACCTGATTGAGAAAATCTGAGCTCCTGGGAACCTGGTAAGAGATTAAATTAGAGTGAGGTTCCAAAAGGCACCAGATGTTTGTACTCTGGTATTCTGCGATTCTTCACTGATCATACTGTAATTCCAAGCTAGCATCTAGCAGTTCTTTATGCTCTCCAGCAAAGTGGGGCATTATTATGAATTTTATTATAAATTGAGAGACCAATCAAGAAATGCATATTGAAAGTCGCATATCATACTGTTGATGTTCCCTTGGCACAAGGCAGTTTAAGTGTTAAAAACGCTTCTGTTGACAACTGACAAAGACAGCACCGAAATTGGGGATCAAAGATTGTACTGTGGAGTATTTAGGACACTAACCTTTCGAATGGAACCAAATTGCACCAGTCCCTGCAACTGAAGAGGTAATACTACAATAGTCTGCATACAAGGTGCCACCTTTCATTAGTATCCCACTTTGACATGGCACAAGATAAACAAACGCTCAGAGCTGGTCTCATGCTGAAATGGTCAATATTATGTAACTTTTCAGCCAAGAAACAAGGAAACAAGAAAAACTAACCTTCATTCCATTCAGCAACTGATGTTGCCACCACGTATAACCCTGAAGAAGGGACATTTTCCATTTATTAGAATGCTTAACTTTTTAAAAGGACAGCAAGAGATTTGCTGTAAGTTTTATTAGTAAAGAGAGTTAAAAGAAAAATAAAAAACAAGATCACAACACATTCCACTAACGACCATCACAACAGCTCCCTGGCTACAGAGAAGAGGAAACAGATTGCCGCTTGCCAGTAGCAAAAAAAAGCAGCGAAAAGCAAATAAAAACCACAACTACTAGCCTCTGGAAGCAATCTTATGTTAATTTATTAGAATGTGTTTTAGGTGTTAACGAAATGGCAGCACAAGTGGTAATGAATTTAAGAAAAAGGGCAGAAGAAACCAAATATTATTCTGATTGCTCTAGTGGGTTGTTATTTATCTATATACTTTTAGAGACACAATAATAGAGCTATAAGCTCTGAGGCTAAAGCCTAATGTCTGCTCATACATACTTAATTTTGTTTTTCTTGTTGCGCCAATACAAGAGAATAGATCTATACCTCAAACAAGTCTCGGTTATCTGCGTGGCTTGTCTGATTCGATGCATGGGAAGTAGTATCATAAATCCACTGACACTCTCCGCTTACTAGACATTCTCCAATCATGCTGAAAGCAAAGAACATACGTTTTACACAGAGCATTTGCAGAAACAAAGAAGCACTTGCGAAAGTATCTGGCTTCAAAAGCAATAACAGAACATGGCTTATAGATGAAAAGACGTTAGTCAATTCAAACTAGCTAAACGTCCAACTTTTTCAAAAAAAAAAAAAAAATTGTACAGCAACGAACAAACTCATGTTTTGTTGAAAATATGGAAACAGACAGAGAGGAAGCATGGCGGTTGAACAATGGAGTCAAATAAATCCAGTGGCGAATTACCACTACAGCCATCAGTGGAAAAAAGAGTTTTATCAAGACTGGATCTGATTAACGCAGCCATATATAATTATATATAGTATCTGCCTGTCCAATTGAAATATCAGGATGAAATGCCAAGCATAACCAGATAGACGTACCCTTCCCCAACAATATGAACTTGATTGAGCATCCTCTCGACCACTGTTTTAGCCTCATCTTCACAGTAGCTCTCCCCCAATGTAAGCAACCTGGCATAAAATCCGGTACCAGTCAGTATTCTCGGACACGTAGTAGGAGCGAGTCCCTACTCCCTAGTAAGAAAACGTTCTCCTACAACACAGTAGTACATACACCACTGGAAGCTACAAAACAAACAAAATAGGAATCAAAAAGCAAAAAGTGGGACAACGAGTGACACGATGCATCATGTCCAGAGGGAAAAGAGACATCCAAAAAGAGGAGACACACCATCCTGTCAAATTTGATGGGATCACAATGTTTTGCTCAAAAAAAGTCAAGGAATGGAAGCAGCTTTCTGCAGCCATGTCCTGTCACGCAGCAAAGCTCAACAAAAGAACACAGAGGGAGAACTCACACATGTCCCCCTTCCAAAATGCAATCAGAATAGCTATTTGCAGTCGTCAGAACCCCTTCCAGACTCTCGAATAGCAGGCACAGCTTCCTTTTTCTTTTCGCTGTGTGATGTGGTAATGATGCGAAAAGAATTGGGATTTTGGCGCAAACTTCTGACAGAGAGAACACAAAAGAGTACTAAATTCTCAAAATGTTTGTATTTGTGACTCTACACATGATCCGCTAGGTCGCATGAACTTTGATTACCAGTCACTATACTTATTTTATATAAAAAAAAGCTACTATACTTACCGAATATGCTAACGATGGATTGAACTCTAAAACTTGGAAAGTGGGTAAACCGATAAACGTGAAACAGGCAGCCAGGAGAACCGAGAACAAGAAAATCTCACAAATTCCCAACCAATCGAGTGAAGAAGCTGTGGCTGGCCAGAGAAATGACCTAGGTGCATGCATCGCCACCAAACACACTACTTATCTACAGTATCACCCAATCTACTCACCGAGGGTCGTGGGGATGGAAGCGCCAGACGGCCGCGTACGACCACCCTCCGGCGCGGCATAGCTCCCCCAGCGCCGCCTCCATCGCTTGCCGGGCGCCGGCCTGCCGGTGGCGGGGACGACGACGCTGGCGAGGACACGCGCAACTGAAGCGGAGGGGTGTCGAGGCGCCCCTGCTAAATACTTGGGGAAGGATGGATACGGCAGAGGACTTGTAGTCGTCTGCAGAGAGAGAATTTTGAGAAAGAGACGTCCAGTACGGCGACGGGCGAAAAGCAAGGCTGTTTTGTTTTGCCCAGCTTCTTCAACTGCTGCTTCTACTGGAAAAATGGGGGCCGTGTCATGTTTGTGAATTGTGACTGAATGCAACAGATTCTGACCAAAGGGCTGAAGGTAGCTAGCTTGCACCAAAAATACAGAGAAAATCTACGACGAAAAGCACACAGCCAACCAAAATGAGATGGGACTGTTGTGTTAAGTAAAGAGGAAGAAAAGGAGAAAATGACATGTATCATGTATATGCATAATGAAATGGATTGCAAGATCTCTTCTGCAAGCTTATGAAAGAATGAAACCGGTGGGCACCGAGGTTGTAACTGATAGAGGTCTAAAAGCAGCAGCCTTTTCCTGAAAAGATCGGACCTCCGATTCATACCTATGTTTTCTCTGTCCAGACTCCTTTATTACTATTATTGTTTACCCGAATAACTATGTCATTGGCAGGTCAAACTAGTGTTCCACGGCTTTGAACAGAAAATATTAGTACACTAGTATTAGAAACCATTTGCATTCTTGCATTGGCTATCAAATTCTAGTGCCCGCTGACAGAAAATTATTTTGGCGACCAATTCCACCCACTGTACTACTGCTAGTACTTTCTAATGATGGTTAAGTTATAATAAAATTACAAAAACACTTTGTGACGAATCCTTGGTATATACAAATATGCACAAGTTAAGAGATGGTACTGCCCTTTCTTTTTGTCAGAGAATGGAATGCTGTCGGTTGCATACTCCTTGCTGGCTGTCATGTACTAGGAGTAATACTGAGCGTGGTCTTGGTTTCTCCAGCCAGATTTTCCACAGGTAACTTCTTTAACCCTCTTCTCTAATATCAACGACAAGACTTGTCAGGGAACTAGGACGTAAAATGAGCCACCTCTGTATATTCCTCCAACGAACCCCCAGAGCAGGAGTGCGCACCAATGTGCATGCATGTGAGCGCATCATCACCTTTATTTCCTGTGATCTCTCATCCCTTTCCCGCGGGGTTTAACCTAACCTTCCGCCCATCCCGGCTACTATACGGCCTCTCCCAGAAGCACAGCGACTGTCCTGTGTTCCCGTCGGGCATGTGCGTACGCGTGTGTGTGTGTGTGAGCGCAATGGCAGCGGTGTGGCGGCATACAGGCCCACTGCCCCATCAGCGGGGAGTGGAGAGATCGATGATAGAGATATGGCGCAAGACCCCACGTAATTGTAGGAATCTTGACCGGGGAATGTCGCCGCGGCATCAGGGCAAGCCCTAGCTAGGACCATGTCACCATGATGCGTGCGCGGAGATTCCAAGACATTCCATCGGCGGGCCAAAGGCTGGCCATGATCGGCCGAGCTGTCGCTGCGCATAGCTCTTGCTCTCACACAAAGCTCATGACGTGTACGGACGACGACGGTGAGAGGAGGCTGCTTTTGAGATCGATCCATCGATCGCCGATGGCTTTTCTCGCTCTCAAATTAAGCTTGGTTTAGCTACGGCTAAGTGTAGAGGGGAGGCCAGAGAGGGTCATGATGTGAAAGTGCTGTTAGTTGCTAACCCAATCATGTGTGGTCACCCATTACTGAGAGCCTACCAAAGGAATATTTCTAGGGTTTCCTTCCCTTTTTGCAGGGAGGGTGTCTGCCACTTGGTGATGATGGCCTCCGTTGATGTGTCATCGATCGACATTGCCCCTAGTATAGCCTAGCTACAGGCCCACTAACTCTTGTTGCACATCGGTAATGGATGGCAAAGCTGGGTCGAGAAGAAAGTGACATTGTTCCAGCATGTATGGTTATGAATCAGCTACGGACAGGTTTGTTTTAGGGCAGGTTAATTGTAGCTGTAAGTCTGTAATAACCATAGCGGTGGTAGTACTGATCAGTCAACTACTCTGGACCAAGCACATCTCCCATCATTTTTGGCACTGACCATGCTAAGCTAGATGATCTAGGCCTATAATTTTGTCTCGTGAAACTTTCCTAGTATTCACAGGCAAGGTCAATGCCCCCAATCACAGCTAAACAAATTGCATCACCGTGACTCCATGTGCCGCCGCTGGCGCGGCGGTGTATACTGAAAGCAAGATGATTTCTCATCTCGATCGACAGGTGGTGAAAGGATAATATAAGGAACACTGCAATTTCAGGGCACACCCTAAACCCAGGCAATCGAGCGAGCCGTCTCTATAGCTGCTGCCACCTAGAAAGTCGCTGCGACAACTCCTTTGGTGGCAGTGGCTGAGGCTCACTGGCACTTGTACAGGTACCAATGAATTTGTTGCACGGTCCACTACTCTCCTTATTTCTACGTGCCACTGTCGTCCATCTCGGGCCCTCGATGATACACATCATGTTTGATTGGATATACATACAATAATCGCACATGATATAAGTACTATATAAATTCCAAGTGATGATAGTCGCGCACCATTAGTAGAGAAGTGCCTGCCTAAATAACCTAATCCAATCTTTGATGATCACCACTCCAGATTCAGCTTTCACAAACACTACTAGAGGGGAGCATGGATGTGAAATCATTCCTGCAGATACCACAATTCCATCGTCAGGCGTGATACAATCATGACATCATGCATGAATTGCTCGTCAAGCTCAAGCAGAGAGACAGACCTGATCTTGTTGGTGGCCAAGTACAGACCAATATGGCAATAATGCATGCAGTTGATATCCGTCAAGCTCACTAGAATATCCCGGCCGGTGTCTGACTGACGACGCCGCCTTAGCTTGCTGAAGATGGTGAAATGGTGATCGCTCGATCCACTAAGAACTGCTGGTGTAGGAGCTAGCTCTCGTAGCTGTCGCCGGCAGGTCGATGACCAGCTCATGCCGCTGCAAGATACACAACACATCGACCGCCGGCTCCTCGCGGGCACACACATGTACACGAATTGAACACGACCGTACCGGGCGGGGCAGTGCTAGCTACTAGTGCATGTCCTTGTGCCGTGCTGCTCACGACGCGCGTCGTCGGATCCAAGCTAGCGGCTAGAGTGGTGCGTGTTCTACGTACTACGCGGAGCCGAACGTTCAAACATGTCGGCTCTGTATCTCTCTCCGTCGTCGACGTCGCATCGGCCGTGTCTGACTGACGCAATGATAAGGCCAATTATATGAGAGGGCGAAAGGGATCGGGCTGATCCCGACCGATCGGTCTGGAAGCTTGCGTTTGGAGCGACGAATGAAGCAGATCTCTCCATCAAAAGATCGATCGCCCGGTTTGGCCGTTTGGGACCATGCATGTATCTATCGGTTTGGCTCTCGTAGGTACGTACTCGGTTACCGGCCACTTGCAAATGAAACATGATGGATCAGAGGTGTTCAGTTCGTGCCCGGTAGGTGAGGACATCCATGTCCATGGGTCACGCGCGATATTTGGCGAGACAGGCGAGATCGTCAGGCTGGGACAAATTAGAGCCAGCCATTCGTGATCTCGCTCATACTCTCACAGGCTGAATCGATCGATGATCTCCGTCTCTGACTCCGTACGAGCTAGGCTGCATGCGCGGATTGCCTCGGACGTACGTCTGAGGTTTGATGGATTCTTGCTGTTGTTTGGGCGTGCGTAGCCGTAGCGTAGCTGTATCCTGTATGTGCACCCTCGGTCCCTCACGGCACGTACCGCTCAATGCGGGATCTGCTTGGCCTGGCACCGGCAGCGCAGCGTAGCCAGTGTTGGAGTCTCTGCATGCGCAATGAGATGTGAACAGGACCATCTCGAAAAGGTGAGCTTGCATTGGGGACTACTGGTGGGACTGGGATGAGGGGACACAGGGCGAGAAGCGCCACCGCCAGCCAACGCGGGGCCGTGTTTGTTAGGCAGTTCCAGGACCAAAGTTTCGGCCCAATATATAGCCAAGCACCACGCACGGCCCTTTTTGTCCCTCCTAGTCGAACAATGCAGCCCACCTCCACGAAACATTGGGCCTGTTCGCTGCACCGCTGCTGCTAGCCGTTGTGAGTTGCGGCTGATGTTGCTGCTAACAGCAACAGCCCTAACGGCTAGCAGCAGCAGCCCAGCAAACAGGGCCATTAGCATCGTTGTTATCTCACGCTAACAAGTAACAACGGTGGTCTTTCTTTCGGACGTCGCCCTCCTTCTGGTACGTAGTAGTAACAACTACTAAGTACTAACCACCATCTTTGTTGAATGCCTAATTTTATGTGAGCATTTTTTTTTTCGAGGATATCTTTGTTGAATGCCTTAACCAGATTGTGCAGTACAGAGCTTTTACGAGCGCATCACAAGCCGGAGATCCAATATGCCAGGCAAAACGCAGTCCTCCTGTTCATGCACTAATGCGCTGCAACTCTACAGCAGCTCTGCCGCTTAGTTTACCTCGTGTCTACCTGATAGTCGACCTTGCGTTTCAGCTTGAAAAGCCGGTCGATCGGCGCTGGATCGCCTATAGAATACGTTCATGCACGTCACTCTGAACTACACGATTCCACGACGTATACTGCAGGTCGATAAGTGCTTGCAGAGCGCAACACCAACCATCGCGTTAAGTTACTAATTCGCACGCAAAGGTGATGGAGAAGTCCGCGCTTTGTCTTTAAACAAGGCAAAAAGACCTTTGAGACGGCGATCCGATTACCTAATTCTGGTAACTGTAAAACATTAGTATTTGTATTTCCGTTCAGAAACAGTGCTAGCTACTTTCAGTGGCAACAGCACTGGCACGGAGACACAGGATCGACGAAGCTTGTCTCGCTGGATTGGGCCAGATGGCGTGGCCGCGTGGGCGTGCGCAGGGCACCGGCAGATCCTTGATTTTCAGATGACTGAAAAGTACATCTGCACCGGACCAAAGTAAAAGCTAAGTCTCTATAGACTTTAGTTACAAGAGCAATTTGAGTTAAATGATGTGAGCTTATCTCCCGTTCTCTACATTTGTGGCAAAGTAAAAGTTTAGAATGCCCTTACTAAACGTACTTTAGACCATCTTCAAGAGTGCCCAAAAACTACTCTAAATACTTAATTTCGGACATATTAGCAAAATTAGGAACTTCAACAGTTCCCAAATCCAACTCCCAATGTTTTGGTTTGCCCAAAACGCACGGCCGCAGGAGCCAAATCTCCGCCGCACTCCCATCCACGGTCCTAGGCTGTGTTCAGATGGAAAAAAGTACTTTTTATTTCTTATTCATCCTCCTCACATAGCACTGTTTTTTAGAAAATTCTTTTTTCACCTTTCATATTCATCCTCCTTACATAACACGCTTCCCAGAAAAAAAAGTATTTTTTCTCCCCTTTTTACTGAACGCAGCCCTAATCCCTGATTTCGTGTTGTTTCGCTATGTCTGCAGTTGTGAAGAACCGAGCATATATATATATGGAAAATCCTTTCTACTCCCAGGTGTAGCTACTCCTATGTCTATATCTCACACATTAGAGAGTATCTTTTCATACTTAAGGTTTCTAAAAAAAAGTATGTACACATACTTGATTTTTCAAAATGATAACCATGAAAATTGCTGAGTGGAACTCATATTTTTTTTTGCACCTTATGATATGTTACATTTCCTGTATAGAAAAAATAAGTATGTCCATATACTTCATATATAAAAACATTATTTTTGTATAACACTTTTAAAAATCAAGTATGTGTACATACTATTTTTAGAAACCTCAAGTATGAAATAATATTTTTTAATTTGTGAGATGCACAATGAGAGTAGCTACATCTGGAGTAGGAAAACCTCGTCCTATATATATATATAATATATGTACATATACATATATATATATATATATATATATATATATATATATATATATATATATATATGGCAAGCGCGACAGGTGCGCACATCGCCGCCGCGGGTTCAAAGTCTGCTTCTTACTCGGACCGGTGCTGTCTCACCTGTCCAAGGCGACGTACGCATCGATTCAATGAATCCCCCTACAAATGTTTGGTCATATGCCTCATCTATAAGGTCTGAACTACAAGGCGATGGGAGAAGCTCCAGAAACTTCCGTCGTGAACTCATTTCTATAATAATAGTTTATATTTTATTACAATTGAGCCGGCAATTCTGAACTTCACTGAGAAACTTTTTCTGGTACTATATACGTGGAAGATGGCCCCACATGTAGATGATGATGTGGCAGTAATTAAATTTGTTAATCTAAAAAAAAGCAATTAAAATTGTTTAGGGAATCGTTTTTGGATACTGTTGGAGGAGGGACTTTATTTTGGCTCCTATTATTTTTTCCAATTTTTTTGTCACTCTTGGTGATGCCCTAAGCTAATCTGTAAACTCATTCCAGGGACTTATAAAAAAAGGATTTTTAAATTAGTGTTGAAGCGTAGTACATCTACATCGCCACGACATCCACGTTTTCCTGTTCGCCGTTTTTCTTCATCATTTTGTCCGGCTCATCACATCATTTCCAGCGTATCCTTTGTCAACATAATTAGTTTTTCTTCTACCAAGTACTCTCTCTCTCTCTCTCTCTCTCTGGATTTCGTCTAGAAGTGGCATTAATGCCTCTTTTGCCTTTTTTTCATTAGTGACTGATATATATAGTTTTTTCTAGTATAAATGATTCGCTATCTTTTCCAACAAGTTTTATCAAATCATAACAACAACACAATGATTATCTCATCAGCAATAATTAGTTATCAAAATATACTAGAAAACTGTTGGTTGCCTTAAACATACTGTAGGATATGTTAGTAGCCATTTAGTTTACACAACAGCAAATATATCATCGCCTAATTACTGGCCTCACATACGAATTCCAAGGTAACTAATTAATCGGACTAGCTAGCTGGTTAACCATCTCACGCTTAACATCAAGACGATCACCAAATTGTTGTATCCAATATTGTACAGGAAAAAGGTGCTTTGGTTGAAGCCACAACATGCCTAATACTAGAGCTTAGTGGTCATCATGCATCGCAACTACAGTAATAGCTTGCGTTCACTAACAGCTTCTTACTTAGGTCGTTTTCCCAAAGCAACCCTATCTTAACAGCTAGGGCGCCCTAATTGTCTAGCACTAATATAAAATAACTTATCTCTTGTATTCCATCAGGAACCTAACCAAATCGGCGCTTTGTCTATCTGCAGCTAGCTGGCCCATTCATCAGGGATAGAATAGAACCGTGGCCGCAACCTGTACACGGGAAGAGGAATTCGTACATCACAGATTCACCTGGAAGATGGTCTCCGCGAAGGATGACCGAGTTTCGCAAAAAAAAAAAAAAAAGTTTCGCAAAAAAAAAGGATGACCGAGTGAAACATGAGTGAGATCCATGAAAGTGCATGGATAAGCATGAGGATGTGAACGCCATAAATGGATGCAGTAATACATGTTTGTTAGTTTCATTAGAGCATCTTCAACAGCTTGGCCATCTTCTGATTTGGCTATTTTGCATAAAAATTGGGCTCCAATAAATTATGCGCACCAGCCACATAGGGCACAAACCTGGCCAAATGTGACCAGTCCTTTGGCCATCTCCATGTTGCATAATCTAAAAGGATGAGAGACTAGCAAGTTGATCCCATATAATAAAATATAGGTCAATAGAATTTGGAGAGTGAGATTTAATTTGGTTATTCTCCTAGAGTGCTCTCTAATATAGAGATAGAATCTTTTATAATGGACAGCCAAATGAATATACGGAGAGTCATATTTGCCTAGTCTGTTGCATATTCACCTGATTTGTTGAGTCTTCGGCTCAACACGGTTGTTCGTATTTACATATAGTGTAAAGTTTTAGAGTTTCCTCATAAATTCGGGAGGGGGGGGATGTGAGATCCACATGCTGTTCAGGTGGGACAATTTTATTGAAGTTTGATTCCTAGTAATGCATTTGCTGCTGAATGAACCTCCGAAGCTAAATGTGAAAAAAATTAGCGTTTCTCTTTGGCTTTTGGGTTGCTTTTATTCTCTTTGGATTGATCGCTCCGTTGGGTTGTGTTTTTTTTTCTTTCTCCTAATAAACCTTTGCGGTAAATCTCTTGCCGTCCTTTCAAGAAAAAAAATGCAGAAATCTTTCTTGAAATCGCTTTTAAATTTGTGCGCAACGTGGCTCATGGCACCTCCACCTATTGAGGCGATCGACCGTGGCCTAACATCAGCGCCATCTTGTATGCCACTCGCTATATATATAGTCCGGGCACGTCCAGATTCTATTGCATATCCCAAAGCATAGGAGCAAGAAAGAGCATCAGCCTATCCAGTTCAACGTTAGGGCTCTCTAGCTCCCTCATCCCACACGGCCACACCTCCTCCACCCCCACATCCTCTTGCTTGTTGATGCTACACTCTGCCGTGTGCCGTGAGAACCCTTAGAACGAAACAGGTCGATCGGCAGTGGACCGGGTGGTCCGGGTCAGGGAGCGCACGTGTATTTTTTTTTTTCGAAAATACGCAGGAGAGCTGCAAGCGTGTGTATATGGAGATGGCCGCGGCGAAGGGGGCACAGAACGTGCCTGCTACGGAGTGGCGGGTGACGTTGCCGGAGGGCGCGTCGGTGGCGGTGGAGCACGAGCTGGCAGTTGCCCATGGCGCGCGCGCGTGGGCGTCGTCGGTGCTCCTGCTCGCGTTGCGGGACAAGGTGGTCGGGTCATGCAGGCGGGTGTGGAGGATCGGCGCCGACGACCCCAGGAGGGCGGTGCACGGCCTCAAGGTGGGCCTCGCCCTCGCGCTCGTCTCCGTGTTCTACTACACCAGGACCCTCTACGACGGCGTCGGCGGCGCCGCCATGTGGGCCGTCCTCACGGTCGTCGTCGTCCTCGAGTACACCGTCGGTGAGTTAATTGTTATTTTACACTCTCGTTGTGGTCAAGCACGCGCCATGAGACATACTGCGGCCGAATTGAAAGCTTGTATTGGTGAACCTACGTACATGGCCTAACATATATATATACATCCGTGGTGTGCGTGCGTGCGTGCAGGTGGCTGTGTATACAAGGGGTTGAACCGAGCCATCGCGACGGCCAGTGCGGCCGTGGTCGCGCTTGGCGTGCACTGGATCGCCAGCAAGTCCGACGACAAGTTCGAGCCCTTCATCCGCAGTGGCTCAGTCTTTCTACTTGGTACGTATACGTACGGTATACCAAACCAAACTAAAGCACGAGTTTCAATTATAGACCCGCGACACTCGTAATTAAGTAGCCGAAAAGGCATGTAGTACGTATGGTACGGTACGAGTACGACTAACACGTACGGCGGCGAAATGAACCTTTGCAGCCGCGGCGGCGACGTCCTCGCGCTTCATCCCGACGGTGAAGGCGCGCTTCGACTACGGGGTCACAATCTTCATCCTCACCTACAGTCTGGTGGCCGTGTCGGGGTACCGCGTGGACGCCCTCGTCTCCATGGCGGAGCAGCGGGTGTGCACCATCTCCATCGGCGTCTCCATCTGCCTCGCCGTCTCCGCCCTCATCTGCCCCGTCTGGGCCGGCCAGGAGCTCCACCTCGCCACCGCCCGCAACATGGAAAAACTCGCCGGAGCCGTCGAGGCCTGCGTCGAGAACTACGATTTCTACGCCGCCGCGGATGGAGAACAAGATGAATCAACCAACAACAAGAAGCAGCAGCCGTCCTCCAAAGCCGAGGGGTACAAGTGCGTGCTCAACTCCAAGGCGTCCGAGGACTCGCTGTCCAACCTGGCGCGGTGGGAGCCACCGCACGGCGGGTTCGGCTTCCGCCACCCCTACGGCCAGTACAAGAACGTCGGCGCCGCCATGCGCCACTGCGCCTACTGCGTCGAGGCCCTGACCGGCTGCGTCCGCTCGGCCGGCGAGGTCCACCCGGCGAAGGCGCCCGGGCGGAGGCAGCTCGCCAACGCGTGCACGCGGGTGGCGGCGCGGTGCGCAAGGGTGCTCAGGGAGGCGTCGGGGAGCGTCAGGTCGATGACGACGTCGAGGGCCGTGGACATGGCCGTGGCGGACATGAACGCCGCCGTGGAGGAGATGCAGGCCGACCTGAGGGCGATCCCGTCCTCCTGCCTGCTGCTGGCCGGGTCAGCGGCGGAGAACACGGCGGCCACGTCGGCGTTGATGGACGCGGCGGCGCAGCTGTTCACGGTGACCTCGCTGTTGATAGAGGTGTCCTCCAGGATCGAGGGCGTTGTGGATGCCGTCGACACGCTGGCGAGGCTCGCGAACTTCAAGTCGGCAGATGAAGAAGAAAAGCCTGCGAAGTCTGTGGCCAAGGCGGGACCCGTGATCGAACCGGACTCGGAAGCGTCGGGAGGGAATCGGACGACGAAGGCGCTTGAAGAGGTCTGACTGAACATTAGTTTCTGATGAGTTCTGACCACCAGAATTATCATCCTGGCATGATTTGATGGGTTCGCCGCCGGCTTTGGCAATCCAGCTCGATTCGTCTAAGGTCTCGCTTGGAAACATGAAAAATCCCATCCAATCCATATATTTTGAGAGGAATTGGAGTGGAAATTAGTACCTTTTTTTCACTCCAATCCATATGTCTTTGGAGAGAATAGGTCTATCCAAACAGACCCAAAATGACTCTTCATGTTCCGGCCTATCAAAACAAAGCCCTAGCTCGTCGTGTCAAGGAATTGACGTGATTGGGAAGAAAAGGTTGCACAGACCTTGGTTCATGGCGAATAAACCTTCTGCTAATGGTTATCATGAACTCAGCAGCATATCGTTTCTTATTGTTTTAATCGAATAAAAAGTCGGATTTTCGTTCTACATGATGGAGCCCTAAAGTAGCAACTGATCAAGTGAGAATACGTCATGCATATTTGTAATATAAATGACGAAAGATTACCAGATTTTCTCGGTATGCTTTTTATCTATGCTGCATTACAGCAATGCCCCGCACTCGGAAACTCTGCGGCGACAAATGAGTCCTTACCTCCCGGTTCGTGGTTGCTAATTTGCTACCACTCCGCCAGCCAGCAATTGTTTTTTATTCCAAGTTCGTTCTACTCAGTCAAGTAGCTCAACTTCAATGGAAAAAGCAGGTAACACACCTGAAAAACACAGGGAATGAACCAGAAAGTTTGGTCAGGTTGACAGTGAAAGTTTGGTCAGGGCACGCTGCTTTGTTGATAACTTGAGATATAGAACGTCTGGCAAAGTGGGAGCCAGGCAAAGTGATCTGCACATTTGGTCTGGTGGATTTACTTGTTTACTGATTAAGCTGTGTATAACTACAGTATAAGTCCTTTGCGATTTGCGTTATGTGTTCCCTCTTTCCTGCACAAAGTTGATTTGGTGCGATACGCGCTCATTGCGCTAGTCATCCATGAAAACGCCGTTCTATAACTAGGTGACACTAGGAGCAAACTCGGGCTAGATTGTTATGCGCAATCTTATTCAGACCGAGGCGAACGAGCATGTCATATTTTGGGACTGAAGTGATGAGCTCTGAAGTTTTGTTTTCAGGCCTGAGAACTGCCCGAGACTAGTCCTGCTGCTGGACGCATGGTTGACTCCAAAATACTACTTACAGTTTATAAGATCAGGCTGCTTGTGTGTGACCTTTTGAGTCATAGAAGGGATGAAAGTGAGATGGGAAAATAACGTCCCGACCGACATCGTTTCCGTATTATGACACCGTCTCCCGACCGTTCCCGTTTTTAGAAAAAACATAAAAGTTGTCATTTTTGAATAATTTTATAGCCGTATTTCACCGTTTTTATTTTTTTAGTTTCATAAATATAGGAAAATCCTGTCCTGACCGACACCGTTTTCGTATTTTAATACCGTTTCCGATCGTTTTCATCCTAAAGAACTCCAGAGATGGTTTGTGACGGGTGCTTCGAAAGGTGTTGTGTGCTGCCAAGGTGGCTGACTATTCCTGTAAGATTAAACAAACATGTCGATGTCCTGAAACCATTTGTAGGACATTGCTCGACGTCCTGAAACCATTTGTAGGACAGTAGGAGAGGCAAAGGTAGGGTTTTTCATAAATTCTTGCTCTTCTTATACTCCACGATATATAATTGCGGAATCATAGGCTCGTGGTTGCATGCATGTATCATGTATGAGTGCTTTGGTTAACATTGGTAAAGCAGTGTGATAAGCTCACAAATGAGTCTTCGCTGTGGTTTGGGCTTAAATCAACCGAGCCCGGGCGCTGAAGCCCATCTCATATAAATCTAGCAGGCCCCAGCCCGTTTGCAATTTGTCTTTTTTTTCAAACTCGCCAAAAGGCCCACCCACCGGCCTCTCTCTCGCTCAACACCAGGTTTTTTTTTTTAAACAGTCACCACCAACCTTCCCACCCAGTACCTCGCCGGCGGACCTTGGCGCCGCCCTGCTCGAGCAGTCGAGCCACCAGTGCACCGCGCCGACTACCTCCAGCTCCTCCTTCTCGCGTACGCACAGAAGGGCAGAGCTACAGTTCATAGAGTCACGGGGGACGGCATTAAACCCTAGCTAGGCCCTCAGGGAGGGCATGGAGGCGGCCGCCTCCACCCTTTCGTCGCTGCTCTCCACCCTCCGCGTGGACGGTCCCTGGACGCCGCCGGGAGCGTGGGAGTTGGTCACCCCCGAGAGCGGCGCCGCTCGTGTCTCAGGCCTCGGAGTGCGCCCCCGTCAGGAGCCGATCTATGAGCTCACATCGGTTACTGTAAGTGAAATCTGCCTCCCAACCTATTTGATTGGTGCCATTTCGAGCATTTAGCGTGCGTAGAGGGTGACTCGTTTGATTGGAGAACCTTTTTTCAGTGGAATTCTCTGCTGCATTGAACATTTAGTTGGTTTTTTTGGGAAATGGTTCAACGTTTAGTTGTTGGATCCACTAGTTAGATAAACTCTGTATTCATGCAACCATTTGAAACCAATTGGATCCTGTTTCATAATTCATATCCTTAGTCCAATCTATTTTGTATTATGTTGTTGTGGAATTTGAGGATCGTCTTTGTTGTGCAGGATGATACTTTGGTTCGCTTGGCTTTACATGCGCTGTATGGTGTCAAATCATCGTTATATGAGATTGATGAGCTTTTCGTGTTGTTCTCCTCAAACCCAGCAGACAGGACCTCTAATCGTGTCGCAAATGTGTGGTCACGTTCTTCCAGCACTACATCCGTGGGACACATTCTCAAATCTATACGCTCTGCAGGTCTTGCAGTTTTCTTCCTTTGCAAGTTTGTGCAGTTTTATCTTATCCAAGGTCGAGAAAGGAATGGCACAAGTAGAGAAAGACACGAACGTGAAGAGTCTGATGATAAAGACACTGAGCAGCATCGGCCTTTCAGTCTAGTAAACCAAGCATTTGCTGCAGCAGTTGAGAAGGTCCTTGAAGGCTATCTATGTTCCTTGACTACTTTACCAGCATCAATTAAGCTCAGGCGTTCAGTGGATCAATCTGGTATGCCTTCCAAGGTTTCAGATGGAGCGAGTTGCAATTCCATTTCAGAAGTCACTCTTCTAGAAGTTTATCTGCACACTGAGGAATTAAGAAGGCATGTTAAGTCCCTTGGAAATATTTGTTTCCCAAGGTTTGCGGGTCTTACATTGTGCCAGGAGGGCTTGAATACTGATGCAAATGTGGAGTTTGAAAATTTCCCACGGGGCCCTGATTTGCTTTCCTATTTGTATGTCCATCTTCGTGTAAGACATCATCTTATGATTTAGGTTTTTAACCCTTTGTTTTTCTAATTTAATATAATCATACTTCTAAGGAATTCCTAGCAGTATCCTGTGTGCTACTTTATCAGTTATATGCTTGCTAATGTCTTAGATTTACCTATGTTAATTAATATATCATTCTCATAAAGTGTGTATCCATACTGCATGTACTTGCCTTTTAAATAGGCCAGTTTTGTTTAGATGTTCGACTTTCCAAAAACATAAGTGTATCATCCAGTATACTGCAGACTTAACTGGCTGTGTTTTTATCCTCTGAAGTGCCCGCAAGCTCTTATTACATATTTCCTAAATGCAGCAGGGAGTTTCAAAGGGAATGCATGTATTGCCTATTTTATCACTAAGTGCACGCAAAGTCTTCTTTTGGGATGGTTGACAAATATATTAGTAACTATCTCTTTCTTTTATGATAAGCAACACAAGATACTAGATGCTTGTTAGACGCTCTTAAATTTGTACTTTGTGTAAAGAAACTGGATTTGATAGTGCTAGCATAATGCATCGTTTCTTGCATGTGACGCTGCTTCCCATGATCATCCTTTGTTTTGCGTTCTATATAGTTGCTCATCTGATTTTATTGTTCCTTCCGATGTATATGCAGTTGTTTAGTTGGTTCCACCAGAGTGAATGCTACATTCTGTTTACTTAATGTTCTCAATTTTTGCCTCTCTGCTGCACGTTTCTTATTCTGATATGTCTTGCTCATCGTATAAACATGACATACAATGTTATGTGAAATGCTGAATATTTTTTCTTCATTTTGTTCTACCTCAATTTAGGATGCTGATCCAGTTCACTATGGGCTTCTGAAGTATCTTTTCATTCGTTCTTGTGAGCCATACTTTAACTTCATTAAGTCATGGATTTACCGAGCTTCTGTTGATGACCCATATGAGGAATTTCTCATTACACAAACTGAGAATAAGGATACTCGAGGAGACTCTTCTGACATACTAGATGAGTTTGCCCTCTTTCCCTTGATGGTAAACTATTGCTTTGTCAAGTGAACCTTCAAATATAAAAACTGTTTATATAATTTTTCTCCTCTGTTAATATGATTTACTTTTTACATCAGAACCGAAGGATATGACCCATTGTTAACATAAATCCTTTTAGTCACTGTTATTTAATTTATTACTGATTTAACATATCTGTTATTTTCAGCAGGGAAGAAATCATGTATCTGCCCCATGTTTTCTAAAGGAGATATGCCATCCTCTTTTGCGTACTGGGCAGCAGCTTCAAGTGCTCATGAAGCTTCTAGAATCATGCAATCTGTCTGCTACTGGAGGAGATGCTCATCCCTCTCGGAATATCATTCATATGGAGGGAGTTCTCCCATGGTTTGATACGCCAATTGAGTCTTCAATGAATTCATTTACGTTCTCAAAAAGCAGTGTGGAGGCAGTAACATGCAAAAGGCATGCTATGTACAAGTCTATGATGGAGAAACTCCAACATTTTTTCTCAAATGTTGAGGTGTAGTTACATTAACTGAATTACACTCTGCTTTTTTCTCCAGCATCTTTAATGGGTTTTTCTCTAACAGAAGAAAGAAAGAACACTCACTTTTATATTGGGGATTGCATTGTATCAGAACACCTTCTACTCTTCATTACCTTTGCTTCTGTTAGCAATTGCTGACAGAAGGTTAAATTTCAGGTGATTCCTTTTCATACTGCATCGAATTTGCTACATAAAAGGACGGACCACCTGGATACATCAGTATCAGATGCTGAGCTGTTATGTGGAGACAGTGATGCTACACTTACTTGCAATATGTACGCCCTCATTTCACTTTTCCTGCAGTTATTCTTTGTGGGCCTATTTGAATTGCACAAATTTCATAGGAACAAGGCCTCCAAGTTGCTGCTTCCATTTATCTTTCTGTATGCTTAGCACATGTTGTCTGATTTTTTTTTTCTTATGTTAGGGGGCCGGAAAAAGATAATGATGCTTCTTCAACTTCACAAGAATATTCAGATAAAGAGGATCCCCTGGAATCTTCAGAATGCTCTTCTTATACCTCTATGGATGATGTTGAAGTTGACAGTGCTACAGATTGTGGCAATTCTTCTAGTTCCATGTTCTCGTCATATTGTATAAATACAGGTGAAGCTAAATGCTCCTTGGTAACCAGAAAACTGCTTTCTTCGCAGGCCAGTTCAGCTCACCATGTGATAAATCTTGCAAGCCCTATTGATGAGTGTGAGAAAGATGGCAACTTAAATGGCAGACATGTTCCTATGCACTCACAGAATATTAAACATGATGTGGTGCCTGATGCTTTAGAACTGGATTATCAGTATAGTCAGTTTTCACCATTTAACAGGTTCATGAAGAGAACTGGTTGCTCATCCGAAAAAATGAATTCAGTTGAGGAGTTCATATATACTGATCATATAAGCTCAGCAGAGAAAGTATCACATTGTACTGAAGTTTATCCATTGCATTCTGAATCAAGGCATCCTAGGCTACTGAACACTAAAACCTTTGAGAAGTCTGGTAAGATAAATCAGGCATGGAATACTAGTATTCCTTACAATCTCAGCTTGAACCCCATACTGAAGAATCCAGCTTCTTGTCATCCGGAGAGTGACTTGCAACATAAAAGCAAGAACCGAGCACTCGCCACCTTTGATTTCGAGTCAGTCACAGATCCATGTGAAGTATATTGCGGAAGGAGCCTATCCTACCTTGCTGAGTCTGTAAATGGAACAGCAACAGTTGTAAAGTCCAGCACTGAGCCTTCTGGACAGCCTGATTGTTCTAGCAAGCTCCTTCAGGCTCAGGCAAGAAGTCAGGCACACCTTACCTCCTCAGGAGAAATGGCAGCAAAAGATAATATTCCGGAAAATGCTTCTGGTGGGGCATTCTGGGAGAAATCATTACAATATAGTGACAAATCAAAAGAGAAAACAGCTGTGGATTTTAGCTCACAGTTTGATATGCCCCTTGATATAGTTATTGACAAGTGCATTATACAAGAAATATTGCTTCAGTATCCTTGTAGCTTTCCTAACCAATAAATGATTTATAGCTTTGGGTGTTTTAAAGATCTGTTGTTATGTTCTACTAGTACTATCAGTCTATCAGTTTTGGCATCTCTGCTGCAGTATTCGAATTCAGTCTGCAACTGTCTTCAAGGAAACCTGGAGCTTTTTCTTCAGTTCTTATCTTCAGTCATTTATAATGCAGATAGCTCCAGGTTTGGTTAGTATGTGTGCTCTTCAGAGAGTCAACTCTCTTGAACACTAAAGTTTTGTTGTAGTGTTTCTAATTGGTCTCTTTGTCTAATTTGCCCACTTGTAATTTATTAGGTAACTAGCATATATAGTGTTTGTTTTACCATTTGTCATGTTTTCTGTTTTCTTCAGTTATTGAGAATTTATGTATCAAGCTCGCGATAAATTGTATTATAACTTTAGTTATTTTAATGGAAAACATCATTGGTTGTTTTTATTCTAAACTTCCTTCAAAATGCAGCTAAATTGTCCTCCATTACCCTTTGTTCCTTAACTTTCAAAGATATAAATATGTTAGCAGCTTCACAATGTTGTTTTTATTCTAAACTTCCTTCAAAATGCAGCTAAATTGTCCTCCATTTCCTTAACTTTAAAAGATATAAATATGTTAGCAGCTTCACAATGAAGTTGCTTGAGGAGGGTTTTGATCTTTATGCACATCTGCTAGCTCTGCGGCGGTATCATTTCATGGAATTAGCTGACTGGGCAGATTCCTTTATTATTTCATTTTATCATAAGGTAATGTTTGTCTAACCATATTATTTAGCCATGGATCATATGTTTGGTGTTTATCTCTATAATCCACTCCAACTTTGAAATTCCACCATGCAGAAATGGTCATTCGTTAAGTCTGAGCAGAAAAGGGCGGAGATCCAAGGTCTTATGAACTTGGCTTTGCAGAGGTCTTCATGTGATTCTGATCCTTACAAGGAAAGATTGTTTATATACATGAGAGAGCAACCTGTTGCTTCTTGTGATGCCTCTGCATCTGGTAATAATTTATGTCATTCTTTAGCTACTACTCCATGCCAAAATACTATTTGTTTTTGGCTTTTCTAGATACATAGCTTTTGATATGCACCTAGATGTATACTTGTGTCTAGATACATAGTAAAAGTTACGTATCTAGAAAAGCCAAACCAAATAGTATTTTGGGACGGAGGGAGTATATCTTTGGCATGATAGCTAAAAGTTCTACTTCTCAATTCGTTAACCGCCCAGTTCTTTGCTGCCAGGTCTTGTTTTGCTGGATGATATCTTGTTGGGTTATAAAGCTGAATGGCCAGTGAATATTGTCATTACAGAAGACACACTTAAAATATATGCTGAAATATTCTGTTATCTTCTTCAAGTCAGGTTTGCGGTGTTTTCACTAACTGAAGTATGGAGATTTCTAAAGGTATCTTTCCTTCACATCATTTCATTCATTGAGATATACATACTATGAGAACTTTGGTTGCTGTTACTATTCCTTGCGGACTGAAGCAATAATATTAGTGCCCAATGTTCTTGGGAAAAATGCTGTTGACAGATCCTGAGCTAATTTTTCTTATTAAGTAGCTACACGAAGCCTTTTCTTTTGCTCATGCTCTCAATATAGATCTTGCTAATTTGAGACTTATTTGCTATGTCTTGTGCTAATCTATGACAGGAGTTGACACAGCTCATCAGTAGCTCCAGTCATACTAGACCTGAACTATTCAAGAAACTGAACTTTGTAATGAGAGTGAGGTACTCCTGTCTAGAATTTTTCCGAACCTTGTGGTATCCAACCACCACCTTATATTCCCTTATCAGTTTTATGCTGTTGTTAGGAGCGAAATTAATTTTTCCGAAGATGTTTGATTCATTGTAAATGCCTTTGCTTCTGGAATTCCTTTGAAAATGCAATGTACATGTACGCATGTTCGAGTTGTAGTAAAGTAGATATATAATTCATATCCAATAAGGGAATTATCCATTCGGTTCTATCTGTAGTAGATACAAATATTTAATCTTCACTTGCATAAACCAACATTTCTGTTATCTGTTAGGCTCTGTTATTTGCTTTTAAATTTTTTATTCGTGCAAACTTGTCTGGAACTAAACTCACTACTAATACGCAAGTCAACAAATTATACTGAATTTTGTTTATCTTGTCAGCCCATTTATAGTTTCTTGTACCATATGCCCATGCATAGCTCTTTACCAACAATGAACAGTCATTTGGCTTTATTTTCATATTTTGTCAGCATATTTCTGGGGTTAACTGCCTGTCTTTTTTTTGTGTGACTTTATTTAGGCATAAAGTTTATCATTTTCTATCGACACTACAGCAGTATCTCCATTGCCATTTATCTGATATATCATGGCGTCGTTTTCAACATTCCCTTAAAAATCAGGTATAGTATTTTGATCACTGTTCTTGTCAAATTATTTTCAACCTTAGAGGAGTAAATATGCTTTGTTAGGCTTATGAATTATGATTACTGATATTCTGGTATTGCTTAGGTGAGAGATCTACTGGACCTGGAGTATGTGCATATGTGTTATATTACCGATGCACTTGACATGTGAGTCAGACCTTTCCAAAACAAAGAATTATTTATAATTTACGATGTCGATACTTATTTACTATATCATCAGTTCAAATTTAGGGAACAACAGCAATGTGCTCAACTGGGATCTGTTTATGCTTTGTATCTTTAGCTGTGTAATTCAAGGCCACCAGCATAATATGAATAAGAACATGTCTTGACTGTTAGTGTCTTGTCTTGCCATGTTCACATTTGGTTACCTTAAACCTACTTCTTTCATGTAGGGGTCAGGATAGATGGATTTGTAGATGTCATGGGAAACACGAGGATTACCTAATCGAGTGTCCAAACTCTAAGATTATGTCTTAACTCGTCAAAAGATGCTGTTTTAACTTAAAGAAGATTATTTTTCTGAAAATATTACTTTCACGAGATTATACATTTAGTATTACAAATATATGACAAAATTGATGATTGGAGTTGTGTCTTGGAGACCATATGATGATTTCCATAATGACACTTTTTTTTTTTGAACTGTACAGCGGGGGAGGCCCCCACTGTGGTATGCATAATGACACTTATTGAACCAGATCAACTGTGTTTCAACAAAGTACCAACTGTTATCTGATTGATGTTACGTTAGTTTTTAACTGACCATGATGTATTTTTCAGATGTTTCTTATCTGATGGGTCAAAACAAGTTGCCACGATAATCAAAAGCATGCTGCAGTTGGCTTTGGAGTTACGATCATGTTTTCAGAGTCGTGACGTTTGTGATTTATCAGTAAATCAACTCAATGATTTGCACTCTCTTATAAACTTCTCTCAGGTATTCTCTCAGTTTCGTGCAATGTAGTTTAATTTAGAATATGTTGCGGTCTGCCTTGATTCCACCTTTCAACTCCAGCATGTAAATTGAAAAGTATCCGGCTGATCTGATGATTTAACTCATATGCTCTGTTCAAACTTTTTTCTTTTCTATAGTGTCTTTGAAGGTATCTATCAATATGTTCAAAGTGGTTTGCCGTTAGTATCCTGGTTCTTTCCTAAGCCACTGTCCTTAAATACTGGTCGAGATCTAGCTGTTCGATTTTAGTCACACTGCATGAACATGTAACAGGTTGACTGGTTTGTTAGTCACTGAGATCTGCTAAATCTTTGTTGAGTATTCACTGTTACAAACTGCAGTAGTTTACAGCCTTTAATCTCTATGCTTTCAAATGCAGGTGGATGCAATTAAAACAAGGTTTGAGGGTAACATTAAAGATCTGTATATTTTGCATTCTAAGTCTTCAAAATATGGGAAGCTTGGTCTTTCCCGTTTCTGGGGGTATCTGAATTATAATGAGTACCACTCTACGACAATCAGTACGGATATGAGCAGCTTTTGTTTTTGACAGGATATCTTAAGATGGAAGTAAGGTTTGCCTTTATCTTTAGGGAATAGCTCACCTTTTACCACAGTTGGATGAGACCATTGTGTGCATTTGTTTCATGCATGACTTTGTGTTATGGATCTTCTGAACTTATGGAATCAGTCCGTCCATGGCATAAGTTATTGCTTGTCTGTGCTGGCTGTGGTGCCCGTTACTCATCCTCAGTTCAAGAGGTATACACACTGCTGAGGGAGGCCTGCGCTTAAGACATGTACTTGATCACTTGAAGGTGGATTTTTTTCCCTTTAACCGAACTTCGTCGAGGTGGGTTGAGACACTATAGGACTGGAAGTGGTATTTAAAATTCAAAGGGGAAGTCGTTGTAGCTTGATTCACACACTGTTAATGGTGTTTCTGTGGATGTTAGGTGCCTATTAGGTGGTGAGTGAATGTATATAGCATATAGTTCTTGGAAAGATAACTTTGTATAGTTGATTATTGTCACTTTGTCAGGTTACTCATGTCAAATGAAAAGAGTGATTGGTTGTTCTGTGGCCTCTTGTACAGTAACCGTAGTATACACACTAAATTTCATGAGTGAGATTGAATATTACAAGCATCATGCTTTTTTATCTACGAAATTGTTTATTTGAGGCGCATTGGTGGTTTAATGGTTTATGAAGGTCTAGGCGGTTCTTAGTTCGAGCGTTGTCTTTTTTTTTTTGGGGAAGAATGAGCATTGTCAAGGTGCCCTACAATTCAAAGGGCCGTCGATGCAGTGAAATTTAATCATATAAAGGTCTTGCCTCTGCTGCTGCCTGGTGAGGTGCGGCTCGCCGGATTGTGTTTCCCTTTTGCTGTTAGCTGATGCGGTTTCTGCCTACTGGCTATTGCTACTGCCAGTCTGCCACCAGCTCTGTGATTTGCGAAGCGGCAGCAGGAGAACGCCGGCATCCGGATGCCATCAGGTCAGCGCATTTGCAAGGAAGAAAGACGCTTTCGGGTTTCGGCTGCCTCGTGATCCATGAGTTCATGAGTTGTCACGCTCACTCCCCGCCGGCCAAGCCTCACATAAGCCCCGCTCCGGTGATGCCACCATCATGCTCTCGCTCACGTAAGGCACGTCGAGGTCAACACGCTCGGGAGCCTCGGACAAGCTCACGACTAGGTCATCCCGCGCAAGGAGGAAGCCGCATCTCTCCTGGAAATCGCCATGAGATCACGAAAACACACACACGAAAAAAGAAACATAGGAGTAAGCCGCGCCATGACAAGCAGCACGGCCGTCGGCCACCAAACTGCATTTCTGTCACCTTTTATACTGCGTTGCGTGTAGCGTGTGGCATCAGACAAGTCACGTCATCGATCCAGATGGCCCGAACGCTAGCTGGCCGTCTCACGAAGCGTGCGGTGCAGCGACCGAACGCAATTTGTAATGACCAACGCGCACGGCGTGCTGGATGTCCCTCTCGGATGAACACACACCGGCCCGTGGTGACGCGCGCTACGATTACGAACCTCGTCAGGGCGTGCACCTCACATGCAAAGCCGCCGCGGAATCCGATTTCTTTCCTCTCTGATTCGTGCAAGCTCTTATAACAATAATACCAGATTACCAGCAAGTTGCCAGTGTACAGAGTAGCTAGGGGCTTTGACGGACACCAGCTAGGCTCCAAAATGGCATCCCATGTAGTCGCTTGACAATGTGTTATTGGATCACAGGGAAGTTTATGTTTTCCTACCACAGCTGGAGCAAGTTAGCTTCACGTCAGATGCGTACTTATTTTTGACTATACGATCGCAAAACTACAGAAATGTCCTTTCTTGATCTCTCCGTAGTCTGGAATCTGCGTGTCGAAGTAAGCAGGAATATCTGTCTGCTCAATTTTATAGTTTCTTGTTCTTAGTGGTTAAACGACTGCAGCCAGGCTATATAAAAGACTATACAAAGATTTGATTCCAGAGCAGGTATTGTAAGACAATAGTACACATATGGTGGATTTGGATCGCAGCAATTTTTTCCATAGACTTGATTTGGAGCAAAAGGAAATCTTTAAATACATCATGATGTTGTACCAATGAACTGGCCAGCTCTAGTAGAGATGCAAACGACAGGGGATTCTAGAAACGATCTCTTTTCTGGGAACCAAATCACATGAAATCGATGTATGATGCCTTCGATGCAATAAGGATGCTTACAGAATAATTTTCAAAATAGGTTGTTCAGATGCGTGGAAAAAGTGGTACTATCATGAGTAAATAAAAAAAAATATGACTGAAATCTGTTAATCGCTTTTTTCGTCTGAAGAAATTTGTGCCCTGAAAATTACTCATATGTAATATGCGACTTATGAAACAATGTTAGCACACATCACATGATGTATAACCCTTTAATCATAAACTGCTAGAGCTTCATGCTAGCTAGTGATCATACGTGGCTCTTATACTAGATTGTATATACCTTCCAAAAGATACTAGATTGTATGTATTCACATTCACATACCTTAAGTATGAAGCTCAGCTCGTCTGTGCGGCTTCAGATAATCAGCAAGCATATTTATGCAGCAATACCTTTGTTTTGAGTAGATGGACAAATATGTACACTAAATGCTGTACTGTACTGTACTGTACTGTTATAAATCCTAGACCTCCCTCCATTTACAAGCAATGCTAGCTGAAATTTTACAGCAATCCAGCTTATTAATGAAGTCATACAGTTCCTCTTCGAAATCAACCGTTGAGTTGAAATTTTACTAGATAGAACAAACATAGATCAAGCGGATCATCTGCTACACTCCTGAAAGAGAAGAAAAAAAAAAGCACTCGCAAAGAACCATTCAGCCTCAGAACACTTACCAATGCAAGATATCGATAAGGTTTCTGAATTTTTTCTTTTTTTCTGAATGAAGAATACATGAGTGATATTGGTTCGGCTCACATCACATCCACCGACAGGCTCAAGAGGGACATGAGCCGGAACAATACCACGCCATGTCGTCTTCTTCCTCCTCCATCCTCCCGCCATAGATGCCCCCAAGTTTGCTTCCCTGCTGCCTGAAGTGACCAGGCTGGCCTTATACGTGTAGACTTGAAACTGTGTTTTCTGCTGACGCCTAAGCGGCCATGGCAAGGGTTTTAATAGGGAGTGGGTGGCTCCTCGGTGAAGACACGTATTATCATCTTAGCATCCTTTGCCTTCTACTCCTACAATTATATAATTACGATTAGTTTCTGGATCTGCTAAACCTAATGGTCCAGGGACCAATCGATTATATTGCTGCTCATCACTGCGCTTGTGATCTGATCTGCAGCCTCCATTTTTTTTCCCCTGCTGTTGGGCTTATTCTATCCCTCTGTCTACATTGGGTAGCCCTGCAATCTTGCTATGTATGTAGGTGCTCCTTTACAGCTCGAAATAGTAAAGCCGCTAATTTAAAAGGACCCGGGCGAGACACAGTTTCAGTACATAATCTTAAGGAAATGATTTATCTTGAGTGCTCGCTTATGTTCCTTGTAAGAACTTTAAGAGGTCGATCTTGAATGCATATTCTCATCATCCTCTGACATACATCCCACCAAGTATTACAATTATCGGTGACATTTCTCAAAAGGTTTGTTTATTGGTGATGTGGTAAGTGGCATGGTACTTTCATAAGAGATTCAGTATCAAGTCCTGTACCAAACAGCTTACGCTGAGCACTTGAGCTGATGGATTTCACATTCAGTGTTCATACCTAAACATACCAGTTCCCATCATTACATCGTGTCCTCTTTGTGTGAAGAGATGTTGCCTCCGACCTTTCTTTCCCACAGGGAATCAATATGCCGCCAGATTCGCAGGTGATACACAAATCAGCAATGGCTGGTTCAGATAGAGCAGCTGCAATGTCCACATGGTGGTCCTTGGGCACAGTCGCTGCTTCACACCTGTACCCAAAATTAAGAACTCTAATTTGGCCTAGATCATCGCCAATTGGGCAGGACAGCATGACAGCAAGAGCATAAAGAAATGGAAATGCAGTGCGAGCTCACTGGACGTACGAGTGCCACGCGACAATATGGTCAGAAAATCGGCAAGAATCCAGGAAGAAAACCAGTACGATTATACTAACATTTAGCACCATGATTAGAGAGTGCTTGTGAGGAGGAAACTCTGCTCCTCCCCACAGCCGTCTGGCTGATCCGTTCCGTTCGGTCCCCCTCCACCAATCAACCTGTTTTTGGCAGATAAAAATTTGCTCGGCCGAGATGCGCTTCAGTCACCCGATCTTCCCGCTGACCGAAGGAACAGCTCCGTTTCACGTGCGAACAAAGCCGTGAGCACAGCTGGTGCCTGGTGGGTTGTGATGCATGCTTGCATGGTGAATTGCCACTGGCGACGAGAAGGTCGTCGTCCTCTGAAGAAATCGTCGACACTTTGGTGAAGAACATTGCTCCATCGAGTTTGCTCGATCGCCTTATTTTAGAGCAGTGCTTAACTGCCCTTGGAGTACACAATGGCGGATTTAAAACTGATCACAGTTAGTCCTTTTGATGCTTGGAATTTTAGATTCTATGGATCGTACGAATTGTATTGTAAGTGTGGTAGTATGGTCCAATGGTTGCCCTACTCTACGCCCTATAAAGTTCCCGCTGTTGACCTGTTTTGGCCGGCAGGGGTGTAGGACTCATGTGGTGTGATAATCTTCTATAGAGCCTATGATAATATAACAAGACCTTGTTTGATGCTAGACCAGGTTGTAGGGCGACATCCAATCCAATGAGAATCGAGACGCTCCCTTTTCGGCTGAGCACATCAACAACGTCGTAATTTTCCCTGATGGCGACGTGAAATGTGAACGAAAGCCATCTCTGAAACTTTGGCAAGCCAGAAAGCTTATTGGCCTCTTGTTCAAAAAGAAAAGGAAGAAAAGAAAAAGGAAGAAATCTTATTGGGCCAGAAAAAGCAAAACTAGTAGAACAGCACGTGGTACAAAGAAGGCCCAATAAAGCCCATAGGCCCCTGGGGATCACCACCGCTGCATTGCTCATTGCCGAGGCGTCGCGCGATTCGCGAATAAGCCTAACAACCACCGCGCCGGCGCCGCAGAACCCTAAACCCGCCCTTTCTCGCCGACATGGCCGGCACCACCGACCAATCCCCCTCCGGCGGCAAGCACCTGTCCGACGGCGGTGCCCGGCGCGTCTACACCCCGTACCATCCGGAGGGCCTCAACCTCCCCTCGCTCCGCGCGCTCTACGACCTGCCGACCTCGCCGGAGCTTCTCTTCCACGAGGAGCGCCACGAGGGCCTCTCATGGGGCGAGAACCTCACCTTCCACGCGGGCTGCGGCTACCTCGGCGGATGCGCGTCGGGCGCGGCCGTGGGGCTCCGCCGCGCCGTGGCGCATTCCGAGCCCGGCGAGTCCGCCAAGCTCCTCGCCAGCCGCGCGCTCACCCAGTGCGGCGCCGTGGGGTGCGCGTACGGGAACCGGCTCGGCGTCATTGGGCTGCTCTTCGCGGGGATCCAGAGCGGCGTGGGCGGGATCCGCGACGCCAACGACTGGAAGAACACCGTCGCCGCGGGGCTGGGGGCTGGCCTGCTCTACCGCGCGGCGGCCGGGCCACGGTCCGCGGTCTTCGGTTGCGTCGTTGGGGGACTGATGTCCGGCGCAGCGGTCGTGGGGAACCAAGCTCTCGAGAGATACGTGCCTGATCTGGCTATGTAAACCGGAATGCCTGACCTACTAGTAAGTTTCAATCTACGGAGTTGAGTTCGGCAGTAGTAATTAGGCTAGTTAAGGTATTATGCATATTGAATCTGTATAAATTTCGAAGCTTTATTGCTGATGACTACATTACTAGAGTGCAATCTCTGTCCTGAACTCGATAATGGTGCGCATGCTTTATCTATGGATATCAAGATCCTACTGGGAATGGTCTTGAATATTCAAATTGGACGCTTTGATGCTCTTGTATATCTTCTACTATCAAATATGGCTTCCCTTGAAATGCTTTGTGGACGATGAAGAATTGAATTGCTTTAACTATCATTAAGTATTTAATAATAAGGAGAGATTGGTGTATATTTGCTAAAAAATTGTTTTGTCCAGTGATTTTCCATTACTATTAATTAGCCTACTTAAATTATTGCATATTTAAATTCTATACATTTCCAAGCCTCAGCTGCTGGTGCAAATGTTGCTTTATATATATAAACTTGGTTTTGAAGTATGGTGCTTGCCTTGACACTCGAACTGATTGCTGTGATGCTCTACATATTGCAAATCATGGACAGATGGATCGATGGTTCTTGCATTTGTAATGAGTTTTGAGTTAGTGTAGATTCTAATTTTGTATAGTTTTAGCATGTGTTTGTATATCTTTCCGTTAACGGCAAGAACTTACGCGCTATAGGAATTGGATTTCCTTGTTATTTGTTGTTCAGTAAATCAAGTGTCAGGAGTCGGGACATTTTTCTAGCCTCGGCACCCCAAGTTTTATTTGTGGTTCAGAGGTGCGAATACGTGTTCAAGGTAACGCGTGATTGCAATTTTGTAGGACTTTAGGCTAGCTGTTACAGATCTTTGTCATGTGTATATATGTGCATTTAAAACGACATATGCCTAAATCTCAGAAAAAAGGCTTTAGTGTAATTGGATTGTGCATGTTCCACGAAGCTTGAAATTTGTTTCCCCTTCCTGCTTTTGCTGTTTTAAGGAACATTTGATATTTCTATATATACATGTAGTTGCTTGATTTGTTATTCTTCAAGAAGAGGGGCTATATCATACATCTTTCACCCATTATGCTAAACCCATTCAATTTTTATTTGTTTAATTCTTTGATTTGTGTGTATGATGTTTTCTGGTTGGCTACTACCTGGATTTTGATTTTGATGCTTTTTTCAATGCTGAGATAGTTGTATGAGACAATGCCAGATGTATGTGGCCCTCGCAGGGATTTTCCTTTAGAGAGTTAAAACTCTTTTCTTGTCAATCTTAAAATAAATTATAATTTCAAATCTGGATGTACGGAAAACATTTTTGTAGTGATGAACACACTAGTTATGAAAAGATACTAGCAAGCATACCGCTGCCCCTTTTATTTGTCTGGTGCTAATGGTTACACGCTACCTTAGGGGCTTAGGTACATTATGTCCATCCTCAAATCCACTGTATTTATTTGGTGTACAAAAGTCGTTGACATTTTGCTGAACTCTGTTTTCTTTAGTTATCAAGTGTAGCCCCTATACTCCATATGTGATTATCGAGACTATTTATTTAGATTCTTATGCAGCTGTTTTTTTAAGTAATATGCAGTTGCTGCTAGATGGTAGCTTTTGATATGATACTGCTGCCAAAAGCTTGCATGACTGCACACCTTCTGTTGTTACTTTCGGATGCACAAAATTAACTTGATCTGAAGGAAAGCTATAGTAGAAGACTTGATTATGTGAACGAGCACAGCTCTTTGTTGCGCTGTGCTTGTGCTAGGTTCAATTTCAGTGCAGGACACAGTTGGGAGAAGTGCAGGGGCCAAGCTGCAGCAGTTTTATTCCAGGAAGGACGCTGATCGGTTTGCAGCTATCAGTTCTGGGCCTGCCTACTGAGCGGGCACCCCGGGCCTTGCTGTGTCGCCAACCCATCTCCAAAACCTTTTCCTGCCTGCTGCTGAGGCCCGAGGATATCGCCTTCGCTGTAGCCCGTCAGTCAGCTTGCACGCTGCTTCAGACTTTGATCCAGCCGGTTACAGCTGAGCAAAACCACTGCTCTTTGGTCAAGAAACTGGAGAACCTAAACTGCAAGCTGGAGAAAGCTCCATGCGACAAAAGACAAACAATAAAAACGCGCCACAGTGTTGAACTAACTGGAGGCTCTGAATTTCCAGTCTGTTATGATGAGATCGAGCTGCTGGAAGTTTGGCCATACGCTTTCCTGAAATTCCACGGTACTGGAGCAACGGGCGTAGTGAAAGGGCAACGCAGTTTTTCCACTGAGCTCTTTCAGCTGGGGACTTACCTAATCAAGATTAGATTAGCTTAGCGAGGTCTGATTGCTTGTCCATGATGAACACGAGCTGTAGAGTGAGACAGATCCCTGTGGCAAGGTCAGAGCTGAAAGCCCAGAGCCGTGCCAGTTCTTGCCTTCTTGGAGCTTAGCTACTCCTCGCCTTTTTTCAGTGCCCTTCAATGTCAAAGCTCAGAAAGCTTGTGGGGTTTGGTCATGGCCTCGCCTGTCACTGTGCCCCCGCAACTTTCTCCCGCTACTGTTTGCACCGCGCACAATGGCCAGTTCACGAAGCATGGCAATGGTGTTGAATTGTTGATGCTGGAGGGACCGCACCGCAGCAGCAGCCTGTGCTCGATGGCTTCTGCTCCGCCCCACCGTACAGCTTAGACATCCCTCTGTGGCACACGCAGCGTGCCAAGTTTGCCGAGCTCATCATGGTAATAGACTATTTCGTGCTACTTGGGGAGGAAATTTTGACAATTTTCACACCTATTGTTGGAGACTTTCTTGCTTTTACAAAATTACATCTTTATGCTGCAAAGCTTTACGAGATTCCTAAGGACTACTGCTTTTGAGTTTCAAGCATTTTTATTTGGTTGAAAATGCTGGTGCAATAGGTCGATTTTGTCCACTTCTTTGACCAGGAAACAAGTGGTCCACACGACAGAGGCTTTGGCGCCCTTTTGGAGCGCCTTTCCCTCTACTCATACTGCACACGCGCGGCTGCTCAGAGATCACGCAGTGGGCGCGCGCTGGGGTACATACCTTGACCGCTTCGTCCTCAATCATGCTGGTGGTGCTGGAGCTCCTAGGTGCTAGTTGTTGGCTGTTCTTCTCTGAACTTGCAAGAAACTTTCAGAGGCAAAAAAAAAAAAACTTTCTTCTCTGATTCCTGAAGCATCCTATGGCGAATATGTGTTCACGGTTCACCATTGGTTTCTTCCGTATTGCCTCGGCATGTCTTCTCCTATGGGTGTGTTTAGTTGGGAGGGGAGTAAAAGAACTTTTTCTGGGAAGCGTGTTCTGTGAGATGGATGAATAGGAAAGTTGAAAGGAGTTAAAAGAGAAACTTTTCTAGGAAACGTGTTTTCTGAGAGAGATGAATAGTAGAGTCCAAAAGAACTTCTGGAACTAGCATTTCAGATGGAGACCTGAGCTTGCTGTGTGTGTCTGTACCTCACCGAGGAGGCTCTTGCATCCTAACGGCATCACCTAGGCTATATTCTTTGGATGCTCTGAGAAATGCAGTAGCAATTTTTGGGAAAAGAGAATCTCCTCAGTTCAGGATATTTTTGGCAGCCGCAAGAGCTGTCGATGTCAGCAGTAGCAAGTATAGGAGCAACATTGCGAGCAGCAGCACTCTACTGGTACTACTACATTGCTTTTCTGACTTCTACTTCATGGAAGGGAATAAAAAGGGTAAAACCTTTCTAGTTTGTAGACATTGTTGGCTCAAACATGATCTCACAGAAAGCTTGAGGTTGCCAATTTCTTGATCCCTACCCCTAGAAAGACATCTTTGAAATGATCAAACAAAAGGGAGGCAAAGATAAAGATGGCTGGGGCAAGAATCTCGCCTTTTCCTGTTCTTTGGGCTCAAACCTGAAGCTAAAAGCAACAGTACGACAATGGTACTCTGATTCTGAAAGCAGCCCGGTGACTCGCTTGAAGTAACATGCTATGATTCATTGATTATAAAAGGTCATCGTCCTACTACCAACTTGGCTTAGCTACTACTAACTTTCTAGCATGGTCATTATGCCAGGAACAACCTAGAGAAACGCCGGCGATCACCAAAGAGGCAGCCGGTCGATCGATGTACAAAATCCTGAACTGGAGCAGTGATCTAAGATCCACAAGTGGACAGGGAAAGTTCCAAGCTTAAACCCGGGATGACAAAGCGGTCTGAATGGCCAGAGAAGCCACTGGAGCTCCTCCTCGCCGGCGAGGCCGTGATGATGCAGCTGCTCTCGCTCAGCGACGAGGCGGCCATGGCGCGGGTGCAGCTTGGATCCAGACCAAGGGACAGTGATAGGGAGCACTGCTCAGGTGGCTCATCCTTTGCCGCAGTGCTGAAGCTGCTGAAGAGGGAGCATCCAGTTTCATCCTCTAAGGAGCCCTGCTTCTGATTCAGCGGGAGACCAAGATGGTTTGCTTCCGGCCTGCTTATCTGCTAAAGCTCAAAGAAATTACAGTTAGAAAGGGTGATTTGCTACACTGATGGAAAGGATGGCACAAAAGAAAGTAGTTCTGCACTTGCTCTAAACATTGTTTTATGCAACTACACCGTCAGATTTTTATACTGTTGGAGCTCGTTTTCTCTCTGATTCTCCACTCAATACTGAGGCTCGCCAGGATCCGGGCACGGGGTACAAAAGCTTTACTATTCATGCGTATAGGAACAAAGGGACGTGCAGTTCTCAGAAAATTTCAGCCAGAGCAAGCCAGCAGAGAAGCTATAATGAGTAAATTCTATCTGCACTAGCATCATCATGAGAACTAGTGGGTGCCATGCAAGGCATGTATCTGAACGCTGCAGAAGCCACTGCAACATGCCACTACTGCAAGGTGAGAAGTAAATGCCTGAGCCAATGCTATCATTTCTATTTAAAAACAACAGATGGATTTCAACGGATTTTGCCAGTGTGAAGTGTTCTTGTCATCTCTGCTGTGTTCTTCTGAAAAATGAAGATACGGGCATTGGCGTATGTACTGATGTACACATAGCTAGATGTACACATAGCTAGATACCGATACATGTACCACCAATCCTATAAATGCAGTTCGTCTTCTACTACAGAACATGCGCCAGAGATACGGCAGCCCTGTTCCTTCAGGAGGATCTGGGATGTGGCTCCATTGGTTGATCAGGGATAAGGTCTGAACTCTGAAGTCTGAACCCGAAGCCCCTCACATAAGTACATGACTAAATATCAATATCAGTGCGTACGTGTTAATATGTGGGTATTGGCTGGTTGAACAACACTCAGGGATGCCAAGCAGGCCCTACAGGTAAGCAACTTTTATGCATAAAAATTCTTCCACTATTGGAAACAAATTGGAAATAGGATGCAATGTGAAGATAAAGATGTGAGTGTGAAAGCGAGCAGTTAAGACAAGGAAAGATTCATCTTCTTTTGATAAACCTTTTGACAATATCTTTTTTTCTACTATCTTTTACTTTTTTAGCTGCTGTACCTTAAAGGGGTCAGATTCTTGCACCAGACGTCCCACGGCTTGGAGGTTGGAAGCCGCAGCAGCAGCGGCGGCATCCCTCCTCTGCCATCTCAGGCCCTCCTCCTTTATTCTCCAGCGCATCGCCATGGCTTGCATGTAATCATCGATGCAGTACAGGCTCCCAGCAGCGGCAGCAGCAGTGCTCGCCTCACTGATTCCATGGCTTCCCTGCAAGCTCTCGTATGCGGCTGTTGCCATCCCCATCCGGGCCCTGTTCATCCATCCAAAGACAACGCCCATGTAAAAAGAGCAAATGGACAGACGCCATGGGGAAAGGCGCTTTAGATTTTTGCGTCAAGATTAGGCCATGAAAAAGCTCTCTCTTTAAAACTTGAACACGTTGCAAAGATGGGGGAAAGGTGTCGTAGGGCAAACCTTTTCAGAGGTGGGCACAACAACTCCTTGGGGCCTTGCTCATCACCGTCGCATGAGTGCCTCCTTTGCATCCCTGATGCAGTGATGGTGCCATGAAAGAAAGGTGTTTGGCTTTCCATTAGCAAAATCTATAGAAAGTGTGCGATTGTTTTTTTAAAAATATACATCTACTCCTAAACAGAGGGTTTGCATGATGATAAGGTGCTTATGACACAAGAGAAAGAAATCTGGGGGCGCTGGGAGTAGTTGCCAAGTGCAGTGAGCATGTGGAGAAGTGAGAAGAGTCACACAAACCGCAAGGCAATGTGGCATATAAAAAATAATTTGGAATGTTCAGTTTACTGTTGTAGACGTATGTTTTGTTCCTGGGTATAAACAATGCAGCTGTGCTACTCAGGGTTGACATGCAAAGCAATTTAAAATACGACCAAGAGACAAAAAAGAACAAAATAAATGACTTGGGAGCTGGGAGGGATGGAGCAGCAGTAGCCAGTAGGTAAAGTAACTCACCTCTTCTTGCTGCGCTAAGCCTCGCAGCTCTATACATCTGTTCATCAGAAGGGCAAATGGAGGAATCAAAAGTTTTGCATTTGCATACGGCATGGCCAGCAGGCGTAAAAGGATGGAGAGCAGAAATGAACTCACCTGGAGATGGCTCTTGACATGAGATATGGTAAGCCCCTTGGCACCCATGAACTGGAGAATGAGCTTCGGCGTAGCCTCTGCAATTTAGACCAGGAAGAAAAGCAGTTAGGGTGTTGAATACACTACTGAAAATAGCAGAAGGCACAAGATCAACACCAACATTAGAATATATAAAGACAATAAAGCAGTTGATGGCACACAAAAAAATCTTCTGAACCCCTCAAGGAAGATTACTACATGAGCATGCATCAAACAGCTGAGAACTAAACATCTACCAACGCAGAACACCAAATTCCTAGGACCAAACAAGGCGGTGTGACTGTGAGATAATCTACAGCTAGCACCACCATCATATTCATATCAGTGGAGAAGAGAGAAGAAGAACAGCACCAGCAAGAAGAAAGCACATGAAGCAAAACTCGAGAAGGGTAGTCGAGGCCATCAAACACAGGGAGCATGTACTGTACGTACCAAAGCGCTTTGAGTACTCCATGAACACAACATGCTATGGGAAGGCAGCAAGGAGGGGAAGCGGAAGAAGAAGGGGGGAACGCACTGTCATGGCCGCCGAGGCACTCTATGGCTCGCACGAAGCTGCGGTGGAGTTCGGCGGTCCACCTCATCCTGGGCTCCTTGGACCGGTTGTACTTCCTCAGGCCACCGTTCCTGACGCCGCCGCCGCCGCCGCCCATCTCCTCGGCCGCCGGCCGGCACGGTGGAGCAAAGGGGAGGCGCGGCAGGCAGGTGCTAGAGGAGGAAAGAACCAAACTTTCGCTTTTGCTCCGTGCGTTCCTCCTCTCGGGCGGCCTCTCTGACTTATGTTGTGGGCAGGCGGCCGTGCCCTCTCAGGTGAAGGCTCAACGTTTGCCGCGAGCGAGAGAGAGAGGGAGGGAGAAAAGAAGCTGCATGCGTGAAGCTCGCTCCTCGCGGCGTGTCTCTTTGTCGCGCTTAGCTAGCTCTCAAAAGACGAGAGGGGAGGGGCGAATGGTTTATAAGCTGGTGGAGGTGGACGCTCGGCACTTCGGTGGTTTTGCCGTGTTCTGTGTGGTTTGCCGTCTTCTCTTGTGTATGGGCTGGGCAATGGCCGCATGGCTTCCCGTCTGCAACGATAGGCACTGACGGTACATACAGATGGTCTGTCTAAATCGTCTCGTTGGGCCTGTCGCGGATTATCAGAGGACGAGCACTGTCTGTGAACACTGAACGCCGTCGATCACGGATACGTCCATCATTAGCTGGGTGTAATGTGTCTGCAGAAGAGAGAGATACTGACAATCATGCCTGTAGGAGTACACCATTAACCTTTTCATGGGGATGGATGCTGTCTTAAATTACCAGGACCCTGCGAAAGCAAATCTTCTTTACGAGTGAGAAGACGGCAGGTTCCTTCCTTCCGTTAATGGCCGACCTATTTTACGGCGCAATACTGGTGTATACTAGCGGTTAAAAAGGACTAGTATATAAAGATCTGACGGTCGATATTAATTGTATACTATACGAAATGGTCCTAGTGATATAGTAGTATTTAAGGGTAGTATAGTGGTATGGGGGTAATCTAGGAAAATAATTTAATGGTATTAGTGTAATATATTAAAAAACGAAATAAAATTTCTATATTTGGTTATTAATTAGTATTCTTTTATATTTTTATTATTTTGAATTGATATGATTATATTACAGATCAGAGAGTGTGAGAATTGTTACCAATTAATATTATTAAAATAAATAGGTATAGGATAAATTACTAAATTATCCTTAACTAATACTATATACTACTAGACATTAGTATTATGCGTTGTAAAAGAGCTCTAATGGCCTGCCTGCGGTAGGCTGCTACGCGTATCGTATCCCGCAGCGCGCCAGCAGTTATGGTGCCTCGGGGTCAATCCTAGCAACCAGACATCTTCTTCTCTCTCGTCTCTTCTGGTCAGTCCCGCTAGCTGTAGTAGAGATCTCTCGTTATTCATCTTTTCATGTCCACACATGCAGTTCCACGCTAATGCGATCCGCTCGCTTCAATTCTATAATATGCTGAAACTCTTACTAACAAGTAACACCTAATCGGACCCCGCTACCCCAACAGGAAGATGAAAGTGCCAACAGCCCCCCAGCAGCATCACTGGGAGTCTGGGACTGGGAGTGGAAGTGGAGTTCAAAAGGAAAGTAAGGGGTGTTTAGTTGAGGGGTGGAGAAAGTACTTTTTTTTTCTGGGATGTATGTTATGTGAGGGGATGAATACGAAAGGTAAAAAAGAAATTTTTGGGGATACGTGTTCTGTGAGGAGAATGAATAGAAAGTAAAAAGTACTTTTGGAACTAAACACGGCCTAACATTGCGTACGTTGGCAAGTGAACAAATGGAAGGGGACAAAAAGTATGCAATGGTCCAGCCACTCCAGAGGGTCCAAGCCGAGCTACAACGAACACACCACAGTGGACTGAGAAAACCCATCCCAATCCACCATCTGAACACCTGCGAACAAAGCCCCGGCCAAACATGCCATGCACGTACGTCCTTTTGCACTGGCCAAATACTCCTACTCCTTGCTAGTCAGCCGGCTAGGACCCCACGGCCAGCCGGCCAGGTCCCCGGCCGGCTCTCCAGCGCCATGCCACCTCCAGCCTTTGACTCCCCACCGGCGAGAGCAACGACATGGAGATGGATGGACTCATGGAGTCATGGGCTCGAAGATGCGACCTAAGCTATACTAGTAAGCTACTGCTAGCCTACAACTACTGTCTACTCGCAACATACGTACAGTGCATGCAGGCGAGTATGCGTATTTCCATGCGAGCTGCGTACGCGCAACAAGACGACCACAGAATCTCTGCGCGCCGGATTTCTCTTTGCCGAATCGTGTCACGGCTTTAGGCAGTAGCCCTAGTATGTACCACTCGTAGGCTATAGTAGCTGGGCTTTCTCCACTGCACTGCCGCTGTCGCTTGCCCTGCGAGGCTGCGCGACTACTCGACGATAGTCCATCTCCCTCCACTGCCGTAGCTGCTGCCTGCCACACAGCAAAGGCAAAGGTACGCCGGTCACCTTGGAGGCTGCTTGGCTCCTTTTTCCTTGTTTGGCCACGCACCGGCCCCGGCTCCTCAGTACAGTACACCCTTGCCCCGGCTCGTCAGTACAGTACACCCCTGCAAGCAGACTCCATGCAGTGACATGCCATTGCCATCGACCTTCCACGCTGCGGATTGATGCGGATGTGCTTGGTGCTCCGTGCGCTGCGCACCACAAGCGGCGTCAGGGACGACGACGTACTCTGATCGCAGAGATTGCAAAGCAGTGTATTTCAAACACCACTGTACTTTTTAATATATAATTTCTCCTTCCTAAAATAAATATCATTCTTGTTTAAAAAATATTATTTTTCAACATTAACTATATATAAAAAATAATATTAATATTTATAATATAGCATTTCTATTATTATATATATATATTTGAATATAGTTTTTTAACAAATTTATTAAAGATATAAATATTATATATATTTTTTATAAATTAATTAAAATTGAGAAAGTAATAAGTACGCACATCTCATGACGTCATCTTCTGTGGCGGAGCGAGTGGTAGATAACATAGCGGTGATGCTATATACAAGACGTCCGACACGAGTCTTCAGGATCGGACGCTCACGTCCACGTGCCATCTCGTTCCCATCCTTATCCTCTCCACGACTCCACCTCTCCATCTCCAACCACCCAGTCTCTCCACATCTCTCTCGTCCCGGGCCTCCGACTCCACGAAAGTACCCCGGTCACTCTGTTTCGCGTGTTCCATCGGCTGCTCATGCCTCCTCGCCGTCCGGACTCCGTCTCCGCGTCACGCCTCCTCACAAATCGGACGCCGCGAGCTAGCCAGCGCGATCTTGCTCCGACGCGGATCCACCTCGGTGGATTCTCGTGTCGTCCTCGGCACGGATCAAGGGAGGCCACCGCGGCTCCGTGCAAACTGATTCGTGGTGCGTCCTCTCCCGGCGATGCGCCGACCCGTGGACCTAGAGGCATTTGCCTCGGGCTCCCAGCGGCATATGCATATGCATCTCTGTGGTGGCCAGGGCGTTGCAAGCACGCGCGGCTCTCCGCGTCGTCGCCTTCTACAGCGATGCTTCTGACAACGATGTCAACTGCTACCTCGCTTGTGCACTGCGGGCGATGTTGGATGCGCCGCCGTATCTGCAGCACAGGGGTGACGAGGCGATCATGCCCTATGGTGTTGCTCTTGCAGATGTTTCAGTGATCGATCTTTGATGTAGTAGTGGTTTACTTTAGATGTTTCAGGAATTGACTTTTGATGTTGCAGCGATTTGCTTGAGATGTTTCGGTAATTAACCTTCGATGTTGCAGCTATTTTTTTTTTTGAGATGTTTCGGTAGTCGATCCTTAATGTTGCATTGTTTACTTTGATGTTTCATTTGTTTGCCTGCCCTTTTGATGTTGCATAGTCCAACAAGTGAATGTGCGATGTCACTGTTATAGACTTATGTTTCATTGGCGATGTTGCAACGATATTTTTGCAATATTTCAACAATGATTTTTTTTAATGTTACCCATGAATGTTTCAACAACGTCCCGCCCAAATGTTGCAAATATTTTACGTAGGTGAACAAATGTTTCAACATTTTTAAAAAATGTTGCAAAATATAATTTGATGTTGTATGCAACATCCTTCTAATGTTGCATGCAACATCGTCTGATGCTACGATCGGACGTCGGACGTCCGGGCGCTAGCCAATCCCATAATAATATAGATAGATAAATAGGTACGGCCCGCCGGCTACGAGTTACGACGTCGACGAACGTCGTCTGTGAGGAGAGATCTGAGGGTATCTAACCACTTAATCAGCCAGTAGCCTCTAGGGGCTACCGATGGATGCACCGAGCAAGTACTTTACGACTTGCATTTCCGCGTGTACAATACGACAGCAGCTACGTAGGAGTATACTGTATACTTGGACAACGACATGTTGTGCGTGGACTAGTATGCGTCGTACGTACGTGCATGCCAGGCCCTGGCGTGTTACCGGTCGTCGGTACGTGTGTTTAGTTCCGTATCGGTATTTATATGCACGCGGCCATGCAGCTGCACGTACAAGCGTGACACATCACACACGTACTACACGAGGTCTACTAGTGTGTATACGGCTACAAGATCCCCCCCCCCCCAAACCCCCATCCCCACAAGAACTAAATGAACCCGCAACCTGCCGACCAGATACCAGTCCATAAATCCATGCTGTATATGAGCGACTATTCCCATGCATATCTTAACAATTACATGCACAGCGGCGAGCTCAAGTAAGTTAGATGTAAAAATATATGGACCATGCATATCTGATCTTCCAAAGACATAATAATTCTTAAGAATTCATGAGTAAATATGACACCTAGGAAACCATTTACCTTTCCTCTGTCTTATTTATATTACTAATATTTTTCACATGATACTCATCATATTCGATGACTTCTTACATGGGGTTAGCAATTACTCCTACTTTATATGCTCTAGAAAAATATGGTGTTCACATGATACTCATATTAGATGGCTTCTTACAATGGGTATTTCGAAGTATATTACATGCACCATTTGTTTGTAGTGACGAAATAAATAGACGATAATTACCTTATATTTTCTTTCATGACCACAGCACAGCGGCGAGATCAAGTAATTTAGATGTAAGGTCTATGAGTTTGCTTTTCATTATTTCTATAATGACATGGGTGATTAATTTAAAGTTAATTTAATGGGTTAATTTATTACTGTTTTCTGAACGATAGAGGCACATTATTTAGAAACAAAACATATCAAATGACTGTCACCGTTGATGATGTTTTTTAGTCTGCCCAACTGTCTAGATGTTTCTCTTTTTTTGTTAGGATTCTAACACGATGCGCCGATGCGTGTAGCCATGCTGCATGATGGTCCATGTACTACGGATACATAGTAGTACATACGTACTGGGGCTATAGAAGTATCATCGCCTCACGTACGGCGATGCGGTGGCCAATCGACGGTCACACTGGCTAGTCGGGGATTGAGGTGAGGGTATTTGCATGTGGTACAGTATTAGCTTGTGGCCTGTGAGCACTGAGCAGTGATGAACTGACGAGCGATCGAGCCCAGATCACGTAAGCCGACCGGTATCCATTGGCAGCGGGCGCTGGCTAGCTACTTGCCACCTGCCAGTCCTAAACACGGCTAGGTGCCTAGGTCAGCTCGACCTCCATTCTTGGGAGCAGTAAATTACTGTGAAGATCGGCCCGCGTACTGGACGATTAGACCTGGCTTCATGGATGCATGGAGACGTCGGTCATACTCACACGTCAAATCCACCAGTCCACGGTAGTAAAAAAAAAAAGAAAGTGAAGAAAAACCGCGTGACCGGTGTCCCCGTTTCACCCAGCAGGATAGTCAGGGATTTGCAACGGAACAAACGGGGTTTAATGTTGCAGGCCTGGACCGTTGCTTTGCCCGTTTGCCGCTGCTATGTTTCAGCAACACAGGGGTTTTTTCGTTCCACTATCATGCAAAAGTCTACTACTACTGAGATGCACACAAAAGCCAAAAGGCACTCTAATTCGTGTTGTTCCTTGCGCGGTGCGTTCTTGTGGAGAGGAACTCTCCCCAGGTAAAGTCACGGAGAAACGAACAGGAACGCATGTGTTGTTTTGTCGTAACTGGTGGCAGCGAAAAGGCACAAACAGAAGGGAATTGAGCAAGCTAGTACTAAGGAGCACTGTAGTTGCTGGCAGCTTCCCAGAATATTTTTTTAAAAAATGTGTTTGGAAGGACTACAGGGAGATTCTGAGCGGAAAGATTTTGTGCCTCTGGAAATTCCTCGCTCCAAGCATTAGCTTCATGCTTCCATGGTGCATGAACATGAAGAGGATGGTGTGGCTAGCAGTAGCAGCCAGGCCTGGTTTCAATGAGGCAGGCAGTAGCAATAGCAAGATGGCCTCTCGTGGGCTGCAGCAGTGCGAACTGGGAAAGGCGAATCGAATCGAGCAGCTGGGTACTCTCGCCTGCCTGCGTTCTCACTTCTCTGCGTGCTTCCCCTTTGCTTTGGCTGCGGCAGGCGGCAGGCAGCTTACAACAGTAGTACTACGTGCCAAAGGTGGCACATAGCAGTAGCAGCGGCGCTACCGCGCAAGGCTGCTGCCTCTGCCTGCTGGGACTGCCATCGCCCACCGGGTATTGAGAAATTCCCTCTCTTATCTGTAAGGCCTCCTCCAACAGTGGTCGCGGAGCCAGCTCGAAGAATATTTTAATCAGTGAATAGTGAGGCGCGGACCATTGGACAAGGCCTAAGGAGTACTCCCTCCGTCCCACATTATAAGCATTCCAAGTATTCTAAAATTTTCTCACAATGTAAGCATTTCTACTCTCTGATGGTCCCCACGCATGGGAATCCCGAATCAAAAAATCCTCAATCTTCTCCCCAGCCACACGAGGCGCTCCCTCTCTCTTCTCCCACCTTCTCTCCTGCTCCCCCGCGGTGCTGGCTGTGACATCTCTGATGTCAAAAGAATTAAAAAGTGCAATTAAAATCAATGCAACAGAGAATTGGGTTGAAATTCAAAAATTCGTCAAAAATTCAATTATAATTCAAAAACAATGGTTGTTTGGACACCCAACTGAAATCTCAAGACTTGGGTGCTGAACTTAAAAATCTCGGACCAAAAGAGTAGTTGTCATCACCTACAGCCCTTCGCGACAACCTCGCCACGGCGTTCGTTCCGCTCGATGACCCTCGAGCGGGGATGTCCGTCACGATCGAGCTTAGCCCGGATGTCCGTCACGATCGAGCTTAGCCGTATATCCGTCCCGATCGAGCTATGTCCGTGACGATCGAGCCTAGCCAGTAGTTTCCGTCACGATTCGAGGCCGCACGATAGGACCCTCGAGGCCCCACCGTCCGTCACGCTCGAGGCTCCACAGCCAAGCTCGAGGGGGCACTTACCCTCGAGCGACGTTCCGTCACGCTCGAGGCTCCACAGCCAAGCTCGAGGGGGCACTTACCCTCGAGCGACGTTCCGTCACCCTCGAGGCTCCGCAGCCAAGCTCGAGGACTTACCCTCGAGCGACGTTTCGGCACGCTCGAGGCTTCGCAGCCAAGCTCGAGGGGGGCACTCACCCTCGAGTGGCGTTTCCGACCATTCGAGGCTCGGCAAGCTCGAGCTCGCGGTTCAAGCTCGAAGCACCGTAGCGCCTGGTCGAAGTGCCTGGTCCAAGCTCGAAAGTTGTGTCCCACACCTCAGACCCCAACTTTTAATTTTACCCGTTTCGAAGTTCAGTTCGAATTTTTGGAGAAAATTCGAATTTGAAATCGGAGCTCCACGGGCATGCTACAGTGCCCCTGGCGCGCGCTGCGCTGGCCGGAGCTCGGCCGCCACGTGGCCGGCGAGCGGCGCAGGCGGCGCTGAGCTGGCCAAGCCGCGGCGGACGCTGGCGCTTGTCGCCTAGCTCTTGTCCGGCCACTCCCGAGCCATCACTTCGCCGCCGTCGCCTCGCCTCGCCTCGCGCCGCGGAGCGCCATCATACGGTCGCGCGCCGCCGTGGCCGCACGCGCGCTCGCGCCGCGCCGAGCGCACTGCAGGCGGTAGAGTCCATTCGCGTCGCGCCAAAGCCTCTGCTGAGGATCTCCACTTCATCACGCGATGATCTTTGACGCCCAACCGCGCGTGTGCGCTCTGTTCGAGTTCGCCGCGCCATCAATGGCGACCGCGACAGCCACCCACGCGCTCGCACGCTCCCGAGGCCGCACAGTGCCTCCCTTGCGTGCTCAATCACTCTACTGCGCACTCACACCCCTCCTCTCACTCGCTCACTTGGCCATTTCCACTTCCCCGCGCTCGCTCGGTCTTCTTCTTCCTCGCGCCGCGCGAACCGAGCCGAGCTTCTCCGAGAAATTCACCCTCCACACTCCACCATTCCCAAGTTCGTCCCGCACAAAGCTAGCCCTCTACTCCAGCTCCATTTTCCCCCATTTTCCCCAAGCTATTGTCCCTTCTCCGGCGAGAATTCGTGAATTCCCCCAAATCGCGATTTTCGGCCACCGGAGCACCCGCACGTCGAGCCCCTACTCCGAGCCGTCCCCGAGGTCAACCGAGCACGCCATTGGCTTCCTCGAGCTCCACTGGTGCTCTAGTACCCCTCGAACCTCGGCGAACGACCCCGAGCTCACCGGCGTAGAAGCCGCGGCGGCCGCGCCGCCACCACCTCGTCGCCGGCGCAACTCCGACCATCCCCGGCCTCCAAACCGTCCCCAAACGACTCGTGGTGAGCCCAGGAAGCTTTTCCCCCACTTCCCCGAGCCTAGTTCGCCGCCGTTTGGCCGGCGCAACTCCGGCGAGAGCCGAGGGCCTTTCTTCATCGTCTTCGTTTGTCTAGGGGTCTCTGTGCAAAAGTCCAGGGACTCGTTCGCGAAGTTTTGAAAGATCTAGGGTTCTCTGCGAAAAAAAAATTCTTAAGTCTAGGTTTGATTTTCCCGAAATTTGTAAAATCCATTAAAAATCGTACAAAAATCAGAAAAATGCACAAAAATACTCTCTGGATTCGTGAGAGTCTAAACTACAATCTCTATTAGACATGCTTGTACTTTTGACGAACTGTATGTGAAGTAAAATTCAAACTATGAAAACCTAAAGTTGTGCACCATTTTAAATCCAGAGCTACGCTAGGGTTGAGCTTTGGATATGTTGTTTGTAGTGACTTTGGACAGCTTGTGTCCAAAGGGGACTTAAAAATATGAACTACAGCTCCTGTTATGAATTAAAATAGGTTTTCTGTCTTTTTGCAGTGCAGAAATCATTAAAAATAATCTGGGCAGTGAAAAATCACCATTTTGCTCCAGAGGACTAAAAACTTGTTAGCACACCTGTGAAAAATGAGAAACTTAATTTTTGCTCTGTTTAGGATGGTAAATAATTAAATATGTATTTTTGGATGGAAAATTATTGAGGACTACCCAAGGGTTATTTTGAGCCATCACTTGGCCAGAGCCCTCCTCATGCTTATGCTTAGCTTTGGTAGGAAGATCTCCTGAAATGGATGAGTTTTCAATTTATTATGAATTTATGTCATTTTCTGCAGTCAGCTCTTTGCACATTTTTAATAAATTATGTGTAGCGCAAAATTAGCTAAGTTTTGGAGTGAGCTTAGCTTTTATACTCCAGTAGCTGTCATAAATTTTATAGCTAAAAATGATGAACATAAATGGAGAAACAAAAATAGGAAGGAATTTAGGTGGAAATTGATTTATATAAAAAAAGAATAAACCTTTTTGGTTAATTAGTTAAAATAAAATGGATAGAATCTGAAATTCCAGAACAGCACCCAACTTTGTGAAGAAATAAATATAATTCTTTTATATATGTACACAATCACCATCGAATTCAAATAAAACTTTTTCCACGCCTACACTGCTTTTGTGAAGAAAATAGAAATGCCTAAGCAGGTCTAGGTGATTATGGCCTTCAAAGGCCTTAGTCTTAGGATCTAAAGGCAGCCGCCTTAAACTGTGCATATCATGTAGAAGGCGCTATCCCAGACGGCGACTACACCCTCATCCACGCAGACGAGGAAGGAGTCCCGGAGCACGGTGCCGGTGTAGAAGTGACCAACCCGGAGGCTAACCCCCAGTCCGAGCAAGAAGGCAAGCCCCGGAGCATAACCTAACTTTACCAAATTATGCACTTTGAATTCTCTATGTTTGTGCATTTACGTTCAAGGAGTTGATTGAATACCTTAGCTGCACATTTCCTAGTACCTACGACTTGCAATACTAGTATGAAAGGGATCGATAGTGCATTGCTATAGGTCCGTTACAAGTCGAGTGATTTCCTGTCACTCGCGAGACATAGGAATTGCTTGTCTTTACTTATGTTGGAATCATAAGGATTGACGGGCGGGATGATAGATGTAGATCTCCCGTCCGTGTATGATAATTGATTAAGGTCGAAATGTGTGGAAAGAGGTGTCAAGTTTTTGAACGTACCACATGCATGCCGATGTATGGGGATCGGTAAGCCCGGTACCAGATTGAAGCAGCTAGGGCCGATAGCCATCTCTCCTTGGAAACTTTGTTTTCCCCTGCCGTACACTTGTGGATATATGCGTGAGACTGTGAGTGAAGCAGTAAACCTTTATCCTAAGGAAATGGACCCGGTTCCGAATTGTGGATCGATGGGAAAGGTTGGGAAATGCTTGTGCCTTTTATAGCAAGCAGAGTATCCGTGTGTGTTGGGTTTCCCCTGGCCAGGTAGCAAAATTCGGTTCGAACTGTCCGCTTCTCGCGGTTAATGAGACTGCTTGACCGCCTGGCTACATCGAGTAACAAGTGAAACTTTGAGAATTATAAACTTGTTCTATGAATTAAATTGTATTGCACCACTTGTATGCTTAGAGAGGATGCTAATCTAGAATGGTTAAATGTACTAGAATATGATGCTAAAACTTGAAAGCAAGGATCTACCTTTAGTTGCTTTTTGGCAAACAAACCCACCAGCCAGAAGCCTCTCATTGTCTAGATGTCGGTGATATAGATTTCACCCGACGGGTAAGCCTTGCTGAGTATTAGTATACTCAGCCTTGCTTGTGGCATTGATTTACAGGTACACCGTTGGATGTCGATGCTTTGTCTTGGCCTGCCCAGGTTCCACCTGGCTGGCACATCGAATGGGTTCCGTCCTCTGGCGAGGATCGGGAGGAGTAGCTTCGTGGCAGGCTTCCGCACGGAGTTACTTGTATCGTCGTTCGATTATTTTTATTTCCGCTGCAATGAACCTCTAAATTCAGTTGTTATGACTTTTTAAATTCCGCTGTAATGAACTTTTAATTCCGCTGCAAGACTTGTACTCTGATTTAAATTTGAACCTGGTTTGTAATAACTTGTAATATCTATGTGTGTAAGTTAATTTGTGGAATGTTGTAATCTCTGGAACTCACCTTCGTGTGGGCGTGCTGTTGTTTCGATCGAGAAAGAACGTGGTTAATCGGGTTTAATCCGACGGCGCTCCAGCTTATTCCGGATTAAGTGCCTGACTACTCGGTTAGTGGTCCCGGGGTACTTAACTTGGAATAATTTTGGAGTGGTCCGCCACACTGGCTGCCTCCCTCCCCTGCTCCCCACGGCGTTGGCCACCCTGCTTCACCCGACGCCGCCGGCCGCTTGTGCCCCACGCGCGCCGCGCCGCTGCTGGGTTGGCGTGGCGAGGCCACAGCACCGCCTCGCCGAGGGCTCCACAACAGCCTGCTCATCGGCCCGCTCGATCCGGCGAGGTCGCGGCGTCCGGCTCGATTCAGTGCGGCGCGAGGCGATGGACGGCGCGGCCCGATGACGACGAGGCGAGAGTAGCACGGCGGACCAGCGTGGGGGCGCGAGGCCGGCCATCCCCTTTTCCCTCTCTCTCACGGCGGATCGAAAGGAGGAGAAGGCGGAGGGCCTTCCCCGGGCATCACTGTCTCCTCTTCGAGCTCTCCTCCTCCGCCTCGGTTGTGCAAGATGCTCGCGGCGTCGGGCACGCACGGGCCCACAGGCCGCGGCGGCGTGAAAGGAGCCGCCGCGGCAACAAGCAGCAACAGCGCTGTGCAGGAGGTTCAAGGGCAAAATCGTCATTTCACCATGCTGATATTTCTACCATTTGAATGCTTCTGATGCTAAAATTGTGGGACGGAGGGAGTATCGACGGAATGATGGTAACATATGCAATCGCCAATTGGTCAATGAAATAGGAGAGATTGTTCTGATCTTTTTATCTAGAGAAAATGTAGTTTATTTTCCATAAGAGGTCTCGGACGTGGAAACATTAGAAACAACCTCTTTTATAATAGGATCAGAAAAATCTTTTGATCACAGCAGGTGGGTTTCCTCGATCTCCTGATTCAGGACCCTTTCGTTCACATTATGTTCTAATTTGCTCCGAAAGAAATTTTTTGATAAACCAACATAAAAGAAGCCAAATTGTGCTCCCAATTTATTAACCGATAGGCCCAGATCGATCCTGCAGACATGATAAAATCATTCTAGGACATGATAAAATCATGCATTGCTTGCAACTCATCGAGTACTCTAGCCAGCGATCGGAGGAGCCAGTTCAGTGTGTTACACGCTGTGCGGACCAGGATTCGCAATCCCGTTCAAAACCGGCCGGTTCCTACGGGAACCGGTCAAACCGCCCCGGACTGGTAGCGGTTTGGGGCGGTTTCAAACCGGTTAAATTTAAAATATTCAAATTTAAATTTAAAATGGAAAAATATCAAAAAAAAATCCTAAAAATACTTCAAGGTATATGTAATCTATTGGTGTCAAAAATTTTCAAATATTTGCTCATTTGATATTTTTTGCAGGCATTAGAAGTTCAAAAAAAAGGAAAAGAAAAAAAATCGGCTCATTGAACTTCTAATGCATACAAAAAATACTAAATACACTAATATTTGAAAATTTTTGACACCATTAAATTCTACGCACCTTGAAATATTTTTAGGATTTTTTTTATTTTTAGTAAAATTTGAAAACATGACAAATTATGTATTGAGCCGGCTTACCGTCCAAACCGGCCGGCTTACCGCCTAAACCGCTCGGCTTACCGGTCAAACCGGGTGGCTTACCGGTTCAACCGATTGAACTAGGATTTCATATACATTTAAATTCAAAATTTGAATTTGTCCGATTTTGACCGGTTCCCGCGGGAACCGAACCGGTTAGCCGCTACTGCCGGCCGGCGGTTCGGCCCTCCGGTTCAGTTTTGTGAACCCTGGTGCGGACATAGATTGAAGTGGGTATATTTAAAGCGTAAAATAGAAGAAGCAGACGTCGGATGTGTTTCGTTGGGAGGGGAGGAAAAGAACTTTTTCTGGGAAGCGTGTTCTGTGAATAGGAAAGTTGAAAGGAGTTAAAAGAGAACTTTTCTAGGAAGCGTGTTTTCTGAGAGGGATAAATAGTAAAGTCCAAAAGAACTTTTGGATCTAAACACGACCGTCGTCTTTCTCTGGGCATCAGCTGCCGGCCGGAGCCGGACAGGCAGAGGGGATGCCGCCACCGCTCGCCGCTGGCCTGGCAAGCGTATCTCCAACCAACCAAACCCCGCTGTGTTTAGTTGGATTGGAGTGAAAAGAACTTTTTTTCTGGGAAGCGTGTTTTGTGAGATGGATGAATAGGAAAGTTGAAGAGAATTAAAGGAAAACTTTTCTAAGAAGCCTGTTTTCTGAGAGAGATGAATAGTAAAGTTAAAAAGATCTCTTTAAGTAAACGCTCGAGGCCGGATCCGCCACCCCTGCCCTGTCCCGCGTGCAACACGACGCTGGCTCCGAGCAGCAGGCCGCTAGCTGCCGCCTACGACGCTGCTGGCCTGCTGTGTACGCGCGCACACAGGCATCGTCGCAATGCATCGACCGATCTTGCAGGCACACAGAGGGTACTACTAGTAATAAGGCAGGCGTATTAAAGTGTATACGCAGCGTAATATCACGTCTTTCCTGGAGAGATACGGGAGCGTATGGTACACGCCTAGCACAGCTGGCCCAGGTCAGAGGCAGCCCTGCGCAGCGTGGCGAGCAGCTCGATCGAGGGCCGAAGCGACGCATTCACGCATCCATGGATACACTAGTGCCTGCCGTTTGTATCTGGAGGGAATTTTGCAGCGTCAGCTCGCTTCCAGTCGTGCAGAGCAATAGCCTACTAGTAGCTACTAGCTGATGCGATGCGAGGAGAATGAACGAACCTCTTTAGGCCATGTTCAGATTCCCAACTATTCACTATTCATTTCAACTTTTCACTATTCATTCCAACTTTTCACTATTCCTCCCTCACAAAACACGTTTCCCAGCGAATGCTACAGTGTTTTTCTTATGCTACAGTGTTTTTTCCTATAATCTAAACACACCCTTAATAAAAGTGCGAAATCCGCAAGCTGGACTACACGTTTATAGGTGCTGTCTTTGCCCACAGTACTTTCTCTTATCGGCACATGAGATAGATTACAGATACACTTCTAATTTTATAATAATTGTATATCGTTACCTTCATTTTTTCTGAAATAGGACACGATTATTGTTGTTGTTGTTATCCATCAATCAAACATTGTATATATTGAGAGTAAATATGAGAATAATCATAACAAATAAATTGTTTGGCATAATGGGGTATCCACAACTTTATTATGGAGGGCAACACAATTATAAACACTATTTTCTATTCGAGACCGAAATAGGTCAAGCACTATAAATGTCCATATCAGAGAACTAGATAATAGCTTGTATCATGAGCTGAGAATATGGCTATAGTCCTTGCGTACCAAGGATCGAGAATATGGCTATTTTTCCTTTTAAGTTTTTGTGGTAAGATATGTGTCCTCTAGACAGCGAGGCAGAGACGAGGCCGAGGCTCTCTCGTGTGGGGGAGAAGCTAACCAACACTATGGTGTTTTTGATGGGGCTAGGACCCACGTTTTGGACTGCTGGATCTAACAAATGGATGTCTCATATTGTTCCTTCCCTTTCCACTTATATTCCCTGGCATCAGTTAGGGCCCATCGCGGGTTGGTGGTGGCCAAGAGGCCATCAAGGGTGGGTGGTGGACAAGATGATAGGAAAGAGAGAAAGAGGGAGGAGAAAAAAGAGAAAATATGAGCCAATGATTTGATATCCAAATATCAACTAAGCGGTAAATTAGATCGATTGACAGTTGTGACACTAGAACATAAAAGATAGCTAGGGGTTATTCGGACTTTAGGTATACTATAAATAGTCCTCCTTCCGTTCCAAATTATAAGTAATTTCATCTTTTTTATAGTCTAAGCATCTCAAGTTTGACCAAAATTATACAACAAAATATTAACACCGATGATACCAAATAAGTATTATTAGTTTCTTCATCAAATATATTTTCGTAATATATCTATTTCGTGACATAAACTTCTGTGATCCTCTTTATAGTTTTGGTCAAACATAAAATAGTTTAACTCTCTAAGAGCAACTCCAACAGCTTAGCTAAATCTATTTAGTCATGTAAAAATAACAAAATGTAGCAAAAAACTCCTTCCAGCAGATTCTTTATCCACCTAGCAAAGCTATCCGGGTAGGTATTCCTGGCTTCACGGTAGCTTTTTTTGCCTAGCTGAGAGCATCTCTAAGAGCTTCTTTAAATCACAATAGCCAATTCCTATTCAGCTATCTATTTAACTACTCATTTAGCTATCCAAGAATAGGGGTAACCAACAGATTAGTGAAATTTCCCACTCCGTATCCAAGTCTCCTCTCTCCTCTCCTTCTTCCTCACTGACATGTGGGCCACAACATCATATGCTCCCTTCCTTCTTCCTTTGCTCGACTGCTCCCCTCCGTTGCATTGGAGTTCGTGTCGCTATCCGTTGCTGCAGGCCCGTTCTACCGTGCGCTACGCCGCCGCGCCAGCTCCCCATCCACTGTGTTGGAGCTCGCCCCTCCGCTGTTGTATCTCGTTCCGTGCCTCCGTCACCGCGTGCTCTTCTTAGCGAACGTATGCGTCGTGCTCTTTTTGATCCAGAGCGCCAACCCCCTTGGGAGCATGCACGGAGGGCAGGGCATGCATGTGTGCCACCGTGGGTGCCGGACGAATTCAAAGCAACTCCAACGGTTAGCTAAATCTATTTAGTCATGTAAAAATAACAAAATGTAGCAAAACAAACTCCTTCCAACAGATTCTTTATCCACCTAGCAAAGCTATCCGGGTAGGTATCCCTGGCTTCACGGTAGCTTTTTTTGCCTAGCTGAATTCGTTCGGCATCCACGGTGGCACGCATGCATGGCCCTCCGTGCATGCTCCCAAGGGGGTTGGCGCTCTGGATCAAAAAGAGCACGACGCACACGTTCGCCAAGAAGAGCACGTGGTGGCGGAGGCACGGAGCGAGATACAACAACGAAGGGAGCGGCGAACTCCAACGCAGTGGATGGGGAGCAGGTGCGGCGGCGTAGCGCACGGCAGAGCGGGCCTGCAGCAGCGGATTGCGAGACGAACTCCAATGCAACGGAGGGGAGCAGTCGAGCAGAGGAAGAAGGAAGGGAGCATATGACGTTGTGGGCCCACATGTCAGTGAGGAAGAAGGAGAGGAGAGAGGAGACTTGGATACGGAGGAGAGAAGAGACTTGGATACGGAGTGGGCTAAATGAGTAGTTAAATGGATAGCTAAATAGGAGTTGGCTATTATGATTTATAGAAGCTCTTGGAGATGCTCTAAGCAAGTTGGAATAACTTAGACTTTTGTACTTTCCCATAAAATAGTTTTGGTCAAACATAAACGATAACCAGGGCTGCCTTCTTCTTCGCCGGCCGATGGGTCTGTTACGCTTGCGGAGACGTAGCTAGGCAGCCAGCAGGTGCTGCGGCTGCTGTAGTACTGGCTCTTTACTCCTACATGCCTTGTTACAACATTGTATATACTGTATGGAGCAGTACGCTGACGGTATAGGGCAATAGACCACAGTGGACAGGCATATGTCGCCGGCCCTGTGCCACCGTGCAGCGTTTGAATGCAGCTCGAGTCTCGCGCGCCCGAGCCGGTGTGTCTATCCTAATCCTAGCCTGATGCCGTGCTCGTCGGACGTCGGGAGGAGGAGAATTTCAAAGCGACTAGAGAGTATAGATGGCGGCTTTCCAGTCATAACAAGACGAATGAGCTTGTGGCTGAATGGATCATGTCCTGCGCTGCGCAAAACGAACCGTATCGTGCCTGCCTGCACTGCGCAGCACTGAAACATGATTCACGAACGTATCCTGCATCATCCGTGCTCGTTATGGGTTTGTTTGTTTGTTTGTTGCCTGGACAGGAGAGTTTCTTGGAATTTGCGTGCCGCGTACCACGAGATTTCAGCGCAGCGACCTCAGATAGTGTATCCGCAGCGCATTGTACTGCCGACGTCACCCGGAGATAGGACTCTGGAGTCTGGAGTACCCAGAAGCCCCATATATGGAGAAATACATGTTCCTTTTTTCGGTTAGTCTAATCAGTGGACGAGTATGCTCTTTATTTAGGGCCTTAGGGGCTACTAAGCACTCGATATTGTCCTTCACAATCAGTACTGCCTTTTTAATATTTAATTTATACATATTTTACTGTCCTTTTTGGCAACTTGAAAATTAAACGTCAAACTGATCAAATAAGGCTATGGGATCGAACATCGGAGGATTCGGAACACGCAGCTTAATCAATGGCGGAACTGAGGGGGGCTGGCAGGGGCCATGGCCCCCCTAAAAAAATCTTCATACCCCTTTTGTTATTATTCTTTGAAAACAGTATAAAATTATTTCCTAAGCTAAATTCTTTTGTTAGGCCTCCTCCAATAGTTAAAATTAGATGCTAACTCATATGTTTTAAGAGAACTTTTTCAACAATTACAGAGTCAAACACTAGCTCTTATGTTTACACGATCCCATGTATCAGCATTACATGATTTAGAATGTGTGCATGAGGCTGTCTTTTGAAAAAAAAAGCTCTTACTCTCCCTCTTACACATGGTCAAAAGTACAATATGACATAGCTAAGAGCTAGCTAATTTGGCACTATGGGGAAGGCCTTAGCCCCCGACAACAGCCTAAAGCAATCTAAATAGGTCATATTTTCCAAAGTATTTCATATTTATTTTTTGTCTCCTATTTATTATACAATTTTTAATAAAATTAGATCAAATTCTTGAAAGAAACCAAAGAAAAACCTAAAGAAAGACACTATTTTAAGAACAACTAGGGTCAATTGTAAATTTTGTTACCCGCAAAAGAAATTATAATTTTTTTGGCCCGACAAATATTTAGCTGGCCTCTTTTTATTTTCTTTCTAGTTCCGCCACCGAGCTTAATGGTAACATAGAATGGTAGCACGCTGAAAATGATACAGACGTGGCAGTGCAAATGTCCAATGATAGCCTTTGTGCGTGCGTGCATGCACCATGTGCCGCACCGTCGTTCACGCTACCGGCACCAGGCGAGATGCCGAGATGGAAGCGAGGCATCTTCGTTTTGACCGCAGCACAGTGCCATTCGTGACCTTTTGTGGCCAGGTAGAACGAATAGTTGCCATACTATTTTTGCCAGAAAACACACCATCACTCTGCCCCAGCCATTTTCACCAACTTCCAGAAAATATGACCTTGTTTGGTTCGCCAACTTTTGCTAACTTTCCAGTCACATCGAGTCACATCTTCTCTCACAAACACATTTACCAATGCACTATTCACACCTTCAACTTTTTTTCAACTTCTCCAACTAAACAAGGCCATATATTTCTCCAATAGAAACAAGCTAGTGTTTCCTAAGGCGGATGTCTTCGCGCAGCTAGCTAAGAGCATCCCTAGTAGTGAATCGATACATGTCACAACCAAAAGCCGCATGGACCAACGATTCAGTTTGTTCTACTGGTCTCGAACTGTCATACGGTGAAATCTAATAAAAAAACTTTGGTTTCCTCTCCCTGCCAGCTACTCGAGGGAGAGGCATCTGTAGTTTTACTGTGCATTTATGTTACTTTATTACCTATGAATCGGCTTATTTTGTAGAGTCGGATCATTCCCTGGGCAATGAATCGATGATCTCTGACACAACTCTCCCATGCACCGCTTTTGGACGCCACTAGAGATGGCCTAACTCATCGTTTTTATTCACAGTACACGCATACAGTAAGTTGTAAGACAAATGAAGTGGTGGCACAAAGACCAGTAAACACTAGCGGTGCTCAGAAAAAAATAAGTACTAGTAGTTCCAGGAAAAAAAGAAAAAGAAAAAAGTACCCTCCGTCCCATAATATAAGCAATCCAGGATTTTGTCAAAGTCAATTTCTTTTTAACTTTGACTATCAATACCAAAAAATTCACAATGTTTGATCAAATATGAATGGTTTTGTTAAATTCATCATGAAATCAACTATCATAATATACAACTTTTCATATTTGAAACAATTGGTTTTTATAGATATTGAGAATCAAAGTTGAAGAGTATTGACTTTGACCAAACCTTAAAATGCTTATATTCTGGGACAGAGTAGTAACGGTAGCCCATAAAATGGCTTTTGTTTACATGGACGAGAGGTGGACAATGACAAATGTGTGTGCATGAAAATAGTTTGGGCAATCATTACTTGCTATGGCCTGCATGGCCCGGCAGACTGCAAGAGCACGCGTCTGAAGTCTCAACTGCTGCATCGATCGGGATTATGCTCGCCAGCATTGTGCGGCACTCTGCTGTGCACCACCAACCACGTTAGTCCTGAACTGTTGACGGAGTCCTTTCTCCTTTGCTGAGACGTGCAGGTGCCGATCTGGTCTCGCAACACCAACACGGCGGCCGAAACAGCACAAGGTGCGCAAGTAAATATTCGGGCCATGCGTGCACGGACATGTGCACGGAGCCACGGACGGATGAGGAGGCCGGAGGGAGCTGCTCGCACAGACATCACCAACCACCAATGCCCAATGGCATCGATTGACGATTTCCCAAGCCAATACGACCTGTGTGTGGTACGTCTTCGTGCTGGTAAGGGCTGGGCTAAACCAAACTAAAACAACCGATGAAGTTCGGTTTCTACACAACATGTACTGATGGGTTCTTTAGAAAACTCGGTATAAACTTGATACCGAGTACTTCAGTTCTTGGTTCCTTCGATTCGGTTTTCGGTTCTAGCCGAACTAACCGGCCAACAAAACGAACCCTACAAATTCTCCATACTAGAACTCCAAATATCTGGTCTTTACATCAAAATCGGACAAAAAAAAACACACAAATCCTTTAAATGAACCATAAATCCACACAATCCTTCAATGAACAAACCTATTGCTGAAGGGGAGGAGCTGCCTGTGATAGGGAGCGTACTCGCCGCCGTTGCCTCCAGGAGAAGGGGAGCTGTTTCCCGCCGTCGCTGGATCCTGGTCAGCGAAGGGGAGCTGCCGCTAGTGCGGTGCCCACTGGATCGAGCTGACGATGGGGAGGGGCTGCCACTAGCTCCCGCCTCCCGCGTGGGCGAGAAGCACACCGTTGTCTGCTCCCCGGAGAAGGGGAGGCGCGCCTACCATGCAAGCGGCGGTTGCGGCAGGAGGCGGGGTAGGGGTCGGGAGAGGAATTAGGGGTAGAGTGGTTGGAGGCCTTTTATATACATTGGCTAGCTATTGGGCTAGCTTTTGATGGGCGGTTCATTGGCCTCTTGGGCTACATCGATTCTTTTATTTAACTTGATAATCGAGTCGAACCGAACCGAGAACTTCGGTTCCCCAAGAACAAGTATCAAGAGCCGAACCAAACATCTCGGTTCCAGTTCTTTGGTACCAATTCCAGATAAATTCTATTCGGTACTCGGTTCTCGGTTTTTTTCTACCCAGCTTGGTACTGGTAGGCGCAAAGGAAAGGCTGAAGAACTTATGAACTTGGTAACGCCGTGGCCCAGCAGCGTGCGCGGGAGAGGCCGGGTGCCAATCCGTTCGCGTGGGCCAGCGCCAGGCCGAAGATGGCCTGCCCACCACTCCGCCGTGTGGCCCTAGCCCACTCAGGTGCCGTACGTGCGCGGTGCCGTCACTGCCGCCGTGGCGGGGTTACCTCGCATGATGATCGTATCACACACCGACGCGGCGGCCGGGTAGAGATCGATAGAGGTGTGGGCTGTGACGGTCACTTCTCCTCCGCGCCATCCCCATGCAAGATGCGGGCGCAGTGCGCGCTAGCTGCACGGTCCATCATTGTGTCGTCCTCGTCCCGTGCGAGGTTCCTCCTTTTTCCCCTGTCACTCCAACACCCATTGCCAACATTTTCCGGCCATGCATGCATGCGATGCGATGCGATCGGCCGTGGAGGTCGGATCGATCGAAAAGGCTGGCGCCTTTGGAGTGGAAACTCCAGCACCCCACCTGCACTCCCTGCCCCGGCACCGTGCCACTGCCATCATTCGTCGGCTAGAAACCTTGCCTCGTTTGCAGGCTATGTGTGTAGGTAGGTCTCTGCACACGTTCCCAACCCCCCGTGTCAAAATAGATTAGAGCATCGGATTTTCCATAGCTTGAATTACGGGGATAGCACATCTGCTGATATATAGCACACCTGAAACCAAACAGACTGTCGGTTCGACGCGACCAAAGTTCGTGGACGCAATTATATATCTCGATGCATGGCAAATGGCATATGCACAGTTAGCTCGATCCATCACTAACCATTGATCTCAGCTTAGCTTGACGACGCACGACCGAGCTGACAGAGAGAAGTCGTCGATCGGGTAAAGACTAAAGAGAGCTAGGGGACAGGAAGTATCATGTCACGTCGGAAACCTCGGCAAGCTATTGGCTGCCGATCGATTTGGTGAGTGTCAAGTGATTTGTACGCGCGGCGACAAGCGCTGATCATCATCGGATGTGAAACCAAAGTTTCATCAAAAGACTAAACAGTCAAATTGCTCTAGACACCCGCTAGTAGGCGTCTGACTGGCTACCTGACACGGCGGCCGGCGCAAGAAGAATTACTACGTCAACCATCTGTCGACCGATGATGATAACGTGCCCCGGCCCTTTATAATATGATCCCGTAGACTGCTCGATGTAGATTTCCCTCTGTCAGACTTTGAGACTACCAAGGATTAGTAGAACCGAGTATGCATACATGCATGATTCGCTTGGTGTGTTCCTCTTGGCTTGGGCATCTGGCGTGTTGGCAATGCCTTGTGATGATATACATGCTGCTTGTAGATTTTTTTTTCTAAAAAATGCACCTCAAGGAGGTGGTGGTATAGACGAAGATATAAAGTGCAAGCCGAAATATATATATATATTTTGAGGAACGCAGGCCGAAATAATTGAAAAACATGTCACTGCATTTTTAATATTGGGCCTAATGTGCCTTCTTCAGCGTAGGAGGAAAAAAAATCCCCACTTGTACCAGGCTGCAGCCCATGAGCTGCAGGAGACCATATCCTCGAACGCTACGGCCCACCTAATCGGAAGCCGCAAACGCAGCAACCGTAGCCAAACCGAAGCCGGAAGCTCTCACAAGTCACAATCTCCTCCTCTCCCCCACCGCCGCCGCAGTGCCGCACCCCCAAAGCCCTAACACCCCGGCCAAGAGAGAGAGAGAGAGAGAGAGAGAGAGAGAGAGAGAGAGTGAGCCATGGCAGCGGCGGTGGCGACGCAGCAGCAGCGCAAGTTCCAGTGGGGTGAGCTCGCGGACGACGACGGCGATCTCAGCCTCCTCCTCCCGCCGCGGGTCGTCCTCGGGCCCGACGCGGGCGGCCTCCGGAAGGTGATCGAGTACCGCTTCGACGACGACGGCAAAAAGGTCAAGGTCACCACCACCACCCGCACCCGCAGCCTCGCGCGCGCGCGCCTCTCCAGGAGCGCCGTCGAGCGCCGCTCGTGGACCAAGTTCGGCGACGCCGTCAAGGGGGGCGATGACGGCTCGCGCCTCACCATGGTCTCCACCGAAGAGGTCCTCCTCGAGCGCCCACGAGCCCCAGGTAGCGGTTCTTCTGTCCTCCCTTCTGCGTTTCATCCACCCTAGTTCTGCTACGCGTTGATCAATTCATTTGTTAAGCCTGGATTAACTATAATGTGTGTCAACCATGTCAATCTCCCCTACTAATCTTATTCTCGCTAGCTAGGACGTGTGGTGTTACACGAATTTTACTGTATTGTTTTTTACTTACCACCTACCGTGTAAGGGAATGGCCTCGTTCCGATTGCTTCCGATGAACTTGTTACCAAACACCCAGAATTAGCCTTTTCTTTCCATGACTATTCATTCTCCCTGAATAAGTACTATTCAATTCTAGATAGTAGTGTTGGCTGCTGTTGCATGCTATTTTGTGGGATTGACTCATGATAACCACCTCATCTTTGATGAGTTGTTTCCTCAAACCAAAGACTCATAATAAAGGATCAAAGAGAGTTGTACACCCTTTCTTTAATTTGTGGGCAGATTATTCTGTCTAATCTCAAAGACTTGCATTCCATGCTATGGAACAAAAGCCAAGATTTACTATGGCTGTAGAACCAACTGGAGGTTATTTCATTCCACATTTGGATTATATCATCCTGAAACCTGAATTCAATCACGCTACAAGAATCTAGCATGACTATTTTTCTTGCTACCCTTTTTTTTTTCCTGGCTCAGTTAATGGTTACTGTTCTGTTACGATACGTACCCACTCTTGATCCAAACCTTATCCATTAAATGATCCGTCCGCTCAATTGTCAGTAGTACATATACTGTGGATATAGAAATATACAATTCTGCCATTATTATCATTCTTCAGATACAATGACTTCAATCTTGTTAGAGCAGCTGACAATTTATCTCTCTTGTTTATAATGTACATTGTCTTTCCAGTTCTGGGACCTCAAATATTTGCTGGTTCTGCTGCAATTTTATCTTTTTTTGGCTTTGGTTGCTAACCTTTCATTCACTGTAGGGAAACAAGCTGAGGAACCAACTACTTCTGGCGATCCAATGTCTATGGCAAGTACTGGTGGTGCCCTTCTCATGGTTTGCAGAATCTGTAAGGCCAAGGGTGACCACTGGACCTCAAAATGCCCCTACAAGGACCTTGCTCAACAGGCAGAAGGTTTTGTCGACAGGCCCTCTAGTCCTGACCGGGCAGCACCACGTGGTGACCGAGCGTATGTTCCTCCAAACAAGAAAGAAGGTGCTGATACAAGTGGAGCAAGTATGAGGAGATGGAATGATGAGAACTGCATCCGTGTGAACAATCTGTCAGAGGAAACCCATGAGGCCGACCTCCTCGAGCTGTTCCGCACGTTTGGCCCTGTTACCCGCGCCTTTGTTGCCAGGGACAAGTGGACTCGATCAAGCAGGGGGTTTGGCTTTGTCAACTTCGTTCGCAGAGAGGATGGTGAGAAGGCTATCAGCAAGCTCAATGGGTATGGTTACGATAACCTTATCCTCCGAGTTGAGTGGTCAGAAAGGCCAAACTAGTTCTTGCTACTACCTCTCCTAGCATGGCAATATGGCATATATTCACCCTAGTGCTTATCAGTGTCGTCATATGATCGAGTACTCTGTGTTACACGCATATCCTGCGTTCTAAGCCTGTTCTAGTCTCTTTGCATGGACGAGATAATTGTACTCGCTGCTGTTTGTTGCTGTCTGAAATGCGAATATTGAAGAATGGGATGAATTTCGTATGTCGTAATATCTCTAGCCTCCATCTGGTTACCAGTTTCTTATGTGTATGTTGACTGCCAATTCGGGTATGTCACAACGTGCCAGCTTTTCTGCATTCAGAATGTCACTTGACCGTTGTTTTTTTTAAAGACAGTTTGCCGTTGTTTCGAGCCCATAGCTACTAGTACGGCAGTCCCTGATCTATTTGGCCTGTACCTTTATACGTACATATAAATGCTCTTTAATAATATCGCAACATATATACTCTGCTGAGACCATGATACATCATCATCTAAACACGTGATCGTTTGATCTGAAAGATCGATGATGGCTCAGGCAGGATCAGACCATGAGTTCAATGACACATCATCGTATTATCATCAAAAGTAGATCTTTTTAGGGTTATCAAAACCCATAGATGATGATGGGTGAACTCCAGATAAGTTGGGCCGGCCCGCTGCGGATCTGCAGCCCGTGAATGGTATGGTTCACATTTCCTCAAGGCAGGCCTTTTAAGCCCCCAAAATATATTTTATTCTTGTTTCATCCTTTTTCTTAATTTATTATTTTAGATTCCTCTATAAAGCTTCATTATATAGAGTCAATGAAGACAAACAACCCGGGATTTTCTCATTTTGCTACAATAACAAAGTTCTTTCCGACAATGCGAATCCTCCACCAAATGAATTTGCCCATTTCCAGCAGGGTATATTCCTTGGATCATTCAATTCTGACAGATGAACAAAATGCCAGGGAAAAAATAATGGCGACAAGGACTACAAAAAACTATACGCTCCTGTAATCGCAAAGCATGTAATGTGACACTTCCTTTTCTTTAAAGCGATGCCAAATTTGCAGTCTTTTCATAGAAAGGCCCAACCACCGTATATATACGACAGGTCACCATTGGGATGTCAGACAATATGGAGCGACCGTTAGCGACAAAGCGGATGAGCTTCGAGACCATAAGAAACCATGCCGGTCCCTTTCAAACAGGTCACCAGCTAGCTGCAACTCGCTGCAAGGCGAAGGATCACCAGCATGTCACTTCAGATAACCATCGCACGTCGGACCACTCAAATTCCGACTAGATCACAACTTAGCGGGCGAATGACCTGACCACATAAAAACATTTCCATAAACCTTTTTGCTAGTGCCGTCTTGTTGTTTTTTCCCCCTGGGGACTACTATATGCTGCCTCCTAAACGGCTAAACAATATACATGTTGGGTCATCTCGACGCACCATAGTTGGCAACTCGGATCACCTTATCTAGCAAAGGTTTCCCCTCGACCAACCACGGGTTTTGTTTTTTTTTTTTGTAATGGCGAATCCGATCGGTGTGCGTGGTAGTGGCAACCCATTTCGAGGGGGGGGGGGGGGGAAGGCGGGGCCCTCCGCCCAACGGACACAGTGGCTCTGAACCTCTAAAGCTCGCACGCCGATCAGGTAATGGCTAATGGCTAACCCGCACCATTACCCAAGACGAGCAGTGTGCACGCATCGCGATCGCGGAGATGGAAGCCACATACTACAATTTAATTTTGGTGCTCTCCCTCCCCGGCGCCAATGGGCAATAATTGGGGGGCATATCTTGGCGCATACATCACCGATATCTTTTGCTTACGACGAGGCCAGTGAGGCAGCAGCAGCCCGAGCCCCACCCACCTCCCTCCCCGCCTAGCCATCGCCACTACCAATAAGACCCCGGCATCTCTCTCCCGGCGCGCTCGTGATCCACCCGAGCAGCTAGCCCGCCCATCACACGCACGCACCGGAGAAGCTTTCCCCTCGGCAACGACGTGCGAAGTGGCCGCCGCGATCCGGCTGGCCGTGGCCGGCTCGTCCCCGGCTTTCTTTCCGCACCTCCCGCGCGCGCGGCGCGAATGATGTGTGACCTTGACATGGCGATGCGGGTGGAGAACGGGCGCCCCCATCAAGGTACGCCCGTGCTGCCCTGCCCCCCTCTCCCTCTTCCTCGTCTCGCTTCGGCGCCGCGCTTTTTCCCCTGCCCGCTTCCGGTTTTTGCCTTTTCCCTGCGTCCCGTCAGATCATACAGTTTGCGTGCATGATTGTGCGCCGCTAGGGGGCAGGAGGGGCTGGGGCTCTTTTGACCGCGGCCCCGGGATCGCGCTCGGGCACGCACGTCGGTCGCTTCCTGTTCGCGCGGCGAGAGCTGTTTGCTTATCGAGGGCGCTGTTGGCAATTTGGCATGGTCGCGCCCATGCCGCCCGATTGGGCTTGCACAGTCGCGTCAGCTATTTATTTCAACTTTTCATTATTTATTCCAACTTTTCACTATTCCCTTCTCACAAAAACACGTTTCCCAGCGAATGCTACGGTGTGTTTTCCTACAATCTAAACACATTGCCTACAGCGATTTTCGCTCGGGCCCTGTGGGAACAGTTCGTCCAATCCTTGAGTAACTGCTTTGTCTCTTTGTTTGTTGTGTGTACGTGGATTAGATACGTATTTTGCCGTGTGCCTGTGTCATGATTGATTGAGCTAAGCCTTCGGTTAGTGATTGGGAGGAAATGTGTTAGCTGCGGTGAGAGCAGTGACCTAGTCAGCCACCTGCAGATCATATGCAGCTTAAGGACTGGGAGAAACGAGTTAGTACTTTAGTAGCAGACTAACACGACTGTGGAGTCAGTCAGGCAAAGGCATAATGCCGCTAGACGTAAGCTCAGAGGAACAAATCTAAATGCCATTGCTAGAACAGCTACGTGCCAAATCTTTAACAGAGCTCTTTTGCCTTTTTTACTCCTGTCCATGGATCGTCGTTTTCGCCCCCGCCTGGCCACAGGAGCATTTGTGCCAGGAGCAGTGATAACTCGGCGCAAACTGATGGCTCTCGACGAACAAGAAGATAGGATCACAAGAAATTTTTATCGCTCACTGATTCACTCTCGCACACCCCATGTGCACACGTAAACGTGTCAATCTTAGCACGTCACCCCATGCCCTGAAGTCCTGAACGACTATTCCACACAGTGGTTTGGTTCGCACCCAGCCTCTACTCTCTACAGCGGTTCTTTCTTTTTCTGAAAACGACTACACCAGGGTTCGCGACTGCGAGTAAACTTTTTTTTGCTTTTGCAAGAGACAAGGCGCAGCAGCTACATCCAAAAGCGCACACGCACGGCCCTTATCAAACAGTAGAAAATCTGACCGACGCGTACGCGTCCGAGTTGCCGACAATAAAAAGAAATAGACAGCCTATTTGGCACTTGCGTCGCACGGAACAGTAGGGCCGTGCCCATTGTGTTTGTTTATCCAAGAGGCGAGGCGTGCGTGCGTTGGATCGTTCGTCTCGGGCCGCCATCGTGGGACGGGCCCATCATCCATCCATGGCGGGAAGCGCAAACCAGGCCGCCGTGTGCGTGGCTGCGTGCGTGCCCCACTTGTTAGCTTGGCCCACGTCGGGCCCACGGCATTATGGGGCGAGAGGTGCGTGCGCCCGTACTGCACCGTCGTGCAGTGCAGGTGGGCCCGGCCCACCCCGCCCCTGGTGGGACACGTTTCGACCTCTAATCGGTCTGACAGGAGATAGAGGCGGGGACCGCGCGCCGTGCCTGCTGGCTGACACGTCGGCGACGACTGCAATGGCTCCGGCGGCCCCCACCAGGCAGGTTCACGGGTCGTTTGACGCGGTCCGGTCTCAAGCAGAATGTACTCCTACTGGCCCGCCTGTCAGTTTTCGCTGCGACCGAGCCGTGGGCCGTCGGGCCGTGGGCTCTTGCATGCGAACAGTCACGTCGTGGTCGCGGTCGCGGTCGCACCATCGCGACGGAGACGGCGCGGGTGTCTGTTTGTACCGACGTGTCAAACAGACGAGTGGAGTGAGCAAGTGAAGTTTTTTACGAACTGTTTGGCTTGTGTTTCGTTTTCTCAGATTCCCAAATAAAACAATTATTTATTTCAACTTTTTATTTTTGATTAACTTTTTACTATTTAATTCTTAAAAAACGGTTTCCAACAGGTGGTACGGTCTTTTTTTCGGCTACAATATTTTTACCCTAATAAAAAAACAGCATGTGGTTTCATTTTACCTTGGGTTTACCCTCAGCCGTCTTTCTCCTACCATTTAGGAGGATCTTGTAAAACTACCATAGGCACGAATATTCTTATCCCCGTAAAACTAGCCCCGTTTAGTTCCTAACAATTACTATTTATCTAACTTTTTATATTCATCTCATTTCCCGTACTTACAAAACAAACTTTCTAGGTCTTAGCTATAGTTTTTTCTAGGTCTATAGTTTTTTTTTTTTACAAATAACCTATTGTTGCTACACTGTAGTAGCAGCTGGATGGTGGAGACCATCTAGACGGCTATTGGTACAATGTCCTTCTCTTCTGTCTATAAAACAGTGTCCCAATGCAATGCATAGCGCAAATTTTCAGTACATGCTATGCTAACTAGGTTCTTAGCATCCTGTCCTTTATGATAAAAGCTCGTGGTGGTTCATGCTTAGATGCTTAGGCTCTCTTCGCTTTGATTTCAAGCGAGAATGGTCCCTTCGGTCTATAATAAATCGTATGGTAGTACAAATCTAGAGTAGGTCGTCAGTTGTCCTCGTCACATAGTACTTCCCATTTCAATTCCTTTTTCCTTGCCCATCATATTTTTCATTTATTAGCGCCTATAAGGGTCAACTATGGAGAGTCCAAAATTGTATATTCTTCACCTAAAAATACTTTTCTTCTGAGTAAACAAAGATCCTCATGATCAAGGCTAAAAGCAAAATGCTAAGGCAGGGATTGCAGTGGTGTCAGTCTTTAGACGCATCGTCAGGCCGAATTCGCTGCTAGCCACAAAAGGTTGCCGCGACAACGAAAGGTTGCCGATGGATCATGTGCATTGGTGCCCTCTCAAATCTTTTCACTGTGCGCACGGTGACGAAGAACTGTGTCTCGACTCTCCACCGAACCCAAAAGACATAGAGACCGTGGCGTACGAGACGACCTGATACCCGCTGTATCAATACCTGATAGCAACACTGGCACCACTACGAGCACGATACAGGTCTTAGTTTGCCAATTTTAACAAATTTTCTAGTCACGTCGAGTCACATTTTCTCTCACAGACACGCTTACCAATATACTATTCACACCTCCAACTTTTCACCAACTTTCTCATCTAACCAAGACTACAGTCCCCTGCGGGCTGCGGCGCAAAGGTCTGCAACAGGCAGCAGCTCTGCGTCTCCGAGCGCAAACAGAGAGCGACGACGCGCCTCACACCTGCGGCTGCCTGTATCGAACCGCTACGATAGTACGCACGCAGGCACTGCAAGGCTCTTTGGTGGAGAAGGCCGGCGGGCTGTATCAATCTTCGGTTTTGAGGCCCGAGGCAGCCCACTGGGCACTGGCCTGCTCGCGCGGCGCGCGCGAAAGCGAAAAGGGCCCCCCACCGCCATCCGCACCCGTACCGCGGCGGGCGCCGCGGGCTCCACGCCGTCCTCCCCGTCATCGGGCCGCGGGCCCAGCAGAGCAACGGCTGGCCGCGCGCCCGGTACGCCCCCCCCCCTCCCTCGCAGCGTGGGGCCCACCTACAGGCGAGTGACCTACTGTAGCGGGTAACATGCGGCACGCGCTTGTGCTGGAGTCCGTGTCCCTGTGCGCAGGGCCCAACGACCAGTGGGCTCGTCTGGTCATCGTGCGTGGGGTGCGTTTTTAGGCAGCGAGTGACGTGAACAGTTTTGGTGCGCCCCACACCGCACTGGCGCGTGCGCCCCGGATGCGGAACCGATCTGGGCCATCGACCCGCTATGGGTCGCCGTAGGCCTGTGCCCCCGCCCCGCCCTCCGTTTGGGTGCGGTAGCAAATGCTACTGTGTGGCGCCCCTCTTTGACCCGTTCCTTTCCCTTTTACGGGCCTGAACGGCTTAGCCGAAACGGGACTGCAGCGACAACGACCCGCCACCGGCGAACCACCCTCCCTGGCCCCCTCCATTACGCACAGTCACGGCCATTGATGAGCAGGCATAGCGTAGCGTAACTCCTCTAGTCCGTGATCGCATTCGCATCGGCCCAGCAACTTCTCCTGCGTTTTGCGTTTCTTCCGTCTCTCGCTCTCTCACCGTAGTACCGTACGCACGCGACGGCTGTGGATGGATGCGTATGATCGCGTAGTGGCGCACGGGGACACGAAAGCGAGGCGATCCAATCACCAGTCGAAACGTCTTTGGGCCCTGGGGTGGCGAACAACAGGGCGAGGTGGGCGGGATTATCCACTCCTGACACCCGGCCCCCCTGTCGTTTGCGGGCTAAGCCTTTGATATAACCCCACTAATCCCACCGGAAGTGTCAAGCCCGAGGCGGTGGTACGGTACCGGCCAGTGTCGGGCCCCCGGAGCCCCGCCTCGGGCCCACACTGTCAGCGTCACCCGCGCCAACCGAACCCCGAACGGGTTGTCGGGTCCACGGCCACGCGACCCGCCCCGCCCCGCGCCGCGACCTGACCCTGACCCTGACACGGGCACCCAGCCTTTGCCACTGCCCCTGCCTGCCCTCGCTTCGGCGCTTTCCCCAGTGAGCCGCACTGCCGCTGCCGCTAATTAACCACAAGCAGCCGTCGCCTTCCCCCTCCGCTCCTCAAAAAAGGCGGAGAGGTGGTGGTGGTGGACACGCAGGGGGAGGAGCACTCAGCAAGGCAGGCAGCAGCGCCGCAGCAGCAGCAGAGAGTGCGCCACTAGTGGAGCTGGGAGTGCAGGACTCCCATCTCGTTCCCATCCCGCGCCGCCGTTCGTCGAGCCTGCGAAGGTAGCGTCTCTCTCTCCCGTTCTCCGCTAGATCTGCTGCTTTTCGCCCCCACTGATTCCGTGGGGGAAGTGTAGCGTTCCATCGTTCTGGGGGTGGGTTGCTGCGTTGCGGCGGTGTTGGTGCTCGGATAAGCGTGCTCTAGAGGGTGCTGGTGGATTTGATGGGGGGTTTGTTGGTCGATTTGGCCGGTTCTAGCTCGGCGGTGAGCTGATCCGGTGGGGACTTGACGATTTGTTTGTGTTTTTTGTGATCATCTTCGGTTATGTAGGCTAAGGGCGCATGATGTGGAAGTGGGAAGCATAGTTGCTTTGCGAGATAAGCTACCCCTGTTCTTTCAGGTGTCTCATGCTTAGTATTTGGGTGAACGGCCTGCCTGATGCTCCCAAGCCTCAACATACTGTTGATTTTTTTCTTACCTCCTTCTGCTTCTTATCTGCATACTCTATGTGATTATTAAGGTATAGACTACATGGTCTCCTTTGTTTTTCGTTTGTTGTAACTTGTAACTTCTGAACCTGTGCCTGAGTATGGTTAATCGGGGTTTAGGGGGACTATTTTTTGTTGTTATCTTCTCTTGCCAACATACAATGATTCATTTTGGCATATAATATTGTGATAAGTTAAACTGCAGCCTCCACCAACAATGCAGATGTGTTCCAGACATCGATTTTGTGCCTAATGTTTGATATTCTCACTCTTTGTCTAGTGTGAACTATTGAACTTGATTGAAAATGCAAGTACACCGAAGGATGTGATAGTTCCAATAAGACCTGTTGTTCTGTCCAACGTTATCAAAGTGTTAATGGTAGCATTAAAAAATGTTTGATGTCATCTCAATGCATTCTATTGAACTGCTATATGTAGAAAATGACCTTACTGGCGCCAACAGTAAATACACTACATAACACAAGTCTTCAGTAGTAGGATTCTGCCCATTTTGTGTAGTAGTTATAGTGCAGTGCTTCATAGTTCTCATCCATACATTTATTCGCATACTTTGGTGTTGTTTGTGCATCTTTGAAAACTGTATCACACACATTGGGTAGTTGAAGCGCAAGTATAATTCTTGCTATACTATTATAGAAACAGCGTTTGGTTGATTTTATTTAGTTGTTTATCTGTATATGCCTCAGGCTATTATTTTTTATGAATACAATAAATTGCAGTATGTAGGAGACACCTACCTGGCGCTGTTTGGATGATATGCTCTTGGTTGCATTCTTGTCACCTTCTACTTGCCAATGTTAAGTGTACCGTAGTAATAGTGAAATGATCGAAACTAAGGAAGTGTAAAGCAAAACAAAACAAAATGCAATCAGTCACCTTGTCTTATTGCTAGTACTTGTGAAATTACATTTCCTTTCTTCTACTTTACTTAGTTTTTTCTTTTTCACCGTGTTCAGGTAACTTAGTCCATTTCGCTTGGATATGATGTTTGTAATTCTCAAGTTTTCTATTTCTATGTTATCAATTCCAGGATGCAGCTTGGTACCGGCTGTTCTTCCATTTGTGTTACATTATTTACATTTATTTTTGTTCTATGCAAACTGTTGCAATTCTCCTCAGCATACAACATTCTGTTGCTATTTTCTTCATGTTGAGTCTTGATAAATTAGTTTTTCATAATCTCAATCTTGATGTGTTTGTTTCATGACAGTGCCCGTCATGGTGAGGAAGAAGAGAACTGGCACTGGAGGTGCTGGAGAAACTTCTGGGGAATCTTCAGGTTCTACTGGACAAGGTTCCTCACAGCGACCTGAGCGAACTCAACAACATGGAGCAGGACGGGGCTGGGTGCCTCAACAGGGCGGCCGTGGTGGTGGACAGCACCAGGGCCGTGGTGGACATTATCAGGGTCGTGGAGGGCCAGGGTATCATCAGCCAGGCAGTGGACCACAAGAGTATCACCCGCGTGAGTACCAGGGGCGTGGTGGTGAATACCAGGGACGTGGTGATGACTACCAAGGTCGTGGTGGTGAGTACCAGGGGCGTGGTGGTCCCCGCCCCAGAGGAGGTGGAATGCCACAGCCATACTATGACGGGCGTAGGGGAGGGAGTGTTGGACGAAATGTTCCTCCAGGTCCACCCAGAACAGTTCCCGAGCTGCACCAAGCCCCTTATGTCCAGTATCAAGCCCCGATGGTTTCACCATCTCCGTCGGGACCTGGCTCATCCTCACTGCCTGTGCCGGAGGTGAGTTCTGGACATGTCCAGCAACAGTTTCAGCAACTTTCTATTCGTGGTCAGAGTTCCACAAGCCAAGAATTTCAAGTGGCACCGGCATCAAGCAAATCGGTTCGATTCCCGTTGCGCCCTGGCAAGGGCACTTATGGGGATAGGTGCATTGTGAAGGCAAATCATTTCTTTGCTGAGCTTCCAGATAAGGACCTTCACCAATATGATGTAAGCTCCTAAAAACAATCTCATGTCAATTTTTATTTTGTGATTTTGTGTTCACCAATCTATTTTGTTCAGGTATCTATAACGCCTGAGGTTACTTCACGTGGTGTCAATCGGGCTGTCATGGCAGAGCTTGTGACACTGCATAGACAATCCCAATTGGGTGGACGGCTACCTGCATACGATGGAAGAAAGAGCCTTTATACAGCTGGACCATTGCCATTTACCTCTAGGACATTTGAAATTACCCTGCAAGATGAGGAAGATAGCCTTAGTGGTAGCCAAGGCGCGCAAAGGTAGGGTATTTCTTGTGTGTCTATAGTTATGACATGAAAGCAAAATTTCATGCTGACTTCTGCCATCCCTTCCGATTTCAGGCGTGAGAGAGCATTTAGGGTGGTGATCAAATTTGCTGCCCGTGCTGATCTCCACCATTTGGCCATGTTCCTTGCTGGAAGGCAAGCAGATGCTCCTCAAGAAGCTCTTCAGGTGCTTGACATTGTATTACGTGAATTGCCTACTGCGAGGTAATATTTTAGCTAGTTCTACTTTCGTTGTTATTTTTTATATGGCAAAGTCTTCATTGTAGTTACACCTTTTCTTGCGTAGGTATTCTCCTGTTGGTAGGTCATTTTATTCTCCTAACTTAGGGAGACGCCAGCAACTTGGTGAGGGTTTGGAAAGTTGGCGCGGTTTTTACCAAAGCATAAGGCCGACACAAATGGGCCTTTCACTGAATATCGGTTAGATACTGTCGCTTCAACCTTTTCATTTCATTATTTTTTGTTGAGTTATCACACATGAATCATAGCAGTAGTATGCTACATTTTAATTTACATGTAGTCTATGGTATTGTTATGGGTCTTGTCTTAGCCTTTGATTTGTGCCCTTGCAGATATGTCATCTACTGCGTTCATCGAGCCTCTCCCCGTTATTGATTTTGTTGCTCAGCTTCTTAACAGAGATATCTCAGTTAGACCATTGTCTGATTCTGACCGTGTGAAGGTTTGGATTTTGTATCATTACCTTACCGTTTCATAGTATATTTTTTTTTGCTTAGTTGGTGCTAAGTCACCTTCATTTTTTCTTCTGTAGATAAAAAAAGCACTGAGAGGTGTAAAGGTAGAGGTCACACACCGAGGAAACATGCGCAGAAAATATCGCATTTCTGGCCTCACTTCACAAGCAACAAGAGAGCTATCGTACGTGTGTCTTCCCTTGCTGCTATGAGTTAATAGCTTGAAGGATAGTGCTCTGACATGGTTTTGTTGCTTTTTCTGTGGTAGATTCCCTGTTGATGATCGTGGCACTGTGAAGACGGTGGTGCAATACTTTATGGAGACTTATGGTTTTAGTATTCAACACACCACTTTACCATGCTTGCAAGTGGGCAATCAGCAAAGGCCAAATTATCTGCCCATGGAAGTTAGTGTCTTCAATTATTTCTATTAAAATTGATTTGCTATATTATGTTTATTCTTCAAATGTTTTTTCAATGCTACTTCCAGTATCTGCATATTATCAATAGTTGCTTATGCCTTTGAAATATCAGGTCTGTAAGATAGTTGAAGGGCAGCGTTACTCAAAGCGTCTCAATGAGAAACAAATCACTGCTCTACTGAAAGTGACCTGTCAGCGCCCTCAAGAGCGTGAGCTTGACATCTTACAGGTGATTGTTTATCATATGTTTCAGTGTTAAGGAACTACAAAATTGGTGCCACTTGTCATTTTCTTACCCATGGTTACACATTTGCCTGTGCATCTGAAATAATCTCTGCCTCTCTAGAATTGGTGGTAGGGTATCTACTACAGTTGTTTGATTCTTAAAAATGTTTTGAGTCATATTTTTCTGATAAAGAGTGCCATCTGTTTTATCTGCATTTTTACTATATAATGATTAAATATAATTCCAACACATGCTTTATTGTTATAGTATTCACCAAGGTCAATCAGCTGAGTTGACGATTCTAATTTACTTTTTTTTGTCTTTCCTGCTTTTCATCAGACTGTGCATCACAATGCATACTATGAAGACCCATATGCACAGGAATTTGGTATAAAAATTGACGAACGCCTTGCAGCAGTTGAAGCTCGTGTGCTGCCACCACCAAGGGTAAGTTATTTTTCTGACGCCTTAGAGTTTCACAACATTTCATTTTTCCAAATTTATGCATATAATGCATGTTTACTGATTTGAAGTTTGTCCTTATGTGTAATTAGCTTAAATACCATGATAGCGGCCGAGAGAAGGATGTGTTGCCAAGAGTTGGCCAATGGAACATGATGAATAAGGTATGCTTGGTTATATATATATATTCTTAGAAATCTAGATAAAATCACTCTTCCTGTATTTCTTCAACTCGTCCTGTATTTCTTCAATGTGTAATAAATTTGACTATTTGCGTCCTTAAATATTAATGCTATATGTTTCCAAAATTCAAAATAAAGCAGAAAGTTAACCAGCAGTTGGGAGAGTACATGACACCCAAGGGTTGGATAACCTTTTTAAATTTGTATTATTTCTGCAATGAGTAACACAGCAATTAAAGCCTTTTTTTGCAAGTTACAAGGTCTGTTTCACTGCTTGTATTTTGTTTTGTTTTGACTTAGTCACCTCCTCACGTCAATAAATCTAGGATCAATCTAATTTCACATGGAAGCACCTTGAGCTCTGTCAAGCTCCTGAATTGTCTTGGATTTTGCTATCATTTTCCTTGCATTAACTCTCGTAGGTTGTTAGTTTAGGACCATCTTTTATGCAACATACCAACATGGCAACATCAGTCATTTTGGTTTATGATGTGCCATTGACAACGCTATAATCTAGAGAGCATCTTTTATCTACCTTTTACTTGCCTCTATCTGCATGTTCTCTTTTTGTTGTTTGATTTAATAATCTTTTAATTTTTTGTGGGTTACTGTTCTTTTTCTGGGTAGAAAATGGTTAATGGAGGCAGAGTCAGCAACTGGGCGTGTATTAACTTTTCTCGAAATGTGCAAGATAGTGCTGCTAGGGGCTTCTGTCATGAGCTGGCTATCATGTGCCAAATATCTGGAATGGTATGTTTTTGCCCTTCAAATATATCATTCACGCCCAATGTTTTCTTGGTTATTTTGTGTTATTTACTCATTTTCCATTCTACTGCTAGGACTTTGCTCTTGAGCCTGTGCTGCCGCCACTGACTGCAAGGCCAGAACATGTTGATAGAGCATTAAAGGCACGTTATCAAGATGCCATGAACATACTGAGGCCACAGGGCAGGGAACTTGACCTGCTGATCGTAATACTGCCTGACAATAATGGTTCACTTTATGGTAATTTACTTCCTGCAGTGACACTTGCAAATTGACCGCTGAGTACATTTTGTCATCAGCGTTCTTTTCCTTCCTCAGGGGATCTCAAGAGGATATGTGAGACTGATCTTGGATTGGTCTCCCAATGTTGCCTGACTAAACATGTTTTTAAGATGAGCAAGCAGTACCTTGCAAATGTTGCACTCAAAATAAATGTTAAGGTAAAACATCTCCACACCAGTTATATCCTTCAGTAAATACCTGAGTTGTTAGTTTTCTCATGGTTTCCCTACTTTTCAGGTTGGAGGAAGGAATACTGTACTTGTAGATGCTTTGACAAGGAGAATCCCCCTTGTCAGCGACAGACCGACTATTATATTTGGTGCTGATGTTACCCATCCCCATCCTGGAGAAGATTCCAGTCCTTCCATTGCAGCTGTAAGTGCAGCACTATTTACAACGATGACAGGCCAGAAGTTCTGCTGCAGAAGTTTAACCTGTTATTTTTGTTATTTTTGCAATTATTTCCTTCCTAGGTTGTTGCTTCTCAAGACTGGCCTGAGGTCACCAAGTATGCTGGACTAGTGAGTGCTCAAGCTCATCGCCAGGAGCTGATTCAGGATCTTTTCAAAGTATGGCAAGATCCACAAAGAGGGACAGTAACTGGTGGCATGATCAAGTATGATCTTCACGGATATGATGAGATTTATTTACACTTCTGTATTTTTGGATTTTTCTATATGCGTAAATTTTTTTTATCATGCAGGGAACTTCTAATTTCGTTTAAGAGGGCAACTGGACAGAAACCTCAGAGGATCATATTCTACAGGTTCTTACCATGCATGAACACCTTTTTGATCAAGATTTTCAGTATGTTAAACACTTTTAATTTCAGGGATGGTGTCAGCGAGGGACAGTTCTACCAAGTACTGCTGTATGAACTTGATGCTATCAGAAAGGTACATGTAATTTGACAGTATTCAGCTGATGTTCTTCAACGTTTTCTCACTGCCCTCGTCCAACCATGGATACAGGCCTGTGCATCCTTGGAGCCCAATTACCAGCCTCCGGTTACTTTTGTGGTAGTTCAGAAGCGGCATCACACTAGGTTGTTTGCTAATAATCACAATGATCAGCGTACTGTTGATAGAAGTGGAAACATACTGCCTGGTTAGTTCACTGCGTGCCTCCATTATATTAGGCTTCTCATGTCTAATTTGAATCTGACCAGAAACATCTTTTGATCTCTATTTAGGTACTGTTGTTGATTCAAAGATTTGTCATCCTACTGAGTTTGATTTCTACCTGTGTAGCCATGCTGGCATTCAGGTTGATTCTTTATCCTCCTTTTTGATCCATCGCCTGCTGTATGGGCTGATTAGTGATTACTGATTAAGCTTTCATCTATTCAGGGAACAAGCCGCCCTGCTCATTATCATGTCCTGTGGGATGAGAACAAGTTCACAGCTGATGAACTACAGACTCTGACAAACAACCTCTGCTACACGTAATGTCTACTGCTCCATCGATCCATTAAATTTCTGCCCACCCTTGAACTAGCAGCATAGTAAACATTGTCTCAACTTTTGCAGGTACGCTAGGTGCACCCGCTCTGTGTCAATCGGTAAGTGCAACTTGAAAACATCGGTCTATTGTCTACTCTAGACCACCCATTGTGTGGTGTTACTGTCTAAAATAGCTTGCTGACTGTTGCTTGATTCTTGCAGTGCCTCCGGCATACTATGCTCATTTGGCAGCCTTCCGAGCTCGCTTCTACATGGAACCAGATACCTCCGACAGTGGGTCAATGGCAAGTGGCGTCCGTGGGCCTCCAGGTGGGCAACGCAGCAGCAGGGCCACGGGGAGTGTTGCTGTTAGGCCCCTACCCGCACTCAAGGAAAACGTGAAGCGTGTCATGTTTTACTGCTAAGATGCTGGGCATCTTCCAGCAAGGAGTATCCTGAATTATTCCATGTAACCGCACTAGACCGACTGGTCACATCTGCGGATTTCAATTACCTGTATTGTATCGGTCATCGGTGATGCTATGAACGCCGCTATGGGAGATTTAAGGTATTATTTGTAGTGTGAACTATTCGTAAGTTGTAACCAGCCACACTTCAGACTGGTATGTATTAACGATTGTACTGTGACTCTATGAGCCTTGCTTGTTTCTTAAGCAGTTTTCTTGTGATAAAACGTGGACCGTGATGCCCGCCTGGCTGTGCGGTGCCCACTTAGACACCGTAATTTGTTGTGAAACTCGAACAAGAGTCTCTTTGTACGTTTCGACTTTCGGGAAAATCCTACTTTATTTGTTGTGCCGGGTGTTTCGTGAGCAATATTATGTTTCGTTGTGCCTGGTCGAAGATACTATATCACGGAGATTGCTGTACGAGCCAAAGCTGCTCAGAACGCGAGCGCTGCCACCGGCCCACCGCCTCATCTCTCCTTACGATCGGCCTGGGAGCAAGCCACCTCGCCGTCGGATCGGTCGCCCTTCTTTCGGAAATTTTGCAAAAAAACCCTCGGCTTCCAAGAAAATAGAACCCGCCGTCCTCCCTTCTCTCACAGGATATTTTTCGAATAAGGCCTCTAACTTATACGAAATCAACCCACAGTCCACCAAACCGTCCAAGCCATATTTCCATAGAAATCCCTGAACTTTTATAAAATAAATGCGCCATCCTTTTTACTCACAGCATTTTCTACGAAAACCCTCGAATTCTACTCAAATTAGGCAAAACCTCATACTACTCGCTACCTTCATACAAAACACTAAACGTACCATTCAACCATCAAAACGCGTTCGAACCAATATGTGTCCAATATAAAATTTGATCACAATTTCGAGATCTATAATTTTATTGTAGAACATATTTCTAAACCCAAAATAATTTTGCCACATATTTATATAGGACTTGTCGTACCTACGATTCCGATAGCGGAACATCCTAAAATTAAAAAGTTTTCAAAAAAAATCAAAATTTTAAAAAAATGTTGCTATGTAACAAAATTTTAAATTCAAATCATTTCCGTAATTCATTCCCACCTATGATTTGGACACCAAAACATCTCCAAATTTAAAAAAATTGTCCACTAAAATAGCTCAAAATTTAAAAACAAAAACATATTGGAAAAAATAAAAAAAAAACAAACTCACTTTTCCAATTCCCACCATTATAACTGACATTACGTAGTAAAATTTTAAATTTAAAGTGTTTCCGTAATTAGTTCCCACCTATGATTCGAACACCAAAACATCTCCAAATTAAAAAAATAACCATCAAAACGGCTCAAAAATTTAAATTAAGAACATATTGTACAGAAAAGTAAAAAACAATCAAACTCACTTCAACAATTCCTCCATTATAGCTAGCATCCGACCACCAAAACGAATTTTAAAATCCAATACATTATAGAGCAAACCATAGAAAATGGAACTCATTTCTCCAATTTCCTCATTATAGCTAACATTTGAACACCAAAATATTTTTAAGTTAACACCCAAAAAAATTTAAATAAGTAATTTTTCAACATCAAAATTCCTCTACAATACTAAAATCTACAAAATTCAAATGTACCAAACGTAATTCAATGCTCCTTTGCGATTCTCTTGCATAAACTAAAATATACTCATTATTCCAATCTATAACGTTTCCATCTTCAATGAAAGAAAGTCTCATGGAAACGTTTTCAACGAAATAAGAACCATACAAAATAGATTTCTTGATCTTTTTTTTTAGGAAAACTTTTTTATTCGCCCCTTCCGAATGCTTCTCCGATCCTGAAGTTCTCGCGAAGAGAATAAGATGCAGCTCCCCCTCCCTCTGTCTTTTTCCGCTTTGCTAATCTTCCCCTCTAACGCGGGCCGGGCCGGGCTTTCACGCATTCCATTCTAAGTTAAACTACTCCCAGAAAATACCCTTCTCTTTAGCAAGTAAGTGAAGAGCGAAGTCATTAAGAAAGAAAAAAGGGTTTCTAATATTTCTTTGAATAAGCCTGAAAGAAATTGCACTTGTTGAGATGGGACAGGTCAGTTTGAACTTTCTTTGAACCCGCAAATTTGCAATTTTGGATTCTTCATACTGGCATGCCTGACTTGAATTATGCTTAATTAGCACTCATCGAGTTTGAGCTTTCTTGTAGGATTTTATGGTTAAACCCTCTTTGCCATTTATTTTTCAAAAAATATTATATAACCAGACGTTAAAAAACACCGTAGCACATATACATCCACTGGCCATCCGCGGCAATGCCGCGGCCTTTTCTAGTCTGCGAGTAGTTCTGGTCTGGAATTTTGGTTCGGATGTGTGGATAAACCTGGGCAGGCCAGGAGGCAAACTGCAATCCGGGCCAAACTACGAATCTTGATATGAACCTGACCTGGTGCCACTGCCACCCCGTCATGGCTGGCTGGCTACAAAGTTCGCGTTGGCGTTGGCATTGGCATTTAGCAATCTCTGGACGCACTGAGCTGATCTGTGCTTCCATCGGAAGTTCGGAACGGCTGCTTTGACGTGCCGAATGTACCGAGCGTCCATGCCCGTTCATCTCATCAGCTAGCCTGCCTGGACCATCGGCGTGATCGTAAGCCTGCTATCACATCGGTACTCCGAGGGCGCACGAAACCGAAAGGAAGAAATAAAAGAGACAGCACGGCCGTGCGCTGCGCTGGTGCTACCCGAACAACCGACTGGATCGGCTCCGAGTCTCCCAGTTGCACAGCGGACTTGACTTCTATCGTGGTACCACCGCCTTTCAGAGCCATGGTCCATGGACACTAGCGAGTAGCCACCAACCAGTGACGTACGGCCTGTCCCGGCCGACGAGAACACCGATGTTTTTTGTCTGAGCACGCAAGGCAGCAGATTTCTTCTGGTGCTGCCGTAACTTTTGGCCACCCTCTCTCTCGCTACCGTCTTCACGAGTCCAGAAACACAAGCCACCTTTCCGGGCGAAACGCGCGCACGAAACGCTGCGTTACGGGCAGCTCGGCGGGTAAAAAATCAAGTGGAGTAAAACATGGAGACGGCCAGACGGGAGAGACCTGACAATCGCCGTCTTCGCGCTGCTTTGTCTGCTGCTGAGATCAATAGTTTCTCGGCACCGGAAGGGCAAGCCGGGGCTGCCTGCGGTCAGGTTCGGCGGCCACCAAAGATGGCAGAGCCAAATTGCCCAACGCTACCCGCAAAAAAAAAAAAAAAAATTGCCCAACGCTTCCGGCCTCGTAGGCACGGAAGCTAGCTACGTTCAGCGGTGGAAGACTCGACGCGCGTCAGTGCTGCCGGCGAGGGGTGCGTGGTGCGCGGCGGACGAGCGTGATCCTTGGCCCAAAAACGCTTCAAAAGTGGGCCGCGGCCCACGGGCGTCCGATGTTGGTGCGATGCTGATACCACGACGCATTTGCTTCGCGGGTCGGCGTCCCGGGCGCGTGGAGGCCGACACGGCGACACCCGGCACCCACCGTGGAAACGGAACGTGTCGTAGCGATAGCAGCAGCAACACGGATTGGCCTTGCCTCTGCCCCTGCCCCTGCCTGGCTGCACGGTGCGTGGAATCTCTGCTGAGCTGAAACGTCGTCCCAGTCACGCACGCAAAGGGGTGATCTACTGGTCTATCCGTTCGCCCCACTAACGTCATCGGCGACACGGGGAGGCCTCCGCCGATCTTGTGCACGAACCGGGCACAGGAGGCTGCAACGCCGCTCGCTGTACACACAGCAACATGTGGTACGGTGCCTGACATCCTATCCACGAGATTCAACAGGCACGCAACTACCAGAGCCCGTACTGCCGACCGCGCAAACACAAAACTCGTAGTACTACGCACGCCGTCCGTGGCCCTGCTGACTTCTGAGCCTCGCTCGCCACACACACAGAGACATGACACGCACACGCCAGACCTCCGAATCTACCACGGGTTGAGGTAAAAGGAAGACACGATCGATCGGCACTGAACAGCACAGCAACGTAGGCTCGCCGCTCGCGTGTGCCACGCCCGGCCACTTTGGGCGTTGGCCCTTGTACAGCTACGAACGACAGCCGCGCGCGTACACATGATTGCGACCGGAAAGCTGCAGCTACCCTCCAAATGCACGCATCAAGAGGCGTGCGATGATCAGCTCCAGCGCCCAGCAGCAGCAGCGCCGCGTGCATAGGATTCCTCGCCGCTCTCGCTCTCGCTCTCGACGCGACGCCGCCCGCCCGTGACCGCGCGAGACATGATGCCTGCCCCCGCGCGCGGGCGAAGGTTCTTCACCGGACACGCCAAGCGCGCCGCGACGACGCTACAAACAAACCCGGCATCGCGTCCCAACTAACCCTTTTATGTTAGCAGACGACGCGCCTAAACAAATCGCCGTCCGGGGATCCGCTGCGGCCTAACAATCTTTTATACTACTGCAACTAGCTATTAGTTCACCAGAGTACAGTACAGGACGTCTGTCGGTATGGTCGTCAGAAATTAGAAACAATTTTTTTTGCTGACGCAGCTAGCTCATGGAGTCTTGCATGCGAGGACGCCGAAGAAGTGACCGGTGAGCAGGAATTCCCAGGGGGGTGTCTATCTAGCTATCCTTTGCGGCAAGCCGGCAAGCATCCCGCTTGCAGCTCCCCACGTTTGGCGGCAGTCGGAGGGACTAGTTTTAAATGCGGGGTTTCTCTCCCCTTCTTGCATTGCATTGGAGGCCGGCCAATAAAAATGGGGGAGCTGCAGATAGAAAGTGTCAGGGTTCACTAGGCCAGGCACGTGCGGACATCGATCCCATCCTCCACATATAGATTCATGGATCGATTTGTTTGGTACATCAAATTAAATCGAGCAGAGACGAGACATTCAGAATTCAGGCGCAGTACATTTCTCTGTAACAGCTAGTAGCGGCCATGCACCATGAATATATTGGATGATGCCACTAAACTATAGTATGAGACAGACACAGTGCAAGTGGCCTTGCCTGATGTAACAATGGCCTCAGCTCAGATTGATCGTTCTAAATTAATGTGAAGCCTGGCCTTGTGTAAACAATCCGCCTGGCTTGCTTGATCTAACCACTCTCTGATGTTAACTACACAATGATGAACGAGCTGCTTTAGCCACCATCACATAATATATCCTGCATCTTATCTGCGTCTCCCTGCAGCTTTTCCTCCAATAATTCTCTCCCCTTTTTGTTTAGCTTTCCAGGGAACACTTTTGTACTTGCGAAGACGAAACCTTTTTATCTCTCGATCGACGGCACTCTCATCATCGTCAGATCACGGACAGCACACGAGACAAAAGTAAAAGCTATAGCTGATCGCGGGTGCACCACACCATGATGGCCCTTTTCATTCGCCTTTCCTCCCAAGAATCATTGGGGAGATCGCGGCCGTTCTTTTTTTTTTTTTTTTTTTTTTTGGGCGAGATCGCCATCAGCGGAAGCTGTCCCTGGTTGTGTTTAGATGCAAAAGATCTTTTGCACTTACTATTCATTCCCCTCACAGAACACGCATCTCTAAAAATTCCTTTTTCACCTTTCCTATTCATCCCCCTCACATAACACGCATCCCAGAAACAAAAGATCTTTTCCCTTCATCAACTAAACACAGCCCCTGTCGGGCTCGCCTGTCACCGCGGCCGTCGTCGTCGTCAACGCAGAACAGCTGCAGTACGGAAAGGCTCGCCACAATAATTCCGGCAACCAGAAGCAAGGCGTCGAAGAGGGAAAGCAAAATCTTCCACAAATGCTGCGTGGGTTGCCGTCGCCAGGAGCCGCGACCAAGCGGCGAATCTAGCAGTTTGGTGCAAAAAAACATTCCGTTGCTGACTCGTGAGTCCTGTCTGAGAGGTGTATGTACCAAACACCAATGACCAAACCACCATAGCTCTTGTCCCTTCTACCCCATCTAATTAGTATATATACACCCACCCTATTCAACCCATCACTTATGCATGCAAATGTGGACACTGCATGTACAGTGCTGTTCCAAATTCCGGCTCAAAACTCACACGAAAAAAAAAACCTTTCCAGATCAAAACTATTCCTTGGATGAAAATGCAGAGTTTTTTTTAATTGTGAACATTTTCAAATCCTTCAAATGAAATGCAAGTTTTTGAATAATCTCTCAGCTCGGTACATACAATGAACTCACGAGGAGAAGGAATTATTGGATGTGCAGATATACTTATATTAGCAATACTGGATTATCCAGACAAATGTGTCAGCATGGATCCACACAATAATGACATATCAGAATATTGTTCAGCCAGAAATGATTTGTTATATCGTTATTGCAATGATTTGCGCTGTCCATACCGTGGTGTGCCATGAGCTGAGAGCTAGATCGGCGTGCATGCGCGAGGCGATCGAAAGCTACGTACTGTCGCTCGCTCTCTGTCCAACGTGGGAGAGACAACACACAACCAAGCAGCAGCAAGCACGAGCTTAGCGAGAGAAGCTAAGTCTCACAGTGCGCCGTGCACATAAGCCAAGCGCTAGGCGGTCACGGGCAGCAGGAGGACATCTTTTTTGCCCTAGAGATCAGCTAGCTTATCGTGCCGTGCAGATCAAATCGAGGAACACACAAACATATCTTTGTAGCTACAAGTATGATATGTGCAGCAAATTCAATAGGACCTGAACTTGTCTGGTAATACAGCGTGCTTTAATTTATTAACTGTACTGCACTTAACTACAGGATATGGATGAGATTAAAAATGAACCTACTTGTACGCCATCTCACTTCATCAAGTCAGTTGAAGTATATATTGCTTAAAATACAGATGGATTTCATTTTCGTTATATAAGAAGAAAAATATATTTTATTTTAGATGAATCAAAAGATGTGACTTTGTTAAAACGAAACTAAAGCTACATAGCTAGTGTTGGCTTTACTGTGCTTCACGCAGAAACTACATTTCATCTGATTATTAATGTGAAAAATATTAGATTAAATTAGATACTGCATATAAGAGTTCTTGCATGTGTGATGGAATGAATTTGATGTATTCGATATTCATTCAAAAATATGGAACTAAGTTTATATGTTAAAGGATGTTTTTGACAGTATATGGGACAAGTAGGCAACATACTATATTTTTTTGAAGGGCATGCAACATACTATATTGACCTAGTCAGTTCTGATTCAATACTTTAAAATGCATATCCAGGCAGGAAAAAAAACATAACAAAAAAACAGCATGAATTTTGAGCTAGCATGATTAATGGCATTGTAAGGGGAATAGTGTTTTTACTACAAGAGAAAATTTAATAAAAAAAAGCAACAGAAGGATGGGAATGGAGCAAAGTTAAGCTCCACATCAGTACCCACATTAAAAGCTAGCTACAAACATCCTTATTGGTTCTATCACCAGAAGCTATACTTAATCCAACAAAGATTATCCAACTACAAGGAAGAAGGGAAAAAAACCAACAAGAACAAGACCAGCATGAACACCAACCCCCAGAACGAGCAAAGTTTGGGGTCATCACATGCGTCCACCTCGCACTAGCTTAACTCCATTAGTCAGAGAAGACGTCTCTCTCTCTCTCCCTCTCTTTCTCTCTCTCTAACCCAAAAGGTTCCTTCAGATGATGAAAGCTGCTAGCTGGTAGCTTTATCCCATGCATGAGCATGACCTCACTCATGCGACTCCAGTTGCTAACTTGCCGCTACGCTGTATAATCTTACTCCTCTCTCACCGCTTCCGCTTGATCAAGTATTCTCAGCTGGCTTACTATGTGAACGAAGCTCATGTCTTGTATAATTAAGCTCGAAGATGGATCGGTCATGCCATCCTGCCGCCCCCGTTGAAGGACGAGGCCGATTTCATCTCGGCCTCCAGTGAGCTCATGTCGCTGCTGCTCTGGTGATCTCCTCCTCCACCACCACCTCTCGGCGTCGTCGATATCCCACGCACGATGCCACCACCACCCACTCCAAGAAAGTCCCGCGTCATGTCACCGCCGCCGCCGCCCTGGCCGCCGAACTTCACCTCGCGCTCCATGTCGACGCACAGCTGCCTCGGATCAAACATCCCCGCTCCTCCTCCTCCTCCGCCGCCGCCGCCATTGCCGAACATTCCGCCACCTCCAGCTGCGAGCGAGTTCATCAGGTCGTTCAGGTTCGCCTCGCTCTGCTCCATCTGATGAGGCGTCGTCCCCTGCCGGCCGCCGTGGTGAGGTGACGAGCCGACGAAGCCTCGGAACATGGACGCCGCGCCGTTAGGGCTCGAGGTGGCGCCCATCTGCGCCGCCTTCTGAAGCAGAGCGGTCGCCGACATCTGTGGCAGCATGGTGGTGGTGGATTGATCACCACCGTAGAGCCCCTGCGGCGTTGGGACATTGTCTCCACCACCAACAAAGTTTCCTCCAAAAATCCCACCAGCTGATGCCTCTGAACCCCCACCACCTCCGCCTGCGCCGCTGCTGAACTGATCATTGTTCATGAGCCCCTGGCTTGCGTGCTCGTGGCTGGAGCCCGAGCTGTTGCCATTGTTAGCGAAGAATCCGAGGTTGAAGAGGCTCGGCCCTGAGCCACCACCGGGGCCACCAGCACCATTGCCTTGGAGGTCTGGCAGCTGCATGAGTCCATGGAAGGGTTTGGCCTGCTGGAGGAAGGAGTGGGGCCCATTGCCAGCCTCGTCACCAAAGTCCTGCGGCCCCGCGCCTGCCCCGGCGTTGAGGAAGAACGCGGCCGATGATGGCGGAGCGCCCTGGGTTGAGCGGAAGGCGGACGCGCCGGACGGCGAGAGGAGGTGGTCGAGGCGGGCGGCGATGCTGCTGCCGCCGCCGCCGCCGGTGGCGCCGAGGCGGAGGAGCTCCGGGGAGGGGTGGTGGTGGTGGTGGCCGTCGTGGAGGGTGGAGGTGAGGTGGGAGCCCACCTGGGAGAGGCTGAGCGCCATGTTGCCGGCGTTGGTGGCGCCGTAGAGGTGGCCGGTGAGGCTGCTCAGGCTCGTCGGCGGCAGCCTCGCGCTCTCCTGCGCGAGCGCGTCGCAGAAGGCACGGTGGGTGATGAAGCTGTCCCTCCTGCAGCAACAACAACAAGCAATCAAGCACGCATCGACGGATAAGATAAAGATAGATCATTGATTGATGATTCGCGCATGCGCTTGGATCATGCAGCTAGGTCAGAGATAGGGGACGATGATGCACAGATGCAGTGAAAATGCACAGTAAAAGTTGATGCGACAAGTAAGCATGCAGGTTCCGTAGGAAAACGGCAGGGGGGATCAGGGATGGCAGGTGGGCCCACGTCACGCTGGAGACGGCGCGGGCAACGAGGAACAGCGGCATCTCGGGTTAGGATACTGTTTCTGATGGACATGTGAACGCTGCAACTGGACGCATGCATGCTGATGCTGTGCCGCTGAATGTTATGTTGTTGTAGCTGGAATACATGACTATTGCCTGGAGTGGTAGGCTCTGTATTTTCCCCTTTTGTGGAAGATAAGAATGAAGAGTTTGCAGTGTGTATGTTGTCAGGATGTAGGTTATTTCCTAATGAAAAATGCTAGACTAAACCTGTACCCTTATATGGTTGTCTGATAGCATTGGTCAAAGGTGTTTGGTAGTAACAATGCATGGACGCATACCACACCTGCAAGCAAGCCTCACCACAAAGCCAGCTCAAGATCCCAGAAACCCATGTCAATCAAGGATGAAAAAAAGGAGACATGATGGATAGTTTTGCCATTCTATACAGGAAAGCGAGCGAGACACAGCATCAGAACTGTCATGCACACGAACACACACTTCAAGGAGATCAGAAAACTTTGTGGAGCTGGTAAGCTCACTTCCCAAGGGAAGGCACAGTCCTCACTTGGTTGTAAAACAATTACATGCCTACCACTAAGTAGATTAAATTAACCTGGAGTAGGCCCTAATCAAAATCACTGTCCCACAACAAAACGTGTGCAATCTGTGGATTTCTAGCATAAAATTGTTCTTCAACGACTCAAGCGGCGGCCATTAATGCAGCTCCTGTTGATGCTCAGCTCCCATATATGCTTAGTTCCTATTGGAGGATTTTTGCCATGCCCCCATTTCATATCAGAGGGAGGAGTGAGAGTGACCGCACTACTTTGGGACATGTTAAACTCCACCCATAAATGAACAGTCCTCAAAGTTACACCTAGGTGATGCATGCATGCATGACCAAAGGCATACTGTGTGGGCATGGCAACGTATCCATGGAAAGGTGTGGACCTGGCCTGGCTCCTGGCACAGCCAACGAACGGCTCTGCCACATGTAGACAGCAGCCAACTCACGTGAGAACAAGGTAGGCTTACATGGCAGCCAAGTGATTCAGTAGAGAGAGAGAGGGGGGGAGCAGCCCCCTGCTTCTCCTTACAATTTGACTGCTCCTGACAGCATGGACCAGTAAAAATTGTGGGTCTACAGGGTCAGTAAACAACATATAGACGCATGCATATCTGTGTAAAATGCCATGCGTAACACTGTGACGAATCGGTTCATCAGAAAAAGGAAAAGAAAGATATAATAGTGACGAGTGTTTGGCGAGACAGAAGGAGAGAGTTTGCCTGGTTCCTGATTCTGCTTCCCTAGGGAGCGAAGCCAGGAAAGTGAAACATCATCACCACGGCCAAAGAGCTCAAAAAGAAGCCATTTCACGTGCGAGCAGTTCCTCTCTCTCTCTCTCTCTCTACCAGCACGCCCGGCCTCCCTCCCCCCACGGCGGTCTAGCTCATCATCAGGCATCAGCCATGTCCGTTGAGCACCAAAACTGCTATACGTACGTACCTACAGGCGCCGGCCATGTCGCCGCGAGCCCAAACAAAACCCTAACCCTAAAGAAGGCCAAACCGTGGAACGTTCCTAATACTTTACTCGCTCACCCCGAATCCAAGAGCCATAACCGGACAGGTACAACAGGCTCATGCAGCCAGTGCAAAACCCCATGACGATGCCATGCCTACTACTACTGTCTCTCTCTCTCTCTTGCCATGATGCAGCAATCATGCTCCACGGATCGATCGATGTGATACACGCACGGACTACAAGAATTGAATGGAGCTAGATCGATGGAGACAAGGGAGAATGGTACTATAGTATAGTGATCATCGAGAGAGAGCACACAGCACGTACCGGGAGAAGAGGGTGCCGCAGTCGCATCGGTACTCCCGTGTGCCACAGATCTTGGAGTGCGCCTTCCAGTCCGACTGCACGGCGTAGCGCTTGGAGCACTTGTCGCACTTCCACTTCTTCTCGCCGTGCTTGCGGCAGAAGTGCTTCTTGATGCCGGTGAGGTCGCCCAGGGCGCGGGACGGGTCGTGGTGCACGCACGTCGGCTCCGGGCACAGGTAGACGCGGCGGCGCTGCGGCTGCAGCGGGTTCTTCTGCTTCAGCTTCCACGGCAGGTTGTGGCCGCGGCGGTGCAGCTGCAGGTTCTGCTCACGCTGGAACCCCTTGTTGCACACCTCGCACACGAACCTGTTCGTCGCCAGCAGCGTCTTGGGGGACAGCGCGATCACCTCCGCGTCGGGGTCTGCTTCGATCGATGTGATCGTTCATTCACACAAATAATCAAACACAAGTCAAGTTAGTTACCTGTGTATATATATGCATGTGAAGAGCGTTGCAGCAATGCAATTGCAATGTATTATAAGAAGAGATGTGTTGATCGAACTGATGGTGCATGTATGCATGATGAGGGAGTACAACACAGATTTGGAAGGATGATTGGATGAAGTTACTGATTCAAATGAATTTGAACTCTATAACCGTAAAAGTATGCGTGGGTAATATGGATGTTCATCGACTAACACTTCTCCTCAAGGGGTAGATTAGTTGGCTACTAGGAATTAAGATAGATAAGAGGACAACATGGTGTTTATATATCGGTTGAGTCTTTTAAATTATTTTGATGGAATTATTGCTCTAGCTATGCGGGGGGTTACTAGTATTTTGCTTATAAGTTAGGCATGTATGATTAAGAAATGATGGTGGGAGCTAGTACTGATGATATAGTAATTTGGGGGAGATATTTGTTTTTATGCTATCCCTTCCTCTCGGGGGTGATGAGCTGTGGCACGGTAGAGACAAAACTAGGACATGGAGAGGGAATATTTGCAAGAGATTTTGGGGAAGAACAAGTTTGCGGGAAGGGATATAGAGAACAAAGGAATCGACATGGATTGTGCCATGGCTCCTATTTGCTTCTCATAATTGGGGGAAGAACTAATAAGAGTAACAGCTCATGCATGCACATGGAATCTTGGGAGATAAACTGATTTTGTTTTTTTCTTGAGAAACTTACATGGCTGGTACTATAACAAAATTGTCTATAAGAAAACAGCTGGTATAGAAGAGTTTGAATTCACCAGCCAGTTAGTCTGGTTAAAACGTGAGATTTGAGAAGAACACACACAGAAGCCAATTTTTTTTTGTCTAAAAAAGAAGTCTAGAGGAGCACCACCATGAATGAAGTCCACTCCTACTTTTCATTCTCCACCTGAATTAATTCTCTCTCTCAGGTGTGAGTACAGAGCTTTAAATGAAGTATTGATTGAAAGGTGCAAAATGAAACCCAGACTCTTGATGGCTACACCTTGCTTTGCAGCGAAGGTAGGGAGGGGATTCGTAGGTAGCCAAGAGAGAGAAACCAAGAACTTGAGAATTGTATGTTCAATAAAATTCAGTTTCCAGCAAAAACAGGCTGTAGGCTGTAGCTTGCAGACGTCTGGGCTGGAAAACCAGTCAACAATTCTCTGGGCTATGGCGTAGCAGTGCAGAGACTAGTAATTCCGAATCAAGAACAACTAATAACCAGAGAAAGCACGATCCAAGAAATTAAACACAGTAAGTAAAATGGGAACAGAAACCAAGTGCATGTGAGTGAAGAAAGATGCTCCGACTGCGAGCATCCAAACCATAAAACTCCAATCGATCCAGACGAGATCTCGAAGCAGGCAACATATGCAGCGTGCATGCACGACCGGAATCCGAAAAAGGGCAAGTACTTGCAAGAATCACCTGGCAAAGTCCTCTTCTTCTTGGGCGGTGGCTGCGCCGCCGCGGCCGGCGCGCCTTGGCCGCCGGAGCCCGGAGCAGGCGCGGCACCTGCCACGCCGGGCAGCGCCGCTGCCAACTGCTGCTGCTGCGGTGATATCAGCGGCTTAATCTGGTCTTGCTGGTCACCGCCGCTAATCCCGAAGAACGCCGCCGCAGCCGATGAATTCGACGCCATCGCCTCCCGATTTTATCCCCACACCAACTCGAACACGCCAACTGCAGAGCTACTCCTGCCGGGTCGCTTTGACCCGTTGCTAGGATTGGCAGTGTTCTTGGTCCTTCCCTTTCGCTGAAACAAGCAAAGACTTCCGAAAGTGAGACATGGGAAATTAACAACGGCAACAACAGGCGAGTATCGCCAAGAAACAAGACACACACACAGCCACAGCATGGGAGCAGCAGGCGACCATGGGAGAAAGATGAGGAAGATTTTGCTGTTCTTCCGGAGACAAATCGAGGAGGAGACCGACAGAACCAAGGAGAAAGAACGAAAGGAGAGGCCCCCAGAATTCCTGAGGGAGTGATGGCTATACCTCCCTCATGCGTATGCGCTTGGAATTGATCTGAAACAAGAAACAAATCGACAAGGCGCCGAGAAAAACTCCAAGGCATCGGCCGCTTAGGACTCTTCCGAGATTAACAAAAGAACAAAGTGGACAGGGAAATCCAAACAAACAGTTGCACTCAAAACAAGTAAAAAAGCAAGACAACAAAAGCTCGCAAACACCCACACCCACAAACTCATATGTGACACAAACATACAGAGAGATAGATACATACTTAACAAAAAAAAATTGAGGGAGTTTGTTTCTTCTCTATACCTCACTCTCCCTAGCTAGTACTGCTTCCTCCTCTCGCTTGCTCTTGCTACTGAGGAGAGATAGCAGTGGAGGAGAGGGGAAGAGGATGGAGGAGGCTAAGATGGTTGTTGTCTCATTTCTTTCTTCATTTCCTTGTCATACTTTTCCTTCTCTCCTCTCTCTTGCTGCTTTCCTCTCCCACACTCTTATATGCCCCACTATAAATCAATTTCTGGAATTTCCCCTGTGCCCTTTCCAAGGCCTATGCACACCAGGAAAATATACAGGAGAGGCCAAGATGGAGTATTTTTATATACAACTCGGAGCAAGAGTGAGGAGAGAGAAAGGGTACAACGGATGGGAGCGGGGGGCAAGCTCACGCAGGCAAGCGGTGTCGTGAAGTGTCTGAGGATTGGGTCCACCGACTGCGTGGGGCTTACCTCTCGACATCACTCACACGCACACACTTTTCCCTGGGGTTGTTTTGGCTTTTTAGATGTTTATGGGCTGCAACCGTGCATTTACGTGCGTGTTTCATGTCCTTTGCAAATGCATCACACCACTCAAAGACACTGCCACCTAATTTCTGTTAGATCTATAGGTCTTTTTAGTAGTATTTGTTTGCACGCATATACACTTATGTCTATGACTCAAAATGATTACTTCAAAACTTTATCATCATTATGTTGTCTACGTGTAAAGTGCTGACAACAGCTGTCTTGGCCACGGAAACAAATGTAGTGTGAAAGTAACCCCATATACCGTGTACACTAATTTATGCACTCTACGTTTGCAACAGTTCGAGTCGTCGGTTTCTACGACAAATATGTAAAGATTCCACGTTTTCATAGACATGGTTAGTACTATGTAATTCTTAATTCATGCATAATATGTAGATTTTTAGGTAATGAAAAACAACTTTAGAGGATCACACCATAGGCTTGTTAACCTTCTATTTTGAAGTGTGTACACATATATGTAGAGAACTGATCTTTTGTATATATTTTTAAAATATTTTAATATGGCTAATATTTGACGTGGTTAGAATATTGATTCAAACAATGAGGATTATTATTTGTTATCAAGATAATTTATTTTGTATGTTTTTTTTTAAAACTGCAAAGAGCACATATGACATCTTATTAACAGACTATCCAGAGATACAAGAACCGTGTGTATTTGGGTACAATCTTCAGTATAGGAAGAAAGAACTTAGTAGATAGGAGATACTATATTTGGGTACATTCTTCAGTATAGGAGATGATTGATCAAGGATTTTCTAGATGAAAACAACACCAGTTTGGGTATTAACTTTTCAGCAAAGTATCATTTTAGGTAAATTGTATTAGGAAACACCAGATCTTTTGACAAAAATATTAGAAAGCATTGGTGGATTTAAAAGAAAACAAAACCACGACTCACAAAAGTTGGAAGAATCAATATACATCATAGGCAGTTTCCACTAGCTAGTGAGACTGGCTATGGTAAAACTGGTAAAAACCATCCAAAAAAGCAAGCAACATAGCTAGTGAGGCCGAACATTCGTGAAGCCAAGGCATGCACCATGACACACTAGTGCTAGGAAAAGGTCCAAGAAAGTGGACGTAAGCTCAGCTCTTGTCATTGCTACATGCCTCTTGGGTCTACCTATAGTGTCGTCATGGCCTTCAACATGCTTTGAAAAATATTCACCAGGAGCAACAATGTACGTCAAGATAAGCGTATTGCACATAGACATATTATCTAATTGACACATGGGCAAATGCACATGTGCAACAAAAAATCAATAACAAGAAAAAGGAGGAGAAAATAAATTAGCTTTGCTTTCCTCTCTCGAGGCATGGCATTTTTTGACGTGTCACTAGGGTGGCATTGTGCTACTATAGGTAGCCTAGATTAGAGGGTATGCACACCCCCCTGCATGTTTTCCTAAAAGGGTATGACACAATGTAGTACATATGATTTATATATACTACTGCTATAGCATGAACAAAGACTCATAAGCTCGTCTCAGTATATGAACACCCTTCTTTGACAAGCAATACTCCCTCCCCCTTGCCCATCACACCACCACTGCCATAGGGCAAACTAAAGCACCACACACCTTACTATTATACCCCATTAGGAATCTCACCAAGTGTTGTTTTTGGAGAGCAGAGGACCTGTAACTACAAGTGGTGGCCACTCCGATCCTTTTGTAACCAAAGTTGTAGAAGACACGGCATAAGGGTGGTTGACCAGCAAAATGGGACTATATATGAAGCTCAAGGCTACATCATGGTTATCACCGACCATAGATGGTGTAGAGTGGCTCACAAGAGGAGGCAAAAGAGGAAACAACACGGGTCATCTCATACTTTAGGCCCACAACTGGTAACTCGTTACCTTTTTCTGACAAAAAACGTATGTTCTTTTTAAAGATGTGACTGGGTTTATTTGCCACTTTAAGCGACACCATAATATCTGTACTTTATTTTAGGGACGCCAAAGAAATGTTATTTTATTTCCAAAGTGCATTGCTTTTGTTGTATTGATATTTTTGACGCTATGCCATGTCCTTTTTCTACAACTCACCATGCTCAATTTATGATATATTGGTCACCACTTAGTAGTGAGGATTTTTCCACTAGCCATCACCCCCATATACCAAAGCTCCAACAAATTTGTATGTTGATCATTCTTGGCCTGATGGTATCAAATCTCTCGCCGATGCCCCATCTGAGATATATATGCAACATGGACTCCATGGGAAATGCGCTGAATATATCATGGGTGCCCACTGAGTAAGCTTTAAATCCTTCATGCATGTCACAGCCTATTCAAATTTAGGCAGGTGAAGATTTAAGGAAGGATCTAGTGTTTCACGTTTTGTTGCCTACATAGTAGTAGTTGGATTCCATGGTTTTCATTATTTCCAAAAGAGTATGGTACATAGTTTTATTTGGGCTTTCATACATACGTTTTTTGTTAGAAACCCTGCACTTTGTTATGTTGTTTTATGGTGAATTTATCAGCACCTTGAATGACACCAACCACTTATGTTGCACGGACAAGAAGAAAATTGTCGCAAAAAGGGAATTATATGGGTCATGTGTGATGCATCACATCCATACACATTAACTCTTTTGAACAACCAACATTTTTTTTTACCAAAATGCATTTATTTTTATAGTTTTGACTTTCCCTTGGCCACGAAATGAATTATATGCCACTTTAAGAGACACAACTTTCTGTGCACTTTTGCAGACATTTCGTCTTTGAGACATAAAAGCAACTTGAATTTTGTCTAGAGCATACCACACGCCTTGTATTGATATTTTCGACACTCAAAACGTAATGTTCTGTTCAATGCACTTCCCATGTTTAAAAAGTATCTTTTTTTACCCATATTGAGAGAGTAAGGTCAAATGACTTTGCCCCCAACGTACGCTGGCTCGGTTAGATTCCATCTGTTACATCAACTTTCCGGACAATGAGTCATGGTTCCTCCATAATTTGACCCAATCCCCTTGAACCTTATCTATCTATATTTTTTTCATGCTCCAACCTAACTTAAAATCTCCCCTTTGACCGCACCCAAATTTTCCGAAGCTTCAACCATTATTGGGGGCATGTACTAGGGTTACCCCAAAAGACTTTATCTAGGAGTTGTGGCCCCAGAAAGGCCAGTGTGACCCCAGGAGTGGCTCCCTTTGCGACCATGTACAACCTGTCTCCGTACTAGGGCATTGTGGTGACCACTCAACCCCTTTGCTTGGGTCAATCCGATGAAGGTAGCCTAAAACCAACACCACTAGAACACTCAATGCGCCTGCCATGATGGTACACGAACACACCACACAACTATCTTGGTCGTGAGACCCAAGACATGATGACTGCCCTTCAAACTCAGGGTTGTGAGGAGGATCAATGCCCATTTGCACCAACTTCCACGCCCCAACCACTAGGGTCGGGGGATCCCTTCTTCTCCAATGTAACCCAACACTCTAGGGTATATAAGGGGGGTTATTGGGCCTTCTATGTAGGACAAAGTTTGTTCATCTTGAACCTTGTTCTTGCCCAAATCACTTACACATCAGCATTCCTTGTACCCGCTTACGAGTGCCATGTTGTAAGCCAAAAGGGCATTTGTCATTTGTACCGAGGATCATGAACTCGAAATACCAGATACATGATGTAGGGCATTTGCATGAACCAATATATATAGTTTCTTGTATCTCGGTGCGAACCATTGATCCTTAGAGTAGCGCTATGCAAACTCACGTCTACAAAAATGTCAACAACCGTCCAATGAGTATGTATCTTGGTCATGACTTGTTGAGGTAAACGATAAACCGATGGAATCAAATCACTCCCAATCTCCCATGGTGTGGATTCCTAAAGGCGTTGAACATAATACTCATAGTCACTCTGTTTATTCAGTTGTGGTAGCATTAGTTAGTTTGGATATAAATTTAAGGGGTTATACTTTAGCATATTTTCTTAATGACAAATGTGAAAAAAATAACACAAATCTAATGTCTACGATGATTAGAGGTACATGATCGAGGGTTATATGTTTTATTTTTTATGAGAATTTATCTTTTTTAGCATGTCTCTTGATGACGATTAACATGAAAGCCAAGGAAGTAGCAATTAGATAGTCGATTATTATTATTATTATTATTATTATTCCTATCCTTTGCAGGTTTGCTAGAATAATAATAAAAGTTTGTTAGGTTTGCCAAACAACGCGTAAAATCACATTCACACGGAATGTATTTGTTATAAGCACCCTATACACTGCACCGATGATATGCAGGCAGTACCGGGTCAATCATCCGGGGCCAAGTAAGATGCTCTAACCTAGTCAAACAAGTCAAACTGTGGCCGTCACGGAAACCTATTTAATCTGTGCCCTGGCTGTCCTGATGAACAATTATAAAACCCGCAACTCCGCCGCATCTCCTTCTCCAGGGCACCAAATCTAGAGAAACGCTCAAGTTTATGCCGCTGCCCCGGCAACGAGACAGCGCCTAGTATCTCTCTAGGGCTATAGGCCGCGCGCCTCATGCAGCGAAATTATCTGCTCGCATTAGGTGAGGGAATTCCGTGCGAGGTGGCGACTGGCATCATGCGGTTGTTCGCCGACAGGAGTCTCATAATAACTCGCGGCCCCCTGCCTAAACCTAAAAAAAGAAATTCGCAGCTGCTCTCTCGGGGATTCAGCTGGCTTCGTCAGGGGTGTGCTCTGGCAGCCCTGCTGCTCGATCACTCGTCGCGCGCGTACCAAATCATGCACATCAAATCACACGCACCATCCAAGTCCTTGGTGCATTAGTTTAAGCCAGCAGCATTGGCCTGTTCCACGGACATAAATTCCAACATGATACGATGGTTTTGTTCGATCTTTGAGCAAAGTGCATCCACCATACATGAAGTTGTCTCATTGTTTCATTTTGGTCCAACAAATGGTAAAACGCTGCATACACATGCATGAAGTTGCATCGTTGTATCATTTTGGTCCAACAAGTCGTAAACGTTGCAAACACATGCATGAAGTTGCATCATTGTATCATTTTGGTCCAACAAATTGCAAATATTGCACCTACCATACAATTATTTCACGGTGTGCATATACAATCCAATGTACATTAGAAATCCGTATTTCGTAGGTGTGACATGCTAATGAGGATTTAGAAGGGTATAAGTGCATGATGTAAAAACATAAGGGTCTAAAACATAAAATTGACATAGACCATGCTTACATCATATTGTGTGCCGACATAGCCTATAAAAATTCTATTCAATTGTCATGATACTAAAGCAGCGATGCTTAGTATTTGTAGTATTTGTAACTTGTTGGACCAAAATCGAGAGAGAGAAAGAGAGAGTGAGAGAGAGATGTCAGCCTTGTAGTCTTGTAGACTTCTGACCTCATTACTGTACAGTGTACACGCCATGGTCCCGTCCATATGTCTCTCTCCTTTCTCTCTTCTGTGCGTGAGATGTCAGCCTCATGGCCAGCAGCTTATCCTTCAGTTATTCTCGGGCATTCTCCTTCGGGTTCATATCGCAGGACGGGGAACGGAAGGAAGGAATAACCAAGGAATAGGAACCTTTGTTTCCTCTTTTAGAGAGAGCTTGGACGAAGTCATGCACGCAGACCTGCAGGCGTGCGTCACAACGCAAGCTTGCAAAGCTTCTCCATGGACGCACGTAGCCGAGCTCAGCTATGCATGACGGCCAGACGCGACAATGTTACCAGAATATTAAATTGGTCAGGCCAGTATGATTCCTTATTTTGTTCCTTTCTTGAAGCATTGCTATATGGCAGAGAGTACGACGTAGCTCTGAGAGTACTGCATACTGATGCGAAGTGAGGTTCGAATCGTTTCTATCAGCACGTCGCGTCGCGGCGGCTGGATCAGACAGCGGCATTGTAATGGTACAAGAACACTAGCCTGCTGCAAAAACGTACAAAGCTTCTGAATGCCTCCATAGATAGATTTTCCATGCTCTTTGTTTGGAATCTGATTGGTCGATGGCTAACCTTTGCGACGTCTAAATTCGGCACCGTGCGGCTGCCAAACACAGGCCTCTCCAAATTGTACCATCCTGCACTTGTTGTATGAAGAACAGGCCTCTCGGCGTCTAAAGCAAATCGTAGAACAGACCAGACACCTATCTAAACAATAAATTGCGTGACACCGTACCTACTAAATAAAAGGTGTGACCTGGCAATGTTTGGTTGCAATTTAATTATTTCATGTGTGCGCCACGTTGGATAAATATTAAACCTCCTTCGAATGGGCGCCATTTATCGCGTTTCAACAGTTAAATATTGTGTAAAAATATCACTATATATTCGAATTGAAAGTTAAACTGGAATGCGATGGTAATTGAAGGAATTTATATTATGCCCTAATCTGAGAATTGCTAGTAGCATTCTCCCCGAAAAAAAAAATGCTAGTAGCGCATAGGCTCCTATCATCCGGACCGGGTTGGAAGAGTCTCTCTCAGCCAATATATAATCAAGGTGAACAATAATCCAAACACGTTGAAACAACCTTGCTTGCCAGGTCGTCACAGCTGTTTTTTTTTCTGAAGATCACTTCAGAGCGAAAGTCCTACACGGTAAAAAAACAAAAACTACGCCGTCTCTCTCGTGTTTTCTATGGACACGTACAGTACGCATCATACGCCACTGTCATTACATGTGACATGACATGTTTGGACCGTCAGGTCTCCCGTATGGATCGACCCACACATGAGCTGCAGATCCATCGCGGGCATATTTTATCTTCATGTAATATTTGGCTTCAGCTGGGAGGTGAGACCGTGAGACGACCACCCCATGTTTAAAACTTTGAGCTGGTAACTAAACGAGTTATCTGAGTTCTTCGATAGATCGTACATGCATATATCGAGTGATGTACATGTCTGTCAAGTCTTGACGCCTTACTTGTTCCTCTCGTGATCTACATGTACGCACGCGTACAAATCGTTCGATGGGATCGTCAGTTAACGTCACGTCAAGACGGACTTGTCGTGGAGGGAACGGATCGGAGCTAGAGGCCTTGCAAGACCCGTGTCTGAAGATCGAGTCCACGAGGTACACATAAATCTGATCCATTCTGCACACATACACGGAGCTTTCAATAGATAGATAGAGAGATAGATAATCTCCTAGATGAGCTGCTGTGGAATCCGTTAAATTTTTTTTTCCCTCTCCGTCGTCGATGAAAACGACCTGGTTTTCGTACAGAATTCGTCATGAGCATCCGGCCGGGGTCGCCGTGGGCTCGACGTCCCATCATTGGACTATTGGGGTAGTGAATGGTCCACGGCCGGGAGCACGAGATGATGATTAGATCGATCCATTTCCATTGGCCTCTTGCTTGTTTATTCGATCTCGGCGGAATGAAGTGGTTGGCGTCGGGTTTCTTTTCGGTTAAGAAAGACGCAAGCTAACTGGCGCCAAGCAGCTGTTAGGACCGAAGAATTGAGGTGTACATGCCGCGTCGGAGGAAAAAATAGGCAAAGCGCGAGCGTGCGACACGATCTATCCGTGACAGTAACGTGCGTGAACGGGGTTTAATTTGTTGACGGTGTAAATATGCAAAGTATATGGTCGCTCTCGAAAGGAACCAAACGTACCTGAACCGATGGAGATGTTGTGTGCGTGGCATGTCCAAACGTAGCTCCAATCGCTGAAAGCACGCACGATTTGTTCAAATTTCTTCAATTTTTAACATGAAAAAGTATGGGCAGCAGTAGCATTGTTTGTTGCTTAGTTTGTTTTTAGCTGCTCCAAAATTCATTTGATAGCTCGATCCTTCTCTATAAACATGCCGTATGAAGTATAGAGAATCCTGCTTCAAAAGAGGAGATGAGACATAGTACAGTGCCGCTACTGCGTTGCAAATCTGAGGCCAAGTAACACGCACAGTGCGTTACTAGTTTACTACAGTCGTCACATGCATCGACTGAGCGTACAATCTCCCAGGCCAGGACCCCCGACCGGCTGGATCCCCTTGCGGCTTGCCCACAGTACAAACAATTAATTAACACACGAGCAGAGGACAAGTCGACGACCGCCCGTCGCTCGCTGGATCGATCCCGACCCGACCCGACCCGACCCGATCCAGCTGCAGCCGGACGTGCGGTCACGGCGAGTCACGTGTGTGCACGCTACACTACAGCTATATGCTCACTCATCACTCGATCGCCAGGCCACCCGGCTGGCTCGTGACCCGTGTAGCGCTCCAGCCTGCCCCCCGCGCGCGCGCCCCTCACGCGCCGCACGGTAGCCCGCGGCCCCGCCCGTGCGTATGGACCACGCGTCATCCGCATCGCGCGCCGGGGCGGGCAGGCAGGCAAGCCACGCAGAGGCCGCGAGGGGCAGCAGGCACACGATGCAGCAGCGTCGTCCCGTCCCGTCGCGTTGCGCAGCGCGCGGCACGCCTCCACGACGGCCCACACGCGCGCGCACGGCTGGCCGGCCAGCCGTGGCCGCCCGCCCGGCCGGCCGGGGACCCCCGCGCGCGGCGCTAGCGGCTGGCCATGCATCGTCATTGTTCCCTTGCGAGTCGCTCACAGGCGCCGCGCGCGGCCTGGGATGACGGGCACGGTCCCCGTGCCGTGCCGTGCCGTGCCGTGCCGTCCCGTGTGTTTGGCTTTGGCTGGCTATGTCTCGCGCCCCAACCGTGTAAAAACGTACAAGCCCGGGCGCGCGCGCGAGGGGGGCGCGCTGGGTACGTTTTTCGGTGCGGGATGACGTGCGCGGTTGGCGTTTTGCCGGAGACCCGGACGGGCGGCGAGGTTTGGGTAATTGGGGTTGGGTTGGGTTGGGTTGGGGAGACGCACCTGATGGAACGACAGCTCAACAGTGCGCAGGGGGAGGGTACACGCACACGTACTACTGTTTTTTTAGTGCCCAGACTACTAGACTAGCCTGGGAGCGGCGGGCAGCGGGACTGCACCCACACGCTGCGTCGCCGTGAACACACACAGGGCGGCAGTTCTACGCCTGCAAGTATAATTCTTGTTTGCTTTGGCTGGCTATAACAGACAGGTTCAGATTTGCATCAGTTGTTGTTGCATTGGGTCGGTCCGCTAGTTAGACCCAAATCTTAAGCTAGCTTCTACCACGTCTGGAGCGGCATCGACAAAGTTGTTAAAGTGTTGATCAAACAAAGGCAAATCTTTTTTTAGATTTCCCAGTGCTCACGTGCCAGCGCGTTCGATCGCGGACCGTCCATCTGTATCTTAATTCGTAGATCCTGATCGATGGTTGCTACGATTAGATCGATGGCGTCCATGCAGGACAACGCCCACTCTGAAACCTGGAACCTCTCTGATCTGTGATTCTGTATCACATGAGCTAGCTACAGCAACAAGCAAGAGACGGTTTCATCTACAGTCGTAAGCCAAAAGCTCGGACGAATGCACGCCCCGGCGGCGTTCCAGGAGGCCAGGATGATCTATCTATATGATGTACTACGCACATTGCATGCGCACAGGACCCATGCACGCACACGAATCGCATGGCGCATCCCAGCATGCATCAAGCACGGACGGCCATGCCCAAGGACACGACGACGACGTACCTTCTCACCTCGGTGTTCCACCCTGTACCGGTGTACCCCCGCCTGTCGCCAGTCTCCTGGTTAACGGACGGAGGCGGCTGCTCCATCACTTGGCCCCTGTTGCCTTGTGATGCACTGATGCGCAGCATGCACTGGCGTCTGGTCAGCTCCATATGATTTTGCCTCTTCGGCATAGTGTTCACGTATGGGATGCCCTCGTGCCCATGATAGCGTCGCGTGCAGGCAGTCCGAATTGTTCAGAGCAATTGTAGTTGCTGATGCCGTCTCGCTATGAGCAATTGCAGGCAGTGCGAGTGTTTTGACTTGCTGAAAAAGGATGTCAGTTACTCCAAAAGATGACACGCCTGACGCTAGGCAAAGTTTGCAGAATGTAAAGGGTATCAATCTTGCATATGGTAAATAAAAGTGCTCGAGAAAACTTGCCTCGTTGGCCCGTCGTCCTCACGTTTTCCTTCCCGTGACCGAGTGGTCCATCCGTCAGGCCTTCCTTCCCTTTCTTCTCTCTCCGAATCCATGTCTGTTTCTCGTAGTGCCCATTCATGGCGCGGACATCGATGCTGGCCTGAGCGGGAGAAGGCCGTAGCTACCTGCAACCGGCTGCAGTGCGCCAGTGCCGTAGATCCAAAAGCTTCTTGTGCACTTTACTATTCATCCCTATCATAAACACGTTTCTCAGAAAAGTTCTCATTTAACTCTTTTTAACTTTTCTATTCATCCCTCTCACAGAACACGCTTCCCAGAAAAAGATCTTTTCCTCCCCTCCTAAGGCCAGTCTCAGTGGGAGTTTCATGGACATTAAATCAAGTGACACATCAGCAATTTTAGTGACATGGCATAATAATTATGAAGAGAGAGGAGAGAAGAGTGTCATCATCATGAAACCCATCCGGTACAGTTACCAAGTCCATGAAACACAATGAAACTCCCATTGAGAATGTTTTAGTTTCATCCATCACAAATTTGACCATACACCATGCGCGAATTAAATGCTACAACTTATATATGAAATTATGCCATGAAACTATGCATTGAGAGTGACAGTTTCATCTCATTGAAAAGATGATATAGCTGTTTGGTAATAGTGCCCATAAAACTACCACTGATAAGCCTACCTAAACACACCCCTTGTGTCGGTGTGGGCAAAGGGCGCAAAGGCACGGAAGGCCAAGGAAGGATCAAACGGAAAGGAGGTGGATGATGGCCGGAGACATGCATCCAAAGCCTGCCCCGGCGCTGCTTGTGCTTCTGCAGCCGCCGGCGTGCTTTTGCAGACCTGCATGCATGTTGCATCGGCTTTGTGCCGTCATGTGTGCCCCGGCCGAGGCCCTCATTCCGAGACCGCAGCTCAAAAGCATCAGCCTGGCGTTTTATTGCTGCAGCGCGCCGGTGCCAGGCCAGGCCGGCCGGCAGGGCGCCGCAAGCTGCATCCAAGCTCCGTCGAGGCCTTACTTGCTTGTCCATACCCGCTTGGCGCCACGCTCTTGCACGTACTATGCACTCCGATCCCCACTCCACATGTAGTCTCATGTATACGTACGTGTAAATTATAGTAGCACCGCCGATCGGCGCCTAGCTAAATGGGACACGTACACGCGTGTCCAGATACCTAACTGTAGATGTGTACACTGTAGCACTAGCTGCGTGCAAAGATGCTGTTTCGATTTGTGCTTGAAGCAGTGCGATGCGTCATGCATCATATGACGAGCTCCATACATCCGGTATATTTGTGTGTAAGATCCAAGAAAAATTAAAATCTCATGGTGGAAAAAAGGATCTACAACAAGTAGCAGTGTTGAATACTGATAACATTTGCATTATTTGCAATCTGAGCTTATGTCAAATTACTCATGTATATATGCATATGCGGAATTGCCAGTCTTCACCAAATGCTCTAGAGAACATTCTATATATGATCATATGCAACACGCATGTAGGAATATTGACAAGCTACCCAGTCTCAAATTTGCCCATATGATCTCTCATATATACACGGTCATAGGATCATTAAAGAGGCTTCCCGGTATGCTTTTGGTGAGTGTTTTTACTGTTTTCCTTGAAAACATTTGGAACCTGATCTCTCTCCAAGCAGCTTAACATAACCGAAGTTTCATACAAATATAAAATTGGTGGAGTTTTCAAGGTCACGATGTTGTTCAAAGTTCTACAGATATATAAGTAAATTTAATTTTTGTTACCAAATTTCTTCAATATCCAGAGTTACATGAATTCCATAGTGTGCCCACCAAAAGTCCAAGCTTTGAGATAATCGTGCTGTTTCTGCCCTCATCTGTCGCAATCAAACATGTAGTATTCAGCTTCCCTCCCCTGCAGGGTAGATGCAGAAAACCGCAAAAACAGCCACAAAAAAAAGGTCGCATTTTGCTAACTTCTAGGGCCTGTGTAGGAAACAAAGTATTCAAGGTGTGATCGATGGGGAACGAAGAAATTCTCCCTAGCTAGTTATCCGTCTCGTACCCATGTGAAAGGTACGTGTATGGCTAGTAGCTGTCTTTAATTTCTTTTAGAAGTTGCGTTGGCATACTAGAAAAAACCCCTGTAGATAAATTCTTTAATTTTGCACCCATACATCAAGAATAATTCAAATATTCAGCTACTAATATATAAGAATTGTATATCAATGGGTTTCTCTTATGCTACAAATTGAAACTATTGCTTATCTATATATCAAAACAGGGTTGCATGCATGATCAAGGTGAAAAAGAAAATACAACCAAATAGCCTTTTATTAGCATTATCCATTAGCGACAGCGCTAGCAAACACACAAAACCTATTCCACAGAAAGTTAAGTATGTACTAGCACTCATGTGCCAGCATCTATGAAAACGTTGCTACGATGATGTATCATACATGATATAACAGTACATGCGATGTTAACAGTACTGGCCGTTAGAAAAAACCGGTGACACACCGTTGTCATCTCTCTCCCCCTGGACCATATCCCCATGTCCCCACACACACACAGGCCACAGCGGCCGCCATCCCAGTAGATTCCCTCCCAACAGCGCGCTGCCCCTGCTGTGACGCGACGTAGGACCCGTACGCCAAACTGTTAGCTTACGGCAAGGCCAGTCCCCCCCGGCCGGCCCAAGCTCTCCCAGGGATGGCCGCGCCGTGGCGGGGCCGCCGCGCTCATCGCTATCTTCCGGCCTGCATGTCTGCATCATCACTTGCATGTGGCGCAAACAGCTGAAACCCCACCCACGCATTACGTTATACGCACGAGACGAGTGTCCTTCGTTCTCCTCCATTCACGCGCGAGCGCGCACAGGTGATGAGGAGAGCTCTTTTGCTATGCCATGCATGGATATTATTGCACAGGCGCGGTACGTACTACCGTCGTCTGGTCTGGGTGCCATCGCTTTTCTCAGTTGCTGGCGTCCACGAGGGGCCTGGCGGTGGTGGTGTGTCCGGCGGTGCAGCGCGCGCGCTCTGCGAACATTTGTCCATGGCGCCGGCCGGCAGGCTGCTGCTTCGTTTCCGTTCTGAGGGGATAGAGTTTGATTGCTTCGGATGATGGATGGATCATGGATGGCTAGCTAGGCGCCATGGCCTGCCTCAACTCACCTGGCTGACTGAATTGACATGCATGCTGCGATGGCGCTACCGCTAGCTAGCATAGTATATCCAACAATTAGGATGTCAAAGACTCGTCCTGTAACTTCCAACATAAGGGGTAGTGTATTGACAAGATCTCTCTGCTGCTTCAGGAAATGAGAAATGGCAGGAGGCGGAGAAGCAAAGGGGTGAAGATGGAGGACAAACCCGGCCGCAAAACAGCGACGTGCAGAGAGTAGACATTTGGGACCGTTTCTTTTCCATCTTTTTCACTTACTGTTCCAGGACAATACAAAATTGTTGTGGTATACTTTAAATAACAATCGATTGTTCAATCCGACTACTCTATTATTATGGGACTAGCATCGTGCTTGCTACGGGAGGACAAAACTTTTGTATTAAAATATATAGATCAATTAACAACACAGTAATAGTGTGAAAATAAGCACTGATTGAAAACTGTTTGGGCCGGAGTGTTGCATGCGGTGCCATCTTCTGGAGGGATCGGGCTAGAAAGAAATTTGCATGCGATCTTGAGCTTCTTATGAATAAAATACTGGAATAATCTAACTAGTCAATCTGCGCCAAACCAAGCAGGCAAGCAGTGTATTATTATGGACAGAGAAACAATTTTACTAGATGATGCGCAACTAACCTCGATGTACTATCCTCTCTAAAATGCATCAGCAGGCCTGTCGAAAGCACAATAATAAGTGTTATCATACATCTCACTCAAGCAACTAACTGTTAGCATCTTAAATCACTAATCCTAAGATGTATATATATGCTGGTCTGCGTTCTAAATTTGGTTTGAAGACAAACAGAGCTCAAAGCATGTGTCATGTGTGCGTCACAGCGTGAGATAGAAGACAGACATGGTAATTTGGCATATATATATTGTAGAAATGAAACTATAATATATGGAGAAAGATGAGTACATATATGTAAGGAGTGGATCGACACTGAAACCCACATAATCACGTGAGCCATATCTGTACAGCGAGGAGGCGAGAGGGGAGCTGGGCGATGCGGACAAGACAGGTCCATGACATGCAAATATAGATATGATATCTTCCACCAAAGGCCTCCACGCCACGTATGATGTCGCCTGCGCTACGCGCGCGAGGCGAGATAAAAGAGTAGATGCATATGTATAGGAGGGGTCACGGGCGCATCCATAGACACACGCACCTTGCCCTCGCCGCCTCGACCCCAACCCCACCACGTCGAGAGATTCCCCACGGCGTGCATGGCTGCGTGCCCGTTGCAAAGAAGAGCACTAGCCAGCTAGCGGGTCGATGAACGATGATGGTGAGACTCGAAACACACTCGTGTGACTATGGAAAGGAGTCAAGGAGATGAACGCGGTCGTGCAAGTTGCTTGCGAGCTATTAGTGGGATGTTTTGCACCCTCATAGGTGCGCGCGTGTCGGGGGTTAATTAGCGCAAGACGCTCTTAAAAAAAATAGACATTGTGTGCATCCCTTACATTACAGGGACCGCGACACGTCCACGTGACCCGTACACGTTTCATCCTCTTCCCGTCCAGCAGGGTCCACACGTGAAAACATACGTTCTGTACGTATACGCTGCTTGACAAAGAACGTACAGAATAGGACCCCAACAGTATAATTGGCCTCTTCACGTGCACAACCAAAAAATTCGAGGTGTAGACTTGGCGACAAGCAAAGCAACGTGATATTTGCGCTTTGCGCGGGAGGGGATTCGCTAGTAACATGCCGTCGTAAGAAAATCGACAGGAATGCAAATATGCAATGGTGAAAATAATTGGTCAGTAAAAGAGAATGTACGAACTACGAAGCTAGCGGTTTCAGGCAAACAGCAGCAGAAACACACTGGGCAAAAAAAAAAGGTCCTGTGAGGTCGACACATCGTTACTACATATAGGGCGATTACGTCCTCTATTTGGAAAAGTGGAGGCATCTGTTGACTCGTTTCAACGCGAACGCCTCCAATTTTCGTCCGACTGAATCTGACCGCGCCTGCACACCACTATCGAGAACGTCACACGCCCGTACACAAGCGCATGGCCCTGTCCTCATGTCGCTTAATTGCTGTTATGCACAGTACCAAACGTAGAGGACCGGGCAATTCCAAGACATCGGGACGACAGGGGTCAGAAATAGAGATTCAGACAAAAGGAGCAACCAACTGGCCCAGCTCTATCAGACTCTCAGCCGGTCAGCACATGAACCAAACTTCAACCATCAGCGCTTGACGAGATGGCGTCCCTCCACGTGGACAATTCCATCGATCGGGGACAATGCTTCCATCAAAGATGATGCAACAAGCAAACGAACAGCAACTTAACCAGGGCGTGAGAATATCTTTGTCGTCAGGAAAGGGGAGCAGTACTTTATCCTCGGCCACAATGGCATCTCTAGGGATAGAAGCATGCTTGGATTTATGCCACGAACCAATCATACGCATGGAAATGGTGCAAAATTTATAGAACTCGCCATATTCTAGTGTACACAATGTCACCAAGCGGGGAAATCAGCATACAAGAATGGAACTGACCAGTTCACTGTCCACCAACTTCACCATACACGAACATTCCATCAGCTACAGGCGCTCCCAGCATGATACATGGAGCAACAAAGCATACCTTCAGTTAAGCAATCATATTCCAAAGGACTGTCAAAACGTATTTCTTGACCCTGACAAAAACTTCCTATTTGGAACACGGAGGAATGTAAACACGGGAATAGGGGAAAAAAAAACAGAACGAGAAAAGAGAGAACCACAGGAATCAAAACAAATGAATGGTAACTTTGGAGCGGAGGAAGAGAAAACAAGAGGTTGGAGTGGAGGTTTTCATTCCTGTGGAACTATGAAAGGACTACAGTATTTCAGAGGAAAGGGTCCGAAGTTTTCCTTTGCTCCAAACGCTCTTGTTGTCTTCCTTTCCTCTGTTTTTGTTTCTTCATTTTTTCTCCAGCATTCCCGTTATCCAAACAAGGCCTTAGGCTCAACATTGAGCCTTGAATCCCAGGCTCGCAGCCAAAACAAAACGCGACAATACAAAGAAATTAGAAAAAAAAATGCATTGTTGCAGATAAGTCGAGTAAATGAAACAGATCCTCAGTCTAGGGCCACTGGAGGAAAAAGTACCCATGGCCTTCACCAGCATAGATTTGTTTCTTGCATTTGGCATATGATCATGTGCTCAGGCTTAAAAAGGCTTGATGCAAGAAATTATCAGGGTATCACATGAACCAATTATATTGATGGAAGAAAGAAAACATTCAGGCATGAGTAATGGAAATAAGGAAAATGGCAATGTACAATAGAAGTTTGAAGTACTAGTCTCTAGTATATACAGCAAGTGTGGTATACTCCTATTGTAACTGATACACAGCAGCCATGTTATTCTTTAGTGAAGGTCAGAAAGATAATTACATTCATTAAATTAGTCTTCCAAGAATTACATGTAGGGATGCAAGTGGATGCTTAATGGGTAGCCCAGGATCACACCCCCCATACATTTTTTGGTCCACTTTTTCTTGCTCGAAACCGGGATTCATTCATTTGGATGAGTTTTTGGTCAACCCAATGACCAAAAGAAACAAAAATTGCAACCCTAACTGCTGCAAGTGTTAATAGAATAACAGGGAAAAATAAATAAGACAAGATATAACAAGCAGTGATCCTTTGAGCAATCTGCCAGTACAAGTTTAAAGTGCTCTTCTCAATAGGAAGGGATGCCTCAGTGGTTCAGTATGTTTTAATCTAAAATGTAGCACTGCCTCAGCGAGAAAGATGAACTCTAACAGAGTTTCACAAGCAGATTATCTGGGCGCAAAGCATAACAAAAAAACAGTGCATAACACCATGAAAATATTGGACTTGAAAACTTGATATAAAAAAAAACATGCCGGAGAAGTGAGAAAACACCCAGCTGCAAACAAAAAGAAGCGTCTGTAACATTAAAATTAATGGTCAGGGCATCATGGTATCTTGTCAGGTACAGTTTATGGTGACCAAAGAAGCTGAAATCTCAATATGTTTCAACAGCAGCAGGTGAGGTGCTACAAGAACATATGCTTAATTTACTGGGCTCGTGAAAAAAAAAAACCGAGTAACTAATAATGTTTCCCCCTTATAGTTATCCCACAAAACGGGCGCCAAGCTCAAAAGAAAATTAATGGTTAGAGCATTTGTAAGGATACATGTACTGAGGACATGTGGTATACAGGGGCTGACCCAGGGCCCAGTGACCTTGGGCAGGATCCCTGGCTCCTCGGTGAGACAGCGTATGAATGAAAGCGCACCTTCCAGTTTCATCAGGTGAGCAATAGAAAAATAACATAAGCACGTGCAAAGGGCAGCTGTGGGCAAGGCACAGCACAAAATCATGCAGGACACATAACCCCCACAAACGTGTAGCCTGACATGCATCCATCAGTCATCAGCCATTCGACACATAGCCCCATAGAACGGAATGCAAATTCACACAACAGTCAGGGGTTGAACAGCGTGGTGTAAAAAAGTCTTGTGCAAGAAATAAATTAGATGTTGATCAAGCTTCCTCGTACATGTAAGCTTGCATAGTCTCTTTTGGAGATAAGCTACCTGTTAAGGCTCTATTTATTTTATTTCTCTTGTAATGAGACTATTGCCTTGATATCTTATTTTTCTTAATGTATGCATATTGAAGTGTATCCTGAATGATGATTTTGGTTCGAAAACTATTAAAGGACTATCAACTTTAGCTATGTTAGTGGTCGATATGCTTCTACAAATATGTTATCACTTTTTATGTCCACCCAGGTTCTATGAAATTTCTGGGTCTGCCACTGGTGGTCTAACTTGCACCCTTACAATATAAGTGTTCGCGCAGATTAATAAAAAGGGAAGAAATGGTACAGACTGAAGCAAATGCTTCCTATGTAGTTGCAACTGTTCTTTATTTCAGTTAAAACATGTTGAAACTTTGGTACAGATGTACTACCTTCTCAGATTCCAGTCCTTCCTAAATAGGAAAAAGAAAAACAGAATCCAGTGCAACCTACTGTAAACTTCAGCACTATGTCACTATGCAGAACCAGAAATACGCTGGCTGTCCGCAGTTTGTAGAAGAGCATTCAGAGAACTGATGGACAGGCAAATGTCAACAAATGGAGGTCCAATGCACATCTTAGTACCTCAACAAATTAACCAGGGTGACCGACATGCTTAAATGAAGGCCATCTAACCCATTGATAAGGAATTAAGGATAGAATCAAATACCTCCAAAGAGATTAGAACTTCAGACCAGGAGAAGAGATGCCAAAATCTCTCCCATTGTCTGCTCTGGTACATCAGTGCTATTGTCTAACTCTGCTCCAGATTGAAGAATTGCAGCATCTAGTACTAGCTTCCGCCGTGCAATTTCATAGATGTTTTCATCAACCGAACCCTTTGTTACTAGCCTGTACGAACAAACAACACACATTGTCATTCCATAACCCTTGATACGTAAACAACTATATTCACTATACCTTTTCATAATACCCATTATCTATGTACCTTTTTCCAAAATAAAAACAATATCTATGTATCTGTTTTTTTTCGTTAGAAATTATGATTGTTTTGGATTATAAGAGCTATGAAATTAAATGGCATGTAGTTAAAACGATAAGAGCAAACTTAACAGAATGTCCAAAATTCGCCTGTTAAAATAGGATGCTGCTCCGTTTGCAAGAGTAGAAAATTGCCCACTAAATGCAGCAAACCCAAGTAAATTATTTAGTTAAGAGCATCTCCAACAGTGCCCAAAATAAGTTCCTAAAATCTTGTTTTGGGAATTAATAGAAAAACTCTTGCTCCAACAGTGCCCTAAACTAGTAGCTATTTTTTCCGAACTCCCAAAAATAGTGGGCTCTGGAGCTATTTTTGTCCCCTTGGTTTGCACTCCCAATCCTGAAATTTAACTATTTTGGGACTAGTTATTAGGAACTTTTGGAGACGAGGACTTTTTTAGCTCCCAATAAATTTTAGCAAGTTTGTAAAAACCAATGTTTTGGGACTAAATTTTTTGGGCACTGTTGGAGATGCTCCTTTCAGTACAGAACAAAAATGAAAAAAATAAAAACAGGAAGGTACAAAGACTTTCTATAATAATACATGTTTTCATTGATTTCCAGAACAGGTATTATATGTGGTACTGTATTGCAGGGGAAAGAACTCAGAAGATTCTGAAAATGTAATAAAAAAGGAAGTACTTTTCATAAGCTTTAGCTACTGGCGTTCCAAATTATAAGTCGTTTTGGCATACTTAGATATAATATATACACTATGCCTAGATACATACTAAAAACTATGTATCTAAATATGCCAAAATGACTTGTGATTTGGAACAGATGGAGTATTAACAATAAAAGTTAACACAACTTTTGGGTAGAATGAACAATACGGATATGTGCACAATACCAATGACGAAAAAACAGAAGAAACAGACATGGAATCCAAATCAACTAGAGTGGCACCTATAGATAGTGACAGGTTTCTGCTGTCCAATGCGATGGCAGCGGTCCTCAGCTTGCCGATCCATCTGGGGGTTAAAATCCATGTCATGTATAATGACTGTGTCAGCTCCTATAAGGTTCAGTCCCTGCCCTCCAGCTCTTGTAGAAAGTAAACATGCAAATATAGAACGATCGTTGTTGAAAGTGTCCACTATAGTCTGCCTTTCTGTTACAGGTGTCCTGGTGGGAGAAAACGCACAACATAGTTAATAAACAGACTTAAATTTGGTTAAAAAAACCTCTAAGGAAAGAAGTTACCCCCCATCTAGACGTCTATATGTAACTCCTATGACCTCCAGCGCCCATTCAAGGATATCAAGCATTGTTGTCCACTGACTAAATATGAGTACTCGGTGGCCATCATTTGCAAGAGAAGGTAAAAGCTCTGCTAAGGCCTGAACAGAGAAGATATTATATAGAGAGAACATGACTAGTTAAAAGAAAAATACTTGCAAATGCATGGATTGCTCCATTGAGAATTTGTTGCAAAAAAAAACCTTATCAATCTTTCCACCTTTTTTGAAAAAGAAAACAGAAACTACATAGCAAAACAGATGTTGGACAAAGAAATATACTTGACATTTCGCCGATGCAAAAACATGCTCATCTGTTAGAGCACCCTTTGTACCCACATCACCATATGAAATTAATAGCTGCAAGTGAAAAAAAACACACACCATCAACAGGGAAAAAGCTACAAGGCTAAACTTTCATACAATAGTGTTTCTGAAAACCAAAATTACTCTTTGCCCAATATGTCCATTAAAACAACATATGCATTCTATTCAGTCCCACATTGAAATATCTGGCACATATAAATAAATAAATAAATATAAAACAGGGCAATGGTTCTGACCAGACAATGCAAAGAGGAAGACCTATATTCAATTCAGTCAGCAAAGCAACCAGATGATGGAGCAGCAAATGAAGTAGAAGTCAAGAAAGAAAAATACTTGATGGATATCAAAATCATTGTAATTCTTTAGCTCTTGGATTGCTCTCTCCAAGGGACATTCAAAGCCAAATGCACCCTTAGGATAGAGTAACCTAGCAATTTGATCAACATCTTTGTCACTGTAAATACGCCTTATAAGCAAAGGATGATTCGCGATCTGTGGAACAATGAAAGAACATTTGAAACAGCCATAAGCCCATAAACATAATTCTCAACTTTTGCATCATAGATGTGCTCAGACTGCTCACCTTGCGAAATTGTGTAAAATAATTCGATATTTGACGCTTTGGAATTAGTCCAACAACATTATTGGTCATGCCAACTGAAGACTTGGCACTACGAGCCTGACAAGCAGCACGGTATTCGTCTATGGCACCTTTGTAAGCTTTCGACTGCTCTGTGTCCATGATAACAAACTTAACCTGCAAAGAAGTGAATTTAGGTTCAAACATCAAGAAGCACAACTGATTGCCGATGAGTAAGAAGAGACGCACATGTTGTATTTTAGGAACAAGCTGCTGCATTACATCTGACTTCAAACGTCTAAGAATAAACGGCCCTAAAATGGACTTTATGCGTGAAATTAGTTCACAATCTTCTGCATTTAGCAGCTTCTTCAGATCAACATCTCCAGTGGCAAATATATCAGGCATCATGAATTCCAACAATGACCACAGCTCCTGCAGAACATATTACCATAGAAAAAAAGGTTTAGATGCATGAATTTAAGATGAATAGAATTTTAAGCATTAAGATTGGCTTTTAAAACCATTTATGGTTGAAAGCTTTCAGATAATAGAAAAACTGGTATCACTTATGCCATGTCATTAAGCAACAACTGTTGATGTTATAAAAAATATCAACCACGGCACATAGTCCAGCTACAAATAACTGAATAAGGATTTCATATGCTGCCTACAAGACCAAACATACAGAGAGATTGAGAGAGTCCTTTCTCATACTAATCAATTTTGCTGATCAGCATGTATGCTGTTATAGCTTTGAGCACACAGATTGAGTAAAAGAAAATTGTCATGATCCCTACATTTATTCCCGCACTATAGCGGTTCTCTTAATATTTTCAGGAGGTAGAGTGGTTGAGAACATTGAAACTATAGGCATTGATTCATAAATATGATAGAAAGAAAATGCAGAATTGTACCTTGGTATTGTAGAATGCCTTGAATATTCAGATAAAGTTTAGTCCAGTAGAACATACAGTTGGTCTCAGAAAAGTATTGCTTTCTAGAAATATTTTAACATATGATCTTGAAATAACTAAACTCAAAGAAAAATAGTGCTAGTTAAATTGTTGTTGGTGTGTGCACTTTATGGCTTTTTTAAATTTAACTGGGCAAATTAATTTGAATTTTACCTAGTAATATAATCTACATTTTTCAGAAAGTTCTGTACATCTATTTCATCACAGAGGCAGATGTTTTTCTACTCACACCTTTGCTAAAACACAATAGTATGTATGTTGAAGGACTACCACCAGTCGAAGCCTAGTAAAAAAGACTTACATGCAAATCATTTTGAAGAGGAGTTCCTGTCAGCATTAGCCTTTGACGAGCATGTTGCGCAACAGCCATAAGGTTTCTCCATCGGAAGCTTCCCTTATCTTTCAGAACATGTGCTTCATCCATCAAAACACAACTCCATTGCCATCTTTTGAGGGCCCTACGATCATCCTTTTGTTGAGCACTACATTAAATGTTTCAAGAGATAAGCATACTTTTCAATGTTATGAATATGGCATTCTGTGGCGCTCATGCATAGAAGTCACTACAAACCTTCGTCTTTCAAAAAGTGTGTAGCCAACAAGAAGGACATTAAATGGGGCTGGACAGCCAGCCTTGCCTAAAGAGCTTAATTCCTTTGAGTATGCAGTCCTTCCAGCTCCATGAAACATGATGATTGAAAACGAAGGGCACCACTTCCTGAGTTCTCTTTCCCAATTTTCCAACACAGAAGCTGGGCAAACTATCAGATGTGGACCTGGGTCGTTATATAGATGCCGCAGCAGAGTAAGATAAGTGACAGCCTGTAAGAACAAAAGAAAAATTCAAACACTAAGAAAACTGAATCGGCACTCCATTACTTTGCATCCTACAAGTGATGTATTCTAGTCTTCTAGGAGACCACATTAATCAATACTCCCTCCGTCCCTAAAAGGATGACGCTATGGGATGTGTGCACGTGTTACTTTCTCAACTTTGACTCAATTTGTAGAAAAATATCTGTAATATTTATATCTCTAATAAATTTGTTAAAAAACTAGATTCAAATATCTATCTAATGGTACTAATGATGTACTATAAATATTAATATTATTTTATATATAATTGGCTAATGCTCAAAGATGTTGTTTTTATTGGGAAGCGAGAATGACATCTATTTTGGGACGGAGGGAGTATGTTTTACTCCTACTGGGGGCAGTGATAAAACATTTAGACAAATAAATCATCCAATGTTATATTTTATCCTTTCAGGTTTTCAAAACAAGACAGTCAAAAGGAACAAATATGAACTAACTGGAGTATATTGTAGGATGCACTTGACATAATAATAGTATAATACACAAAATTATCACCGTATGATGAATAATTTGGGATTCCCCTGATTTAGGAAATCATTTTTAAGTTACTAACATGGTTGCTTACCTGCACTGTCTTCCCAAGACCCATTTCATCAGCCAGAATTGCTGCAAAGATAAAGAGGAGAGACATTAACACTCATAACCTACTATTTTGGGGGCAGACGATTAAAAAAAAGTTAGCAAAGCGATAATAAGTAAAGTAAAATCATTTATGGTGCTCCCATATGCATCACATAATAATGGATGGCATATAGCTGTCATAAAATGAATACATATACAAACAAATTATTAGACAAAAATACAAAATAAAACCTAAATTTAACATTAATATGTCCTTGACTAACAGTATTCAAGCTAGTCACCAGTTAAACATCTACCCCCTCTGTCCCATAATAAGTGCTCTTTTAGAAAATCTAAGACATATAGTGAGGATGAAAAATGTCTTATATATCCCTAATCAATCGGTTTAGTCGGCTTTGGAAGCTAAGGTGGGACACACGGATTTTGTCCTTGTTTAATGCATGCTCGTGAACTGGGCTGAAGGTGAAGAATGAATGCTTTTATATGGTCTGAGAACTAAACGACCACTCTTTTCTACGACAAAAATTGAACTCCAAAGGGCACTTAATTGGGACAAAGGGAGTACATATGCAGTGATACGCCCTGGTATCAATTCGGCATACCTGCATCCTACCACTGTATGGGGTGCCCCCCCCCCCCAAAAAAAAAACAAAGAAAGAAAGCATGCTAAAGCCTAAAGGAACGAAAAGGCACAACTAAAGTGTTTTCAATCAGAATGATTTTCACCAATGCGAGTGTTACTTACAAAACTCAAATCTGTGCAGAAAAAAGAATTAGTGAATGCATGACTGGTTATTGCAGCAGGCAATGGCTGCAGAAACAACAGGATGCTCTCTGAAAGCAATTACAGGCAACTCCATTGGCAAATAATGTTATGAGCAATTGAAAGTGCTAAGCTCAGCAACTCAATACGTAAAAACTTCACCTCCACCAATGCTTTTCCGGTGCAATAGGAGAAGGAAATTAACTCCCACGAGCTGATACGGCTTCAAAACAGGGTCAAACCCTGAATTCTCACTTGTGCATGCAGCATCCACATCTTCCTGTTCCAAAGTTAAAACATCTCATTGGATCAAAACATTGGTTACCCAAAACCTTTATCCCAAAGTAAAAACCTTAAATTACATGTACCAGACAATACCTGAGTAACAATCCGGCAAGCGGAAGCATCTATCTCGGCGTAGCTTTCAATATTCCGTGCTGCTGATGAGCCAAAAAGCTCTTGGCGCAGATCCGCTGAGATGCGGGAGCACTTGCGCAGCGCTATTCCTACCACATCCCCCTCGCGCTCCTCCAAATCCACACTTCGCCCTCCGTTGAAGTCCTCATCTTCATCCTCATTCTCCAGCTCCGACCAGTTCACCCTGTCATCCTCCTCCACATCCACTGCTCCATCGGGTACAGGCACATCACTGTCATCATCGTCCCCAATCACAAAACGGCGACCAGAGGTGCGTTGCTGGGGAGGTCTCAGATCCTGGTAGTCAAAATCATCATCATCTAGATCTAAGTCTTCATCTTCCTCGGAGATGTCAATGGCAGCAGTTACCAACCGATGACCAGCAGTGCGGCGCGGGCGCAGTGTCCCGGAAGACGAAGCTGGAAGGTCCATGTCATGATCTGTGAGGTTGAAGTCATCATCCTCGCTTTCAGATAGCCCTGTGTTAGCAGGGGCCTTTGAGGGTTTTGGATTGTGGTGGAATGAGCCAATTGATGTAGGAGCCTGTGAATGGGGTCGGTGTTGTGGACGCTTCAGGATTTTTTTGCTCTTCCCTTTGCCGCGCAGATGTGTATTCCTCGACGAGGAGGCAGGAAGGTCTAAGTCGTCATCCTCGGACAAGTCAATGGCAGCAGTTAACAACCGGCCATCACTAGTAGTAAATTGCCGGAGCGATGTTCTGGAAGACGAAGCTGGGGGTAGTGGGTCTGTGATGTCGAAGTCATCATCCTCACTGTTAGATAGCCCTGTAGTGCCAGCGGCCTTCGAGCGTTTGGGATTGTGGAGGGACGAGCCAGTTGTCGTTGGAGGAGCCTTCGAATAGTGCCGGTGCTGCGGGCTCTTCAGGGCGCGTTGGCTCTTCCCTTTGCGGCTCAGGCATGACGTCCCCGGAGGCGTGATGTCGAAGTCGTCGTCATCGCTGCCGGAGACCCCCAAGGCAAAGGGCTTACGACTGTGACCAAAGGAACCAGTCGACGGGGGAGCCCGCGAAAGGGCCCCGCGATGCGGGCGCTTGACGCCGCGTTGGCTCTTCGCGGCGCGGTGCGACCTCCCGCCGGCACCTAGGTCGAAGTCGTCGTCGTCGTCGTCGTCGGAGAGGACGACAGCTGCTGTGCTGGTGGCGGCGGAGGAGGAAGCTTTCAGGTTGTAGCGGAATGAATCGATCGGCGGTGGAGGTTTCGTGGGCGGCTGGTTGGAGCGCTTGAGGACGCGCGAAGGCTTGAAGTGGTGGTGCGACCACTCGTCGTCGGAGATCTCTTCGAATGGTCGAGGCATCGGGGCGTGGCGGCGACCGCAGCCCGCTGCTACACCTGCGGGCTGCGGCTGGGGTCTAGGGTTTTCTAGGCGGCGGGGGAAGCCCGGCGGAGGAGGGAGGCGAGGAGGCAAGGCCGCGAGGGGCTAGGAGGCGGCGCGGCGGCGGCGGAGAGGGAGCACGGGAGAATTGGGGAGGGAATTTTGGCGGCCTGAGAAGTGGCAGGAGTGGCGGCGCCGAAGACGAATAGACCGCCAATTGCTTTTCTGGAGAAGGGGCGCAGCGTAATTTCCACTTTTGGGGGGCAGTTTCCACATTGTTCGCAAGTTTTCGAAACCTTTGCAATTATATTCTCTCCGTCCCGTAATATAAATATTTTTTTTATTTTTGCACAAACATATGATCATTCATCTTATTCAAAAAATTATAAAAATATTATTTTTTTATAACATGTTCCATCGTCATATATATTTTAAGTATATCGTAAGTGTTTTTTACATTTCTATATTTTTTTTGAAGCATCCATGCCGAGTTGCCGTGCTGAGTCGAGAGGGATGATTCTGAACTTGGCTTACGTTAGACCAATGTTGGTACCAATAGTAGGGTATCCTAACTTAGACCCTAAACTACTTGGCAACAAGGCCCACAACGACGTCGGTCTGGCTCTACATCTCAGCAAAGGCCCACCACAACAACTTCTCCTCAGCGTCCGTCCCGCTCGAGGTGGACGACCACCCTCGAGCGGGAATGTCCGCGACGTTCGAGGCTCGGCAGCCAGGCTCGAGGGAGACGTTCACCCTCGAGCCAGCGTTTCCGTCACGTTCGAGGCTCGGCAAGCTCGAGCTTGCGGGCCAAGCTCGAGCCTGCCACGCCGGGAGCAACGCCCGAGACTCTGCGACCATCACCACCGATCATAATGACTCTCCTCTGCGGTCAAAAAGAAGGATTCACTGCGCCACGCCACCGCCCATACTGCGGAGAAGACATCGGTCAAATCCACCTGGCACGGTGGATTCTGATCTGACACTGCACAGGTCGGTCCTGGCAGTGATACTGTGCCAACTACTCCTTTGACTTTGCTTTCCTCGGATGCGCTATCATCCTCGATGGCAACCCTCGAAGGAAACTACGGAGCTTCGATCCGGGCGCTGTACTCAAGTTGCCACCCTCGAAGTCCTGATCTGTCGCAAGAAGAACATCACATCAACCACTGTCATGTCGTCCGCCGGAGTTGGAAGGCGCGATTCCCGCTCGCATCGTGCGCGGCATAGGCAGCACAGTACACTTAGCATGTCTGCGCCACGAACGCATGTACTCTCACGCCCTCCCCCTTATGCCTATAAAAGGGGAAGGGAAGCCCATGCAAAAGGGCAAGTGACAGCAGGTTCACACCACAGAACACATACAAACGCACTTAGCCACCAAAAAGCTCAGTGACTTTGGAGCTCACCTCCTTCTCCCATCTTGCTTGTAAACCCCTACTACGAGCAATACGAAACTGGTGCTCGGCACCAATGCTAGGCGTACGGCCCCGTGGCCGAAACCAGGATAAAAACTCCCGTCTCTTCACCCGCCATCGGGGCAACGAGTGGATTAGCACCGCAATCACTTGTTTGTGCCGGTGTGACCAAATCAGGCACCGACAGTTGGCGCGCCAGGTAGGGGCCAGCGCTGCGCAACTCTCGTTCCCAATGGCGAACTTCGACCAAGGACGGCCCCCGCTGGGCGAGAGCAATCTGCTCCCAGTGGGGCAGGAGATCTGGTTCGGGAGCTTGCGGTTCCAGGCATGTGGCGATGGTTACCACATGCGCATCCTCCAGGAGGAACCAAGCAACCAACTGGAGCTTCCTCATCTGCCACTGGCAGCACCGTGACGATGAAGTCGTCCCAGACCTCGCGCACGACGAGCGCGAGCTGCGAGGCACGACGCCGACGCCAGCATCCCTCCTCCCGCAAGGGAAGGGGAGATCCTGCGATCAGGGTCATGGGGAAGGGCTGCTCCTTTCCTCTCGGGACCCATTTCTGCACCGCGTGCTGCGACGGCACGTCCCTATCCCTACGGGCTACGCGGCCCCACGGCCACGTACGCCTCGTTCGTCCGCACCGCCATGAGTGCGTATGATGGCCAGCCAGGCCGTCATCCGGCCTCGGGACGCGACCTCGCCGCTCTGACACCCGACGATTCCCGCACGGAATCAGAAGATCGATACGCCTTTGAGCATGAGCACCCTGGTTGGAACTACTCGGGTCTCCGCGACCCAGAGGCCTTTCTGGCCTTCCAAACAGCGGCGGACTATTGCTTCGGCTATTCCGATGATGAGTATGATCCAACCAGGGAGTGTTTCGTCATCAGCGACGGGCGGGTCAGCGAAGGATCAACGTCGGACGACGATGGCGAGGATGACGTTCAGGGAGGCAACGGTGGCGCGGATCCAGTAGGCGCGCAGCCACCGAACCTGTCGGATCACTTGCCTTCCGAGGATGAGCGTCATCCACGCCGCCTGCCACGAGTTGCTCGCCCCCACGACTTGGGAGGTGGCGACGTCTCACCACCGGCGCGCTCCGACCACGAGCCGCCCAAACAAGGCCACGAACGGAGCACGGACGCGCGGCGTGCGGGGCGAGTAGCTCAGGCCCGCATTCTTGCCGAGGGCAGAGATGACGACCTCGCTCCCAGGACGAGCCAAAAGCTCATCGCGGCGGTCGCGCTACTCCGAGCCATGCCGGAGCCAGCTACCCCCGAGGGGCGGAAGCTGCATCTGGAGGCCCAAAAGCTGGTTGAGAACGCCGCACGACAGCAGGCCGAGAGCTCAGCCTCCCGCCTTCGACGCTCACCGGTCTCGAAGGGCGAACGAGGAGGGGAGTCATCGGTGCGCTCACCCCGGCCTAACGGCAGCACATGAGCGCAATCCCGGGGCAAATCCCACCGGGACGTTGCGCGACGTCGCACCAACGAACCACGTGCACCCGAAGCAGGAACACTTCCCGAGTGGGTGCCCGCGAGATCGCGCCTCCGGGACACCCGAGGCCCGATCAACGATGGCGACGCCCGCAACACGCTGAACCAAATGAGGCAGCGAGAGGGAGCCTGGACCCACCAACGCGGGCGCACCGACGTTGGGTGGAACCGGGATGCGGCCCCGGAGTCAGCGGGAACGCGGGTGTTTAGTCGCAACATCCACACCGCTCCGATTCCCCCTCGCTTCCGATAGCCTACTACCATCACCAAATACTCTGGGGAAACGGACCCCAGGGTATGGTTGAACGACTACTGCCTAGCGTGCCAGCTCGGCGGCGCTACAGATGACGACATGATCATCCGCAATCTGCCACTCCACCTAGTAGATTCCGCACGGACATGGCTCGAACATCTGCCCCCCAACCGGATCCGCGACTGGAACGACCTGGTCGAGACCTTCGTGGGGAATTTCCAGGGCCCCTACGTGCGCCCCGGGAACACGTGGGACCTTCGAGGGTGCAAACAAAAACCCGGCGAATCCTTGAGGGACTTCATCCGGCGCTTCTCCAAGCGCTGCACCGAGCTTCCCAACATCACCGACCATCAGATCATCCACTCCTTCCTCGAGAGCACCACATGCTATAGCTTGGTGTGCAAGTTGGGGAGGAACCCTCCCCCCGACGCAAACCGGCTATTCGAGGTAGCCTCCAAGTACGCTTCGGGGGAGGAGGCGGCCAACGCCATCTTCAACGGCAAGAAGGGAAAACGCCCCGAGGAGACGCCCGCGGAGGGCAGCAAGCCAAGGTACCCCTCGAAGAAGTAAAATCAACGCAAGAAGGGGAAGAAGTCTCGAGCCCCTAGTGAGAAGGGCAACAACGACAAACGAAGTCCCCGCAGTGGACCCTAACCACAAGGGGCCTCGAGGCCCTCCATGTGGAGGGGTGTCTCTGAGGCCAACGGGTACCCCAAGGTGGAACAAGTGTTGTTCATCGTGGGAGGACCCGCCGCCGATGGAAATCCTCGCGGACGCCTGGAACATCCAACAGCTAAGTCGCTTCTACCCCTAGAGCGGCTTCAGACCCTCGAACCTTTTTCGTACATACTTTCGATTGTACAAACTCTTGATTAAGTATTTGGCTTAGCTCCCGCAAGTTGTGAACGAATCAAGTGGACTCGAGTCCACTAACACTTGAATGGGGTTTGGTCCTACCCTCGCTAGGACCATCCCCCCTCGGGGGCTACAACAGGGACGAACCCCCGAAAAAATCAATGCTTTTTTCAAAATTCTTGTGATATCTCGAGCGTATCGCCAAGTGCTCTTTTGCAACCCTCGAAAGGAGGACACTAGGCGTGAAACGAACAAGGGCAGGGTCGCCTGAGCCGAGTGCCCGCCTACGCCTCGAGGCTACGGCAGCACCTCACTTCCCTCCGCCTAAGTCATTCACGTACGATCGATACTAGTGGCCACTTCCTTTCAAGGCGCATGCATTGGACACAACGTGCGTCGCAGAGATACCGTTTGAAAATAAACCTCGTTTAACGATACAAATGATGTTTAACGAAAACAAGTAGGATGTATGAAAACAAACGAACTGTTCTTACATCAGGAAACGCAAGTCTCTAAACTACTATTTACACTCGGGCTCGATGTCCCGAGGCTTTCAGGTTCCACACCCACCGCCAAGGTCGTCCCAGCCACCGTCATCTTCGCCCGGGAAGAGGACGCTCTTCCGCCGACCGAGCAGTCGTGCGGTCACTTCGCCCAGGCCACACCACGCCTGAAAAGGCGCGCCCACTCCCCCATGAAGTCGCAGTAACTGTCCTAACGGTCATCATGATCCCGCACGAAGCGGTGGAAGGCACGTGGAGGGAACGCTCAAGGCATCCCCCCTCAAAGGGAGGAAGTCATCGTTCTACTGATCAGGGGTTCGAGACCTGGCCCATCGAGGGTTCCATAGGCACCCCAGATCGATCGAGTCAGGGACGCTCGGCGGTACCCACGAATAAGAGCCTCGAGCCCATGTGTTCGAGTAGATCCGTCAAGCACGTTCAAGGCTGGTCGAAAGTGCCTAGATCGAGGGACCCCACGAGGGGGAGCATCGAGCCCTCGACCTCTATCGAACGAGGTCGAGTCCCGTCTAACATACTTTTGCGAAAAGCTTTCACGGGCGTGTCCTAAGACCACGAGCCTACCCTCATCGAATAGGGCATGGACGTCCGCTCGAACTACCCGCTACCAGCTCACCCAGGCATCCGTGGTACGATCCCAATCGTGGGAAGCACGGATCGCCTCATCCTCGACCCCTCGAAAGAGACCATGAGGTACGAAGAAAGCTCGAGATTTCCTCGAACCACGTCAAACAAGGCTAGGTTCGAGGACCTCAGGCGTTGTGGACGGACCCACCCCTGGGGAAGCAACGAAAATCCCTCACATCGAGCTGAGACCTTGAGAGAGTGTCAACCACTCTCCCAAGGCCTCGAGGGCTACACCCGCGGGTGCGCTAGCGCCCCCCCACGGATTCCTAGAACCCGCGAAGGGACGAAGGCCTCGAAAGCCTCGACGAACACCAACCTCCGCAGGATTGAACCTCACTCCTGCGGAGGCTTGGGGGCTACTGTTGGGTACCAATAGTAGGGGTACCCTAACTTGGACCCTAAACTACTTGGCAATAAGGCCCACAAGGACGTCGGCCTATCTCTGCATCCCAGCAAAGGCCCACCACAACAACTCCTCCTCAGCGTCCGTCCCGCTCGAGGTGGACGACCACCCTCGAGCGGGAATGTCCGCGACGTTCGAGGCTCGGCAGCCAGGCTCGAGGGAGACGTTCACCCTCGAGCCAGCGTTTCCGTCACGTTCGAGGCTCGGCAAGCTCGAGCTTGCGGGCCAAGCTCGAGCCTGCCATGCCGGGAGCAACGCCCGAGACTCTGCGACCATCACCACCGATCATAATGACTCTCCTCTGCGGTCAAAAAGAAGGATTCACTGCGCCACACCACCGCCCATACTGCGGAGAAGACATCGATCAAATCCACCTGGCACGGTGGATTCTGATCTGACACTGCACAGGTCGGTCCTGGCAGTGATACTGTGCCAACTACTCCTTTGACTTTGCTTTCCTCGGATGCGCTATCATCCTCGATGGCAACCCTCGAAGGAAACTACGGAGCTTCGATCCGGGCGCTGTACTCAAGTTGCCACCCTCGAAGTCCTGATCTGTCGCAAGAAGAACATCACATCAACCACTGTCATGTCGTCCGCAATCACTTGTTTGTGCCGGTGTGACCAAATCAGGCACCGACAACCAAGTTCCATTCTAAAGTCTATCATGTGCCTTAACAGAGTTAGATCACCTTATTAGAAGTTGTGAATACAAGTCTTAAGAACCACTCTTATGGCATAACCTTTTATATTGGTAGTGATAGATTAACTGTTGGTCAAATGTTAAAAAGTTACACACAATTTATATTTTAGATCATATGGAGTATGATGAAGGTCCTTCAAAAGCAGTCTTCACATTATAGATGTAATTCTTATAAGGAATAAAATGGTCGAGTGCATACAAAGTGTTTTTTTAAAAAAAAATAGTTGCAAACATACGAGACAAACATAACTGATGATGAGAACTCAAATCTAGGTCATAGGAATCTTGATCCAAGGGAAGCGCGTAGGGAGAATTTGCAAAATCACTATCCACTTAATTATACTTTTGTAAATCTTCCCTTCCACCTTTTCTCTTGAATCAAGATCATGTGATTCAAATTTGAGTTCTCATAATTCTCACAAGAATTGGATTCTAATAGGATACGTTGCCAACATACAATTAGGCCTATTAAATATTTGCTTTTTATAAGGAATAAAAGTCTAGTTTTGTTCTTACATGTTACAAATTCTCTGTTATCTCATGTCCTCACTGTCTCCATGGAGCAATCGTGTTGGTCTTGTTCTCCCTCTACTCTGATTATTATGCGCCACAATCTTCATTCGCTCTTCGTATGTCTCCTTTATCTACCTTACCCATGCCAACCCCTCTGTCCCTCTCCTCTGGCAACACCTACTTTGACTATGTGAAGTCCTATGTCACTTCTTTTGCCCCTTTTTCCATCTATTTCGATGGTTTTCACCTCATCGCATCTTCATTAGCTCTCTTCTCCCTTTACTCTGGCTGTGTACTACCCATTCTATCCCTCTCCTTCATTTGGAGCTGAAGGAGGAGAGCCGAAGGCAGAGGCCTCGACGAGGAGAGGGCGGAGCCCGAGCATCAAGTGGTTCACAATGATGTTCAATTTTGTCTAGTATGTTGGAGCACAACGCGTATACGGTGGACGTGGACAGACGACGATGATGACGAGCGGATGGTGATGAGACGAGGATGTATTAATGGACATTTTGGTATTTTTTCATCTTTTGCGTCCTTTTGTTCGTCTTAGTGTAGGATCAAGGATTACCGACTAGAGGGGGGGTGAATAGGCGGTTTTAAACTAAAAGCACAACACTTGAAAATTTAATTAGAAACACAAAATAAATTCTACAACTAGTGAAACTAGCCTATGTCAAAGGCTTGCAACCTAGGATGACAAGATACAATTCAAGTTCTAGGTACCCACACATTTCTCACCAACTCCCATACTCCCATACCTCATTTCATGTGAAGTTGTTCAATTCATCTTGCATGGCTAGAACCCAATCCGGATCTCCAAGTGCTTATTCTACCTTAAGAGGTTCCAAAGAAGAGACAAAGGAGTAAAATCCACAAAAATTTTACAAGCGTGAGCGAGTGGTTACCCCTTTTCTTATACTATCAAGAATATTCTTGACGGAGTGATCTCTTTGAACTCTTCGGTGAACTCTAGGATGAGCAACTTTTGATTGTCTTTGAATGGGTTGCTCATCTTCATCATCATCTTCATTTTGATTTACATTTACTTGATCACCACCTTCTTCATGAGTTTCTTGACTTAGGCTTTGAGCTTGGTCATCAACTTGAACTTGCTCTTGATTTTGCTCTTGACCTTCATGAGAGCTAGGTGGTTCAACTCTTGTAGATGATGATGGTTCCTTTTCTTGCACTTGAGCTTCCTTCTCTCTTGGTCTAACTTCACCAATGGCCATTCTCATGATAGCTTCACTTGGAGGTTCTTTTTCCTCTACAAAACTTGGATTAACTTGCTCTACTTGAGAGCCGTTGGTTTCATCAAATCACATCTACCGAGATTTCAACACAACCGGTGATTTTGTTGAAAACACGATAGGCATGCTCGTTACTACCATAACCAAGAAGAAAGCCTTCATCTACCTTTGGTGCAAACTTTGAGCTTTTGGGTTTCTTGTTAAGTCTAAAACACTTGCACCCAAAAACTCTAAAGTAGTGCACCTTAGGTTTGTTACCGGTTAGGAGTTCATATGTCGTCTTGCCAAGAACCTTGTGAAGATAGAGTCGGTTGATGGCATGACAAGCGGTGTTGATTGCCTCCGCCCAAAATTGATCCGAAGTCTTGTATTCATCAAGCATGGTTCTAGCGGCTTCAATAAGAGTTCTATTCTTCCTCTCCACTATACCATTTTGTTGAGGGGTATAGAGAGCGGAGAACTCATGCTTGATTCTCTCTTCATCAAGAAATTCTTCAATATTTGTGTTCTTGAACTCGGTGCCATTGTCACTTCTAATGTTCTTGACTTTCACTTCAAATTCATTTTGAGCTCTCTTGATAAATTTCTTCACAATACCTTGCACTTCACTTTTATCTTGCAAAATGATTACCCAAGTGAAGCGAGAATAATTATCAACAATGACAAGACCATATTTGTTACCACCAATGCTAATGTATGCAACAGGACCAAATAAGTCCATGTGTAGGAGCTTGAAAGGCCTTGTTGTAGTCATCACGTTCTTGACGGGGTGTGGAGCTCCAACTTGCTTTCCAGCTTGACATGCACTACACAACCTATCTTTCTCAAACACAACATCGGTTAGTCCTAGGATGTGCCTACCTTTTTGAAGTTTGGCCAAGTTCCTCATCCCAACATGAGCTAGACGGCGGTGCCATAGCCAACCTATGTTAGATTTTGCCACTAAACAAGTCTCAGGCGTCACTTTATCAATTATGAAATCAACTAAATATCTTTGCTAGTAGAAGCATTAGAGTCAAGGTTAGCCTTGGATGAAGAAGATGTGCTCTCCCAAAGAACACTATAGTTCACTTCAATATCTTTGCATTTGATCTCTAAGCATGATAAGATTTATTGAAGTTCACCATTTTGCTCTTTTGGATAGCAAGAGATTCATTTGCCAAAGTGAGATCCTTCGACATCTTCTCTTTAGAGTCATTAGCCATAAACAAGTCTACTTCTAATTTCTCTACCTTTCCTTTTTCCTTAGCAAGAGCTTCTAAAGCACGGTTTTGCTCCTTCTAAGGATGAACAAGTCTTCTTGCTTTACAAGGAGCTCATCCCTTTTATCTAGCTTCTTAGCTAGCTTTTTAATTTCTTTATCACCTTTCTTCTCGAAACGTTTTATCATGTTTTCCTTAACCATTTCATCCTCATCACTAGATTCATTTTCTATGTCATTGCAAGGAGGGGTAGAGGAAATAGATTTGAATGTCACCTTAGTGACCTTAGCCATAAGGCAAAGAGGGGCATGGTCTTCATCATCACTATCGGACAAGTTGGTGAAGAGACGGCTTGATAAAGAGCTTGGTTTATGGATGGCAAGAGTTGCTACATTCTCATCTTCCGACTCTTCATCACTTAATAGCCATGCCATAACAAGATGAGCTAGTCTTGAGTACTTCTTTTTATGATCATAGCTCTTCTTGTTGTCATAACTTCTCTTGTTCTCTTCTCTCTTGTCCTCTTTCTTGTGCTTACCATCTTCCTTCTTGTTGGGACACTCGGCAATGAAGTGTCCATATTCACCACATTGGTAGCATGGTCTCTTCTTGCTTCTTCTAGTGTCCTTGCTCCCATTTCCTTTCTTGAAATTTCTCTTCTTAAAAAACCCTCTAAAGTTCTTGATAAGCAATGCAATTTCTTCATCGGTGCTCTCATCTTCATCACTTGTATCTTCCTTCTTGGCTTTGGATGACTTCCTTTTTTCTTCACCTTCTTCTTTTGTCTTCAATGCAATATCCTTCTTGTTCTTCTTGCTTAGGGCCACTTTTGCTTCCTTCTCGGCAAGTTCATGTTGAAGCAACTCGCTAAGAAGGTAAACCGGCGTCATCTTCTTCAACTTCTCATCTCTTCTAATAATTTGGGCAAGATGAAAGTTTTTTGGAGTGAATGCCTTCAATAATTTCTTTGTGGCTCGATAGTCACTCCACTCTTCACTTCCAAGTGCTCTAATGGTGTTGATCATCCCCATGAGCCTATCAAACATTTGTTGAGCGGTCTCATTATCAAGCATGACAAACTCTTCTAGTTGATTATATAGCAAATCAATTTTACCCTCCTTGATCATAAATGTCCCTTCATGTGACTCTCTAAGAATATCCCAAATATCCTTTGCCACCTCCACATATTGAATCTTGTTGAATTCTTGAGGAGACAAGGAGTCGGTGATGATTCTTGTAGCTCGAGCGTTGCGGTAGTAGTCTTGTGCAAGCTCCGGAGTCATCTTCCCTTTCTTGGGCTTCTTCACACCTACACACACAATCTCTCAAAGAGAGGGGTGAAGCCCGAAGAGATGCAATTTCATGTCATAGGCCCATTTTGAGTAGTTTGTTCCATCAAAATATGGTGCCTTGCCAAGATTAATAGATTGAAAATGAGATGCATTGAAATTAGATATCTCATTGTAGTCAAATGGAACACGAGTTAACTCCCTTGACTTGTGTTTCTTCTTCTTCTCTTTCTTCTCATCCTCCTCTAGCTTCTTTAGCTTCTTTTTCAACTTTTCTATCTTCTTAGCCTTTGAGTCAGCGTCCGAACTCTCATCCGAGCTAGAGTCTGAACTTGAGCTTAAGCTTCCACTTGGTGTGGGTGATGCATCTTTCTTTGATCTTTTGCATCTTGTTCACTTGAAAGAAGTTTTATCTTCATTATCTTGATTCTCGACATCTTGATGATGTCCATGTTTTCTTCACATTCAATCCTCGACATCTTGATTCTCTTGAGCGGTTAAGCCTTGACAAGAGCCTCGGCTCTGATACCAATTGAGAGGATCTTGTAGATGCCTAGAGGGGGGTGAATAGGCGTACCTAATAAAATCTGAAAATTCTTTCTTCACAAGTTGTCAGTGAAACCGGATCTTCCGAGTACCTCTAGGAAGATCCGATGACCGGATCTTCCGAGACTTACTAGAAAGTTCCGATGTGAAAATAACCTTTGCTCGTGATTCAAAATCTAACAAGTTATTCGCAATTTCACTTGAATAGAAAGTTTACAGAGGTACTCTAAGAGCTATACATGATGATCAAATACAACGGAAACCTTTATAGAGATAGATCGGGCAATATATAGCAAATATGAGAATATATGAACAAAATAAAGTAAGCAACACAAAGAGACACGAGATTTGTTCCCGGAGTTCACTCCCAAGGGAGCTACGTCTCCGTTGAGGTACCCACAAAGGGTAGAGTCTCTTTCAACTCGTTTCCTCCCCCAATCGACCACAAAGATCATGATTGAGTCACTTACTAGATGGTTCCACACAAGAAACGGGTGATACAATCTTCCAAGGCGCTCCCACAAGCTAGGTGCTGCACTTGGTGACCTCTAACCGTCTAGGAGCAAGCTCCAAGAGTAACAAACGCGAATCACAAGCCAAGAATGCTTCAAGTGCTTCTTGAGATGAACAAATGCTTCTCCTCACTCAAAGTCAACACCCAAACCTCAAATCTCTTCTCTCAACCAATCCCCAAATGAATTTTGGCTAGGGCAAGGTTTGCAGGGGAGTGGAGTGAAGGGGAGAGAGCTCAAGAAGTGTTTTTCTGTTTAGTTTTGCGAGGTCGGGTTGAAGGGGTAAGAGAGGGGGTATTTATACCCATCCCCAAAATCTAACCGTTATGTTCTGAATCGGGTAAACCGGAACTTCCGAGTACTATTCGGATCTTCCGGACAGGTTTAGGTTAGCTGTAAAAATCCTAAGTGTACTGCCAAACCGGAACTTCCGATTCACAAAATCGGAACTTCCGATTTTGCCAAATTTTACTCAGTACCTTTTCGGATCTTCCGATTCACAAAATCGGATCTTTCGGTTTTGCCATTTTCTACTCAGTACCTTTTCGGATCTTCCGATGAAGAAAACCGGAACTTCCAGTTTTACACAAAACCGAACCGGAAGTTCCGAAGAACAACCGGATCTTCTGGAATTCTTTGAGAAAGTGAGTTTTTCCCCTTTTTGTCTCTCAAAGTTAGTTTTCATCTCAATATAGCACTTTAACAACCTTGATTCATCATACACGTCCCCCTTGATAGTACGGTGTTTCCTGTACTCAAATTCAAAGAATAAATTCAATTTAAATCCTCCATATGAGCTTCACACCATATAATTTGAATTGGGGACCTCCTTTGTATATATTCTTTTTCTTATTTCATTTAGCACCTGCATATATCTTTATAAAAGTATGAAACCTCCAAATTATGGTTGTTATCACCAACAAAACCACTAGGGGGCCAAATGCACTTTCAATAAGCTTAATGAAACTGTTAGTCCTCAGGGTATTGTCATTAATTACCAAAACTCTAAACTAGAGGCTTAGATGCTTTCAATCTCCCCCTTTTTGGTAATTGATGACAACCACATGTAGAATAGATGAAAAAGTTGATTTCAAGTCTACTTCACATATGAAATATGAGGAAGACTTGTGATGAACATTTGATATACCTTGTCCTTGATTATATATGTGAAATGAAGGTAGATCAATTCCAATTTCGAGAAAAAGACTCTCCCTAAATATGTGCATCCAATGTTTGAATATATTTGTTGCACATATTCATTATAGATAAAATATGGATGAAGCTTCTCATGGCATATATATAATTTTTTTAAATAAAACGAGCGGTCAAAGTTGGGGCCGAAAAAAATCAAACGACTTATATTTTGCAAGATAAAATATCCAATCTTGCCCCTAAACTTTAGGTCATTTGTCAATCACCGCTTGCTTCCCCTGCTGTTGTGCTGTGTTAGCTTGTCACGCCTCTCTCTCCCCCTGCTGCCTCCCTGCCTGCTGTGCTGGTGCTAGCTGACTGCAGTGCGGGTGGTGGTGGAGGCAGAAGCAGGCCTCAGCGAGAGGTGCCAGCGGCACAGCAAGCCAAAGAGGAGGCAGCGCTGGGCCTCGACGAGCGGCAGCGGCGGCGAAGGCAGTGGTGCCTCGGTGAGCGGCGGCGAAGGCAGTTATATATGGCCAAACGGGCTCGGCCCGCTGGGCCGGCACTAGCACGGCCCGAACACGACACGGCCCGACCACGACACGGCCCGATTGCCATCGTGCTAGTGCCGTGCCCGTGCCCGGCCCAGTGCCGTGCTTGGGCCGCGGAGCCGGCCCGCGGCACTAGCACGGGCACGGCCCGCTTAAACAGGCGGCACGGCCTCGGCCCGCAGGCGGCACGGCCTCGGCACGCCAGGGCCGTCGGATGGGCGTGAGGGTGCCTCTCGACCGTTGAATCCGATCGTTGGGAGGCGCCCTATACAAGCCGTCGGCCGTCGCCGCCCCCCTCTCGCAGCCCTAACCCTAATTCATTTCCCTCCCCTCTCTCGGCTCTCGAACGACTCGCTGCGGCAGCTGCGGCTCTCCGCTCTCATCCCTCTTCAGTCCTCTCTTCGCTAGATCTCCGGTGGCCTCGCGCCGCCGGTGGCCGGCACTGGCACACGGCACGGCCACCTACCACCCTGATCTCGATCTGTAACCGAGGATGTAGCTACATCCTTTCGTTGTCCTTGTCCTCGTCCTCGTAGCCGACGCCGTCCTGCTCACTCTCTGTCCCTGCTGGTGCTCCGGATCTAGATCCGTTGAGGGACCACTCGGCTTCCGGCCATCGTCATCGCCGCCGACGACTTTGGTGCTCCGGCTGCAAAGGTATGAACCCTAACCCTAGATCTGGTCTCTCTTCGCTTCTGTGTGGTACGAACTCTAATCCTAGATCTTGTTTCTTTGGCAGCCGTTGAGGGACCAAGTCATTGGCGGCTGACGATGTCGTCCGACGAGGAGACGGTCGAGATCGACATGAACGATGAGAGACGGGGGTGAGAGCTGGCCGGAGATGACGACGAGGATGACTTGTGCGAGGACCGGGAGTTTCTATTCGGCAGAGATGCTCCCATCATCGTCGACGCAGACGGCGATGGTGAGCTACCTGAGCCTGAGCCTCTGCCGGACGACGGCAACACCGGCAAACGCACACGTCCCTCCACCTCTCCTGTTTGGGATGATTTCGAGAAACTTTACACGATTGTCAATGGTAAGCGGGTAAGGACTGGTGCCAAATGCCTCTATTGCTCGAAGGTGTACTCTGGTTCTTCCAGAGGTGGTACTGGACACCGTTCTCGCCACATTGCTGCTTGTGTTAAGAGGCGTGAGAAGTGTCGCTTGACTCAGTCTCAGATTACCTTTAATCCTGATGGTCGTGTTCGTGCTTGGGACTATTGTCCTCTGGTTGCTCGTACTCAGCTTGTTCGTTTGATAGCTAGACTTGATGTCCCTATCTCTATGGGTGAATCTGCGGCTTTTGAAGAATACATTAAAATTGCTCATAACCCTAGATATGCTAAAGTTTCTAGGCAAACCACCACTAGAGATATAAGCAAGTACTTCAATGAGTGCAAGGCTAATCTGATTGAAACTTTGAAGTCCTCTGTTAATGTTGTGTGTTTGACATCTGATATTTGGTCTGGTAATGCCAAAGAGGATTATCTTAGTGTTGTTGCACACTATATTAATTCTGATTGGCAACTAGAGAAAAGGGTGCTTGGTCTAGTTCTTATTGATGTGTCCCATAGTGGACAAAACATTGCTGAACGTGTTACTTCTGTTATTGATGAGTATGGTGTGTTTGCTGTTACACTAGACAATGCTTCATCTAATGTCTCTGCCATGCAAAAGATGAGACCAATCCTGTCTAAATACCTTGGCATTCAAGTTCCTGATAATGATGATTCTGAAGTTGCTAATAGTATATTTTTGCATCAGCGTTGTGCATGTCATATCATTAATCTGATTGTTAAGGAGACTCTCACTTCTCTTAAGCCTTTGATTGAAACATTTAGAACTGCTATATCATTCATCAATTCATCTAATCAAAGAATTGCTGCATATAAAAGCTACTGCATTGCAACTAATGCTACACCTAGAAAGTTTCAGCTTGATATGGATGTTAGGTGTAATTCTACCTATCTAATGCTTAAGCATTTGTTTCCTCATAAGGCCCCTTTCACTACTTTCATCCATGCTCAGTACCCTAGGGTTGAAGGTGAGGGCTTGCTGTTAACTGATGAGCATTGGTTGAGGGCACAGAAAGTTACTGCATTTCTTGAATTGTTTTATAATGCAACTGTTGACTTATCTGGTGTCTATTATCCCACATCACCACTTATGATTCATTATCTTCTTAAGATAGCTCTGCACTTGCAAAACTATTCTAATGATGTGCACATCAGATCTGTTATTCAACCAATGATTGATAAATACATGAAATACTGGAGAGACATACATGTGCTTTATTCTTTTGCATTCATCTTGGACCCTAGAGCTAAAATGAAAGGTTTTAATAGGGTGCTTAGAAGGTTGGGTGCTCTCACCAGTACAGATTATTCTACTTACCAAGTTGAAACTAGAGCTAGGTTGACTGATGTGTATAACAAATATGATGCTAAGTTTGGTGCAGTTAGGTTGAAGAGAAATGACCCTCCTCAGCCTCCTGGTAAGTCAAGGACTGCTTGGGATGAAATATTTGATGATGATGTAGGTTCTGCTGTGTGTGGTAGCACTTCCTCTATCTCTGGTTCTTTTATCATGTCTAGAGATACATCTGCAACTTCTCTTTTGCATGCAGTGACCTCATCTGCTTCTGCTTCTAATGCTTCTGAACTTGTCTCATATTTAGACTGTGACACTATCAACCATCTTTCTGATGACTTTAACATTCTGAATTGGTGGCATCAGCATAAACTTACTTATCCAGTCCTTTCTATCATGGCTAAAGACATCTTAACATGTCCTGTTTCTACTATATCATCAGAGTCTACCTTTAGCATGACTGGCAGGATCATCGAGGAGCGTCGAAGGAAGCTCAAGCCGGAGATGGTGGAGATGCTCACCTGCATCAAGGACTGGGAGGCTGCAGAGTTGAGGCTGCAACAATTTGTCGAGGACAGTGAGCTTGAAGATGCCTTCAAAGGCATTGAGCTTGATTCATGATCTATTTATGTAATGGTCTGTAATAATTAGAGTAGGCTTTGGACTTGGACTTTCTGCTCATGGAACATTGAATCATTGATGTAATGAACTATATTAGAGCTTGGCTGTACTCTTTTCCTGTCTAGGGTTTCTCACAAGGGTGAGTTTTCCCTAGATAGGTTTTTAATGAGGCAGCCATTGCACTAAGCTCCATCTTTTGTTAAATCTGTGTCTCCTAGATAGGTTTCTCGTGCTAGTGCCGGCACGGGCACTATAGTGCCTCCTGGCACGGCACGGCACTATGCCATATCTGCCGTGTCGTGCTAGTGCCTGGGGTAAGGCACGGCGGCACTAAGGGGCACGGCACGGTTAGATGGCGGGCCGTTTAGTGCCGTGCCGTTTAGTGCCGTGCCAAATCGTGCCCGTGCCGTGCCGTGTCGTGCCGGCCCGTTTGGCCATGTATAAAGGCAGTGGTGCGTGGGCCTCCGCGAGTGGAGAGCAGAATCGATCCACGTTGACTATTGAAATGGAGCAAACGGTGATGGCAAATAGACCAAACAGTTACTCCGTCAGGTGTGTATGGTAACCTGTCTTGGATGGAGAATGTAACTGGCCCCGAAATCAATATTTTGAGGATTGATTTGGGCAGTTGAAAAAGTTTAGGAACGAGATTGATCCATGGTCAAGAGTTTAGGGACGAGATTGGCTATTTTGCTATTTTAGAACGAAAGAAGTAGTAGATAATATTTTCTATGAAAATGTAGTTTCACTCCGTTCAAATCCAACAAAGGCCCTGTTTAGATGAGTTGGTGAAAGTTGGCGAAATGTCACATCCATCCTTTTGGCACTAATTAGGAGTACTAAATATAGACTAATTATAAAACTAATTACACAGATGGACTCTACATCGTAAGACGAATCTATTAAGCCTAATATGTGCCGTCATTAGTGCATTTTTAATGACGGGTTACTGTAGCACGACAGTGTCTAATGACGAATTAATTAGGCTTAATAGATTCGTCTCACGATGTGGAGTCCATCTATGTAATTAGCTTATTTTTATACCTATGTTTAATACTCCTAATTAGTGTCCAAACATTCGATGTGACAAGTTGGCAAAATAAGTTGGCGAAAGTTGGCGATCTAAACAAGGCCAAAATAGTTTTAGCCGGGGGTGTCAAACATCTTCATTCAACCGACTTGAATTATTGAGCGACGATACATCATAACCCATTGCTGCGCCGCTGGCACCTCTCGACGTGAATCCACCGCCCGACGCGCCCGTTTCGTCCCCATCTCCAGTCTCGCTCGAATCCCGTTTCATGTCTGACGCGTACAAGAAAGCCAAGGCCGGCCGCCTCGTCTTCAAGGGCGGCGATGCCGCCTCCCTGAAGCCCAAGAAGCACAAGAAGAAGAATAAGAAGCCCGCCTCCGATGCCCCCGCCGACGGCGATGTCGATGCGGCAGCGGCGGCGGCAGCGGATGGTGCCGAAGCCGGAGTCGGCAGCGGCGCCGGCGATGACTACACCATCGACGCGGCGAAGAAGATGAAGTACGAGGAGCTCTTCCCCGTAGAGACGAAGAAGTTTGGCTACGACCCCGCCAACGCCGCCCGCGCCGCCGCCCGCAACCGCTCCGTCGAGGAGGCCCTTGACGACCGCGTGCGCAAGAAGGCCGACCGCTACTGCAAGTGAGGTGAGGCGTCGGGAGCTAAGCTAGGGTTTACGTTTCGTCGGAATCAGATAATCAACCCCTTAGGTTGCTGATCTCGTTTATTCAGAATCCTGTAATCGACCCCCAAGGTTCCTTTGTCTTAATCGATCTAGTTTGCCTTTTCAATTCGATGTTGAGTGATTTGATTCGTGTTGCTTGGTGCTGCCACCACTTGTGAATTTGGTCGGTGCCAGAGTGGTATATGTTCGATTGCAGTTCATCTAACTATGTTAAACCACAAAACAATAAGCTGTGAACTACAGTTCTATGATGTTTATCAATGTATGCTATAACCTGGATCACAGGAATGCGTAAAATGTTGTCCAACCAAGTCATCATAAACCGTAGACTTAAGAACCAAGTCTTGAACTCAAGATGGGGTGGATTAGGTCTTGTACATGGTAGTCCTGGTGAGAAAAAAAAAAGATGATAGAAAAAACCATGACCTGTTCAGGCTATCCTGTCGTAGGGATTTAGCAGTGATCTTATTGGTTTACTAATTACTTGCTATGTTTGCTGTTGGACACCAGAAGAAGTTCCATGTATAGTGAAGGAGCTGTGCTTTCGGCAAGACTAGGGCCACTGGCATTAGCCCTCCATCCTGGACTCTTGTTAGACTGCTAACTACTAAATGGCTGGACTCTTGTCTGTCGTCCCGGCTAGGGTTGAGCGACAGCCTACCCAGGCTTCACCATATGAGAGAGGCTGACATAGAGCGCGGACGCGAGAGATATAAGATACTCCGTATGTCTCAATGTCTGAGGTCCAGGAGAAGAATTAGGCCAAACAGCAGGGGCCAGTCTTTTCGTAATTAAAATGGACTATGGAAAAACATGTTTGCTATCAGTTTGGGCCATGACTGGAGCCACGGCCCTAGTGGCCCTAGTTGGATTACACCTGTCCATGGATGAAATATTATGTAGATCTGGTTAATCTGGGTGACCCCTCTTCTTGACTGAGCAGATCACATGTTTTTGCTGCATCCAATTCAGCATACATTGAAAGTTGCAGTATGCTTCTTAGCTTTACTTCTTCTGGGTGTTTATCATGCTATTGGAGTGATTGTCGATCAATACTGATGCCACATTTAGGTTTTTCAGTGGGGTTAATATTAGACTATTACTTTGTTTCTACTCCCTCTCTTTGCAAATCCATCGTTGTAAATAAGAGAACAACATAGTGTTCTTTGCTGTAGCCTTTGCTTCAAAATGTTATATGGCTTTATCATATTGGTTTGTTGGCACAAACTATTATATGTATGTAATAATTTATTTCTTAATTTCTTTAAGTGTCATGCTTGTATGCAGCCTGATTTCCTTTTCTACTTTCAGGCGGTTCACTTGCCGGAGCTGTCTGCAGCAGTAATGAAGATAATGCTCACTTGACTTAGCTCAGGATATCAGAGATTATCTTTGGATGAATCAGGCCCAGACAGTGTGTTGTCATTTTGCTAGCCTCAGTACTGTTCACGCATTATCTTAAATTCATATGTAACCACTCAGAAGAAGGATATGCTATATGCTGTTCTGACATAATTTTATTCTGCCCTCTTTGTGCTTGTTTTGGTCATTTAGAGAATACCAGATGGTTTACACCAGTGTTGTTGCATTTGTATTTGTAATATGGTTAGAAGCCTGGAAAGTGATTCCCATGCAGTACTGTATTTTATCCTTCCGAATGTGCTATAGTTTGACCACTTGACAGAGAACACAGGGTCCGATCAAGTAACAGCTGTATGATATATTGATCTTTATCTTCTAGTGGTAAAACCGAGTGATGTTTTACCTCCGTGTGGGTTTGTTATGGAGTGTTTGCAAACATATGCTACTATAGCACTATGTATGTTGTTCATAGGCAAGCTATGTGATGAAATTAGGGGCACTAAAAAATCAGCTGCCATGTGAGAAACACTTAATTCTAACCGATTATGTCGTTCTGCCTCCACTATTACATTTTAACAACAGTTCGGATTGTATTTCTGTATAATTGTAGTAGAGCTCAGTGTACGGGGAAATATATGCCTGCAATATTGAACAGAACTACACTGACTGACTATGGATGGCACAATGTATTCTTATCTACAGAATAGGTTTGGAGTTCATTTTTGCAGGTTTTACAGTAAATACTGACCATGCTTGGCTGTTAGTGTAGCTGAGTTTACAATTTATACTTAGTATATACAAGTTGTCTGGCTAACAAATTGTTATGTGGTGGGCATGGAGCCATGGATCCTCACTTAGTCTTGAGCCGCATGTTAATTTATTGCATCTTTAGTTGTACCATAATAATGCCTCAACAGTTCAACTGCATGTGACTTACCTTCTCTTATGTCTGCCTTGGTAATTTATACTGTATCTGTCTAGCAATAATACCAGTTGAATGGATTTATCATTGCGCTGTAAATTTTCTTTGCATGATGTATGATGATTTTCGGGAGTGATTCAGTGATTGGCACTTATGATCTTGAATGAATGCTATCCTGTTTAGGTTCCATCAACTTACTCTCAGCTCTTTCCATCCACCATGGTTGTGACTTTCATCACTTATCTTGACTACTTTAGCCTGGTAGGCTTGTAGGGATATTGGTTTTTCCACTGAAGAGAAGTCTTCTGAAAGGGGAAACATAGCTTTTACTCTACTTTCTGCTCAGTATGAGTGATAGGTGTTGGTGGATTGTCCTATCTTGACTTATCCTGCTCCCTTTACTAAGTAACATTCTGTTCGTTTATGGTTGTATTATGTAGTGTGCTTTTGGACTATAAAAGCAATAAGCTTCAGGAGGATTGCATTGTTGAAGGATGCTAAAATTTTCAGGTATATTTATTTCCTGACTATTACCAGACCTCTGTCTTTCCTAGTATGTAGTGCTAGTGCCAGTAGCACAACTATCATCCTGGCGATTTATGTTTCTGCATACCATTTATACTTTTCTAAGCATCCAGCGAGGATAGCTGACCCATATGGTTGCCGTTGCTGTTTGAGCCCAGCTGAAAGGGCGTGATTCTAGAAACATACAGATCTACAAAATGGTTCCCTTATACTGTGTGGTATTTACTGTTACCATTGGTATCTAACCACCTTCTCCAGCAATCTGTATAGAACACATAGGGCATTTTGGTAAAATAAAAAATGTGACTATGCATCCTATATTTCACGAAGGAGTCCTTTCAACTTTCCAGACTTATAAAAAGATTTGTAGTGATGTCATCTCCGCGCACCACAACTGAAAAATTCAATCATGAGTGTCAGCTCTCCCTTGATCCGTTTTAAAGTTAGCACACAAGAATAGGCACGATATGCTACGGGAGCTCTTTTGGTTGTTTTTACTGGAAGACACTGCTTCCATCTGTCATTGTCAGTTCCCACCTACATGGGGTGCCATGTCACTTATCACGAATAAGCTTTTGAATTACTAGTCATTTTTCTAGGTGAGCTTTGTTCCAAGTGTTTGACATAGGAGGGGGTCAACATAGAGTAAATAAAGGTGCATTCTGCTTGCTGGTCATTCTATTGTTCTATGAGCTCTTGATGCACTTAACCTCTTATTAGAATAAATGGTACGCATGCTTAGTGCTGGAAATCCACGCTATGTCTCTTGTCTTTGTCTCTTTCTGAAAGTTGGAGGGTCCTATGTCCATTGCTTGAGAGTACTTTGTTGGTCTTGGTAGCTGTGATAGCTTATAGTAGCTGGTTTTGGTTCCCTGGACCATATTATCGCTACAGCCTTGTTTAATTTGGACTATCCAATTCCCTCCCAATCCATATGGGTTGGAGTGGAAAATGAAGAATTTCCACCGTAATCCCTCTTAATATGGATTAAAGAGGGTTGCTATTTACTATGTATCCAAACAAGGCCTGTATTTTGATGAATTCTTTGGATCTCTTATCAAGGTCATTGAAAACTCTGGTTCCACATTTGAGTGGACATATCATCAGGTATCATTTAGTGTAGCAGTGCAGCTTCATTCTAGAATTATTAGGAAAAATACTTGTCATACATTTTCGTGGTGCAGAATACAAATGGTAACCGTTTATTGTGTTCCAAAATGGTTCTTTAGTGGGCCTGCTGTCCCTTTCTCAATGTTCCTTTTGATGAAGATAATCCAAAACCAATTACAGGTAGTGTCTTTGGCAGCTAATGGTGATAGTTTATAGATCATCACTTAAAGTGCTTTCCGTCCAACCTCTTAATTGAATCAAGACACCGGACCACTGTATTTGTTTTTTTTTAAATAACCGGACCACTGTACTTGTGGGTCATACACTCATACTATATGGTAGGATAAGTGGGATACTTTTGTAAAGAATAATGCTATAATTACATTTTACATTATTTAGGTGTGAGCCCCAGTGTTGTTCTGACTGTTGAGAGTTGAGAAACAGGATGGCATTTTATCGAGTTTCTATCGTGGATTCACCTTTGCAAATGTACTTAGAATATTAGCTGCAAACACATTACTGTCCTTTATCTCTAGATAGACTTCATGCTGGTCAATTGATTGTCATAGATTGGCGTTTTGAATACAGGCTACTTTACTCTCCTGTATCCTGCCCTTAATGTGATGATAGGCTTGCTGCCTGCCTAAGTTTTGGTCACTTCAGAGTATGACAACCGGAGTTTAGACTTTAGAATCATGGTTGGGGAAGGTCACGTGGAACATTAAAGACGGAGCTGGAGTGAAAATTACTGAACCCTTGTATTTTATTTCTTCAGGTTACTAACTTTACTGACAGTCAGGCAGCAATAACTAGTGAAAGCTCTTTTCTGGTACCATGCATGTATTTCTGTTTGCTGTAAGTCAACTCAAACTATAGCATTTTGCTGTCCTTTTGCAGCTGATCTGCCGGAGACATGGTTCCTACCTTTATTTTCTCATTTTCTTCATTTGAGCAGTAATTTCGGTGTTCTGATTTTGGTTGCAGAGCTCAGGTTAAAAGCTCTCCAATTGCCATCGTAGGTCAGACACTTCTTTCCTTGCATCCACATCGTACATCCTAGAGGCTATAAGCACTCGAAGCAGCCTTGAAATATCTCTGGCGCACCAGCATGCAACATGACCGCAATGGTAAGGTCTTTCCATGGTGCAGAGACCCAAGTGTTTTCCACAGTATGAGTCACAAAAGATGCGTTCAACCCCACATACCAATATATGTTGATACCTTCCCTCTGCACCGACCCACTGAAGGTTCACTGTGCTGTCCTGGATGAGAGTGTAATCATAATCATGGTACTGTATAATCTTTATTTGATGGTATGGTTGAGGGTATCAGAGTCCAATTTGTTATAACTTGATATTGAAGACGATGTGATATTGCGTGGTCCCGGTTCTAGTCAGCCTTCACCCTTCCCCTTGTGCAGGTAATGTGGTTGCTTCCGAAAGAAAGGTCCGTCAGGCACATAAATGGGTTCTCTTCTTTGGAAAAAGAGGTCACTCGTCAACGATCTATACTATTAATAGTAAGTTGTAACCTTATCATCCTTGTATCATTATCCGTTCATTGAAACAGAATGATGATGTCCTGCAGAAAGTAAGAGGCTGTTGTGGCATGTTTCTCTTCCTGGTTGAACATACTTTATCAACAGCGGTTGGCGAGAGCACGCGCGTGCTTGCAGAGGAGCATGCGCGTTGGGGTGGTGGTGGTCGGGTAGAGAACTAGAAGGGACAGCGAGGGATCCCACTCGTCGCATTGTTTAGGTACCTTTCGTGGACCATTAGCATGTCATTCATCACATTATCATTTGTCACCAAAACATTCCTCTGAATTGGCTTCTTCCTAAGACTATTTATTCCATTTTTGTCAAAAGTGGCTTCAAGCATCAGCATGTCTCTCCTAGTATGTACCGATTTCGTGGTGAGAGTTTTTTTGGAACTCTTTTGTCACACAATTACAGCAACATAGTGTTGTAGTATTTAGGAAAAAGTCCATATTATTCCCCTCAACTATAAGCAAAGTCTACATAACCTCCTAAACTATCTTTTGGTTCATTTTACCCCCTAAACTATGTCACTTGGTGTATTCTACCCCCTAATACAATTTGTCTTTTTTATTTCTCCATGCACAAGTTGAATTTTAATTTCAAATTTTGTATGATTGTAGTGAATATCACAGTGTGTATGTAAAAAAATATGTTATGAATTTTTCGTCATTAAATTTTGTATAATGTCGTGTCCTAAGGATTAATTAAATATTATATATCTTACCCCATCAAAATAATGACAAAACAATATTTTATATTTTTCAATCTTGCATTGTGATGTCTACTATCATCTCCCAAATTTGAACATAATATGACACTTATACATGGAAAAATAAAAAAGACAAATTACATCAGGGGGTAAAATAAGCCAAATGACATAGTTTAGGGGGTAAAATAAACCAAAAAATAGTTTAGGGGGTTATGTGGACTTTGCTTATAGTTGAGGGCAGTAATTTGGACTTTTTCCAAGTATTTATAGGAATTTCCGACATTATGCAATGAGTCCAATTCAAATTTATTATTTGGAGTGTGTGTTTCACCTCACCTGGTCTCCTGGGACTAGAGAGGTCCAGGGTGGCGGCAAACTAGCAATGGGTTATGGGTTATAGCAGAGTGGTGGTTTGGTGTCGCCGGAGAGGAAGGAGGTGGCCGGCCTATTACAAGACGAGCGTAAGCAGAGAGCGTCAATGTGGGGGCTGATAGAGGGCAGAGAGCGTGTGAGTTCCATGAAACACCTGAGGTCAGAAACTCTTGCAGACCGAGACTCAGCAAGTATTGTGTCGAAATAGTAACGTCATGCCGACGACAGCTATATATCATCCTCGAAGAGAGCCCCACATCGAGACTGGAATTGGAGAAAAAAAAGCTCTGCAGACGGCGCGCACCTACAAAAATGACCCCATCGTCAACCTGGTCCACTCTGCGCTCTGCGGCGTCTTCTGCACCATACGCCGGCGCACATTGCACGCACGCCCGCCGCACGGGCATGCAGTGTTGCAGGCTCGCGGCAAGCAGCAGATCGAGGTAGCTCCGTATCTTTCATGGCCCAGGACGCACACGGAGACCCAGTCGGTCGCGGCAGCTCCTCCACTCACCCACGCCGGATGCAAACGCACGCGGCGCCCTTCCCCTCCTGGAGTCCCTACGCCAGCACGTTTGCCCTCGGCGCGCACCTCTCGCCGGCAGCGGCAGACTTGCACCTGCCGAGCGAGCACGTCCCCGACCACGCCTGGAACCCGGGCACCCAGTAAGTAGTACACTTCTGGCATATGCAAACGTCTAAAAAACCATGCATGGTCTTGTTCGATCGGTGCATGCCAACTGACAGCATGATCATGTGCTATATATTGTCAGTAGCACGGGATCGCATGGAAGCAGCGGCTACAGGGGGAACTTCCTTTCTCTGCTCGAGGCGAGGAACGTGACGCCGGAGATGTTCGGGGACGTGCCCCCTGCAGTGGCATGCGACTACCTCACAGGGGTGGGCGCCGCCGCGGCGGAGGAGGCTAGCAACATGGCCGGCGGCGAAGCTGCCTATGGCCTCGGCAGCGTCGACGGGTACTCCGCTGCTAGTGTTGTTCCTCCGGCCAGGCATGAGACGGCGAGCTCGCCACTGATCGTGTACTCGGGGGAGAGCTTGAGCTCAGCGCCGTGCTACGACCATGAGGTGAAAGCAGCAGGCAGTCAGCAGCAGGGGTCTGGAGCTACGGCGGCATTTCTGGATCAAATTATGATCCCTAGCCGCATGGAGATTCAGAGTGCGCTGGGCTATTCCGGCATGGGGCGGTCTGAAAGAGAAAGACTAATAACGACGGAGTCTTCTTTTGGCGTGGGTAGCTTGCCGGACGCCGGTTTGTTTTGTTTCAGTGAGTTCAGCTCAACGGCAGAACCCATGTCTAACAACAGCAATACACACGATCAGGAGGCTAGACCGGTAACATTTACTTACTTGCCAGTTGCTAATGTGCACTGCTAATGGCAACATGAAGAACTCTGTCGTCCAAGATGCTTATTAGAGATGTACGCAAGTGATAGAACTCTGTCGACTTCAACCCTTGATTCCTGCAGGGGACGGGCAGCAGTGGAAGTGGACCGGTCAGTGGTGTAGCAACGACGACGAAGAGGAAAGCAGAGGAAAGGGTTGGAGGAAACGCGAAGAGATCGAAGCAGGAGGCTTCCCGCAAGGCGTCGCCTCCCAAGGTAATCATGCGGAATTTACAGATGACCTGGTTCTTCAACACCGGTCCTTTAATTTTGAGCAAGAACTTAACGATTTGGTTTCAACTGCAGCCTCAAGCACCCAAAGTGAAGTTGGCAGAGAAGATCACAGCATTGCAGCAGATCGTATCACCTTTCGGGAAGGTACAACATTCTTACTGCAAGTTCTCCTCCTAAATGCAAACTAGTCTCTGTTCGTCCCTTTCTGTTTTCTGTTCACTCGTTCGGCCTGAAACATTTCATTTTTGCCAGACTGATACCTCGTCGGTGCTGTTTGAGACGATCAAGTACATCAATTTTCTTCATGAGCAGCTAAGGGTAATTGCATGCGCACACAACATGCCATACTTTTTTTTTTGTCTTACATAACTTTTAACGCTGCTAATAAACAAGACTAGTAAAACTTCAGCTGAGCAATGCAAACCGTTGCACTGAGTGCTTGAGCCTTTCACTTCTGCCCTCGGCTTCTGTGAGTGAGCAGACCTACACGCGCGCCCTTTACCGGTGGGCTTCCAAGTCATCACCAAACTACCAAAGTCATGTGTAAAGAATGCTCAAGCTGTCCCTTTCCAGGGCCTCTGATACTAATGAACTTAAAAAGAAAAAGGGACACTTAAAGTCTGAAAACACTGTCACAGCCATTAGCCCACCTTCTTTCTGAAGTTTACCAATGCTGACAACAACCATTGCTGACTTGCTCTCCAATTTCACGATATGTTGTGCAGCTGTTTAGCGAGCCGTACATGACGAAAAGCGCATACAAGGTACCGATAAAAAGCAACGGGTTTATGTTTCTTTCCATTAAACCATCGACAGAGACGCGTGGTCACTAGTCGTCATTGCCGATCTTATCTTATTTCAGGGTCACGCTCGGTTTGGAAGCGAAGGGGAAGAGGAGGAGGCCGGAGCGGAGCATGGCCTGAGGGGCAGGGGACTCTGCCTTGCCCCTGTCTCGCTGACCTCGCAGGTGTACCACGACGACGGCACCCTGCTGGACTGCTGGACGCCAGCGTACAGGAGCAGCCTGTACTATACCGGTAGATGAGCTCAGCGGGGGCGACAGTCAGCTGCACCTGCTAATCTCGTTGACACGTTGGAGGTTTTCTGTAGAATGATCCGCTTGTTTTGCTGCCCCATTTTTATTTTCGGGTCTAGTTCAGGGCAAATAAACATAACTAGCATCTCCGACTCCGACCTTGGTTATCGGAAATGCTAGTGGCAGCCGGCAGCAGAGCTTGCGCCAGTCAGTTGACTCGGTACTGGCTAGAATCGCACTGTGCCCATAAGATAAGAAATTTCAGAGAATGTTCGGAACGAGCATGTTGATGTCGTGCAATCAGAATGCAGCACGGCGTCTCTGCGCTGTGTGCAACGGTGGAACTAATGAGGGAAGAGGCGAGCTAGCCGGCGGGGCGTGCGTCCGAGCGTGAGCGCTGCCGATCCCGCCCGGGGCACAGGCCGCACAGCACAGAACGAGCAAGTCGCGTCGTGCTGCTGCTGCCGACGGCCGGCTGCGCTTGTCCGTTTCGAGTTGACGGGGAACGGGCGTGCGAACGGGTGGCCAGTGGCCAGAGAGCTCTCGCTCCCGACTCGACTGGCGGCGGAAGGGCGTAGTGGGCTGGACGCTCGAGGCTGTAGCCGACTGTCCTCAGCAAACAAACCTTCTGCAACTAACTACTACGTCCAGCTCATGATGAAACAGCGCGGCGGATCCTGATTCCAAATTCCGGGTTGGGCTATTATTGGAATCGCCATCAATCATGCAGTTCTGTCTGTTTGCTCTGGACGTGAAAAACATGTGCCAACTGAATCTGAAATTCCCTGCTGGCTCTGGCTGCTTCAAGTAGAATCAGTATCAACGGCCAGCCACGCTTCACGAAACACTTGGAGGGCTCAAGTACCATTTTTTTTATAAGTGGTCAAAGGTACTAAGCCCCCTTTAGATTCACCAATTTTTCAAAAAAACACTATTCATCCAAATTTTCTCCATTCATCTCATCCCTCCCACTCACAGAACACTATTTATCTATGGTGTTTTTTGTGAACAGTGTATTTTTGGAGAATCTTTCCCCCATCTAAACACACCCTAAAAGTCGGGATGTGTCTGATCTGTCGATCCAACTCTTCTCTTCTCTGCTGGCACCCAATCTCAACTGTACTGTACCTCAAGATCCGATAGTTGCATCAGCTACGTAGCTTGACAATTGGCCATGTTTCGCTCCAATACACTAAACTTTATCCTCGTCACGTCAAATGTTTCGATGCTAATTAGTAATATCAAACGTAGTGTAATGATAAAATCAATTGCACAACCCTTAGGCTAATTCACGAGACGAATCTACTGAACCTAATTAATCCACAATTAGCCTATGCGTGGCTACAGTAAATATTTACTAATGCTAGATTAATTAGGTTTGATGGATTCATCTCACAAATTAGTCAATAGGTTATGCAATTAGTTTTATAATTATCTCGTATTTAGTTCTCTAATTGTTATCGAAATTTTTGATGTCACAATGTTAAACTTTAGCACTTAAAATCCGTACACGCCACAAATAATTCAAATCCCACGTGACGAACTGACGATACGCTGTACAGCATTTCATCACTCGGACGGACCCAATAATGAACCGAACGAACGCCCCGGTCTTGTATGATGGCGACACGGGCACACGGCAACGTGATGATCGAGTGCTTTTATTAAAGTAGATTGCGATCGCAGTATCTCAAACCAAAACTATTCGACCCGTGCGTCTCACTCCTCATCATTTATGTACTTCATGTCTCCATTCCATATATGTTGTACACGATCACAAGTCTTTTTTTACCTCGCAGACAAAGTCGAAACAAACACGGAACACGTCCCGGGCTAATTCAAAGAGGCTCAGTTTATATATTCTGCTCGAAATTTCGTGGGGAGCATCAAACGAAGGATGTCATTATCTTAGCTGAGAGTGTCAGGTTAACCGGATGCGGCAAGTGCATGCACTGGGCATGGCCACATCAACGTCACTGAAAATTTTATCTGAAAGAAACAATAAAAAAGATGAGAGAAAACACCAACAGCGTCGCTTTCCCCAGTCAGGTTGGGTCATAGCAGCTTGCCAGCTTTGGCGCGAGCGCATGAAACACGCGCTAGTTGATTAGTTCCTTCAGCAGAAGGGAAGGGAAAGTTTGATCCGTCCGGATGCGGCGTTCGTCCCGATCCGGCCGCCGTATCGTGCTCGGCGTGGACGGCACCTGACGGATTTGGTCAAGGAACAATACCAGGATTGTTTTGTGTTTTCTGGCAGATTTGCGCTACCCGTGCCGGCAGGGCGATTTGCATTGCCGCGAACAAGTTGCTGGAAGTTGGCCGGAACGCAGTAGCATGGGGAAGCCACAAAAACTCGATGCTGGGAACTCACAGCCATGGTGAGCAAGCCGAACAGAACAAGCTCCTGCCCACGCCGCCGTGCCGGTGAGCAAGGCCAAGGCCAGGGCCGAGAGCGCACAGGTGGACGACATGCCCGTGCGCCAACAACACCCTCGCGGCCTCGCTTCCCGTGCGCCGCACACGGCACGCCAGTGACCGATTGATTGCTGCTGAACCAGAGGCCGTGAACCATGTCCACGAAGCTGTTGCCCAGAGAAAAGTCCGCGGCGTGTCCCCGTCCGATGCCCGATCCCACCACGGCCGCGTCATCGGCTAGTACAAGCAGCAGCTGTCTCCGCCCCAGCTGCGCCTCTACTCCAAAGCGAGAAAGCGCACGGCGCGAGCTCCCCAAATTCCCCATCTCCCCGGACGCCAGCAGGCCACGCCACCACCACCACCACACTCCACCACCAGCAATCGATTGCCGCTCGATCCGTCTGATCCAGCGGGTGGCCATGGGATTCGACAAGGAGGCGAGCTCCTCCTCGTCGCGGCTCGACGCGGCGCCGCTCCTCCCGCACCACGGCGGCGGCGGCGCGGGAGGAGGGCACCTGTCGTCGCAGCCCAAGACGTTCGCCAACGTCTTCATCGCGGTGGTCGGCTCCGGCGTGCTGGGGCTCCCCTACACCTTCTCCCGCACGGGATGGGCGGCGGGGACGCTGCTCCTCCTCGCCGTCGCCGCGCTCACCTTCTACTGCATGATGCTGCTCGTCGCCGCGCGCCGCCGGATCGCCGACGAGCACCCCAAGATCGCATCTTTCGGGGACCTGGGACACGCCATCTACGGCGCGGCGGGGCGACACGCCGTCGACGCCATGCTCGTGCTCAGCCAGGCCAGCTTCTGCGTCGGCTACCTCATCTTCATCTCCAACACCATGGCGCACCTCTACCCCATCGGGGGCGATTCCCCGGCCTCCCCGCTCCTTACCGCGAAGGCGCTCTTCATCTGGGCCATGCTGCCGTTCCAGCTCGGCCTCAACTCCATCAAGACGCTCACGCTCCTCGCGCCCCTCAGCATCTTCGCCGACGTCGTCGACATCGGCGCCATGGGCGTCGTCCTGGGACAGGACGCGTCCATCTGGCTCGCCAACAAGCCCCCCGTGTTCGCCTTCGGGGGCCCGTCCGAGCTCCTCTACGGGCTCGGCGTCGCCGTGTACGCCTTCGAGGGAGTCGGCATGGTCCTGCCGCTGGAAGCGGAGGCCGCGGACAAGCGCAAGTTCGGCGCCACGCTCGGGCTCTCCATGGCGTTCATCGCCGTCATGTACGGGCTGTTCGGCGCCATGGGATACCTCGCGTTCGGCGCCGCCACGCGGGACATCATCACCACCAACCTCGGCACGGGGTGGCTCTCCGTCCTGGTGCAGCTCGGCCTCTGCATCAACCTCTTCTTCACCATGCCCGTGATGATGAACCCGGTCTACGAGGTCGCCGAGCGCCTGCTCTGCGGCAAGCGCTACGCCTGGTGGCTGCGCTGGATCCTCGTCGTCATCGTCGGGCTCCTCGCCATGCTCGTGCCCAACTTCGCCGACTTCCTCTCGCTCGTCGGGAGCAGCGTCTGCGTCCTGCTCGGGTTCGTGCTGCCCGCAGCGTTCCACCTCAAGGTGTTCGGCGCCGAGGTCGGGTGGGCCGGTGTCCTCGCCGACGTGGCCGTCATTGTCATCGGGACTGCGCTTGCGGTGTCTGGGACATGGACGTCGCTCGTTCAAATCTTCAGTTCTTCCTCCAGCGTGTAAGCATCGGCAGTTTCTCGCTTTCTCGTATGGACCATGTCTTGCTACTGCATTGAGAACGCTCAATTGTACATTGGTTCGAGAAGATTGGGGGTAAATTGTAACCCAATTCAGCTGCTGTGTTGATTGGGCATACTTTGCATATGCGATGATATATCTGAATCTTTTGTTCAGATATAGATTCCAATTGCAACCACTAGCAAATCCATCATCCGTGTGTGTGTCCTATATGTTCTTGTAAGAGAGGAGGAACGAGGAATCGAGTGGATTCATGTAAAAATGCACGAGTAACTATATGTTATGTAGTATGATTTTTTAAAGGAGCTTGCGGTATGTTTCAGGGTCTCTGCCGGCTTGTGTTCTGTTAATTTCATAAGCCCTGAAGCAAGTTGTGTACATTGGTTCCTGACTTTGTTCATGGTTTTAGTTTATTGGCCGTGGTTTTAAATGATTCAAAGAGGACTAGAGGTTTGACAAGCAAATGTTATAATAAGCACGGGCTTATGTTCCATGGAAATGTTGCCGTACACTTCATCGATTAAGGAGAACTTGAAGAATTTGCCCATGCCAAAAGAAAAAAAAAAAGGAACTTGTCAAACGAATCGTTCACTTCATTGCAGAAGGAAAAACCTACGGCTCCTATCCTTCCGTTCGTTGCCATCAGCTGACGAACTGAAAAACTGCTTCGTTTTTCATGGCCTTTTTTAGGGGATTTTTCCTGGCTTCTATGTCTCTTCCTGTGTGTTTCTCGGAGACAAAACTGAAGAGCAGGTTCCAGGCGGCGTCCCAGTAGCCAGTAGGCTCTCCTACCCTTGGGCTGGCATCTTTCCCCGGGCAAGAGAGCGACATGTTTGACGAGCATTCATGAGATGCCCAACCAATGGAGCGAGTTCCGTAGAGCACTGGACGGCTGTTTCTCCCGTGGAGCTCGTTGGCCTGGGCCCCGGTGACGAGGATGTTTGGGCAGCTCATTGGGTGATGCAGCATTTCACTCGATGTCGATGGGTTTTCGAATCGATGTCAACCGTGGGTTATCATCGCTTTTGTCTCGGTAGATTGGCCTGATTTCGTGGTTCCAGCATCGTTATGTCGTTACGAACATTCATGAGATGCCCAACCAACGGAGCGAGTTCCGTAGAGCACTGGACGCCTGATTTCCCCGGGCAGTGCACATTGAGTACGACCCACCAGGCCTACAAAGAAAGCCCACCCGCACGCTAGGCCTGACCATTTGCGGGCCGGGTAGGAAAAATTGTTTGGACAGGCTTAAGCTAGCCTGATTTTCGTTGACCCTATCAAAAAAAAAAAGGTGTGGGTGGGCTAAAATCCACCAGGCTCAATCCGAGCCGAGCTGGCAAAAAACCACTCGAGTACTATACTCTGATGACTACAAGCGGACCTGCGGACATCATGACAATTGACACAGACCCCTCCCTCCAAGCATTTCATGCCTAGAATGCATTGGCCACTGGAACTTTAGATTGTCAATACAACCGTCACCTCCAGAGAAATGTTTTGGCTCATTTTGTACTAAGGTAGGAAAACTAAGCAGTTTAGTTTATATAAACTTCTTCATATATTCACTATTCCTCCACCTCACAGAACATTTTCTACAAAAGTTATTACAATGTGTCTTCCTACTTCTCTCCCAACTAAACTACTTGCCTGATACGAGTTTTAAGAATCTAGCTTGCTAGCAAAATAAACAAAGTGATTCTAATTGACTACATAAATATTTCATGTGAGGATTTGGATCCAATATGTTTTGGGCAGAATCGAGTTTTTCCCTGTATTTTAGTATCACTCGCGGACTTTTCTCAAGGATGATGATTAGACTATGGAAATCTCTTGGATTTAACTGGAAGCTCCTATTTATTTACACATTTGAATATGTCTGAAATCGACTCGCATGGTGGATTGGTGGTAGATTGGTAGTGTTCCTCTAGTAGTAGTTGAAACTGAAGCGGCCCCAGAAGATAGCGATGTGAAACCGATCATCATGCTCGGTCTGCCAGATCGAGTGATCGTCGTCCTCGGCCCTGTTCGGCTGGGCAAAATCGACTCGTACGGTACCACGGCTAATCCAATGGAGTCCATGGCAATCTAGTGCAGATCATCCAGTCGCCAAGTACCGTACCCTTGCTGTCCTGTTCCCTCATATCCACGACGCAGGGACAGGGCAGCCACGTGGAGGAGCCCGTTCTGATATCTGAATTCTGAAACTTGTTGGCACGGACCGCCCATCGGTGGCCGGTGGACGACTGGACGGTGGAGGCTCTACCCCACAGCAACCCACCCCATCATTTCCGCCACGGCAACGCAGGCGATCTCTGCGACTCTGCGTGGCGCCCGTAACCGCCGATCCATCCGCTCGCACAGCAGTTGGTGCTTGACAAATCTGGCCCCGGCGGATAAGCACAGCACCAAAGGCTCTTTCAGACACTGCCGCATCGGGCGCTCCAGAACAAGCAACCACTGAATCCGCGACGCCTGCGAGAAAGCAGCGGCATTACTTTCTCGGCTCCTTGCTTGTCGTTCATCGTACAGTGTTTAGCACCTTCCTAATCCTAATCCGTTGCTGAATTGCTTCGGTGGCACGTCATCCTTTGCGATTTGACAATAAAGGGGACCTCTCGAGGAAAGGCTGCACGGGCACATCGTAATCCAAGCATTTTCTTCTTGTGTCGCCGGGTTTGCGTCAGATGCAACGCCAAGTGCCGGCACCCGATTGAGCCGGGTCCGATGGATCCCACGTTTGAGCACCAGGCGCGAGTTATTCTGTCGGTTGTGGTGGGGCTCTGTCCCGGCGCCCTTCGGGTCCTCGCCGATCTTCTTTTTAAACCCCCTTCGCTCGCTCGCTCTTCACAAGTTCAGATCCTGGAGTGGACTTTGGCCATTGTAGAGTGTACACAACACAGAAGACACACAGGGAGGCCACCAACCTAATCCTCAACTGCCCTCCAGACGCGAACTCCTGCCCCCTCCTCCCGGCCTCTCCCCTGCCACCCCAACGCTGAGGCCGACACCCCCAACGCCACGCCATCTTTCTCTCCCTGTCTTGCCTTCGTCGTCAGTTTCGTTCCAGGCTTCCTCGCTCCTCGATCCCGCTCCTGAACAGGGAGAAAAGGAGTCGCTGATCTTTGCCTGCTTTGATCCGTTTGTGTGGGCGCGGTGCTCTGCTGCGTTTGGACATCGTCCCTCGTCTGGTCTGCGTCGGCGGATCGGCCAGTCATGTTCGTCAAGAAGCTCGTCGAGAAGGCCTCCAAGAAGGTACGCTGCCTACGGCCCCCTTTCTCTCTCACCATCTGTGCTCTGCCGTCTCAGTTTCCACCATGCTTTCTTCCAGCGTCTGGTGTTCCTGTGTGATGCAGTGTGGTCCCGTGCGTGTATGTCGACGATAGCTCTGTAGAATACGCGCATGAATTTGGGGGATCGGCGTGTATCCTAGAATGGACTGTCTTGCCGCTTAGGGGCTGCTCTTGCTCGCCTAGCCTCTGCACTGGTTAAATTTCTCGATTTTTCAGTCACAAAATCGCTTCTCTAAAACGTCACTTTCCATTTTTCTTATTAATTTAAGCATCGTTTTCCTGTGGAAACAAGAAAAGAATGTTGCCTCGTAGACGCCGTGCCGTGCGGTTCCTTCGACTCTGACAGAGACATATGGTACCATTCGAAACTATGTTCAAAATTCAAACAATTTCAAAATGTCAAGCCAATACTCTAATGTTTCTAACATTGTTTATTGGGTTTATTCCTACCGGAATTTTTTCTTACCGGTGGTGAAAAGTGAAACTAAAAAGCCCGAAAAGAACAGTGCTAGCTTGCGCAAGCATGATCGTTGTTAAAGGCGATCGAGACGGATAAGAATTTGCATTGACGAGGTCAGATACTAGTGGCACATGGAGGCTCACAAAAACAATATTTGGTCGGTTCTTCGAGATCAACGAACGATAGATTCGCTTATTCCAACGCTGGTTCAACGTATCGCAGTCGCAGGCCGGCTGGCTTCTGCTTTGCATCGAGTCGCATTTGGCCATTCCGACTGTCAGTTTAAGCATGCTTGTTTTGGCCTCTGGAGTACGTCTCTACCCTACCATACCAATGCCCCAGCTGTTTCTTGTCTGCTCATCCGCTGCGAGTATTCTTGGCCTGAAGGGACAGCAGCATAGCACGAGCACGGTCTATGTCTGACAAGCCTCTCGTGACGAGGATGGAGATGGTCATCGATGCAGGGGTCAAGGAATGATGCGTGGATCGCTTTGTTTAACGACAAAAGGGTGCCGCAATCAACATCACAGATTCACGGTGGAGCAAGCGGCGAAGTAGTTATAGCGTCGCTAACTTTAGCGAGAAACGAGAGCAGGTCATGCACTGACAGTGACACCATGAGCGGAGAGCCGGGTCATAAGTTAGGATAATCTACGTCGTCAGAGTGGATTTGTCAAACTAGTGTGCGTGTACGGTTGTCACTAGGCAGCTTGGTTTTCAGCAGGCTAGTATCTGGACACCTGGCAGTGCGGAACGGCACAAAATAAGGAGTGAGGTGACCGGCCATGTGCGATAGTGCAAGGCCGGTGAGTAGCTGGTCCAGGAGACCCGCGATTGGTGCCACGTAACCTCTCTTTCGTTCATCTTCTTGGTTAATCATGACACCAAAAGTTCGCGCGGGCCTTGCCCATATTATTGTGGGCGTTCGCAGAGATAGAGAGAAGACTATACAGTTCCTCGTTCGGAGCAAAAAAAAAAAAGTAAAAATAAAAACATAAAGAACAAAATAAAACTTGGCAGAAGCTCCCGGCGAGGATCCCCGTCCTCCACGTCCTCGCCGTCGCCACCAGGTAACAACTCGGTGACCGCCTCACCCCCATTCCTCTTCCTCCGCTGCCGTTTCTTCAGACATGGCCGACGCACGTTTGCTTTCAGGAATGGGCAGATCAAACTGTTCGGCCGCGACAACACGCAGGCTCTGCTCCAGTCCCCCTCCCCACTCCCTTCCAGGTTTTTGCAGGTATCGCCGCCTTCCCTTCTCCAATCCTACTGCTTGATTTGAGTGTACAATGCCGCATGGGTAGACTTGGAGGCGACTCACTCTTTGCTGGTCCGTTTCAGTTTGCTGAGGGCCAAGGCGTTCTGCTCAATGTCAACACCCAGAACCAGATCGAGGTGAGTAGGTTTATACACCAAACACATTTGATGCTATCCTTTCCATGCCTTGATTGGTAAAGCATATTGCGTTCAGGTTTGGGATATTGACACGAAAAAACTGTGCTATGTGCACTCGTTTCAAAAGGGAATCACTGCGTTTTCTTTGCTACAGAAGAGCTTGTACATGTGAGTTGACGCGGTCACTCAGTGTTTGAATTCCTTAGAGTTTAATTCTCTAATGGCAATCTTGCACCTGGCAGATATGTCGGAGATAGTTCTGGTAACGTGTCTCTGTTGAAACTTGATCTGGCTCAGAGATGCCTAGCTGACATGCCCTACTGGATTCCTTTTGCTGAATCTTATGGTATGCATACTCAGCTTTGTCTCTGTGTCTAATTTTTTTTTAAAAAAAATACGTGGTTATACTAAAAAGAGAGCACTCTTCAGATGTTAGTTTAATTTTCAAATAATTCTCAATAACAGAATCCATAAAATGAAGGGGAATGCTGAAATTTAGTCCCTTTTTTTTCACTGAAGGTTCTGCTGCCAGTCTTGGTAATGATGTCGAAGTAATATTTGTATCACCACAACCTATGGCGGAATCTAACAGGTTGTTCTCTTCCTAGAACTCGGCCAATATATCCTAATTTTGGATTAGCACCTTCATATTTCTACTCCAGCTAGTATCCATGTTTGATTTTACGTAGCACTATTTGGAGATAGACAATGGAAGTCTCATTAAGATACACTCTTTCTGTTCAGGGTGCTCGTTATCTTCAGAGACGGGGTTATGAGTTTGTGGGATATTAAATCAAGCAAAGTGGTATCCATATCTGGTAAATCTATGCAGCAGCAGTCACACCAGGAGTCTAAAACAGTAGCATCCGCGTGCTGGGTTTGTGCCAAAGGAAGCAAAATTGCAATTGGATATGACAATGGTGATTTATACATTTGAGCCATTCCTGATCTTATGATAAGTGCACAAAATTCCTCATCTGTCGGCAACCAGAATCTACTTATTCAAAGGCTTAACCTAGGATACAAGCTAGACAAGTTGCCAGTAGTCTCTTTGAGGTGAATCTTTCAGCGGAGAACGACCAGCACATTTGGCGTTTTGACAAGACTGGGACCTTTTCTACTAAATCAGCGTATCGGGCATTTTTCAATGGGGCAACAACTTTTGAACCTTGGCGACGGCTTTGGAAGGCATGGGCTCCGGCCAAGTGTAAGGTCTTTCTTTGGCTCGCCTTCCGCAACAAGTGCTGGACAGCAGACAGGCTGGCTAGCCGTGGCTTGCCACACCCTGACAGCTGCACTCTCTGCGACCAAGCTGAGGAAGACATCCAACACACCCTCACTGACTGTGTGTTCGCCCGCGAATTTTGGTATAAAGTCTTGGAACCGGTGGGCTTGGCAGCCTGCGCACCAGGTCAGGATGATCAAGTGTTTGCGGAATGGTGGAGACTAGTAGGAAAACGTGCCATCAAATCCAAGAGAAAAGGGCTTAACTCCTTTATCATCTTGGGCGCTTGGACACTCTGGAAGCACAGAAATTTCTGCGTGTTTGAAGGTGGTCGGCCATGCATCCAAGCGGTTTTGCGAGAGTTCAACAATGAGAAGCACCTGTGGATCATAGCTGGTGCCCGTTCCCTGCGGGACCTAGGTCCCGAAGAGGGGCCAACCTAGTCGGTCAGGTTTCTCTAGTGTCGGTCAGGTCTTGTCCTAAGTGTGTGTGTGATAGATTACACCATATACATGATCTTGTAACAGCCCCGCACAGCTCGGTCCGGAGTGTTGGGGCTGTGTTTTTGTAAGGGACCGTTTTCACTCTTCTTAATACAATGATACGCAACTCTCCTGCGTATTCGAGAAAAAAAAAAGAAAAAGAAAAAAAAGTAGTCTCTTTGAAATGAATCTCCAGCGATGGAAAGGCTGGTCGTTTGTATATCAATGGGTTCAATGACCAGGGGCACCTATTTCAGGTGGAAACACTTGACTACTTTTAGCAAAAGAAATAGTTAGATGTTGCTGAAATAATTGTTTGTAGATTTATCAACTTCCATAAATTTGAAGTGCCATAACATATCCCTGGACATTATTGTCCAATATTACATCTGGATAATTAGGGTTTTGGGACTTGCATCATGGTCAAGTGATGAATTTTTAGTTTCGGTGAGGAATATCAGTAAAACGAATGATAAGTAGCCAAGAAGATATAAACTGATTTATCATGTGGAGTCCCGTTTCAAAATTACAGTGTGCCTTATCACTCTTAAGATTTTGTTTCTTAATATAACAGGCCAATTTAGACTCGATGATCTAGTGGTTTTATGATTGGCTGGTGTGAAATAGAAATACCTATTTTTTTTATTTACCAGTGTTCAGAAACGTGTCAAAGTTGCCCCCTTCTGTACATTGTTGGAGCCAATATTTTTTCTGTATAAAAATAGTTTGATGACTTACATGGATAATGTACCATGATTGTTTCTGTTCATTAAGAATTGCATCTGTGTTCAACCTTCCATTTGGTGTTTTTAAATAGGTTCTGATTCTGAATGAAGAGAGTGAATCACGTATTGTAAAGATGGTGTTGCCTCTGACTGAATCATGCCAAGGAATCGGAATCGGAATGGTTAAAAGCTCCGGGGATTCACCCTCCCCACAGCGATCCACGCGTTTAGCAGGCGACGTGTTCAAAAACTCTGACGCCACGTCTTCTCCTTTTCCTTTTTGCAAAAAAACCCTTCCACTTTGTTGGAATCAACCCGCACTCCAACTGATCCAGCCCAACCTCTGCCCGCCACGGCGCCACCCCACCCCCACAGCGCAACCCTAGCCCTCCTCCCGGCTGGCGGCTGCCCTCTCCCTCCCTCCCTCCCCACCGCCGCCGCCTCCTCTCCCCTTGTCTTGCCCCTCCATCTCTCTCTCTAGACTAGGGCTTCACGGCAACTCGAGCAAGCGCCGGCACCGCTGCTGCTCGTCCGCGGAGGCAGGGAGGGGAGAGGTAGGATTGGTTGTAGCTAGATCTCACGTGGCTCCGCGACGACGGCGGCGTTCGGGTCCCCGGCGGCCACTTCCTCATCGATGCTCCGGTTGTCGTGTGCTGCTTTTCCGGGCAGGCACACACTGACGGCAGTCATGGAGAGGTGGAGGCGAGAGCCGGGTCTCAAATCCAGATCCTAGAGGAGAAGGTCTTTGCCCAGCTCGAAGAGGAGATTGAGCGCCGCTACTTCCTGCAGGTAACAGATTGTGTCTATGGATGACATGCTTTAATGTTGCGTTTGGTTGGGCATTTAGATGACGTCGCGTGATGAGCTTGGCTCCCACTCCTTTTGTTTTCTTCCCCGCAGGACGGAGCTGGCATCTTCATATTCACTCCATAGGTTCCACAGCCTGCATGCTCAAGACTGCCTGCAGCTCGCCACCAGGGGGTTTGAGCAGTCCGCTTGAGCAAGGGTGGCCAGTCGTGGTGTGTGGAATCTCAACTTTGATAAGCTTTGCCTATCTCCTGTTTGATAAATGCCTCGTGCTGAATGTTCTTCTTCAGCTATATGATTTGCCTACCACCTGTTTGATAGAATGCCTTTTGCTTAACGTAGGAAAAGTTTTTTAAGAGGGCCACAAGGACTTCTCCAAGGGTAAGCACATGCTTACAGTCCCTTCAGTTCAACTAACAAAAGGAAGATGAAGAAAGACACTTATATAAAGTTCTTGTGACAATTTTATTATTCTTGAGGCAGGAGACTTTCTGAATGCACACTACAACATCTGAATGAAACTCATTTTATGCTTCTTAATAGATTTGGACTTTCTCTGAATTTTTTAGCTATATGTTCCAATACATACGGTTGCCATGAGGCATGAATGTTTGGCTGTATTTTAATTGTGTATTGGAACTGATGGCTTTGCATTTAACTAAATTTGTTGATCTTTCATCGTGGGTTGCTTTAGTCTCAGAAATGTCTTTTGTACTCTTGGTTCGGTGTATCCTCTCTGAGTTGTATTTATTTTTTGTGGTCGTTTTGCTTTGTCACTATTGATTGGCCCGCGTCTTTCTATGGCTATTGCAAAATAAATATGTGTAGCAGTCGAGCTCTGAAACATATTCATTCTGAGGCAGTAGATGTAATGTCCTGCCTTTGCTGAACTCCCTCCATTTTATTCTCAGAAATTCCTTTGAAAAAAGAGAAATAGATATATACTTTATTATGTTTGCATGGAGTGTATAACATGTATTTCAACTGTCAAGAATGCACTCAACAAGCTGTATATAATTTCACTTAAGTCAATCAGGCAAAGTACAAAAACCTCAGTTTCCATATTGATTCCTGTATATAAATTCTCTGTATTTTAATTTGTAGCCTTGATTGCTCACTTTAGCATTTCTTGCCACAGGACATTACTTGACTTGTCCCGGGTGGTTTTTCTACAGTGACACAGAGAAGCACTAAAAGAGGTTATCCCTATCAACATCCCATTTGTTGGCTGTCACTTTGTTATTAGGCACAAAACTTATATCTATACTTATATCTATGATGGTGGCGGCAACAGCAATGGTGCAAGTGCTGCTGATCAGACCAGGTATCCGTGCCCCTTGATGTTATTGCTCCTCTGGTGAGCCTTAGGCCTTCCTGTTTAGTCACATTATTAAAGAACATTAAAAAAGGGAAAAAAAGTCTACTAACTACTGGACTATGTTTAGTCTTTCTCTAGAGATAAAAGGTAGCTGGGATGACAAGCCCGAGCTTCCACGCATCCTCGCTGTCGCAGGGTTCTGCGGCTGGTGGGATGACAAGCCCGAGCCTTGCCTTCTGGATTTCAGTTATTGGCTTCTAGAAGGTAAATTAGCTTTCAGCTTTCTTTGTCCCTTTGTTCCCTGGATTGCCTTCTGGATTTCAGTATACTAAAAATCATTTCTTTTATTTTTGTGCAGGGCTATTTTGGATTCTTTTTAGCTATATGTCAAGGCTGGTATTTCTTTTGACATGGAGGAAAGGTTCAGATTTAGTCGGATTCAATTACATAGGGGAAGGTTCAGATTTACCGTGTTAGTCATTTAGCAGAATTTAGAATAGCGCTGGGTGCCAGTTAGCCATGAAATTGATGATCGAGTTCATGAATGTATTAAAATCAGTTTGCTACATTTTTGGCACCTGCGTTCAACATAATAATAGGATTTTTTGGCGTAGAAAATACATAAGGGGTAACTTTTTCTGTTAAGATCACTGGATAACATACACATGTTGTGCAGGTCTGGTTGATCACCTTGTATTATTTTTAGAACACAACAAATGGAAAGAATCAAAGGGTCATTTGGCTAGCTTGGTACATACTGTACACCCTCCGTCCCAAAAAACATGCAATTCTAGGTTTCGTCACGTATACCAAGGAAAGTGTAAAAAGACACATGTGCCCCTATAGAAAAGACAAAATAGATCTCACCTAAACAATATAGGACCCACATAAAGACTATACGGGTCCCACGTGGGTCCCGCCTTAACAATATGCGGGTCCCACCTGAACAATACGTGGGTCCCACGTGGGTCCCGCCTGAACAATACGCGGGTCCCACATGGGTCCCGCATTAACAATAAGTGGGTCCCACGTGGGTCCCGCCTAAACAATACGCGGGTCCCACGTGGGTCCTGCCTTAACAATAAGCGGGTCCACCTACATAGAATGTTGGTCCCACATGGGTTCCGCATAAATAGTACGTGGGTCCAGAACTAATCATTAGCGCGTCCAGAACTAATCATTGGTGCTAGAGTTGCATGTTTTTTGGGACAAAATTTGAACTCTAGAGTTGCATGCTTTCTGGGACGGAGGGTGTACTTTTTAAAGAGCTGGGCAGCTTGATGTTACTGCTCCTTTGATCCATGCCCCTTGATGTTATTGCTCCTTTGATCCAGGTATCCTTGCAGAGCTGGGCAGCCGCAGCTGCTGTGCGGCAAGTACAAATGAATAGCTCATAAAAAAAAGAATTGTGCCTTAAAAACTTTCCATTTACTCTTTGTGGCTTTCCCCTGAACAGGGGAACACGTTTTTAATGCATTTGTTCTAAAGCTATAAGCATTCTGAATATAAACAAGGGTTTGAAGCAATGTATCTATATTTATAAGAATATACAAATATATTGTGTTTAATGTGATCACCATTATTTGTGCTATTAGGATGTGCCTTGGATATGTTATATGAAATATCGTTGACACTATCTAAAAAGCATGTTTTCTTAGATCTTATTATTAGAACAAAATTAGTTCACTGCTTGATATTTGCCATGGATTTAAGGTTTTGATGAACTTTAATTTGCCTCTGGTTCTCCTCTTTTATTTCTTTTAACAGTCATAGTAAAAGTTTATTTATGTTGCTATTATATGATAGGGCGCGCGAAGCGCGCCCCTTGTCTAGTGGAATTTATTACAGGGCTTAGTGACCCAAATAAGCACAGACAAAGTGCCCTTGTTCTCTTGTTGAAATCTGGTCAGATGTGTTTATATGTTGATTCAGAAATTGAGCGCTATCTCCTTCACTCTCAATCTAGATCACCACCAACACTTCCAAACCATTCATATGTGAAGCTTCCTTATGGTGATTCAAGCATCAGTGTTGCAAAGTTTTATACAAGTAACCCTGCAGCCTTAACTTCTTGGAATGAGGCATGTATATATTTGTAATTTTCTTGCAGAAACTTTGAAAACTCTTTTATCTTACAGTTTCATCTTCTAATGACGGGCAGGATTATTTTTCATTAGCCTCCAAATATCCATGGATATTCTCAATGAAGGATAAAGCACAAACTTTAACAAGTTTTACCAACATTCATAAGACCCGGAACCTTTACATAACTGGACATCTAGATGGAACAATAAGCTTTTGGGATGCATCATGTCCTCTTTTGCTGCAGATTTTTATGATAAAGCAGCAGGTGCCTTCTAATCACAATTATTTCGCTGAGGATTTAAGAGTTACACGTTTGCATACGAATTAATGTGGCGACTCCTTGGTAACTATGCAGAATGAAGACAATGCATCAAGTGGCAATCCTATCACATCATTACAGTTTGACATGCCTTCCAGCATTCTGATATCTGGAGAGAAGAGTGGAATGGTAAGCTATTCCAAGGCAACAACATGGTTTCTAGCTTGTTTGTATGATACTCTTGTAGTGAAATGAAGCTTACTTCCTCTAATTTCTAGGTCCATATTATTACATTCAAGAAGGACTCAACTGATAATATATTCTCATTTCTAAACGGTACTGTTCTCATCATTTTGTCCCTAACTCAACAGTTGCTGTTTCTATATAAATATGTCTTGCTCATCTGAAAGTTTATACTAAAAGTTACAACAACAGCTCTCCAATCATTGCAAAATGTTGATCTTTACCAGTATGATGTGTACTTGGTCAATTTAAGTTTGTGGAACATGAAACTAATGAATAGTTGTTGTAACTTTAGTACTTTCTACGGGCAGGTTTTCTACTCTAAAATCAGTATTTTTCTTTCTGTATAACATTATTATTTTGGCTTCGTAAGTATTCTAAACAATCAGCATCAAATTTCATTATAGGTTGTCATTATCTCTATGCCTTCTGTTAAGCTTATTAATATTAGTATAGAAGAGATGTGTGGGGGTTTCCTGCATATTTTTTCGTCAAACATAAAAGGAATATGATATGATGTTGCTTAAGGACGGGTAAGTTTGGTTGGTTGGACGCTATATAGTCTACAAGTGTCAAGTATTCATAGACGAAGGTATAAGAGGATTGTATATAGTCTACAAGTGTCAAGTATTCATAGACGAAGGTACTGCTTGATCTTGTCATCTGGATGGTGTATCTTTCTTCATGACATCTTCCAATTCGTTATTTTTTGAAGTTTATATATGTTTATCGTTACATGATCAAATAACTTGACAGCAAAGCAAGGAGATAACTACAATGTCAGAAGTATAAAGCTCAAAGGATCTGTAACCACAACTTCTTCCATCTCAAAATCAAAGCATTTTGCTGCTGGGACAGAAAAGGGAATTGTAAGTAATCTGCTGTCTGTACATAAACATACTCTGTTGCTTTTTTTCTTTCTGTTAATCCTGTTTAACCAACAAGCTCTATGACCCAGTAGCCCATGCAATTGCGCAGCTAGGTCCAAAAGTAGAGTTGTCCTCATTTTTTTTATTTTCCCATTTGATTAATAAGATATTTTCTAGAATTTTATTTTTTCCATATATTTTTATAATTTAAGGATTGTGCCTCGAATATCCACATGTTGTTTTTAATGTACATTGATAGCAGCTTCCTTGTCTCTCCAAACTGTTTGTCCTAGTTTCAGAAGATGACAGTTGTATACTTGTATATCTACAAGAGCCAGAAATATCCAATACTAGTATGTCGTAACTATGCTACTTGCCTGAAAGGTAGCAGAACTGAATGGTTGCTGACAAGATTAGCATACTGTTTTTTTTAAAAAAATAAACAAGATAAACCGTGGAGTCCCATGCATGCCACAAGAATCTAACACTCATGGCCGACAATGACTAATGCCATGTATATCGGTAAGTGCTTGGTTATTTCTGCATGACGTCTTTAAGCATGCATATCTCATGAGTTACGCTTCCTTTATACTTACCTCAAATTTGTTGAGATCACTATCTGGGCACAGGGATCTGAGCCAACAAAGTGCTATAATGTCACCAAATCCATGTTTCAGGTATCAGTTATCAACGTAGAAGATGCTACAGTCTTATATCAAAAACAATTTGAATGTCGGATATCTGGTGGAATCGCGTCTTTGCAATTTGAGATCTATAGCCATAATGGATATGACAAGGACATTTTGATAATAGCAATGGAAGATTCATCTATGTTTATTCTCGAGGAAGAAACTGGAAAACTTTTGAACCCCAATCCAGTTCAGACAGACAAACCCTCTAAAGCCCTTCTTCTGCAGATGTTGGGTGAGCTTTATGGCCTTGCATGTTAATCAATTATTTCTTCTGTATAAATTTATTGTCACTACTATATCATTCTAAAGGCTATGTTGATGTTGTTGTTGTTGTACTATATCTTTCTAAACCCCTTAAGAAATTGTTCATGACAGAGTTATCGCCCAGTGATGCATCAGTTTCAGATAACCATGATACAGTGTCGAAGGAATCATTGTTGTTGCTTTGCACTGAAAATGCAATCCGCTTATTTTCCTTGAGCCATGCAATTCAGGTATCTGCATTTCTAATTATCTACCTTTTTTTCGTGAGTTGCTGTTGTTCTTATGGTGTTATACTTCATTCAGGGAATAAAGAAGATAATTAATAAGAAGAAATTTAGCAATAGTTGTTGTTTCGCCTCTCTTATTCATAGCTCTTCTGATGAAATTGGACTTATGCTTGTCTTCTCCAATGGGAAAATTGAAATAAGGTGAGGGAACAGTTTAGTTGAGAACTCCAATGTCTCTGTGGATATTAAAATGACGTTAATGTGCATATCTGCTTTGTTTTGTGAAACTCCAGATCCCTGCCAGATTTATCCTTGTTGAAGGATGCCTCTTTGCGAGGTTTTGTGTACTCAAGAAACATGAATTCAACTAGTTCCATAGCTTGTTCATCTGATGGAGAAACCATCTTGGTATGCATTGTACCATGCTTTCCTCAATCTCTTTCAGTTTTTCAAGGACATTATCTACAAAATACAACGCAGATTTCACTTGTAAAATAATGCATTGCCTTATAAAAATAACTGGACCAATTTTATAGGTTAATGGAGAGGAAACCTATTTTTTCTCTACACTCTGCCAAGATGACATCTACAGGTATGTTACTGTCAGCAGGGTGTATCATGGTCAGTATGTGATTTTGATAGTTATTACTACTATGTAAAGAAGTTCATGTTTTATCCTGGAAGTTGTCATTCATGATTCAGTTACTTCCATGATCGCCTATGCCTAACCTACTAATTTCAAATTTTATTTTCAATTTAGAGCTGAACACCTAGATTTAGGTCCCTTTAATTATTTTTGAAATTTGCTTATAGTATCTGAGAATAAGGTTTGTACACAGGCACATGGACAGCATTAGTACAGTATACAGAAAAGACAACTCACTCAGGGAAGAATCTTCTTTATCAGTGAAATCTCCTAAAGAAAAGAAAAAGGTAAATGATTGGTCGCAGAAAAACTGGAAGCCATCTAGATATCTTCTCTGACAATGGAAGTATGGAACTGAACAGGGGCTGTTTGGAATGATTATGAAAGATAACAAAGGAAGCAAATCAAAAGAGAGTGATGCAAATGGCAGCGAGCAATGTATTGAAACTACTTCTGAAGAGCTAGCTTCACTATTTTCATCAGCTAACTTTGCTCCACCATCTGAGAGACGGAACAGTTCACTAAAAGATGAGGAAAATGTCGAGCTGGACATAGGTATATGCTATTGACTTGCTATTACCTGTGCAACAGTCTAGATATACTTATGGTTATATGTTTATCCCTGAAGATGATATCGACATTGACGACAACCCACAGAAGCAGAAAGGGCCACATTTCCCTGGTCTGAGCAAAGAGAAAATCAACAAGGGACTCCAAACCCTTAGAGGTTAGTAAAGTACTATATAAGATGTTCATAAGTATGTACTCTACCGTGGCTTTGCAAAATTGGATTCTGATTCAGAAAGAAAATTTTGGCTATATCATTTATATACATGCAGGAAAGCTGAAGCCAAAGACTGAAGAGAAGACAAGTTTGGGAAATAAAAAAACTGAAGATGAAACATCAGTGAGCCAAGTTGATCAGATAAAGATGAAATATGGATATGGAAATGCAACGAATGATGTGAGTGCTTACAACTAATTTATGCAATTTTTGTTGAAAAAAATTGTTCACCTCAAGTCATATGCATAGAATAATGCAAAAATATAACAAGTAACCACGTTTGATTACCATTTGTGGATCCCTTTTCATGTTTACATCAGCAGGACTCAACCAGTGTTCCAAAAATGATAGGGAACAAGCTGCAGGAGAACATGAAAAAGTTGGAGGTAAGATGCTTACGCTTCTAATCTAATCATGCATCATGCATTTTGGAATCTAGACTTCAGGTGCCCTAAGAATACTATTGTCATAGTTTTTATTGGCATGTTCTGAACAGGACCTGTCAGCTGTCACAGCTCAGTTTCTGATCTCCTTGTTATTGCTACCCATCTGTTACCAGTTCAAAAAAAAAAACCCTTAACAAAAATTTATGCAGAAATTTTGAATACTCGCTAGTGTTGCCTGATAAGACACAATTAACTATGGACCAATTTGGCAATGTGCTTTCTGCAGGGAATTAACCTTCGGGCTGCAGATATGGCAACTGGTGCTCAGTCATTCTCCGCTATGGCAAAAGAGTTGCTACGGACCACAAAGAACGAGAAGGGGACCTCGTAGCAATGTGTACCTATAGCAACTTTAGAATACCACTGTTGTCAACCCATCACTAAACACAACACACAGGCAGGTTGCTGTAAATAATGAATTGAGAATCATCACAGGAACACAACATTGAGCTATTTTCTCAGCAAAAATTTTGTTGTACACTTATAATGAGCATAATTCCAAAAAAATTTCATGTATAGAAAGTGCTCAGAGGGGCAACGCCCAAATGTAACTCGTATTGTCAAGTTCATTCCCATGCCACATGACACCGTTTCTTCGCTGTAATTCAGTGTAAAGGACAACTAATTTGGGCCAGGTGGGGTACAATGGCCAAATCGATGTGTTATTTTTTTAATGAATACAATAACACTTTCTCAACACCAAGGAATTGAATAAACAAATATGTATAAGGAACACCAATATATATGCCACGTAAAACTGCAAGGTGTCCTTTGCAGAATCAGTTCAATGCATATAACATCTGTTCCTTCCCCACATACATATAATATTAAACCAAACGCCACGGCATCTCCAGAAAATACAACTGGACGCATCGAATATTCAAACACATACAATTTCAGTTTGATTTCTCTAAATTCTAAATTACAGCATATCTAAAATTACAACCCGCATGATCCTTCCACTCAGTATTATTAGCAGTAAGCATGACAACTTCTATCTGATAATTTGTATCCATTTCACCATGCAAGTTGGGTCCCATGCATGTGTGGATGAGTCCGTGATGGAAGCACCTGTATTGGCCAGAAGGCCACAAATTTGTAACTTCATAAATCACTACTTACAAAGGACAGAAAATTAGAAGTGATAGCGCATCCTTCATATATGTTGCAACTTGAAGACAATCATATGGGAGAAAATCATTGATTCTTCATGGTATGTAAAGATACCACAGATCAAGTGATGCCAGCCAGACTTTGCAGATGATCATTCTTGCATCGTAATAGCCCATAAAGTTTGTATCTTAACTTATAGCATTATATTAAGCAAAACCAGCAAGCGCATACATTTCACCTTTGTTAGTAAAGTGTAGACAATTTTATCTTTACGCATTTGGACATTCTCTATAATAATCAGAAAATGTTTCTGCTGTGAACTCATTGTTCATGTACTGACCTGGTATTCACGTAACCAGGGTTCAGAAAGCTGCAATCCAATTGCTCTTTTTGATACTTGCAATGTGTGCATGCACTTAGCAAGAGGCTGCACGTAGAAAAAACAGATCTTACTAAAGAGCAAACAAAGAAAGGATAAAATAAATTAACATGACTTTGTTCCCACGTGTGTATTAATACATGAAAAGAATGGTCTATGATGCTTTTCAACTTTAATAAAAAATATGAGAGCACCAAAGAATATTTAGTTCACAACTGGCATGCTTCAGTATCGATGTCTAGGAATATTTACCTCAAGATATTGATGATAGATAGCAAATGGAGCTGAATAAGACAATAGCGGAAGCAGATCAGCAACCAAACTCTCTATCTCGTGGTCTGGGGCAGCAACAATAACACTGCATTAAGAAGAAACCATCACATGGATCAGAACATGTACTACAATGGTATAGTAACTTTCATCTGTAACTAGTATTACCTGCTAAAGCCATGTTCTTTCCAATATTTCATCTTCTCTGGAGATGGTCTTTTTCCAGGTTTAGATTTGGAAGCAATTGAGCCATCACCACCTCTGCAGTCTACAGATTTGCATAGCATCCAGGATCAAAACTTAACTTCGCCAGAAACCATTTAGCTTTGCCAATAGCTTACCTAATGAAGAGTTTCCATCTTGAACTTCTAAAGAAGGCTCTGAGACTTCCATATCAGTTGGTTGTTCTGTTGATAATTGTGCCTTCTCATCTGATACTGCCATGTCAACTGCCTGTGCCAGAGATGCCTGTGCATCCTCAGGCTCAACCACCTCTCTTTCAGCAGCGCCATTGAGAACAGAAGGGGTATTTTCAGAACTTCCCATTGAGCATAGGTCACTAAGCGGAATCTGAACAATCCTGAATAGAGAGTTTATCATAACATTTTCAGATACAGTATAACTTGAACTAAACTTGGTTGCTGCCCGCTTTACAACTTTAACTGCGTTCATATATCTATTAGCTCCAAATAAGAATATAATAATATTCCTTATATGGCAGTGTTGATCAACAATCGATAATTTTTTATATTAAAACAGATGGTAAAACATTATCAAATCTAGTTTGACAGGCAAATGTACTGTATATATCATTATTCTCTAAATTATCAAACAAGGTCTTAAAACTCAGCAAGAAATAATTTGTGCTTAAAACTTCCTAATAGAGTAGAGCCTAAGGGTCAAACTTTACAATTTTACAATTAGAATTATATATTTAATGATTCAAGTGCTCTAAATAGCTCACTTGGACTTTGCATGGCAAATGCGCTACTGACTTGATTAAAAGCTCATTTTTTTCATAGGAATATTATCCAAGCATTCTCTAACTGAAAGTTGCATACTGCCAAAACAAAATTACCTGCTGACCGTATCACTGCTCAAATTGTACATTCTTATAATGTCTATGGAGCTGGGTGCTGAACCAAGATATGTGCTGCAAACATATCCTGTACCTGTTAATGTGATGAACAGCATACATTATTAACAAAAACTTTACGAATTTGCAAGACAAAAAAATAGTTCTAATTCAACAAAAAATGTTGATGAATGCGGGGACATTGACACCGCAGGTATCTGTAGCTTATAAATTTAGTGAAATATAGTTTGCACTTTGTGGCAACTGGCAACAAGCGGTGTGGCTTGCACACTTTAGAGATCACAAACCAGAGCATTTATTATTTTCTTATTGCTAGCCGTATAACAAATTACTCAAAGGTATTGGTCACTTCTTGTCCATGATAACTAGTTAACAAAAATGCATTTCGCAAAAAAGAATGGTATCAAGTGCAACATTTAGTATCTGCATATAGTCGCTATAGCTGAATTGTATTTAATTCAACCTATTGGATTTAATCCAAGTTAAGTAAAAGAGAAACATAATTTACCTCCTAAACGTTCAGCAACAGCTCCAGCAATTAAACCTCCAACCATATCAACGACTAGCACATCTGAATATGCACCAATGTTTGCCATAGACAATAAGAGAGACAGTGTGTCAACTCGCATAAACCTAGAAACCACAGCATAAAGTAATTGAGAGTTGTACACATTAAACAAGAAAAAAAAACGAAGTTGAATATGAGGACTGAACCAAAATAACAGTTGCCACTTCAAGGCAAAAAGATTACCCTATTCGAGATGGACTTTTCTTGAAGTACGTCTCGCAAATGCTGCACATGAAAAGAATATAAAAAATATGCTGCTGTCCATATGATATAAAATAAACTTAAACTTGGCAAAGATCTGGTAATTGATTTCTTAAACAGATAGACCTTACAAGATATGAGCCACGGTAGAACATTACAAAATATATGCAAACTTACCAGATAAGTTAAGCTAAGTTTGCTAGTCAAGGTTTCATAAACAAATATGGGGAACATATATTTCTATTAGAAATGCTCCTAAACCTTCTCTCTTGCTAATAAGCTAATCGACATGCTGCATGCATATGTGACTTTTACCTGCCACAAAAAATATTTTTTCTTCAAACAGACAAATAACATTACTTTCAATTAAGTGGGAGAAAATTAAACAACAGTTTCGAGCTTGCTGGCCTCACATATTAAAGACCAGAAACTATAAGTCGTTTCATATCCCATCCATTGCATAATTGCATTTTTAACAATAAAAAATGAACAGGCTGGGTTAATATTAGTATATAAATCATCATGTTCTCTAATCTCCTGGAGAGAGAACTGAGAAAAAATTAACACAAAAGTATAAAGGTTAATATATCTGGTTCGCACATGAGAACAGTATTATAAACTACTGGTACATATATCCAGAAAGTCTTGGCATATTTCAAAATGTACAACAAATTTACCTTCGGGTAGAGGGACGTCGCAAAAGTACTTTAGGTGCATATTTCTTTTGTTTCTTTAGCTTGTATTTCTCCTGTAATCAGGATGATTTATCAAATCAGTCCCCAACACTATTCAAACTCAGGGTATCAAAGAAATAAAGTTATAAAATATTACTAACTTGTGAGAATACAGTTTTCTTTCCAAATGTTGAGCTATTCGCTATCAAAGCTTCCACAATCTCATCACCAGTTGCACCATCCCTATTTTGGAAAATTAATTTTGCAAACAAATTTGGGTGTTAAATTCAAAAGGAACAGAGAAATTAGCATAGATCGCTATGCATAAATCGGATATGATCAAGACATCACCTCTTCATAGTCTCTATGTCGTCACTAGATAAATTCTGGGCTGTATTATTATCAACCAGGGACCTATTGTCCCTGGTTTCATCCTGCACTTGGCCATCCGCACCATCTTGCATGCTATCATCTGAAAAAAAAGGGTCACTATTACCAAAATCATATAGTGTAAAAGTATATGTTAGGCTGAATATGGACAGTAAGAACCATTGGAGCATGGTACTTATCGTCATGAAAAAAAAAACAGAGTGATATGTGTGTAGGTTATATATCAAGCTATCATTCACTGATCAAACAGAGTGAGATTACGGCACTTGAGAGCTAGCGAAGGTCCAATAACTAACTAAAAAAATTAACAATGATGTGCATCGATTATTTTCTAGTTCAACATTGCAAATTGGAAATTGAAAAGCTCTTCAAGTTAAAATTCTACCTTTTGAGTTGAAAAGTTTCAAAATGTACATTGCAATTCAAGTCGAGAATCTCACTAATTCGATTGAAAGTGTTAACTAGTTCGATATATAGTCAACTTTTTGTAGGGATCTGCAATCATAGTCCTTGAAGCTTGATTTTTTTTAGCTATTTCGCTCATTTGTGAAACTTAACTTGGTATGGACTTCAAATCAGAAAACCTTACCACGCGATGGGGCATCCCCGGTGGTGCAGGGGACGAGCCCGTCAGGTCCGACGCGGAAGAGGGTACCGAAAGGGCGCCCCACGAGCGGTTTCAGCGAGCAGGTCCTGTTCCCAATCTTCACCGTCCTGCGCCCACACCAGAAGGGTTGGTTTCAGGTGCGTACAGAAGTTAGGGACGATGGGGGCGAGAAGGCTAGTACTCACGCTGCGGGGGTGAGGCGGAAGAAGGCGAGGCGGTCGCCGTCGTTGATGTCGAGGAGGACACTGCAGCCCTCCCACGCCTCGCGCGGAATCCCCGTCGGCGTCGGCGGCGGCGGCGGGTCCATTGGTGTGGCGAGAAGTGGGAGAGTTGGGGAGAAAGCGGAACGAGGAGCGAGGGTTTAAGGAGGGAGCGGATCGAATTCCGAACTCCGATTTTTTTTTACAGGGTTTTTTTTTGGTCCGAATAAAGATCAACCAGTAAAGATACTACTTGTAGTAGAACATATCCACTCAAGTACTTGTACTCTGCACATGTGGTCGAGCCTCATGGACAAACGCCATACAATTTATTTAATTTCCATGGCACAACGGCACATAGCTCATTATCACCGTTTCTTCGCTATAATTCAGTGCTAAAGTCTGAAACGCAGAACACAATGAGAATGCACGAATAATGTGCAATAGCAGGTAGCTCAATAGTCACTGTAAGAAAACATCTCAAAAACAAAATGTATGAACGGATATCAGACTGATCACCCTACAGGTGCATGGCACGAGCGCTGCAAATAAACCAGAGTAAAGTGCGAAGTTGCATCATTGTATCACTTTGGTTTAACAAGTTGCAAATGTTGCACCCACCGTACACTAAGTTGTTCACAACGTACATATAATCCACCATACATAGAAATCCATATTTTGTAGGTGTAGCATGTTAACAAGGACTTAGAACATATACAACCTACATTATTTTTTTCTCATTTTGTTTTCAGATGATCGTTGTCTGGTCTACCTATTCCCTACCACAACACATCAAACAAAAATATTGTTACTAGATTATCATGGATTGTACAAAATAATATTATCTTGGATTGTATCTCACTATATCATACAATTTTATGTGTTGTTTGACATTTATAACTCACTGGACCGAAATGAAACAAGAGAATTTTGTGTTTTGTCCAATCTGTTCTTCTAAAAAGTTCTCAGTAGCATACATGCCTAGTCTCTGAAATACATACTTGAGTGTATAGTTGCCTATATATGCCCATTGTTAACAACTTAATTTATGGTGGATTCAATGTTTACAATTTATTGGATCAAAATGATACAACGATATAATTTCATACTACGTTTACAATTTATTGGATCAAAATGATACAATAATACAACTTCACGTATAGTAGATGCACTCTACTCAACAAACAAATACCACGCATCCAATGAACCATTGCAAGCATACTGTCAACTCTGAAGGGCAGCACAAAACGTTAAAAGCAAACCAACTGCAGGGTAGTCACCCAATCGGTTGATAAAAACAAGCAAAACAACTGTTTTACATGCTGATGGGGCTGGCAACAGTATCCGGCTCATTCCTTGCTATAGTTATACGGGCACTCCAGCATGTCATAGCCCTAGGGTACCTTCCATCTACCGATTCTCCTTACAGAATATAACATCAAAAGGAACAGCAGCATAGAAGGTTAAATACAAAAGAAGCAAACACCAATTGCATAGCTGCTGTTCCCCATCCTACTATTTACTCCTCATCTTCATTCTGCGAAGAAAAAATTAAGCAGATGTTAGCAACAATAGCCAAATTACTTGGAACAGCTCATGGATCTTGTATAGTTGTATACCTCATTGCCATCCTGCTCGTCGTCGTCCTCGACCTCAGACTTGGACTTATCAGAACCTTCTGCTTCTTCTCCCTCCCCGCCATCAGTTTTGGCCTTCTTGGAGCTAGTGCCCTCCTTTAAAAAAACACAGCACATCATCACTAAAATAGAAACATTAAAGTGAAGGAACAGTAATATGGGTAGGAAGTGCTAATCATTGGATGTCTTGTACTCTTGTTACTCGACCAGCAAAAGCAGTGTTGCTATTCAGACACCAGCGGGGATCTCCATCACTGTCTTCCTAATCTTCACTATCTTAACATTTCAAGTAGGACTTTCAACTAGGCTGGATAAATTTCGAATCAAAATCTGGATGACATCCAAATGAGAAATTTGAGGTTTAAACCAAAGATTGCAGATAAGGAACAGGTTGCAAGATTGCACTTTCCACGAGATGATTTCCTGTTGCGGTGGTGTCTCAGCACGAAGCGATCAGCAAGTCTGAGAAGAGCCCAATGGAAATGAATGGAAAAGTGTCTCCTCAAGTATAACGTATCACAATGGACAGGGTGCAAAGTAGCATAAAGCACGTGTGCAAATTGCCATTCATCCAATGACTTAGATCCCATCATGGGAGGATACAATGGTGCAGGAGGGTAACTGCTCACAAGAAAAAACAACTGATGCACAATAATTACTCCCTCGGTCCCATGAAGAGTGCAATTCTAGTTTTTTTCACGCAGATAAGTGGTGGCCAGAAAAGACTCCAATGTCCTTGCTTGTAACTAACTAGATTTCCCAAAATGATGGCCAGAGGTTAGTTTGGTATGCAAATTAGATGTTACTTAATTAGGGAGGCAACTGTTGTCCTATTCGTAGTATATTAGGATTGCACTTTTTACGAGAGTTTTTCCAAACATCAGAATTACACTTTTCATGGGACGGAGGTAGTTGTCATGCTATTGAGTCGAATCCAGGTGATGCGTGCTTCCATTTCTCATGACTATAAAACACCTGTGACATACTTGCAAGATTGGAATGAGTGCCAAAATAGCAAGGTAAGGGGAAAGTGGTTCTTTCAATAGTAGAATCGTAAAGTATCACAATGGATAGGACGGAAAGTAGCATAAAGTGCGTGCATTTTGTCCTTGCTTCATTCAACTACTCCAACTTACAAGAAACCAACATACACACATTAATCAGTTCCCATGGCATTGGAACCGGATCCAGGTGCAGCAGTACTAAATGGAGTGTGCAATCACGGCTATAAAAAATCCAGCAACTGGGGTTTGCCAGATTGGGAGGCCAAAACCTAAATGAAGACTCGTGAATCATAATGCACACCATGATGGACATAGTCAAGCAGCAGACAGCAAAGTCATGGCTTCAACTAACTATTCGGATTCGATAATGGAAATCTAATGGCACAGGAGGTAACCACTCGCAAGATAACAACACATGCCCATTAATTAGCAAAAAACATAGTAAGACTACCTTTTTCTTGTTTGTGGGCTTGCTTGGCTTGGCTTCCGGCTTCTTGCCCCCGCCATACTTCGCCTTCTCCTATAAACAAGTAAACATTAAACCGTCAGCGACAGAAGTATTTGTCTTTCCTTTTACCGAGCGAATATATGGTAACTAATATGAGCAACTATATAAGCATTACAAGCATCCATATACCTCGTCGGTCATAGAGCGCCACTTCTCCCCAGCTGCCTTGGTCACCTGTAAGAGAAGCCACATATAAGGCATTTTAAGTCAAACCCTAACAACAAGTTAAAGACTAGGGTTAGGAGAAGCAACTCACCTCCTTTACTCCCTTGAGCTCAGGGTGCTTCTCCAAGTACTGCGGCCTGAACTCAGCCCTACAAGCACCACCGCACAGAAAATTCAACAAAACCCTAAGGTTTGGGATGAGGATTCGCGTAGATCTGAACAGGCGAGAGAATCAAAAGAATGACGAGGGTGGCGCTTACAGAAACGCGAAGAAGGGGGTGAGCCCGCGCTTGGTTCCGCCGGCCTTCTTGCGCTTGGCGCCGGCGGCCTTGAAGCTGCACCGACACAACAAAGCACACGCGCCGAGACGCACAGAAATCAGTCGCTACCCGCTGCAAGCCGCATACGACACGGCACGAGAGAGGGGAGGAGGGAGGCGAACTTACGAGGTGTCGGTACCAGCCTTGGCCTTCATGGCGGCGAGCGGTTAGGGTTTGCGTAGGTGCGCCGGTGAGGATGGATGTTCTGGCCTTGTGGGAGCGGAGGAAGGCAAAGTTTGTTGGGGAAAATGCGCGATGCTTGCGAGGGAGGAGCTGAGCGAGCGAGCGAGGAAGGGAGGCGAGGCCGTGATGGGGTGGGACGTGGGCACCTGGCAGCGTCGGAATGGATGGGGACTTGGGCAATGTGTGACGACGTCGCCGTGGTTGGGCCCGCGCTTTCGCTGCCTGTACGTTCTGTCGGCCCAGTTCCGTCGTCTTGTTCGCGAAATGGCGTTGCATCAATTTTTTTTTGTGTCCATTTAAAAACCACTTTTCTACGACACAAGATCTCCACCCCTAACGCTCGACAGATGCAATTATCTAGGTTACATTTAAGTGTTCGGTGCAGATTATTTTGGCTGTACTGCCAGTAAGCAGCTGCTACAACAATTGAAGCTTAGACAGCTGCAACCGCCGCCCAATAGAAGCAAAACTGAAAATGATTTTTCAGAGCTTGCAGAGAATCAATGTTCTTCAAAAATACAACGGCAGGGAGACAGCAAACGCATAAATCAACTTCTCTTGTTGAATTTGTATAAACATTGATATACATCTACGCAAAAGGGGCATCAATAGTAGCCATCAAACCTGTGCGCTTGTAGGCTTTACTATACTCTTGAAACATAAAGTGAAAGCAGAGAATAAGCAATCTATCAGTCTTTGTCGGTATTAACTCCTATTGTTCCTTCTCCATATGAAACTGTATGAAATTCTCCTTCCACAAGGTGTTCTCCAAGTACCTCTCGTAGAATGTTACCTCACCATCTAATTTCGCTGCTAATGCTACCATGCTTCGTGTTCCATATCGTGCCTGAAACCAAACAAAGAAAAAAAGATTAGTCTGTTTCTGAAGACAATTATTGGAAGACATGTATATAGCCATTGAAATATCGAATGCCATATGTTTTACCTGTCCTTTTGCAGTGTCAATGAAAATCGAACTTATCTTGTATTCCCACTCAGGGTCGACACCGGTATCAGGCACCATAGATCTATCGGGCTTGATGGTATCCATCATCAACTCTTCTACCATATGTTTTAAAGATGCTTCTGCATCATCATGTGTTTCCAGATATCTTTCGAAACTCTGTCCTAAGCGCAGTGCCTGCAATGTCCAAGAAACATATGGCTTTAAATTGTTGGAACAAATTTAGTCTGGTGATTATTTAGAAGATAAAAAGATAATGGTGTTTATAAGTTAATAGTAGGGACGCCGAGAAAGGTGAAAGGGTATGGTTTACAATGAAGTTGTGAACTATTTGAACTAGTTTATCTCTTCCTCCAGCAGGCAGCAGCACATACGAAATGCGCAGAACCAGGTTATCACATGATAAAACTACCATGAAGCCCAGAGTGTTACATTCACTTATGAATTCCTCAGTTACTAAACCAACTCAGTAAAGTTACCAAGTTATTTACTCAATCAACTTCAGAGAGATAAGATCACATGGACTAATCATTGGCTGCAATATATTTCAGGAAGTACAGGAGAGAACAAACTTGCATATGCACATGTCCCAGCAAAGATAACTTAATTGTACAAGTTCCATTTTGAATAGTACTTTTTCATTTGTTCTTGTAGTTGTAAATTAACCTAACAACCATTGACAAAATACCTAATAATCAGCAAAGTAAATTATAGAAGGAAACAATAGAATGACAAAAGAAGGACCACAGCAAATGGCAAGATACATGAGCATCCTTCATCTCACTGCAAGCCACAAAATTGATGGGTAATTTGCATAATAGACATGTGGCTGTTGAGATTTCAAACATACCCAGACAAGCATTGCAGAATTAGCTTGTGTAAAGAACCTGAATCTCAACCCTAAAAAGTTCCAAAAAACACATTCCTAATCATAATATCCATAGAACATCCATGTACAGCTTACCTTTGGCCAAGGGGAATCAATTGCAGCATTTGAAAGCACATGAAGCCCAGGAGCAACTGTTTGAATTACAGGATCACCTCCAGGCCTATTAGAGATGTAAACCATGGTTCCTAAGTTCAAATCCACCAATATAAGATTAAAACCATTGTATTGATCTGCTTCCTTCGCAATTTCTGTAGCGTACTCCAATGGACCGTGGCTGCCCTATTTCAAATTAAAGCAATCATCAAGCAAGGTTTTCTTCAAAATTATTAAACAAGGAGGCTATGGGGCGAAACATAGCTCAATAACTACTAAGGTTTCCTTGCATAGAAGGCAGTACAAATGGCCTACTCAGTAGTTAATCCCAGAAATCATTTTAGATTTGTAATAAGTGTACCAAAGACGGATTCTGAAACTTGATTGCGAATCAATATATCATTCAAGAACAGCCATGCCTCTAAATTTTGTTATGCAAATGATCTTTTCTGCACATACAGATTGGCACCATGATTACCTACCGGCAGAGAACATTCTTTCCCTCAGAGCACATGCTCACAGTAATCTAAGCATAGCTCTCCATTATTATGGCATAATTTGAAATAATAATAAATCACAACAAAATTGACAAGGTCAAAGTCAAACCTGAAGAAACCTGACGGGGAGCTGCCCCCTGGTTTTGGCGCCGATAAGAGAGCTGGGCTCCCGCACGTTGGTAAGGAAGGCGAGCCTCCCGTCCCTCGTGCACCCCATCCATGTGCCCCCGCCGAGGTCGTCCCTGCCTCCGAGGATCTCCTTGCTGTCCTCCCCCGGCGCCCACCACTGCGTCGGCTGCGTCGGCCTGCGCCAATTTGCGGGAGCCTCATCTTAGAAGAAACAGATGCATCGAACATAAGAAGCGATGGTAGAGCCGGACGGGACGGGGCGCGCACCTGGAGTGATACTCGTCGCGGTTGAAGAGCAGGAGTAGGCGATGCGCCGGGTGGCACTCCCATGCCCACGCCGCGATGCACATGGCCGATTGGGGCTGCGGGTGGTGGCAGGGTCTGAAAAGAATCGATAGCTCGCCGGAGCTGCTTTGTCCTAAGCGGCCGCGGCACCTTGCCTGTTTGGTTGGGGAGGCAGCAGGGACGGAGCGGTTCGGTCCTTTGTTTGATTGACGGACTCGAGTATGGAACCGTTCCACGGGTGTGTTTTCAACCATATGATGATTCATGTATGATGTATGAGACGGTATAAAATAATTAAAAATTTTTGTTTGGTTAGGTGAACTGTACCAACTCATCCAGGATAAAACCATCCCACTTAATACATTGTTGTACTAGTTAGAGTGAACTAAGTGGTTCAAGCAAATTGGTTGAACCATCCCATCTAGGATCATCCATTCATGCATCATGTAGTGCATGCAACCAAACACACTCTAATATTCAATTGATATTCGGGATGGACTCGTCCCGTAAGGTAGTGTTTGGTTGATTGGATGAGGGTGGATGGGATAGACCATCCTGGATGGGTAGAGGAGGGATGGGCAAATTCTGGATGATATGGTACATCTTCTCTGTTTGGTTAGCTGTATGGGATCATACATGGTGTTTGTTTGGTTCTTTGGATGAGATGGGATGAACTGGTACATGCATCATGTTTGGTTGGGCATCCAATCCATCCAAAAAAATTATATCTGTAAAAGATTACTTTGGCAAACAAGAAGTAACAAGTGACCAAAGATAATCAAATAAAGCATAACAAGTCGCCATTGATTTATATTATATTACAATAAAAGGGTAGAGTCACACATATTTTGTCCATCAATAGTGACATAAGACTACACCTGACATAAGAGTGGCATACATATCACTACCATGTTTATAATATACAACAAAAGAGTAAAGATTTGTCCATACAGCCAAAGAGTGGCATACTGCGCCACCACCAAAATAACCTTATATCCTAGTACCACTTGATCAAACTACCTACACCAGCTCAGACATATGATTCTTGATGTACCTAGCCACCCATATCATTTTGCTAGAAAGGTCAGGCAATGCATAAAACGCTCTTGCAAGTGAGGGATTATCGCACAGATAAGCATAGTAGTGATCAAGATGTGCATCATGAAACCCTGGGATGCTCTTCAACTCTTCATACAGTCCTCTCGGAACAGCAAGGTCAGGTTCAGCTAGTTTTTTAATAGAAGCAGACAACTCTCCAAGGCTCTGACCAATCATCACAAGCAAGTCATCATTAGTAGCTATCCTATGCTTCTTAGCCTGTGGTGGTTTAGTACCTGAGGACTCTGCACCATTGTTGCCTGAGTGTGCACCATTGTTGCCTGAGTGTGCACCATTGTTGCCTGAGTGTGTTCCATGCTCAGCATCAACATTTTCACTTGGCTCAACAGATATGCCTTTTGGTGCATTGTCTGATTCAGTCACTTCAGTAGCAAGTGGGTCATTTGATCCTTTAGCGTATGCACCCGTTGCTAAACTGTTGCCGAATATAGTAGCCATCTCATGGTAGTGCTCAATTGGAACATTCAAGTAGTTGGCATCTTCACGGTGGGCCTGCAAGTCAAAAGACATGAAAGGTAGGACCAAAATTTCTTTTAAAAAGAGAAGGACTAATGTATGCAGCACGATATTGCAATAAAAATAAGTACTTGCCTGAATGTGATTTTTGTAATGATCTGCATCAAGACTAATTATGCAATTCTGCTCATCCCAATTAGCTCCACTCAAATTCTTTAGCTTCTCAATCTTTCCATAAATCCTTCTCCACTTCCTGAGATGATTAGACACTTGTGCGCCGGTTCGCTGGACACCAAATTTCTCATACAAAGCTTTAGCACAGCTGTTAAGGTGAACTTGCTTGAAGCCTGTGGAGGTTTTAGTGCCACTAGCCACTAGATCAGCCAAGAATTTGAGCACGAATGTAGACATTGCATTGGACCAATGGACTTGTCCACCACCACCAATATCGCCTGCCATGTTCATGTTGTCGCCATGTTGCTCAAGATCCATCTGTTAAATGAACTAGTAAAAAATATAAAAAAGATCACCAAGATGAATTATCACAACACTAGGTATTAAAAAAAAGAAACAGCAAAAGAATATGCAAGGTTGTAGTAAATAGGAGAAAAGTGCAATAATTAATAAACAGCCCAACGATACAACAGATTTGTTCATTACAACTACTAGTACATCAGTACGATACAATACCCATTCTCTAGTACGGAGTACTTCACTATTACAGGTAAGTAGTACATATTAGTTGCCATGGTAGTTTTGACGATCTGCCCACATTCTCCCATCAATTAATTGTCACTTTTCTACCATTAACCTATGGTCATTTGCTTGTTCTCGTACTGTCCTCCGTGGGTTTGGTGTCCAATTATTCTCCGGTACAATGAAACGATCAGTCCCTTGAGAGAGAACCCAGTTGTGAAGAATGCAACAAGCTAGCACAATATCAACTTGAGTTGGAAAAGGGAAGAACGGGATTGCATCATCAAGAATTTTGAACCTCCTCTTCAATGATGCAAAAGCACGTTCAACTGTAACATGTAGGGAAGAATGTCTAAGATTGAATAATTCCCTCTCATTTTGCACAGGATTGCTGCCCCACTCATTTAGGTGGTACCGAACACCACGAAACGGAGGCATGAACCCAGGCTTCGCTCCATATCCGGCATCAACTAGGTAGAATTTTCCTAAGATAATATGAGGTTGTGATTAAATTGTTTTCAATATAATCTTGGGGGGTAATAACAACTAAAATAGGTTTGTTACCTTCCGGTACTCGTAGACCATTGACTCTCTCTAATGCATCAGATAATACCACAGCATCATGTGCTGTCCCTTCCCACCCGGCTAGAACATAAGTGAATTTCAGATCAAAATCTACGGCTGCCATAACATTTTGTGTTGCAAATGACTTTCTACCACGAAAGGCTGCCTCCATAGACTTAGTAACGGATGCTCTTATATGTGTCCCATCGATAGCTCCAATACAATCCTATATGGCCATTATATAAATATTAGTAAACCTAAAAATCTATCCACATATGTCTAAACAATAATTTGGATTGTCATACCTTAAAGTATGGATCCCATCTTGGGTTGCCTGCAATTTTGGAAGGGGTATCCAAAGAAGGTGGCCGAATAAGCTCATTTCTTAGCTCCCCTATGGCATGTAGGACTAGGTTGAAATATCTGCTAACAATTTCACCTGACCTAATGAAATTGGTCCCAACTAGCTTATTTCTTAGGTTGTGTCCTACTGTATTCAAGAACATGGCAACTTGTTCCTCGATGCAGACATGTATAGTGTCTTGGAGCAAAGACTGTTCTCTTAAAACTTGACACAACCGAAAAAAGGAGTCTCTTTTAAGCCTTATCATTTTGGTGCAGGTTGTATCATCTTTATAAATTCTTGTGTTGAGATAGTCAATTCTTTTCTTATCCCTTTCCTCCATTGGAGCATATGTAATACGCTGCCGTTTTTTTGTCAGTCTAGACCGGATAAACAGAACCACCATTGAAGTAGCTAGATATATAGCAGCGCTGACCAGTACAAATTTTTTCCGTCTAAACTCCCTGTCTTCCATCTACATTACCCAGGGGAATAAACATTAAATGAGATTTGCTTTAAAAAATCATAGTATAATTCCATGACGCAGCACACAAGCCATCACGTGAATCTATCCCAAGACAGAGTGTCAGGTTGGAATAAAAAAACACAAAGACCAAATCTCGTCTCTACTAATAATAAAAAATCAAGGATAAGAAGATACAGAAGCCGCACAATGCAACGAATCAACGTATGCCTTCAAGCAACAACAACCAGAGCTTCTGTGGCCTTCGATTGAACCCAGTCAAGCACCACACCACAACCCTAGCAACCAGATCGAGGGGTGAGAAAAGTTCGTACCTGCGTGCAGCTGGGAAAGAACAAGCAGGCGCTTGCAGCGGCAGCTCGTGGGGCTCCGGCGTCGATCCTGCTGGAGGGCGTCGATCCTGCTGGAGGGATGGTGAAATCGCCGAGGAAGGGTATAGGGGCAGGGGACGAGTCAGACTGTGAGCGGAGGCGGAGATCGTGCTGGACGGCGTCGTTCGACTTTTTTTTCTGCACGGGATGGTTCAGGATCTCGATGGAATATTCGTTGCCTCTGGATGCTTCCGTCCCAGACGGATTTGTTCAGTCATGCCAACCAAACGAATGGATGGGTGGGTCCCGCGTGGCCATCCAGGATGGATCGGTTCAGGTACGAGCTCGTTCATGAAACCAAACGCTGCCTAAAAAACACCGAACGAGTTCATCCCAATCCGACACCGTCTTCCCCTCTCACGGTCGTCGTCCCTCGACGCTTGCGCCTTCTGCCCACCCTGGCGCTGCCTCGGAGGCAGGAGGCAGGCGGCGGATGTAGCACACGGGTGGCTCGACGTGCCGCTGGGATCGAGGCGGCTGCTCGAGCTCGAGCCGCGGTTGACCTTCGTGGTCGGGCGACGGAGGCGGGCGCCGGGCAGCGGTGCGAGCGGCTAGCAGGCGGCGTAAGGAGGCGGCCGCGGTCGGGCGGCGGCTCGAGGCTCCAGCGACGTACGGATCTGGATGAAGATGGGGTGATTGGGCGTGTGAGGAAGACGAGGGTTCCTGTCCACTGTGGCTGACATATGGGGTCCACCAAACAGTGGCTAACGGACTAGCAATTCCCATCCATACCATTTCTCCAACCAAACATAAAATAAACATAAAATAGAATCATTTCATTCCTAGATTTAGTTGATTGTATGGCTCGGGCCAGGTCGAATTCAAGAGCCAGGCCTGACACATACAGTTTGTCTATGTTTGGTTTGATGGCCATGTTGAGCTAGGTGTGGAAGGGATATTGTTTGGTTGTAGACAATATTACTAGCTGCAGTCAATGACATGCGGTGCAGGAGATGTATGTTGTACCGAGCCAACCAGGCTCGCCAAAAACGGAAGAAAATTTCGTCCCTCCAGAGCCAGGCTCTGTTACACTTTTTTTTTTGCATCTGCTTGGACATGCTCGCACCGCTATCCAGACAACCAAACACGCATGGCTCGGCCAAATACAGGAACCAAAACACACCCTTAGCAAAACAGCGCTCATAAACTCATGATCATTATCTCAGGGCTCATGAACTCATCACCCGCAGCAAAGCGTGCAGAAGCTGTGAAATAAGAAGCCAAAAGTCGATCAAACCAACGTCGTCTAGTCTAGTTTCTTGCTTCCTTGCTCTTGGTTGTGTCTGTGTTTTTCAGCTGATAAAACCACCTTTCATCACTCCTCACACCGTTTGGCCTCCCAAGTCCCAACAATGCCCGGGCTACCAAAATACTAGTGAGCGACATTTGTAAGATCTCTTGGGCTCTCTCCCTAATTTCTCGACATCCACTGATACTATCAATAACGTCATTCTTTTTTTCGATTTTCAAAGATGACAGCATTGCTAATTTACCATGTTTCGCGTGCGCCTCCATATTTTCGCGTGAGACAGAACACTGAATAAGCATTCACCCATATAGGCATAGGCAAAAGGGTAACAGGAGACCCTCTAGGTAAACAATGCATCTTTGTTGTCTTTTCTCTCCTGTCTCTTCATCTAAACATCCATAAAAACTGTGTTCGTTCATGCGTCGGCCGTCAGTCTCTGAGTCCGGGTTTGTTGTCGTGACAATGTGCCATCAACACAAGTGGCAACAAGTTTTCTCCGCAACCATGTGTTGTGGCACACTTTATCTAATGGTGGGCAGCACCCCCACCCCACGCCCCCTGCCTCATCCCTTCCCTGGCACCCCACACCCACGCTGCTGCCACCTTCTCCGTTTTCGACGCCGTCCCAGCGCCTCCACCATCCGCCCGCCAACCGCTCGCGTGCTAACCTCTCCACCGTTCTTCGCCCCGTCGCTAGCCCTGTCCACCGGCCGTCCTCCGCGCCCGCTCCGGCGGGCAGTGGCCTCTCGACCGCCTCCGCCCGACGATCGTTGCCTTCGCAGGGCCAGTCACCGCCCCCGAACTCTCCTCTAGTCCGCCGGCGAACACAACCCCGGCAGCTCTGGAACTAAGGCATTGCCGCGCCAGCGCCGTGTGTTGCGGTTGCCATGCAGATTTTTCGTACAAGTGGGAACGCGCCGAGATAACCCGGAAAAGCCTCCAGGGTGCCACGTCAGTGTTGCACTGTCGCACGCCTCTAGTTCTGGCTTTGTTCTGAGGTGCCCGCGCCCCGCGGCCTCGCGCGGCGGCTGCTCAGCGCCTCGGCGGCGTGGCTGCGTGACCTACAGGACACGGGCTACAACTACGCATACATATCCGAAGGGTCCAAGATTTGCATACCATCAGTGCTACTGATACTGCACATTTGTCCAACGGACGTCGCACCAGTTCATGGCGCCCTAGGCTTTTTGCATTTCTGTAGCATGTATCGCAATCTTCTTCAGTTTTTCGCAATCTTCGAAATGCCAAACTAGCGTTACTACTCCACGTCAAGCCCACCTCACAATTTGTCCGTTTCAGCCTTCCTCCCGGAAAACGCGATCGAATTCTGTTGCCTTTCTCCTCTCGCTCGATGCGAGCCATTGCGCGGCGGCGGCGGCGGCCTCCCCTCCCTTCCATTTTTCACAGCTGTAGCAGTTAGTGATTCCTCGATTCTCCAGCCAATCTATCTCCAAGACCTTCTTCCCCCACCAGGCCCCTCCCCATCCTCCTCCTCCCATGGACATGGACGCCGCCGTCTCCACCCTCACCGCGCTCTCCATCTTCTCGAGCACCGTCGAGCACGGTCAGCGCCCGCCTCCCCGACGCTTTCTTGATGGTTTTCCTCCCGCGCCACCCGATGTGTGTGACTGACGCGCGGTGTTTTTTTTGTTTCCCTATCCGCGCAGCCGCCTACAGGAGTGTGCACGGCTACAAGGTGCTCGGGAGGAAAGATGGGAAGTGGGTGCGGTGGGAGAGGTGGCTGGAGCGGCAGTTCGTGCTCTCCCTCTCCGCCCCGCCGTGCATCGAGGTCGCCGTCCCCGCCGCCTCCCCGCGGATACTGCTGGCGGGGTGGCGCGGCCGGCCGGTGTTCCGCGAGGGGCAGACCGTCGGCACCTGGCGTTGCATTGTGGCGTTCGATTCCGTCGCCTCCATCGCGCCGTCCTCCCCGCCGCCGCCCGTGCTCAACCCCTTAGTGTATGGTTGATTAGATTTTCAGATTACATAAGCTCGAAACTGCTGCTGCGTTGCTGTCGCACAATGCTTTGATGACCCAAAGCTTTGCTGTTTGTGGTTTTGCGAACTGTTTCTGTTTTGGGGGGAAGTAGAATTGATGATTGATTTCTGAATCCTTCAGTCTTGTTCTTTCAGGAATCCGCAGCTGCAATGTCTACCTAATCTGTACATGGACCTGCAGAAGGTGTTTCCGTTTCAGAAGGTGGAAGCCAAAGAACAACCAGTCCATTCTGGTGAGCAGAAAAAAGGCTCTGATGAAACTGATTCATCTGAGTATGATTCTGATGGAGATCCTCAATCAGGTGATCTTTTCACTTCCTTAACTAAAATCTGCTTGTAACTAGTCCAAAATCTATTTATTGAGTCAGAACCTGCACTCCATGTCGAATTCTAACGCCTCTGTAGATCTCAAGTAGTATTTGGCTGGTGTTTATGACAGTTACATTGGATTTCAATTGGTGGCATGAAATAGATTCTGTCACTTTTGTCAGACTAGTCAATAAAACAAAATAAAACTAGCTGTGCCAAATGGCATGATCTGTCAAAGGATTTTTCTATTTTATGACCCAGTGAGATTAGCAATTGCAAAAAAAAGATACAATATGATGTATAACTTGATAGTTGGGGAAGGAGGCAGGTGGTCTATTGTCACTGACAACCGCTAGAGACTTGTCAAGTGAGCAGTTCCTTCAGAGATTTTAGCATTTTTTTTTATATAGATGGGAGGGATTTAGATTGTTAGTTTCAAAGTGGGTGTTGGTACAGGGTTTTGGGTTTGGGCCAGGCAAATATGGACGTAGACTTGCAGAAGGGAGTCACTCAGTCAGGACTCAGGAAAAAGTTTATTTTTTGAGTCCTATGTATCAGTGTCCTCCTAACATGGACACTACTTTTGTGGCAGTGATGGAAAAAGTCATTGCCTGTAGTGGGAGTCAGGATTCTTAGTTGATTCGTTTTGTGTCGTAGTTGATTCGTTTTGGTAGGCCATCAACCTTACAGTTAATTATGGAAGCATTGAATCGATAAAAAAGCTTAATTGTTAATGTGTCCTCCCAAGTGGTATGGCAGTTAGTGGCGAACTGGATGCATTTTTGCAATACCTGAATAATCACCAGTAGTTTCTATAAACAGGAGTATGTACAAGATTTTTTTTTCCCTTTCAATTGAAAGCTGGTGGTCCTGTCAATTTGCTAAAAAAGAAAGAACTTAACATCAAAAGAGTTTTCTGTATGATTCAGCTAGACATCATTTTTTTGGGGTGGGTGGGTTGGGGGTAGCTGTGGGAAGTAGAAACAGAAACCTTGATAGGCAGCTTAGGGTGCTTAACATGGGGCTGTACTTTAATTCAGTTTTCCTGGTTCCTCTTTATTTAGGTTACCTCGTTGCTGCTTTTCCTCACCATGACAACCTATAATTATTCTTGCCCATCTTAAGGCAGAACACCTGTTTCTTGAAAATGCTACTATGTCTGTGACCCGACCCTATATGGATCAACAGAATCATACGTCTGCGTTGCAACTTTCTCTTCATTTAAGCAAATAAGAAATGCCAAGAGAACTCTGTACCTATGTATGTAGCAGGATATCATGCCACTATGTATTCAACTTTATTGAAGTTTTTGTGCCACTTGCTTTTCTTAGTTTTATACTTTTATGTACTATTCATGGGCCCATGAAATGTGAATAATTGTAGTTGAAATGGAACTATGGAATGGTTTGCTATTGTTTGTTCACGAAACTTTTCACTTGTTTGTTCTTGTTGTGGATTTGGGCAAAACGTGCTTTTACCTGGCTTATATTGGAACCCCAGTTTTATAGATATTACTTGTTTGTTTTCCATAATTTACTTTTTCTTATTTCCTCTGCTGATAGCTAAAAGCCTAAAACTATAACAACAAAATTCATAAGCACAAGAAGTATAATATCTTTGTGTAGTGTCATGCTTTTGGGTCACTTCTCATCGTCTCATGTAGTCAAGTCTCTTTTGTTACTTGAATGTTGTATGATGCATGCAGAACTTGCGCCCCAAGTCCAGAAGAAACCGAGGGCCAACCGGAAACTTATAGAGAGCATTACTTTAGTTGATATAGCACGGTGCTTCCATCTTCCGATCAGAGAAGCATCAAAAACTCTCAATATTGGAGTAAGCATACTGAAAAGAAAATGCCGGAAATATGGGATACCTCGCTGGCCTCACCGCAAAATCAAGTCTCTGGAATCCCTCATTAACGACCTTGAGGTAAATTGCCCATGGATTGTCTGTCACTGTGTGATGCGCTAACCTTTTTGACGCCTGCACAACTCATTCTGTCACTCGTACAGTATGTGCTTGATGACGATGCAAGGGAGGAAGTGCAGCAGGGTCTGCAGAAGATGGAAGAGGAGAGGCAGGCTGCTGCGATAAAGGCCCTCACGAGGCGGAAGAAGATGCTGGAGAGCGAGAAGGAGATCATACAGCAGAAGCCAGCCTTGGACTTGATGACTGAAACCAAGCAGTTCAGGGAAGATGTTTTTAAGAGGAGACACAGGGCTAAAACTTCAATCATGGAGTCTTTGGGGTCCTTGGAGCCGTTGGAGTAGCGTCGCTCTTTAGCTGATGGTAGATGGTCGATTGGTCGTAAAAATATACGACCGACTCAACCTGGTGCACAAAGAAAAATAGTAAATAGCTATGTGGGCCAGCAGTTTATCAGACTATACTAGCTGGTTGGTTCTTGCGCGCAGAGATAAATAGATGAACTTTGTTGTGTTCTGTTCGAGAAAAAAAACTTTGTTGTGTTGCTGTTGATTGTGTTGTGTTGTGGCAGAACTGAACTACCTGAGGGCTTGTTCGGTTTGAAGGGGTTGAAGAGGATTGGAGGAGGTTAGGTGATATTAAATCCCCAACAAAATCCCCCTCAATCACCTTGTGGAGGGGATTAACTGAACAAGGCCTGAAGAATTTCACATAGCATGGTTGATGCCAGTGTAAGCAGAAGATACATAAATCAAGTGATCATTTTGGCGTAACTTTATACAAGCAAATCATGTGGTATGTGGCAACTTTACACTGATGTACCTTTGTGGCACTCTTAATCTATTTGCATACGGAATCTTACAATTTAAGAGCGTCAACGGAAGAAAATCGCCCATGTCAGATGGCGGAAGGCCTGAAGGCTGGAACCACTGAAGTTGGTCAGTGGGCATCAAGTCGTTTCTCGTTTGACAAGCCCCAGGAAATTTGTTTGCAAATTCACGCGGCGACGCAACGCCGTTCCACGACATGTGTCCAAATTAGCTTACGCTTTTGGCCAGACTTTTGCTAAAGTTCAGATGTCCCTTTCAGGAATCAAGACCATCATCGGCGCAAATGCCTACGGGAAATGAGAGGTGATTAAGGACTAATGAGTAATGAGCATAACAGGCCTTTACATGTTCCAGAAAAAAATAACTATACTATATGATTATATTTTCTACACTATTTTATCATGCAATATACTTCTATTTTTTTTAACGCAAGCAAACGAAGCCAGGCTCGAGCTGATGATCGTTAACCTAACTGAATAAGCCCGAGTAGTTGAGTACGTGTTTGTTTAGCTGTTGCGCGTTTCTTCCTTTCATTTTCCCCTGACAGAAACGTGTGGCAGGCCTGATATGCCACAATCGACTGAACCGCGTCGAAGTCGCGTCATCGTAATATCTTAGTATGGACCTTCTAGTATCAGTTAGGGTCACACTTCAACGCGAGATAGGGGGGCATCGCCAATTCGCCACAATAATTTTTTAACAGGGGACATTTCCTTACCTGATGTCTGAACACGACTAGTATAATGGTAATGAAACTTAGCAAGTCAACTATCGCAGTTAGGGACTGCTTTCAAAATCCCCCCCGTAGTCAATGCATCAAATGCCAGTAGTGCTGCTGCTGCTGCAAGACACGGATCGACTAGGAGACGGCACGATCCCATCAAATCTTGAGGCGCTTTACCAAACAAGTCAACTACACTTGCCGATCGCGATTATACAATTTACAGCTCAACGTTGCTTTTTCTTATTCTTTTTATCTTTTGTTAATACTAAAGCCGTAAACTTTACATGAAATCCAATGAGATCGAGGTTAATGTTCAAAGCTTTTGTTCACTAGTGGTGGTAGGCTCTGCCGCCTCTGCGTCCGACGGAGACGGTCGGAGGCTCGGAGCTGTGCGCCCTCTCCCAAGAAAAGTCTGAGATGCCCCTTCTGTGCTTTGACCCTCGCGAGCTCACCAATCAGCAGCTCAGGATGAAGGATTCTGAGATTTTGTTCATACATAAAGATACCGTATCCGATTGCTGGGGTAAAGTTTAGGGCCTGTTTAGTTAATGTAAATTGTATAAAAAAAACTTTGACAGAAGGGTATATGTGAGAGGGAACATGATGTGAATTTGATTTTTTTTATGTAAACCTGCACCATTAAATAAGCCTTAATACAAAAAACTGCGAGATATGCTTGATGCAGCAGCCGAGCATGGGTAGAAACGGTGGCACGTGCAGTTAGTTCATCAGGCCGTGGTATCATACTGCGTCACAGCCGCGCTGCGCTGCCCTTTTCTCTTCAGAATGTGAAATACTGAAATGGCTGGTGAGAACAAAGATTTCCTTTTCTACCTAACAAAACTGGCGCGCACAGACTTCCTACTCCTCGTCCTTCCGTTTCGAGACTGGATTGGACTACAGAACTGAGCCCGGTTCTTAGCTCTATCTCAGCACTTGTAAACTTGCCTGTTTCTTTTGGAAGGACAAACTTGCCTGTTTGGAGCAGAGACCTTTTTTCCGTGCACGAACCCGGAAAGCAAGTATGATACCGGGCAGTGACCTGACCTGATAAGTCTAGCACGTGCCCAATATAACTGCTTTCTCATCGCCTCATGCAATGCAACCAAGTTGCCTCGAAAATCCATCAGTGGCTGTAAACCTTTGCGACACCACCGGGCCGGCCGGCCGATGATTGAAAGGGAGCGGAGACTCGCTGCTGCGCAAGTTGCGTGAGCATTTGACCCTGCCCGAAGTAAACGCACAGGCCTTGCCTTCCTTTCCAACTCCGGCACCGCGCTTTATTAGGCCAAACAAAACGTACGTTTCACCGCTGCGGTGCTGCTTATCTCGGTCGCTCCCTCGCAACGCCGTGCCCCACGCCACGACGACGGCACCAAACCCATCGAAAGGTCTCCGATAACGCGTGAGCCTCGGCGATCGCACGGGTAAGTACGGGTTGCCGGCGCGGCCCACCCTTTTATATATCAGCGACACACGGAAGCGAGCGCGGGGAAGGGTAGTGTGGCCGTTGCAGCTTCCACCAGAGGCGGAAGAGACAGAGGAGGGATCCAGAAGAAGAGAGGGAGCGGCCGGGCGGAGAGGCAGTGAGGGAGGCGTCGACCGACCGAGCTCCCCGCTGCTGCTGCTGCCATGGGGAACTGCCTCGGCTCGGAGGAAGCCGAATTGGAGGCCGTGAAGAACGTTGGCTGCCATGGTGGCCAGCCACCCCAAGGTACACGACGACCCCCTCTTGTTTGCCTTTGCATTTCCTGAGCGCTTTGCTAGCTAGCGGTTTAGCCACGCCGATTTCATTTGGCCGAAGCGCTTTCAGATTCAGGTTTCGCTTTTGCTCACGATCAATTTGCCCTTGTTTTCCGGCGGCAGCACCAGCAAGGGCGGCGCTTCCCATGGCGGCGCCGGAGCGGGAACCATCGATGAGCTCATCATCGGGGCACCCCAGCAGCAGCAGCAGCAGCAGCAGGTCCCGGGGCTCGTCGTCCATGAGCAGCATCGCGACCACCCGCAGCTGCAGCAGTGGGAGCAGCCTGGCGGCGGCCTACCCGGAGGGCCGGATCCTGGAGGCGCCCAACCTGCGCGTCTTCACCTTCGGTGAGCTCCGGTCCGCGACCCGCAACTTCAAGCCCGACACGGTGCTCGGCGAGGGCGGGTTCGGGCGGGTGTACAAGGGGTGGGTCGACGAGAAGACCATGAACCCCACGCGATCCGGCATCGGCATGGTCGTCGCCGTCAAGAAGCTCAACCCCGAGAGCGTGCAGGGCCTCCAGGAGTGGCAGGTGCGTACACGCCGCGCCCATCGTCAAAGCTAACCGCAGCCGTTCTTCTTCTTTTTTTTCTTTCTTTTCCCAAAAACAAAAACAGAAACGAACTAATGCTGCCCATTAGAGCTACTACTAAATGCCATGACGCCCTGATGGGTGATTATTGCCGGCCGGTGAAGCTGACAGCCGGCGTCGTGAGCGGTTCGGCAACCGGCCGGGTGTTCACCCGTGTGCTGCTACTAGTCGTTGCGTTGCGTCCAGTCGCTCGCGGCCAGATTCCAATCCCATCCGCCGCGCACCGTGCGTTCACGTGGCCATCGTTTTCAAATGTTCATACGCCGAAATGCTGCGGCCGATCGCCCAGCCTTTAGCTTGCCTGCGTGGGGACGGGGGATACAATAAGCTCCGGCAGCGCTGGCGCCGACCTGGCCCGAACGAGGCGGCCTGGGCCTGATCGCTTCGGTTGCCAGCGTCCTCGCGGGAGATGCGCGTCGGGATGGGGGCCGTTCTGACGCCGCGTTCGCCGCCCGGCTGGTCGCCACGTTCACGCTGGCGCTTTCTTCTTTGTTTTGTTGCTCGATCGATCTCTCCTGTTGCTGAGCTAACCACTGACGTCGTTCGTTCGCGGGATTTTTGTGCAGTCGGAGGTGAACTTTCTTGGGAGGCTGTCGCATCCGAACCTGGTGAGGCTGCTGGGGTACTGCGTGGAGGAGAGGGAGCTGCTGCTCGTCTACGAGTTCATGCCCAAAGGCAGCCTGGAGAATCATCTCTTTAGAAGTGAGTCCGCCCTCCTTTTTGGAATTTCTATATCCTTCGACATGCTTCGCTGCAAGTACACCAATTGTTTTGATAAAGACTGGGTTGACTTTCTGGAAAACGATGTTTTTTTGGCTGCTTTTGTTACTTTAGTTTTTTCTTTCTTTCCACGCTTTGTTTGCACGTTGCAATCAGTTGATCCAGCAGAATTTTGCTATTAGCATCCTTACGTGAAAGGTGAAGTAACAAAAACTTATTTGCAGAGGGTGCATCCTTCGAACCGATTTCTTGGAATCTTCGGCTTCGGATTGCCATTGGCGCGGCTCGTGGACTCGCCTTCCTCCACTCGTCGGAGAAGCAAATCATCTACCGTGACTTCAAGGCTTCCAATATCCTGCTCGACACGGTATGAGTCGCATCCATCGTACACGTCCCTAGTACTCAAAACGTACGCCGCTGCATATGCAATGGTAGACTGACCAAACCCCATGCCGTTTCTTGGGTGCAGAATTACAACGCCAAGCTCTCGGATTTCGGCCTCGCCAAGAACGGCCCTACCGGCGGCGACAGCCACGTCACGACGCGCGTCATGGGCACGTACGGCTACGCTGCTCCGGAGTACGTCGCCACAGGTAATACCTTCGCTATACGCATCGCACGTGCTTCCGTATTCCGTATGCCGCCCGAGCTCATACGTACCATACCTGTTTCCTCTGCAGGGCACCTGTACGTGAAGAGCGACGTGTACGGCTTCGGCGTGGTGCTGCTGGAGATGCTGACGGGCCTGCGCGCGCTGGACACGGGCCGGCCCGCGCAGCAGCACAACCTGGTGGAGTGGTCCAAGCCCTACCTAGCGGACCGGCGGAAGCTGGCCCGCCTCGTCGACCCGCGGCTCGAGGGCCAGTACCCGTCCAAGGCCGCGCTGCAGGCGGCCCAGCTCACGCTGCGCTGCCTCGAGGGGGACCCCAGGAGCCGGCCCTCCATGGCCGAGGTCGTGGCGGCGCTCGAGGAGATCGAGCAGATCAAGGTGCGGCCCAAGGGCCCACCGCGGGGGCAGCGGGGGGACGGGGCCGCGGCGCCGAGCGCGCAGCACCACCGCTCGCCGCGACCGAGGTACGGGTCCGGCAGGACGACGGGGAGCGGCGGCGGCCACCGCCAGTCTCCGACGAGCACGAGGTAGCGCGGCGGACGCTTCTTGGGTGGTCGCTTTTGCTGCATATCTTTGTTTTTTGGGCAGCAGCAGCGTGCGGATTGATGACGAGAAAGGCCAGATGGGCCTGGTATGAGAGTTTGATCGTAGATGGCCCAAATGTTGGCTGGTACAGGTTCAGAAATCAGGATGATGTTTTTTTTCTTTAACAATCTTCTTCTCCGGTTTTGCCATTTTTTTATTTTTATTTTTATTTGTAAACGAGGCCAGCGTAGATATCGCGGACAAGTGTGCGTTACAGCATTGTAGGGTAGTATATTGGCATGGTAGGCGAGCGTACAGGTTGGTTTCCATAGAATACGTTACCTTGTAGTTAGCGTACACTCGCGCTCCTACGGAGTATGTAGTTTCTGAAAGCTCACTTCATCGTGAGCCTTAGCTTGATTGCATATGGATGGCCTTGAGACAAGATACAACAATGCACGCACCAGATGGATATGCCCCAAAAGATTTAGTCAAGATAGGGTTTAGAAAGATGGAAGCAATAGGTACTCCCAAGGCGTCGACCACACGGTCTAACATGGCCTTTCCCGCAGGAACATCCACAATTTTAGCCCTGAATGTTTCAAGCTTGCTTGGCGCAAGAATCAATCAGTTCAAGTCGCCTTGACTAACAGATCATGGATGCTAGGCTTAAGCGTATTAGCACTGATAATGCAGCACGCCATTTCGTTGAGCTACGGAGGAAAAATACGCCACATTCACCTGACTGAGAATGACGACATGATTCAATGGAAAATTCAATGGGAAAGGCCAATATACATCAAAATCAGCTTATGATGTTCATGCTGTGTTCAGTAAAACGGGAGAAAAAGTACTTTTTTTTTTTCCTGGAAAGCGTGTTATGTGAGGGAGATGAATAGAAAAGGTGAAAAATTAATTTTCTGAAAAACGTGTTATGTGAGGAGGATGAATAGAAAGAAAAAGTATTTTTTTCATCTGAACACAGCCTGATTTCTAGACGCTGTTGCAGAGCTGGGTTGGGACTCAATCTGGAAAGCTAAAGTTCAGAACAAGTGCAAATTTTTTACATGGCTATTGCTGCAATGTCGATTACTCACTACTTGTAGCGATCTCACCCGCGAAATGGGCCCACTTAAGTATATTTCACCTTCCATTGGTGCTAATACACGAAAATGTTCCCAAGTGCGGATTCGACCGTCGAGTCAAGCTCGACTAACTGCTACTGAAGATCGTCCGTCCATACGCTCACTCGAAGGCGAGTTTCCAAAGATCACATCATTCCACAATTCAAATTGCAACAAGTCTTAGAGTTATTACGACCAAATTGAAATGATAAGGTAAATAAAATAGTTCGAGTTCATGCAGCGGAAAGTAAACGAGATAATAGCGACGATGCATAGTATCGTCACGATGAAGTCAGCCGTGACGCTACTCCTCACGATCCTCGGGAGAGGCCGGCTCCCACTCGATGCTGTAACCAGGAGGAAGCTGGGAGGCCCAAGCCATAGAGGCAGCTACCTCCTGAGGGAAGGTCCTGAAAATTCAAGCCACAAGCAAGGCTGAGTATACTAGTTATACTCAACAAGACTTAACCGACTGGTGATCACTACATCACCGACTCCTAAGATGAGAGGCTGTTTGGCTGTGGGGTTCTTTTGCCAAAAGCGACTAAGCTTATTTCTAATTTCTTCATTTTGATTTTAATTTCTTTAGCCTATCCATTCTAGGTGAGCCTAGCTAAACAATCAAGTTTTGCAATACAATTATTTCATACAAAGATTTCATCCTTCCAAGTTTCACTTCATAATATGCCATACATCGGTCAAGCAGTCTCATTAACCGCGAGAAGCGGACAGTTCGAACCGAATTTACTACCTGGCCAGGGCAAACCCAAACATACGGAATGGTTGGAAATGCCAACACACCCCAATCCTTTCTCCTCTCTCTGCGAGTGGCTCCCGAGTCCCAATGCCTCAGGGTAAAGGTTTACCACTACTGGGACTCACGCAACTACCCTCATGTGCCCATGGGATAACGTTTCCAAGACAGAGAGCTGTCGGACCTGCTCGCATCAATCGGATACCGGGACTTACCGGTCCCATAAACCGTGCATATGTGTGGTACGTTCAAACGCTTGACACAAAAGTACCACATGTTTCCACTTAAAACATCGATAGACGGGTATCTACAATCATCCGCCCATCGTCTCTAGTGTTTCTGATATGAGTAGTCATACAACTCCTATATCTCGCGAGTGTCGGAAAACACTCGACTTCTATCGTTCTTAAGCATAGCAACTATCGAACCTAACATACTAGTGTTCAATCAAAGGAACCTATGATCATGCACTCTAGGGTTTCATTCAACTCCTTGAAACTTAAATGCACAAACATATAATCAAATAAATTGCGTAAGTAAAGTTAGGTTATGCTCCGGGGCTTGCCTTCCGGCTCGAAGCGGTACTCCTGCTCGGGGCTTGGATCCACGTGCACCACGTTCACCTCGGACTCCTGGGCGATCTCCTCGGCAGCGGGAACTAGCTCGTAGACTCCGTCGGCGAGACCCGAATCTACACGAATGCATGAACTGCTTAAGTATCGAGATTTAATTAGTGAGTGTTTATTTAAATCTTGTTTAGTGAGTTGGAAAGGATAAACATTAATTATAAGCGAATATACCCTTTTCATTTTGAACCTTTACTTTGATTTTAGAGTTTTAGGTTTTTCTCTTTTCTTTTCTTTTTCTTCTCTTTTCCTTTCTTTTTCCTCTCTTTTCTTTTCTTTTTCTTCTCTTTTCCACTATTTAAGTCCTTTTTCCATTATTCAAAAGGTGAACTTAGGAATATTATTTTTAGGTGTCACTTGACCAGAGGCTTGCTCATGCCAAGGCAGGAGCTTAGCCCAAAATTTGGCTCAAGATAATTTTTTTATAATTTATTAAAATTATTCTTATCTTTTTGTCTAAAATCAAACTAAAATCCTACAAAAATAACTACAAGGTTGTTGTCCAAACCACTTGGCACAGTGACTTAGGGTACCAAGGGTGACCTCTCTGCAAGTTTGCATGTGATTTTGATTTATGGTTATTTTTGTGGAATTTCACCATGTTTAAACTACCAAAAATCATTTATCCATTTTACAGTGTCCAAAATTTATCATTTTCATTTTTCTAAGGTTTCTTGTGTCTTGATTTAGTTCCTGTGTGAAGGAGATGATTTTTCACTGAGTACAGTATTTTCTGTGATTTATTTGCCAATACAGCATGGTATATGTTTGGAAAATCATAACCCTAAATCCACTGGGAATTTTTGTGCACCCTTTGCGCATTAGGCTAATGATAACCACCCTAACAACATATCCCAAGCTCAGCTCTAGTGCATGTATAGATTTTGAACTATGATGAAAAGTGCTCAAACTAAAATAAATTTATATTTCAAAATCTACAGCTCAACTGGGTGAGGTGCAAAGGAAAAATTTGTTCTTCTAGATTCACTGGTCACTACAAAATTGGTTTGGCATTTTTCTGATTTTTATACGATTTTCTACGAATTTTTGAAGATCTCAGCGAATTAATCCAAAAATATAGAATCTATTTTACGCGGCTGACCCTAGAGTTTTTGAATCTCTTACAAACCAGTCCCTACATTTTTTGCGCAGCCCCCTGGAAAGAGGTTGAAGACACAACCGTGTCCTCGAGTTCGCCGGCGTGGTTACGCCGGCCAAACGGCGGCGAGACCGGGCCGGGGAAGTGGGGGGAAATGGAGAGGGGCTCACCGTGATTCGTTTGAGCTAGGTCTCGAGGTCGGGGATGGCCGGAATCGAGGTCAACGACGGCGGTGGCGGCTCGGCTTGCGGCGAGCGGCGACCGGCGACGTCGGGGTCGGAGGAGGTCGGGGAAGAGGTCGGTGAGCACCAGCGCGGCACGGGGAAGCTATTGGTGCCCTCGGTTCGGCCGGAGGAGGAGTAGAGCGGGCTGTGCACGTGCACGGGCGGCGGCGGAAGGCTCGGTGAACTCCGGCGAGGTGAGCCGGCAGTTGCGGTGGCGGAGGAAGGGGGGAATGGGTCGGTGAGCATCAGTGGGGCATGGGGAAGCTGTTGGTGGCGTCAGTTTGGCCGGGGGAAGGGGAGGTTTTCCGCACACAAGAAGAAGGGAATGGCGCTGAGCTTTAACGGGGAAGGAAGACGGAGGTTAGGGCAGCTCGGGCAAGCTCGGAGGGATGGCCGCGGGCAGCTGGGCAGGCGTGCAGCGGCACCGGCTCTGTCGCGGCCCGTTGGCGCCGTGCGCGGCGTCAGCGCGGCGCAGGCGAGGACGGCAGGCGCGCGTGGGCGACGAGAGGGGACAGGGCAGGGAGGAAAAGGGCACGCGTGGCGAGACATTTGCACGGCGGACCGGTGGATAACGACGGCGGCGGATTTGCCCGGCGGTCCACGGCGGCGGCGCGGCGACAGCTCAAGAGCTCGCCTCGGGTTAGCGCTACAGGGCGCCTCTGACCACGTGAGCTGGCCAGACGCGTGCTCCGTGAGCGGAGACACGTAGCCGTGCCGTTGGCCGGCGCAGACGAGGACGGCAGGCGGCAGGCGGCTGCCGGCGGCGAGCGCGGCACGCGCGGGCGCGGCGTGGGCGAGTCCTGAGCGCGCCGTGAGCGGGCAAAAGTCAACTCAGTTGGCATGGCTCAAACTCCAAAATTTTGAACATGGCTCGAAAATCTTCCAACATGAAAGTTGTTTAAAATTTCATGAGACACGTCCCTGCACTGGAGATTTGGAGAAAAAGTTGAGAAATTGGCCGTAATTCAAAAGGGGGTAAATCCCTGTTTTGAACTGAATTTCTGAAATTCGAGGGGCTAAATGGCAAAATTGGCCAAAGTGCCCAAAGAGGCAAAGTTCAGAAATGTGAAGATGTACAACTTTGCTTTTTGGAGATTTTGATGTTCTGTGGCAAAATCTTGAGATTTGGCTAAGATTCCATTTCAGCTTTGAATTTGAATTGGAAATTTCAAATTCCAAGGTTAGGGTTTGAAATTTGAGATGCTTCCAAGCATTTTTAGGCTATGGTCTGAAAAGAGAAGTTTCTTGGTTTGACTTATACTCCAACTTTTACATTTGCACTTTTTCAAGTTTTTAGCAAGTTTTTCAAGTTTCTTTATTGCTCCATTTAAAAGGTTTTTGACTCAAATTTGAAAATTTTTCCCTTGTTTTCTTCAATTTCACTTTTGAACTGTGCTTAGCTTAACTTAAACATCCTTTTAGTGTTAATTAACACCAGGGGTGTTACACTACTGACAGAATTCTCAAGTGGGGAGGCCAAGCTGATCCAATACGCCAATTGCGTCATATCGAGAATGAAAAAACTATGCACATGATCTCCAAGTGCAGCTGCACGGCAGAAATATGGCGCATCATGGCGCAATGGAGTGGGTTTCAGGTTCCCCTGACAACTAACATTCATAGGCTCCGGTTGCATATGACTATGCAGGAACGCAGCAGCAGGTTTCCCATCTTCAAATCTTGTTGTACACGGCTTGGCACATCTGGAAGGAAAGATGCCACCGTGTATATGACAACAAGGCGATCCTGGCAGCTGACTTGGCACAACTCATCAAGGCTGACATTGCCGAAGAAAGGCTGGCGCTTGCACAATATAGAGAATAGTCCTTTGTAAATAATTTTCAGTCTTCTTCTTATTATTTTTCAATTTGCTTTATTGAGCTTTGTACTTGTTTGTCGTACTTCCTACTTTTATAGGGCAGAGCACCTGCCGTCGATTGCTAAAAAAAATGCATGCACCACGTCATAACACATATATACGTGTATGTGTGTACTGTGCTGTCTCGCGATGTTCCTCGTCACAAAAACAAAAATAAAATTCTCCCTATCTTCTCATACACTAAAAAATATATATTCTCACACATTATAATTTTTGTCGTCACGCTGGAGTATCTACTACTGTACTGAAATAACTGATGAGTGACTAGGATACTGACAAGGCAGCAAATTTCTCCCACGTGAATAGTCACATCCCCCTCTAATCTCCGAACCAAACATACGGTGTGTTTAGATTGTAGAAAAAAGTACTGTAGCATCAGAAAAACACTGTACCATTCGCTGGGAAACGTGTTTTGTGAGAGAGAAATAGTGAAAAGTTAGAATGAATAGTGAAAAGTTAGAATGAATAGTGGAAAGTTGGGAATCTAAACAGGACCTTCCCCAACTTTTCACTATTTTTTCCTCACAAAACACGTTTCTCAGCGAATACTACAGTGTTTTTTCTAATGCTACGGTATTTTTTCCTACCATCTACGAGCATTTCCTTCGTTTTCCAGTTTCGACCAAGCGTCTCCTCTCAACTCAGCTCGTCACGTACCAAGCCCATTCAGATTCAGATTGGTCTCACCCACCATGTAGATGCACGAACGAGATCGGATACAATCTGTGTGGCCCCGATCTCTCAAGGTCTCAATCAGAAGGGAACACGCGTGACGCTAACGACTGAAAGCTGAACGTTCCTGGGCTGATACTATGCTTCCGTTGTTCGGGGGGTTCACCGACGAAGACACCGGGGATCAGTGCTTCAACCCCAGCTTAGAAAATTGTCGGCGTTGTTGGCTTGTTGCATCAGCTTAATAGTCCGTCGCATCTTGGTTGGACTTGACACGACGGGTTCCCGTCCCTGTGTGCTCCCAACTCACAACAGAACGAAATGCATCACGCCACACCTATGGGCTGCACATCGTTAACGACGGCCACAAGTCACGACATGTAGGAGTAGTTTGGAGCCGCCGCGGTGGGGGCAGCACCTACATCTCGTCGTGGGCTCGTGGCCACCCAGGCCGATAGCTGGCGCCGTGTAGGGCAGCGAGGCGACCATTGAACAACACTTGTTGTAATGTGTGCGCCCGATCGAGAGGATAGAGGCGTGTCTCTCTTTCGCCTTGGGTTGGCTCCGGTTCCCACTGGCCTCTGCTACCTCGCTTGTTGCTCGCCTCGCCTCATGGTTGATCGGTGCACAATTCACTGGCTGCTGAAGTGCTGAGCGCCGGAGAGAAGTAAGTGTGGGTGAGAGATGGCTAAATGTTGATTTGGACAAGAGAGAAGAGAAGAGAGAGGAGAAGTGAGCTGTAAACTTACAACCCGTCCAGACACAAGTAAGCTTACAGCCCGTCCAGATACAAGAACCAAGAAAACCCATGAAAGTAACATATAGGCTCTGTATGGAGAAGACTACACCACTATATGAGTGGGATGAAAGATATGCTATGAGATTCATACACCACTATTATTAGCCTTGCTCTTGGGGCGCTGTCCTGTCCACACGCGAATGGCCCATTGGCGCAGTCTCCTCGGCCTCGATCCATTTTGACGTACCAATACACTGTATGGTTAAAACAGAGAGCTCAATCCGTGCAATGCAGAACCACCATCCGCCGGTCCGTCCACTAGTACCGTACCGCTGGCTGGACTTACGGCCGGTCTGATGCCCAACGCAAATGGACGAGTCGGCCCAAGAACGCGAGCTACAGCTACTGATGCCACTGTCCTGCTCGCTATGAATTCGCCACCCAACCGTACTGCGAACCCTGCAATTAGGTGGCAAGAATAGCCGTTTTTTTCCTGGGAGAACTGTAAGTAGATGGGACTCGATTCTTGCAACTTGCAGGAGTAATAAGGCCCTGTTTAGATGAGTTGGTGAAAGTTGGCGAAATGTCACATCCATCCTTTTGACACTAATTAGGAGTACTAAATATAGACTAATTATAAAACTAATTACACAGATGGACTCTACATCGCAAGACGAATCTATTAAGCCTAATATGTGCCGTCATTAGTGCATTTTTAATGACGGGTTACTGTAGCACGACAGTGTCTAATGACGAATTAATTAGGCTTAATAGATTCGTCTCACGATGTGGAGTCCATCTATGTAATTAGTTTATTTTTATACCTATGTTTAATACTCCTAATTAGTGTCCAAACATTCGATGTGACAAGTTGGCAAAATAAGTTGGCGAAAGTTGGCGATCTAAACAAGGCCTAAGCCGAGAATGATGGATAGTTGAGAATTCGATGCGATAGCTTCAACTGTCATGTGGAGTTCAAGATAGCCGAAGTCACCCTGAAAGGAACTTGTGGCCCAGTGGGGGCTCCGTAGCTCTGGTTCTCCTTCGAGGCTGTCGATCTTGCTGTCGCTGCCTGGATGTGGCCGTTGTTTCCGCTCGTAAGGCATGTCATTTGCAGCCAGCGACGATGATACAGTGGAGTGGGAGGGTAGAGGAGAGCACGTCTGAAGGACCTTAATGCACAGATTGGAAACTCTCGTGATGTTGCTATATCGATGAGACAATGACTACCTCCCGGCTAATAACACGATTAAGATGGCCTGGAGCTGATTGAAACACAAAGGGGGATTGTACGACTACAATTGATACCGACGTACATGGATGCTTGATTTATATTAGGGGCTTATTAGAAGCCTTGTTTTGATATTATTTAGAAGGATTAACCATAAATTAATTATAAAATAGATTGCAGAAGTCCTGAGCTAATTTGCTAAACGAATCTACTAAGCCTACTTAATTTATTATTAGCAAAGTCCCACAAAAGACTAGAAATTATGAAATTTATTTTGTCATTAGACCGTAAATATGGTCCAGGTAATAAATACCAAGTTTCTTTAGGATCCCAATTCCTCCACATTAAATATTTTTAATTAGCATCTAAATATTCGATGGAACGGTGCTTATAATGATCATCTGCAATGTGTTGCCTACAATTGCATCTATCCGCTGCCGCCTGTCCAGACGTTGCATCGCCCAACCACCCGCTGACTCTGACCCGCGGTCCCGTTGAGCTCGTCATATTCAGTCATCAATGTTCTAGCATCTTTGCACAGGTCACTGAACGAAGTAATACTTGAGGCTGATCGCACTGGGACGGTAAATCGTCCTTACCGTCCTCTAGTGTGCGTTTAGCGGATTTGGAACCGCATCGGCGTACGCTATTGAAGAAAAGCCCTCACGTTCACCAAATCCTGCTCACCTCCAGGAATTCGCTAAGTCTCACACTAACCCCTCATCGCCTCCGCTCGATGGCGCGAGCGCACATGAGGAGCAACATCACCTCACCTCCGCATCACCGTGCCGCTTGGAGGAGCTGCCACCACCGCTCCACCGTGCCACCCGCCTGGCCCCTTTGAACCGACGCTCCACTGCTTGCCTCGCCCCTACTACTCCGCTGTGAGCGCGGATGGCAACGGAGGCGCAGTCGAAGGAGGACGTCGCTCGATCCGGGGAAGCGAGGTCGACCGTGCCCGTGGGGAGGCGAGGCCGGGAGAAATTGATATAGAAATATTTCATTTTAGAGGATAAAATAGAGTATGATGCGTACGGACTGCCTGATACGGTCATACATGCTCGTATTAGCACCGCTGTTTCGGGGCAGAAAAATCACTTAAGTGAGGGATAAACACACTCTAATTTTAACACGTCGAAGTCGAGAGCACTCGACGACAGCTCGAGGCGTGAAGGACGTCATGTAGAATAGCTGTACATGGCAATACTTTGGACATACTGTAGCAACGGATAAAACTTAGCACTGTCACGGCAAATTGGTGCGAAGAGATTCCGTGACGTCGAGACCCTCCTCGTTACGTAAATGAAAGCCCTGAAAACAACCCTCATACTCTGAGGCCGTAATTGAGCATGATCGTTGCTCTCTCGCTCGCTGTCAACTCTACGACCGTAATTAAAGCCTGAATGTTGCTTTCTCGCAGTCGCTGTCGACATTAGAGCTCTTCCATGGCTGCCTGCTCGTCCAATCAGATAGGAAAAAGGGATCCCGATCAGAGGTTTGACTTCGTGCTCGAGCAATTTACAGCGTCGTTAGTCGCCAGCTAGCAGCAAGAGGCGCTGACTGACAAACAGCGCCTTTGCCAACTGTTAAACTAAGCCAAGTACAGTAGTCATGCAATATTGAACGCAAAACGAGTTATGTTGAGGATGACAGCCAGCGCAGGGGCCACGTAGCAAAGTTTGCAAGTTGCAAATAAAAAGTGAACATGTTGGCATCAAATCAATTCTATAGTGCCTGATATCAAATTTAGGCGTGCGCCACAAAAAGGGCTTCTTTTTCAGTGGAAAGCTCAAAACTGTAGCACGTTCCAACGGTCCAACCGCCGATATGTTTTCAGAATAAAATAGTTTGCACAGCTTGCAGCCTCCGACACCGATATGAAGTTTGAACATCCTGTAGCGAGAAAAAAAAAAGTATGCCTTAAACATCAACTGATGTATCAGGTATGATACGGTCATACGGAGGATCAGATATCCTGTATCCATCAGATGGGACATGCACGGCATGATCTGGTTCAGTTTCTAGTAGGACCAGAAAAGAAATGGCATCAAACGCGTAGCACATGGCAAAAGTAAACGGCATCTGCGTATGTATTTCGCGGAATATATATCATCGCTTGGAATTTCGGCTGTGGCCTGTGGATATCCCCAAGATGCGAGTATTGAAGTTGGTCGTGAAAATGACGCATGGCAACTCCATCCAAGAATAGCCCGCAATACGCCAATATTGGTAGTCTTTGGCCTCATCAACATCAGCTACAAACAGAGATTTCGTGCGTCGTGTGGTGCGGAGATGTGCCGGATCCCGGAGAGACACGTCACCGTGCGCGTACAAAAAAGAAGGCACGCACGCAGCACAGAGCACGCGCGATGCAGGGGGTGCATGCAATTGTGTAGCCTGCTGCAGTCAACTGACGTCGGGGGACACCCTGACACGGTAGAGCAACTTTGCGGGACCCCGTTCCGTTCCTAGTGCCATCCCTAGCCTGAAAGCAACTCGACGGTGCCACGTAGTCTAGTCCTCCCGTCCTCCCGCTGCGCAAATCTGCATCAGCCAACGATCCCGGCCATGGTCACTTGGTCAGCATTGCAATGCATTGAACAGCTTCTGGATGACGAAGCGGCGGCGTGTCGCGCGCAGGCTCCCCCGCCTCTCCGCCCGGGACCGCGTCGTGTCGCGCGCGTGCACGCAACTTGCCCGCTGCGCGCTGGCCTCAGAGCTGAGCAGAGCCTGGAGTCGCCGTGGCATCCAGTGCGACAGCCTCCTCCGGCCTCCGATCCCCAGGGCGCCGCCGGACGTGGCCACACGCCGCGCCAGAGAGGTAGCAACGCTGAGCGGTGGCTCGCCGTCGCCGCCCCCGTTTCGCTCGGGGGATATGTAGCAACAGCAACCCTCAAAGCCTATGCTGCCGACACGGCGACACCGACGTGTCGAGGTTGGTCCAGCCGTTTCGTTGGTCCGCTCTCTCTCGTACTGTCTGCTGCCACACCGAGCTGAACTTCTCGATCAGTTGTCCCTACTAGCACTGTTTTCGTGGGCAAATTACTCCAACGGCCCAACCAGAACATAAATAGGAGTACTATACTACTCCTAGCTCGCAACATCAGTGATCCTTTCCTGCACCCGGATGCTGGAACAACCACCACCTACTAGTATGCACCGTTCTGCCGTCCTTCCAGACCGTCAAAAATTTGTTGGACCTGTTTCTTTCCTCAGCCGCTGTTGTGCCCTACTCTACTGCCATTCAGGTCTAACACTCCACACTAGACTGCTGCACCGGGACAAACGAAATAAAAATGCTGTAATCGCCAATGGGGCTATCTCTGCTAAAGCCGCTGTCAGTCGTCACGACTCACGAGTGGGATCATTCCCCCTCTTTGGCTTTTCCGTGCACGGGCTGGCTTGTGGTGTTGCTTTCGCTAACGAAGACATGACGAGTAAGCAGAGCACTAGCGTGGGACAAATGGCCTTCTAGAAAAGAAAAGAAAAGATCCAGCGAGAGCCAGGCGGCCGAGCACTCGGTTCCTCCACCACCGGGGGATGGAGATGGAGTTGGCTCTCCGGTTGGTGAGAAAGCGATGCCGCCGCCCCATGGACCATGCCCGAGCTCGGTGGCGCGAACAATCATTAGGGGCATGCATGGTGAGCATCATGGAGTTGTCTGACGTCTGTTTGGGTTAAGCAGTGCGTGGACATGCATGTCTTGGTCAGTTTTGCACTAGTGTCACCGGCAGTGGCATTGTCAGTTTCAGGAAGCTGGAGTACGATAGCGAGTTTACTCCTGAAACGGATGGACTACATAACGTTGCAAGCACAAATTCTCTGGAGTGTACCTCTTTCCTTGTCACGTGGACACGGCACTCTTCTGGTGCGCACTGCGCAGTCAAAGCATTCAATCCGCATGAGCGAAATATGTTAATGTTATTCTCGAATATTTGACTCTTAGGACAAGAATTCAAAACCATCTTTCAACAGAAAGTAATGGCATTTTTTTTGAGGGGGTACGTTTTTGTTTCCTTGTGGTAATGTTTGGAGGATCTATTTATTCATTTCTGGACCTTTCAAAACTGAACTTGATTATTTTTGGCACTATTTGGATTGTAGAGCCAACTTGTTTAACTCGTTTGAACTTCAGGGATCGATGGATATATGCGAAAACTAAAAATTCCTACTATTGGTTTCTTAAAAAAAAAAGTATTTGGAACAAACAATTGTACTACTCCCTCCGTCCCAGAAAACATGTAATTCTCGTTTCCCAATAAATTTCAGAATCTTAACTTTGACCAATTATAAATAAAAAAATATAAATATTTATCAGATAAAATATATATCATTAGATTTATTTTTAATGTAGTTTTTAACAAATTTATTTAGATTCATAAATACGAATATATTTTTCTAGAAATTTGATCAAACACAAACTATTTTAACTAGCATCCCAAACGTGCATGTTTTTTTGACAGACCAAGTACCATCTTCAAATTGCAAAAGAATATTACCACTTACATGGCCCACCTGTGATGCACACATGGCCCAGCTGCCAGTGAGTGGTGGTAAATTCAACGAGTACCAGTTCGTTCGCCAGTCCCACCCACCAGTCCACGCCAGGAGCAAATCCGCCGCGCCAGGCTGGTCCCACTACATTCTCCGCTCTCCGGATGGCAACGGAGATGGATGAGTGGTGGGTGGGCAGTGGGCTGGAGTCCGGACATCGGAAACGGGCGCTGTCTCTCTCGGCGCGGTGAGGTGGCGTCGCCGCGAACTCGGCTCTGGCGCTCTGCTCCTGGCTCCTGCAGTCCTGTTCGTGCTTGGGCATCCGGCCACCCATCCGCCCGGCGGGCGCTATATAAGTTCGTCGCGCGGTTCACTCCGGAAAAAAAAGTCCACACATCCCCTGCGGCCTGCGCCAGTCTGTGCGGTGCGGCGCCCCGTCTCCTCTCCTCCCTCCACTTCTGCCGCGGCATTCCGCGCTCCAGCGAGAGATCGAGGTCGAGCGGGAGGCGGGATGGCCCCCGGCGGGCGCAGGCAAGGGCTCGCCGCCGCGGCGATCGCTCTGATGCAGGTGAGTCCCATTCCCAATTTCCCGTGCTCATGATTGATTCTCAGCGGGGTACTGTACCGGGTCGTGGGTGTCGTCGGGCCCGCGCCGTGGCGGCGGCGGTGGCTGCCGCCGCGCTCCGAAAGAGTTGAGGGGGGGTTTTGGGGGTGGGTTTTCGGTCATGCTTTCGGGTTTGGACCCCGCGTAACCGTATCCGGGGTTGCCAATTGCATCCGTTCCTATTTTTGCGTGGCTTCTGTATGGAGGAGCTGCAATTCTGGCGTGAGCAGTTCGTAGCGTGTTTCGTTTTCTAGTTATCGGCGCAGATTTTACTGCGGCTTTTGGGGTTTACCATTGCTTTGTCGTTCGTGCGAATTGCCATCGGGTGCTGCTCTTAAGAGGGTTGAAAGCATATTTGAGATTGGAATGTCTTTTACACGTGGGTCTGGCCAAATTTCAGCACCAGTTACTGACATGTATGGGGGTTTCGGATTGGGGTATTGAGTGTGGTTTTGCCTCATTGGTGGGCTCTCTAGTTTTAGTTCGATTTTAGTTGGCCCCGGGAGATTTTAGTTCGATATATTTCAGTTCAATTTTGGGTTTCACATCGGATTGTAGTGTCCTGTGTGCCTGTGTTTGCATCTTTTTTTTCCCGGAATTTTCAGTTTACACAATTTTGTTTTGAAATGCATGCTATCGTGCCCTGAGACTAGGCTTCACGGGATCGTGGTATACGGTGTACCGTATTTTCCTGAATTCTCCTTCCTTTTGTCACATTTTGAAGAGAATGTGCACCTACAAAGGCCGCTTTCTTTTAAAACAGGCAGTATACTTTCTTCTAAAAATGTCCTGCTATAAAGCCGCTTGAATAGCGTATGCATTTTCTGGAGTAGTCAAATTCTGGACCTGACGTTCGTTCAAAAAAAAAGTTCTGGACCTGAAGCTGTTTTTCTATAAAACGGGTCAGACCGTTTTGCTCTTAGCTGCAAGGTCATTAACGATTTAACAAAATTTACTGGTGCAGCTGAATTTCTTGAGACCCGAGCTTTAACTGTCTATACACCAGGTTAGATAAAAGGCATTGTCGATTCGTTGTTTGTACCTCTCCTGAACATATTTCTTTTCTTGGACAAGCGGGAGAGTTCACTTGAACATATTGCTTCTATAGTACAGTTCTTTGCTATATTATCTGATTCATCAGAGGGGAAGCTGTTGGATTGTCAACTTTGATTCTTTTTGTGAGCTGGAATGTAATTGTTGCTGACTTGCTGCAATAGTCCTTGTACACTATTAGAACTTTGACACGACTAGTTGCAATTCATGTCATGATGCTCCTTGATTGAACTGACTCGTTTTCAGGCTTCACATGGAACTTCCATTCTACAATTAATCTTGTTTTCATTTTTTTTGAGGCGCGTGCTTCCTCATTTTTACCTCGAGCATTGATGATATTTATGCAACCAATAATCTACCAATTGTATTCCAATCTATCCAGAAGTTTATAGGTTGTGGTTTCTGCTATTTCGGTGGTATCTGCACTATCCTTTCAATTTTAGCTACTGAAAAGTGATTTCTAGACTTTATCTTGCTGAAGTCTGTGATTAAATACAGTTCATACTACTACTTGAGGATCTGAAACAATAACTGTATCATACTATCACCTCCCACAGTTCTATTAGATGTTATGTACAGAGCTGGATGTGTTATTTGGGTTTCAAATGTTTTCCTGCAAACACCACAATTAGTTGACTATTTATAGGGGTGACTGAAATATGAGTATGCATTTAATAAGGGTCACATGTGCTGAGGGCTATGATCCTATGATATTACTTTGATTTTTCTATTTACATATGCATATGGAGCTGAAATGCCATTTACTTCATTGCAATTCAAGTGTCGTCTAAATAACACACACAACTCTGTTTTACTATGATGCAGATCAGTTTTCTTGTGGTTCCAATCAGTGCGCAGCAATCCAATGGCTCAAGGTAATTTGTCAGTGACCTGCGTTTTACTGATTGTAGCTGTGGTTATACAGTCTAAGATTTGCTTGACTGATTCTTGAATATGCTACTGTATTTGACATGGTTAAACTTGGCATTCCATATCTTTGGGGTCCTTGATGCTCGTCTATGTTACCATTTTGCTTCTGTAGGGTTGTGCCCGCAGAAGGTTACTGTTCCATGTACGGGATTTGTGCACAACGGAGTGATGGGAAGGTCTTAAATTGTGCAAATGCAACCAAAGCTGTTAAGGTGTCAACTTTATAATGTAGACACATTCCTTTTATCTTTGCAAAATAAAATAAAATCAAATGTGGCTTGTTTACCAACTGCTGTTATTGTTTTTTTTTTCCCAGCCAGACACATTGTTTTCTTCAAGGATCCAAAGCTTGTGCCCAACAATCACTGGCGATGTCTGTTGTACTGTAGATCAGTTCGACACGTTACACCAACAAGTCCAACAGGTAAATGCCCTGATTGCTGAAGAAGTACATGTACTGTGCATTTGAACAAGCCCATCAATGTGGTAGTATCCCTTTTAGTTGGAGGAGGTGGAAGGAAATTCACTGCAGCAAAACTTTACTGTAGCAAAAGTTTGTGAGGGGAATCACGGTTTTCAATGGAACGAAAAGACTAAAGGAATAGTGAATATCTGGGAACTAAACAACTTATTTGATAGGTCAAATGGACAGATCACAATTCACCTTTAGTAACGTTGTGTCTGCAGCATTTATATATATTCTTCTAGAATTTTTTTTTGAAGCTGTGACCAGCTATTCAAGAAATGTTTTGTGAAGCCGTTACCAAATTATGCACTGCGCAGTGAATGGTTGCAAGGCAAAGCTCAAGCATGAATTTGCAGTGCTTATGCATCATACAAAAAAGAGCTATTTCCTGCACATAAGCAAATGCCTACATTTTATCTTGTAGATCATCCTTTTGGTTTTCTTCACATTCTTTTGTAATCGTTTGTTCTTGTATGGTTTCTGTTCTTATTTTTAATATATAACCAGTAGGGGCAGCCCCTTCTCTTCCCAAAAAAAAAAAAAAAGCAGTGACCAGCTAACCAGAACCTCCTGAACATTTTGTTAATGGCAAGTTGGCTTTGTTATAGCATGAGGTTCATGTTTGCTTCATAGAGAATCACTGTTCACTCCTATTCTGCTGAACCATACCTGAGGCTGATAAAAAAGAGCTATCAAGAAGCTTTTGTGACAGAATGATCTAGTTTTTATCTAGCAGCAAGTAGAACCACTGTCAACAAATACCTTTGTCTAATTATCTTTTATTTATTTGCTGTTGGTCTTTTCCATGTTATTCTTTATGTCCTAAAAAGTAGTGCTGTAATGGATTGGCTGCATGTTTAGTGCATTATTATAACTATTAAATGTGAATTGGTGACCATTGTACACTGGCAAGTATTTTTCTCTACCATTATATTTTGGCAACTGGAATACATTCATAAGGAGTTTTTTTTTTCTGAATAATTCAAATTGATATTTTTTTACACGCCAAATGATCTAGTGGCTCCTTGTTTATATCTACTCTAGATCTATATCTAATATAAAATTTCACTCCATGTGTACTTGTAACTTCCAACATTTTGCAGGCTGTGCCATTTCTAGTTGGATGCCCAGCATGCTTGAGGAATTTCTTGAATCTCTTCTGTGAGATGTCTTGTTCTCCAAACCAAAGCCTTTTCATTAATGTGACTTCAACAAAGCAGGTCTTTCTTTTCTTCTACTTTGTCACCATAAAAAATATCTTGTGAGATCCTACCAGCCCCTTTCCGTCATCTATTTGCTTAAATTGGTAGCGCACTAGAAAATCATTTTAAAAATAATTCATGTCTATTTAACGTCTACAGGAACACTTTTGTCTTTGCAGATTAGTAACACTACGACTGTCGATGGCATAGATTACTATATAACTACTAACTATGGTGAAGAGCTATACAACTCATGCAAGGATGTTAAGTTTGGAACGCTAAACACACGCGCAATGGATTTTCTTGGCGGTGGTGCTAAAACTTACAAAGGTAAAACAAATACCCTTTTCTGCTGCTGGGTATCAAGTTAAATAGAAACTATGGTTCCTGCATGCTATCTGGCTGTGCATTTGAATTTGTGATTCTGCTCGATGTTTTTAAGCCTTTTATTGCCAGACTGGACAGTAGACCATGTAATTTTCAGTACATGTATTATTTCGTATCATTTGTAATTTGACTAACTCATGTATAACTCATGGCTTCTACAATTGTGATTGAAGAGTGGTTGGCATTTCTTGGGCGACAAGCGAACCCTAATGAGCCTGGATCACCTTATTCGATAACATATCGATCAGATTTTAGTGCTTCTTCTGGTGTGAAACCTCTAAATTCTACAGTTTATTCTTGTGGAGATCCATCTTTGGGTTGTTCATGCGGTGATTGTCCTTCTTCTTCTGTTTGTGCGGGATCCTTGCTGCCTCAGCTGAATACTGAAACTTCATGTTCAGTTAAAATGGGTTCTTTAAAGGTAGGCACTATCCTATTACCTGAATGTACGACCAGACTACAGAAGGATTGGGTCTAGTAAACCAAACTTTATATTTACTGTAACAGTTTACAAATGCTGCGATCTAAATGAATTAGCAAATAGTGAACATGTTAGATGTGAACGTGCATACTCCATCTGTATGGGCACATGCTTGGATCATGTACTTATTGGATAGACAACAGAATGTAACTGTGATGAACAAATAATTTAACTAAATCTCAGGAAATATGTATCATCTAAGATGCTAAAAGACTTTGCCAACATTCTAAATTGGAGCATTAACTTCTGTTGCGGTTCTATGGGTTCAATTTTTTTATCATTTATAACAATCTTTTGGGTTTTACCCCTTTTTATATCTACAGGTCAAATGCTTGGACTTCTCTCTAGTGATTGTCTACCTTGCATTATTATGTGCTTTTCTGCTGTGGGGTTTGTTATACAGAACAAGAGGAAGAACTGCCTTCTCCTTGCAGACAAAACCATTGCAGAACTCAGACGATAAACCGGGCTCAAACGAAAACGGAAAGAGCCCTCATAACTCGGTTCAGGTTCTTTTCTGCCAAATTATTTTTCATGACCAGAGTTCACATGCTTTTCTAGAATACTTATTTGTTAATGTGCCTGTCTTGAATATTGATATGGATTTTAGTTCCTTATAGCATGTTTCTCTGTTTTGTTTTTTGGAAAATGGTGGCACAAATATAATAGCTTCTTTTATTATTAGTAGCACTTCAGTTCTTTTAACTAACTCTTACTTCTCCCAGATTCATCGTTTTCTTTTTGGTGAATTTATTGTGGTATCAGGTGGCTGAAGCTGCATCCTCTACTGTCAAACCATCCTATCCTTCTATTGTTCAAACTTACATGTCAATTTTCTTTAGGTCGGATTCCTTCAATTGTACCCAAACAATTGTTTCAAGTGTTTAGGCACTATCCTAAATTTTGAAAAGTATTGCAGGAAGCATGGGATTTTTGTTGCCAGACACCCTCTCCTTGTGTTATGTGTTTCGTTGCTTGTCCCTGTCCTCTTATGTATTGGTCTCCTTCGCTTCAAGGTTGAAACCCGACCAGAAAAGGTACTTAATTTATTCCAATCATTATCAATTTACTGTAATACTCAGAACCCATATTGAAATTTGTAGTTAGATTTGTGTTGTTGTATTCAGTATTTATTACTAACCGATTTGGTGTAAGTACTGCACATATCTGTTGATTGTTTCCACTCATAAAGCATCCAGTAAATTTGGAGGATGAAAAATGAAAGAAATGGGTTACTTCACACAGTTGTGTAAGGCTAGATGTATCTGTTACAATTATGTTTAGTATACTGAAGCATACATTTTCTAAAAACAAAATGGAAACCAGAATCCTCTTTCTGTAAAATAGTGAATCTTCGTTATATACTTATGTTAGACATGTTTTCTAAACGGTTATGATCTTTGGCATATACCCAAACTTCAATTGTGTTTCATATCCACTGGTTTTAAATTTTTCATGTTACTTAAATGTTATATACACTACAAAAGTTAATCTGATTAATTCTCCCTGTGTGAACATGATCTCCAATAATCTAAACATTAGGTACCAGCTTGCTAAGAGTAAATGCAAAACTAAAAAGTTTACATTGTTAGCATTCTTGTATTTTGAGGGTTTAATATACTTAATGTTGTAACTCTGATGTTGATCTAATGTGTAAGCACACACAGAAATAAATACAGCATTTTTTAATGCACTGCACTAAATCAGTTATTTGTTTTAAAGTAAATGCATTCATGGTCTATAAAATGAATTGACATTATTTAGAACTGAAGACATCATACATAAATTACCAACCAGTTGTAAATTTCCTGGGTGATTTTATCAAGCAGTTATGAATTTAATTCCTTCTCTTTTGTCAGCTTTGGGTTAGCCCTGGAAGTCGAGGTGCTGATGAGAAGAACTATTTTGACAGCCATCTTGCACCATTTTATAGGATCGAACAGGTCTTTTCAGCTCCTGTAACTTCATTTGTCTCCAGTGAATGTTTGTTACATATTTGATTAACCTAATGCTTTTCATATAGAACTCTTCTTTTCTTGTGATTATCTTTACTCTTATTCTGGCTTTATTTGTACTGTTTTCCATTTGAAGATGATTATTCTTAGCAGTGAATTCTGTTATCTATTGTTGGTCTTAATGCAGCTTGTGTTAGCCACTTCTGGGTCTGATGGGTCTGCAGCTCCTTCAATAGTAAATGACAACAATATGAAATTACTATTCCAGATTCAGAAAAAGGTAGGAAATTTACATAGTAATGTTAATTTTGGGACTGCATCTGCTGTATGGTTCTCATGTGTCTTCTAACTATAAAGGTTGACGATCTACGCGCAAATTATTCTGGATCAACAGTAGCCCTTGGTGACATTTGCTTAAAGCCACTCAGTACAGACTGTGCTACTCAAAGTGTTTTGCAGGTGATGATATTATATTACCTTCTGTATAGTTTCTGCTCTGAAATCAACTTGGTTCCTCAAGAATATGCGCATGTTCTATATTCCTGTGTAATGTTTACTATAGTTTCTACAAAACGCCATGAAATTGATAGTCTCAATGTTCAATATCGCAGTATTTCCAGCTGGATCCTAAAACTTATGATGATTCGGGAATAGACCATGCTAAATTTTGTTTTCAGGTACATATCTAAATATTGAAGTATCTTATCTTTCTATGTTTTTTTTTTCTGAAGTTTGAATAGCAACCACAAAAATTGGAGATTGAATTATGACTTTGATTGTTCTACTTATTGGAACATGGATTATACTATACTGTATGGCAATATTTTTCTTGGTACTACTGTTTTTTTACATGTCATATTAGCTTTATCCTAAGTCAAACTTATTTAACTTTTACCAATTTTATATAAACATATGACATCTAAAATACCAAATTTGTTTAATTGAATACACCATGAAATGTATTTTGATACCATATATGTTTGGTAGTATAGTTGTTATATTTTTTTTGTATAAACTGGTCAAAGTTTGACAAGTTTGACTTAGGACAAATCCAATACGTCATGTAAAAAAAATGATGGAGTACTAAAGTTGTATTGTTGAGGAAGGCACATGTGATTTTCATCCTAACTACCAGGATACTCATTGTGGTTTTGAGCTGGTTTTAATGGTGGTGCCTAAATACTTATCTTGTATATTGCAGCATTACACTTCTGAAGAAACATGTTTGAGCACTTTTCAATCACCTATTGATCCTAGTACAATTTTAGGTGGGTTTTCAGGAAACAATTTTACGGAGGTAATATTTTATTATACCTTTACCTTTGTACTAAAGTAATCATATCACATCCTCTGGCATTTCACTCCCTATCAACTTGTTGCTGCAGGCATCTGCATTTGTAATAACTTATCCTGTGAACAACAAGGTGGAGACAACAGGACAAGAGAATGGGAAGGCCGTGGCTTGGGAAAGGGCGTTTATTAATCTTGTCAAGGTTAGCCATGCTAGTTCAATTTCTTTTGTTGTTGCATGTGCTCACTGCTCAGGAAGCATAGTCTATTCTAATTGATACCTGTTCTATACAATGAATACTTCTGCCTTTATTCCTTAAGCACTTCATGTGGCATATTTCAGCACTTCCTCACTGCCTCTGCGTAAAGAGTGAAACCTTGTTTGTGTCTCATAACTATTGAAAGTTTCATATCCCTTTGTTTTTTATCGAACACACATGGCGTTGCTTATTACTATATTAAAAAAGAAGAAATTATGTATCCCTTTCAGGCAACCATAAAGAACATTTGTGTACACATGGTTTTACGCCCTCATAAGATAGAGCACTACGAAATGATTTGGATAAGGCAATCTAAGAGTATATTGAACTTAATTATCTTAGGGCATCATTTGGGAACACAGCAATTTTTTCAGTTCTGTTTGTGTCATGGGCGTGTTCATGGCCATTTCCCCTTTCTTGATTTGAAGCCTGTAAAATATGGGTTGGCTATTTGAGGAATGCCACCCCTCAAAGTTGGGTTAGGACATGCTGTTCCTTGCCTTACATGCGGGTCCTGGCCAATGTGTCATTGATATATTGGTCGTCATGTCCTGAGATTCAACTTATGTGAAATATCCACCAATTGAATGCTAAATAGTTGACTGCTAATGTCATTTAAATGCACAATGATTGTTAGCTAAAAGTATTTGTATTTTTTTTCTTTTTGTAGTTTCTTACCTTCTGTGTTTTGTATCTTCTGATTTATCCATCGCAAGAAGTTATTTATTCTTCAATTTTTTTATATTTTACTTCCAATATTACGTCAAATGAGGTAGAAAACCTAAATCTTTTTTCCTTCAGGAAGAAATACTTCCAATGGTATTAGCACAGAACCTGACGTTGTCCTTTTCGTCTGAGAGCTCTATCCAAGATGAATTAAACAGAGAAAGTACAGCTGATGTAATTACAATAGTGGTAAACATCTTATATACACCAAAATCTTTAATATTGTTGAAGACCACAGTTTCAACAGTATGCTTATCTGTTCCTTTGATTTAAATCAGATTAGCTACATTTTGATGTTTGCATATATATCATTCACACTCGGAGACCGACCTTCTCGTTGGCTGTCACTATTTGTTTCGTCAAAGGTACGAGTACAATAAAATGACCCCACAGCTCTTTGCTATGCGTGGGGGTGTCATGTTCCTCGTTCTTGCATTCTTGTAAATTTTAAGAGTAATATTGAACTGTACAAGATGGAGATTTATTCTCGTTTGCATGTGCTGTAGTTTTCACAGCCAGTATCTAGATTCTACATACAGTGCTTATGTTTTATCTATGTGCCTGATACGAATGAAGCTGATCACTTTTTATGTGGCTCTGTGCTCTAGTAAACATAATTTTATAAGTGAAAGTATTATGTGACCAACCCCATGCAACTCTCCGCTTTAGACTTACTTGTAAATTTACCAGAAACATGACGCATGTTACAAACGGCCACATTCGATTCCCTGAAACAGTAACTTTGTGGTTTTGTAAAATTGCATGTACCAGTTGCAAAAAGTTATTTCTTTAATTGCACAATCAAATAAAACTGAATATTTCTGAGAAGAGGCAATCGGTTCGTAGATTTCTCTTATAATGGTTTAACCTTGAAATTTCTTTTTGAAGAACTTATTTATTCGTCAAATACCGATTTATATGACATGGAAAACATGTCCTGCGTGCATTTGGTCTTGGCAAACATTTGACAAGATAGATTTCAGGTACTGCTTGGCTTGTCTGGGGTTGTCCTGGTGCTGCTTTCAGTTTTAGGATCAATGGGATTCTTTAGCGCTATCGGAGTGAAGTCCACCCTTATTATTATGGAAGTGATTCCTTTTCTTGTGCTGGCTGTAAGTCTTCTGTGCAATAGTGATCGACTTTCTGTTCTCCAGTAAATATGATGTTCTTTACTTATGCTTCTCTGGTGTTTTCTATTGAAAAAAACTATTAGCTCTTACATACGCGAGTTACTACAGCATTTTCATGTACATATTAATTTTTTTCTGCTAAAATGTTTGTTTACCATGAGGCACTTCTTCTTAAATTGGATTCCCGTGAATTGTGAACTATGTGATTGGTTGATGCTGTATATATCTGCTGAAGGAATACGCCTCCTAGAATTTTTCCCAAGTGTCTCCCTCTCCCCTCATGTCATACATATTACACTCGTATTATTATTCATATTTTCTTCACATTGATGTTGCGACTACATTACTTTCCTGAAAGGGATTGGTAGTTGAATGGTGCCTTTGTTTGGTCTCAAATTTGTTCAAGAAGTAGGTGATCATGTGGCTAGTAGATATACAGAAAGACTTACAAAGTTTGCAGGATGGATAATAGCAAGATGCTAGACTATAAATTACTACTATGAGAAACTGACAGTTGCGATTGTGGTTAGGTCGGTGTCGATAATATGTGTATCCTTGTTCATGCTGTCAAACGCCAACCAGATCAGTCAAACCTGGAAGAGCGGATAAGTGGTGCTTTGGTGGAAGTTGGACCATCGATTACATTAGCCAGTTTTGCTGAAGTACTAGCTTTTGCTGTGAGTGCAATCAACCCAATGCCTGCGACCAGAGTGTTTTCCATGTTTGCTGGTTGGTTTCTCTACATTTGCTGAATTGCATCCCTACTTGTCACTTTTGGGAGTTTCCAACCTTGTGTGTCTTGTGCAGCACTGGCGGTCTTTATGGATTTCCTTCTCCAAGTGACAGCCTTTGTTGCCCTTATTGTATTCGACTTTAGGAGGGCCCAGGACGGCAGGATTGATTGTGTCCCTTGTGCAAGAATCACGTCGAGTCCAACTGCTGCTGATGGTATGTAGCAGGATCTTGCATTTGCTTTGCTAAAACCTGATGTACTAAATGTGAAATCATTTTGGTTTCCCCTAACTTTCCTCTTGTCTTACTGCCTTGCAAACTTAAGGTGGCAATGGACAGAGGCTTCACTTGCTTGCTAGATATATGAGGGTAAACATTTAATGTTTTTTTTATGTTGTTTATATTTCAATTTCAGCCATGTTTTAGGTTTGATTTTCCTGTTCTTTTGACAGGCTTACAGTTGCCTTTTCTTTTTTACATGTAGGATATCCATGGACCAATTCTTAGTTATCGGGCAGTGAAGTTCGTTGTAATCACTGTATTTGTAGGATTGGCATTTGCAAGCATAGTAAGTTTTGTTCTTTTTCCTTTGCATGCATCATGGTTGTTACTATTCTTTTCTCTCTCTTTTTTTTTTTTGAAAGCTATGGTTGTTACTATTATTGTTCTGATTGCATCTACTAGGAATCTCAGTTGAGCTATATAACAGCTTGTGTACTTAATTTGCTTTGAATTAAGTTTTCTGATGGCATTGAGATCAACTACTAAAAGAAAATCTATCCTAGAAAATCCTGTACACACCATCAATACGGAATGTGTTATGCATGTGTTAATCTAGTTTCATGTTACAACTTACAAGGCTGGTTAATTACTAACGCAAATTTTGACCAAATGACTGATGGCACTTAATGACACCTACAGTTGCAACTTGATAGCTTGTACGTGATTATGATGAAACTGGATACTTAAGTTTGAGAATTAAAAGAGGATCATGGCACTAATGATTTATCCATCGGCTTGATCATTGTTGAAACTGGAGCTTTATTTAGACTGGATAATAAGGGACCCTTAGCATGCTGTTGGCAAAGGACTGGTATATTTACATGGTTAGGAACTAAGATAGATAATATTGTATGAGAAAACGTTATAAAAGATACTTGGGTTGCCAACGCTATGCACCGTGGAGACAGAAGCAGATCTACCTTTTTAACAGTGGCCAGACACTTCTGTTTAAACGACCATTTTGTCTGATAATGGGCTAAAAGATGGGTGATCAATTGTTTTGTGTTTAGGTGAATACTTGGGTAGTATCTTGTAATGTTCTTGTGCACAAGATTTGTCCTGTCTAAATCTCAAAACCCTGGTTTCCTATTAGTAAATCTCAGTCGTACAAGTAACAACTTAGGTCTGGCAGAACATAGATACCCTGCAAAGATTCTTTTGATTTTTTTGTTCAAAACCCGTACACTCGGTATCCATTTCCCTGTCATTCACAAAAGATGAAAATTGACTCGGGGTGGGGAATAGGTTTTGGGGGCATGGTGTCAAACGAAAGAGCTGCATGTAGGCTGAAGTAAGATGGTGGCACTTAAAGTATTGGCTTTTCTTTGTTGCCAAGGTGCCTATTACTTTAGAATGATAGTCCGTGACATGCATCATGTTAGCCGTCTAGTTACAAAGACTATCGTGCTTCTAAGAGAACAAGTCATTTACCTTTTCTTTAAAATAAATCATACAATCACATTGTGTGACACAAGCACTGATTTTTTATGGCTTAACATTTCCTGGCTGTGTCTTTGGCTGAGGCGTTATTCTTTGCGACTGAGCATTATGTGATCATTTCTCATTAAACACACTTCTGCATTTTCCCGAAAGGAATCTGTTGTTGTGTTATCACTCACTGCAGTATGTCCTCTGTTTTAATTAGGCTTTGTCTACTAGACTGCAACCAGGACTGGAGCAGCAAATTGTTCTGCCACGAAATTCCTATTTACAGGTTTGCTAGAGCCTTTGGAGTACTTCTTGAAGCAACTTCATTTTTTCCTTTAAGATCACGCTATTTTTCGTATTTCCAGGATTATTTTAATGACCTTGCAAAGTACATGAAAGTTGGTCCACCATTATACTTTGTTGTGAAGGATTTCAATTACAGGTATGTTTATATGTATAGTGCTCTCAATTTTTTCAAAGAGAAGAACCATATCGTGTGCAAATATGCATGTAATACTGGCTACCAAATTGTAGTATTAGCTATTTATCATCAACCCATCGCTGTCACTCATCCATCTTCTTTGGTTCTTGTAATTGGTTAACTTACTATTTATGATTCCTGTGGCCAATATTTCATCTGATATATGCTTTCTTTTCTGGGAAAAAAACAGCATGCTGAATAACTCCAAAATTAAACCTTTCTACTATTCCTGATATAATAACAATAACAACAGCAGCACATCCTTTTTTCCCTTGTATGCATGAAGCTAAAAAATAAACTAAGTTTCTCCATGTTTCTGGATCAGTTATTATTTTTTCCTTTTGAGATGAGATGATTTAGTTGGGCTCTTTTAGTTGCATGCTTAACAGAGATAAAAGCTGATTTATGGTTTCTTTTATATTGTTTTCCAGCTCTGGATCAGTGCATACAAATCAGATATGTTCGATCAACCAGTGTAATTCAAATTCTCTTTTGAATGAGGTATATTATTGTTCCTGTGTTTTAACATTTTGATCCATAATATATTCAGTAGACAATATTATTAACCAATTTATAACACAATATATATCAGAGGCGAACTTGTTTAGTATAAGGCTGCCCTGTTCGCACAGCAAACTGAGCATGAGGTTGAACAGTTCATTTGCTGTGAAGATTGCACTCCTTTTATCATGGTTGTTGCAATCGTGCAGATAGCAAGGCAATCATTATCCCCTGAGACTAGTTACATTGCAAAACCTGCTGCTTCATGGCTTGACGACTTCCTAATTTGGATGTCTCCTGAAGCTTTCGGATGCTGTAGGAAATTTGTGAATGGAAATTACTGCCCTCCAGATGATCAGGTTATATACTTTTTCCTTGCTTGGTTTTACTATATTTTTTTTATTGATTTTATCGAAACAGAAGAATTTTTATCTGAATCAGTCGAACTTTACCTCACTGTGAAAATAAAAAGGATGAATAGTACTACCCATTTGGAGGACCAAATTGCTAGGCATGCACAGCAATGAAGAAAAAGGCACCTTTGTTGCCTCATAACTGCAGGATACCTCTGGGCATTGCAAAAGAGCTAGCATATGCTGCTCTGGTACTGAAGTAGCAACAGTCACTATACTAGGACAATAACCTTTTTTTTGCACCTTTTTATCTAATGGATGGTAGCTAACATTCAAACCTGTACTTTGCAGCCTCCATGCTGCCAACTTGATCAGGATTCAGGTACTTGCAAGACAAGTGGAACTTGCAGTAACTGTACAACGGTAATATATGTAATCTCTGTGCCTTTTATCTTTCTAATCAATTCCAGATAGTTGTTTTCTGTACGACTGTGTCCTATTATATGTAATGGTTTAATACTTAAATTGTATCCACAATCGACACACTACTATATATTGCGAGTAGAAGTGACATTTTTCTGATCTTTTATGCTTTTGTTTCAGTGCTTCCTACACTCAGACTTGGATAATGGACGCCCATCCACAACTCAATTCAAAGATAAACTCCCATGGTTCCTTGATGCACTTCCATCGAGTGATTGTTCTAAAGGGGGAAAGGGAGCTTATTCAACAAGTTTGGACCTCAGTGGTGTGTACTGTACCTTATCATCATGCTGCTGCTGTCTTTTAGGATCTGAAATCATGTTGATAAGCCTCTTTCTTTTCAGGTTATGAAAGTGGCATTATACAAGCATCAGCATTCCGAACATACCATACCCCCCTTAATAAGCAGGTAGTAAACTAGCATGAAACCCATGATTCCCTGTATTTCCATTTAACATTACCAAATTTAACCAGTGTTTTATATTGTTTTATTTTAGAGTGATTATGTTAACTCAATGAGAGCTGCCCGGGACTTCAGTTCTAAAATGTCCAAAGATTTACAGGTACCTTTACTGCAAATTTTTTTAGGCCAGGACAATATCAATGAAAAGTATAAAAAGTACAACTTGAAATACAAGTATGGATACTGACTATATAGTGCACTAAGTGCTGTTCTCTTGTATACTTTCCCCTGCTTCATACTCAAGAAAAGTAGACTATGCACTTCTCCTTAGAGGAGCACCAAATCCTGGCTAGCCAAAAAAAAACTTGCTGAAATCAGTTTTGCAAGGAGGTAAAAGTTGATGAATCTCTGGTGCTCGTCCCCTCAATATAAGGATTTTAACCAACCAAGCTACTGCTTTGTCCTGGATTTTAAATCTCTCTCTCTCTCCCTCTCTAATATTTGTTCGATATTTCACAGGGGTTACTCTGAGAATTTTCTAGGTTGTACTTTCTAACAAGCCACTGATATATCTCGTGCAGATGACAATTTTCCCGTATTCTGTATTCTATATATTCTTTGAGCAATACCTGGGGGTGTGGAAGACAGCTATCATGAACATATGTGTTTGCCTTGGTTAGTAACACAATTCACTTGTTATTATTATTATTTAGTGTTGTCTTATGATATATTTGTCACAGAGGTGTCCCTTTCTTTGCATGAAATTTTCTTCCAGTATAAATCTTGGTATCAAAGAGAACTCCTAAGATATTCAATTATAGTAACGTAATATAAATACACAGCATACAGTGCTTTGCTAGACTGTCATGATTATACTCCTGGAATTAGTTAATCAGAATGCACGGAATAGACAATGGTTGTTGAGTACCACTTGATATGAACAGGTTTTATGATCCATTGAAGTGGCATTAGTAGACTGAGTTTCCAATGAATGGATTGTTGTACTAGGAATTAATGTGTTAGTCAGTCAGCTGTGAACTGGTGAGTTGCAGCTTTGGTTGACCTGAAGGGTTCCCAGTTAGGTTATGAACAGTTTCACAATGTCCTGGCTGAAGAGCTGAATAGGTTCTACCTAAGTCAATTCAAAGCCAAGATGGAAACAGAAGTTACATATCAACACAATAAAAAATGAACAGGGGGGGGGGGGGGGGGCAATCTTTATGGCACAATGTTTTTTTTACTTCACAATTTTCCTTTATTTGGAATCACTGCTAGACAGAATCATGATGGAAAAGTAAGATATTTGTTGCGTTTAATCTGACTGAGTTCATTGTTATGCCAAAAAAACGCAGGTACTATATTTGTTGTTTGCTTCATAGTCACCAGCAGGTAAGCAAGACTGTTCATAATACTAGTGGAAGCTATTTTCAATTCTTCCTCAATTTCTTATGTTCATTACCTTCTACTGGTTTCAGTTTATGGGCTTCAGCAATCATTTTAATTGTGCTGGCAATGATAGTCTTGGATTTGATGGTATGTTTGACCCTCAGAGTGAATACTTACATTTGAAAGATCTTTAGAGTAATTAACTATAATTACTGAATTGGGGGTGTTTAGTTGGTGTAAATTGGAGGAAATACACTGTAGTAACTTTTCTGGGAAGCGTGTTCTATGAGAGGGGATGAATAGGAAAGTTGAATGGAATAGTGAATATGTGTACATACTGGATTTGATGTAACAGATGTTAAAATGAAGTGGACCGTTGGCTCATGGTGAGATTTTGTTGATAGAAACTAAGCAAATTATAGGATTCATTTACTATTGATGAAGCTTGTGAATATGTCTTGTCTGCTATGATGTGGAATAGCCATGCTGAAGTATAAAGAAAAAAGGAAACCTTTGTAAATGAATCTAAAATGCTGTTCCCTTTTCAATCACCTACCACTAATGAATCTAAAAAGCTGTTCCCTTTTCAATCACCTACCACTACTGCGGCACAATTTTAGGTCCCTATCAATGATATTTCCTATTCTAAAATTCAGTCTGTGCTCTGGTGGTGTTGAATTATTGTTGGCACTAATTTTTCTTTTCTTTTTTTCCCTGAAATTGTTGGCAGGGGGTGATGGCCATCCTTGGTATTCAGCTCAATGCAATTTCTGTTGTAAACCTTGTTATGTCAATAGGAATCGCTGTTGAGTTCTGTGTTCATATCACACATGCCTTTATGGTAGGTGCATTGTATATTTGGAATTGTCAGTTTCAAAGCTTTTTAATTTTGTTGAGCTATGTAAAATATAAACTGTGTTTGCTGTTCTCTTCCACAGCCCACACCATGTGACACAAGGTGTTTCTTATTGTTTTATAGATTGGCTCTGGGGACAGAGAAACTCGTTCAAGGCAGGCTCTATCCACAATGGGTGCTTCTGTATTCAGGTTAGAGATTGCATTGTCCCTAAAAATTGATGGCAAGCCTGAGGAAATAAGAACAGAAAATGTCTATTTTTTACCATCCAATTATCACAGGAGTCTGGTTTGATCTTCGAACTTGAAAACCGGGTGTGTCTTATCTATTGAACTATGAAAACCAGACAAATTTGGCCCTCTATCTTTTCCCAAAGCTGGTTTTGCATATATGTGTATTAAAAAAATCTAGTTTAATCTCTAAAAATCATAACTAATTCGTTTTAAATCTGAGAAATATCAAACATGTGCCAAAATTCCTGTAAAAATATAATCTATCTTATTTTAAGAAAATAACGGTCGGGAAGTAATAAAAAACACTAGTAACATGAACAAATAAGTAACTCTAAGTAGAGCACTGATAGGTAGACTATTTTTAGAAAAGAATTGTACTAGTTTATTTTTTGGGATTAAACTAGAGTTTTATTATTATTAAAAAAATACACATATATGCAAAACCACTTTTGCAACTAGATAAATGATCAAATTTGTCCTGCTTTCATAGTTCGATAGTGGAAGATACTTGGTTTCCAAGTTTGATGTCCGAAACCAGACTTTGACTATGTTTCGATGGTTACAAGTGGACTTCTTCCAATAAGGAATAGGATGAAGTTTTAAGCTTCGTGCGTTTGAATATTTGGGTTGGTTACATCATACGCTTTGCTGATAGAATCTTTGCATTCATGTGTTTAAATTACTGTACATTTCTGCAAGAGTTTCTCAATCTTACAAAAGACTTACGATTGGTGTCAACTGGAAATGCTTGCTATATTTACACATCAGAGCCATATTTATCATCATCATCTTTATCTGACATACTTTTTGGTGTTTCAGTGGAATCACCTTGACCAAGCTTGTGGGAGTTATCGTCCTACGTTTTGCAAAGTCTGAAGTCTTTGTGGTACATACTTCTGATCCAAATTTGACCCAAAATTCCTGTTGTGTTTTACCTTGAAGTACACCTTCTTATACCTATGTGACAATAGGTTTATTACTTTCAAATGTACCTGGCGCTTGTCCTCATTGGATTCCTGCATGGGCTTATCTTCCTACCGGTTGGCATCTAAATCATCTGTCATATGTTATTGTTTCCATGCAATCCCATAAAACATTTTCCGATAAATTACTGAACCTTTCAGGTTGTTTTGAGTTTATGGGGCCCTCCTCCAAAATCAGGGAAGCCAATTGAAGAAAGTCAACCGCCTTCAGCCTCAACCGAGCAGACTTGATGGGATTTCATTTTGAATTAAGTGACATACTTGAAAACTGACACAGCAGGCCAGTTTGGGACTCCCTATGTGTGCCCGTGTACATACTCTCCCAACACAGGAACAGTGAGTTGTACAGAATTTGTTGAAGGTCATAGATCAATAGAAAAAAGAGTGTACAAAGCCATCTATTATTGCGTGCGTATCTAGGATTCATAGGATTAATGGAAAAATTGGTGCTTACACATGTCGGAAAAGGAAACTAAGAGGGGTACTGGGGCTGATTGTGCAGTATAGTTAGTTTGCGGCAGGTCGCTGGATGTTTGTATATGTTTCACCCCGAGAACATATGCTTGAGTACCGTTGTGGCATTGAGCTTGATTGGAACAAGTGATTTTGTTTTGAGCATGAATGTACGATGAATCACATGGAACAAGTGTCCGGCGTTTTGGATTTTGTCACCACACGTTGCTGGATAGTGCTGAGTGAATAGAATTTGTTTAGTAATGGAGTTTTTTAGTCAAAATTTCTCTTTCCGTCTCCCCCCCGTGATGTAGCTTGTTTATTGATAGACGGTGGATTTGGTAGAATTTTTCTGAATCCAAGAGATCGGTGGATTTCACGTGACTTTCACGGTCCTTCTCTGAACCCCAGCCGTTGGCATCCACATGCTCTGCCGCGATGCCAGTGGCACCGCCTCATTGAGATTGCCGACGGTGGTGGATCAACGTCTTCTTTGCTGCCCGGCCCTTTTCGTCCGCACCCTCGAATCCATGGCAATGGCTCTAGTTAATTCAAACCCTTTTGTCAGGGCGCAATATAAGGCCTGAAGGAAGAGGAAAGCATCCGGGCTAATTCAAGGCAATCTAGCTGCTGCATTCGTTGTCCAGCGATATATCTGTGGCCACATTCGAGCTGTTAAACTGGATATTGAACTGCAAATCCAATGATTGAAATAAAATCCACTGTTATTTATTTACAGTTGACGGTGCCAAAGCCTCTGACCATCCTGCATCCTGTTGTACGGGTGTCAGATACATGCGCCCGCTTGCCTAGAACGGTTTCAAATCAACCGGTCGACTGCGGACTGCCTCATGGCTGCGCATGTACAGGACGACAAGCGGTCAAATTCGACAGTGACAGCGCGGCAGCGTCTGCCTGCTAGTTAATTTAATGACAAATATGAGAGTCGCGCAATCTTACTAAGGCCCTGTTTAGATGAGTTGGTGAAAGCTGGCGAAATGTCACATCCATCCTTTTGACACTAATTAGGAGTACTAAATATAGACTAATTATAAAACTAATTACACAGATGGACTCTACATCGCAAGACGAATCTATTAAGCCTAATATGTGCCGTCATTAGTGCATTTTTAATGACGGGTTACTGTAGCACGACAGTGTCTAATGACGAATTAATTAGGCTTAATAGATTCGTCTCACGATGTGGAGTCCATCTATGTAATTAGTTTATTTTTATACCTATGTTTAATACTCCTAATTAGTGTCCAAACATTCGATGTGACAAGTTGGCAAAATAAGTTGGCGAAAGTTGGCGATCTAAACAAGGCCTAAATACGCCGTATTCGTACGAGTATCAGCATACAATCCGTCAGTATACAGGGTGAGCCGTGCCAGGCCGCTCTGGTCTCACTGCCAGACGGTGGCGGCGCTCACCGGCGTCCCCGCGCCGCTGGCCGCTGCCCGTCTCGCTGCTTCTTCCCGGACCACGCGATCTCGCCCATCCGATCGCATCTCGAAGTCTTAACATGTGTGATGTGAGAGGAGCGTGCTGTGCTGGACTCGGTGGGCACGGATGCGCGACGCCGCGACGGATCGCTAATGCTCGTCGAGTCCGTAGCCGTGGATCCCACGTACACCGACACGATCCACGCGTCGCCGCGGCGCACGCACCACAGATCCAGGGCCCATCGGTCAGTAGTCGAGAGAGACACTAGAGCGTCCTGAACTCCTGACCGAGCCCAAACCTGACGAGATGGACACCCATGCGTGCGACGCGAAACGTCCGAGCCATCATAACCCGGGTCGGACGGCCCTCGCGCGGCGCACCCGGAAGCCGAAACCCGTCAGGTTTGAAAAGCACGTGCCCGCCTAGTGCGGACTGCGAAGGGGCGGAGAGGCGACCGTTACGATCACCGCGGACGCGGGCCTCTCTGGAGCTGCCCCGGCCGGCCGGTCCAACGGCTGGCGGCCCACTAGCCGTTGGCCTCCATCGCCTTTTCCCCCCTTTCAAATGCTCCCCCTTCCCTCCCTCCCCTCCTCGCCCCAGACAAACCCCCCACCCTTTCTCGTACGCGAGCGTGACACACTCTCCCAATTTCTCCCCCAAGAGCGAACAAAACCAAAATAAAATCCGCTCATAAATCTTCCACTCCTCTCTCTCTCTCTCAATCTCTCTCCTCCTTCGAATCCCAAGGCAGACAGAGAGGAGAGAGAGACGGGGGATCAAGAGAGACGTTGCCGTTGCTGCTGTTATTATTAACGCCGCCGCCACCCCGCTGGGTTCGTATGGTCCGCGTCATCCCGGGGCTCCTCTTGCATCGTCCATAGGCACCGCCGCCGCCGCCGCGTCTCGCCAGGATCGGAGAGGGTGAGGAGGCCGGCCGATCCCGTCTCCTCCTCCTCCTACCGGTGCGTGCGCCCACCCGACGAATCGCGGCGGTTTCGCCACGGGGATCTGGGCTTCTTTGGGGGGGGGGGGGGGGGGGCGTTTCTTGAATCCAAGAATTATCCCTGAGCCGCCGCGTTGCTGCTGTGTGCAGGTTGGCGTCGGGGATTATGGCGGGGAGGGTGGCGGATGAGAACCGGAGGCCGGCGGTGGGGAAGCCCGTGCCCGGTGTGGCCAGAGGTGGGTGGCGGCGGCCCCCGGGCTGATCTGTTCTCCGATCATCTAGATGTTTTGCGGCGGCGCGAGCCGTCCGTGGTTCTGATCTCGTGATTTGTGCAGAGATGGGCAACCGGCGGGCGCTCAAGGACATCAAGAACCTCGTCGAGGCTGCCCCGAACCCCTGCGCCGTCGCCAAGAAGCCCATGCTTCAGTAATTTCGTCGCCCAAGATCGTGCCTTTTTCATGGTTCTTGGTTCTTGGGTCGAATGTTGTTTAATCGTGGCGCTGCCTTGCTTCTCTTCAGGAAGAATGGAAGGGACGAGAAGAAGCCGGCGCTGGAAAGCAGCCGACCCATGACCAGGTTAGAACGCGTGCTGGCTCGTTCTTGCGTTCTAATGTTCCTTGGAAGCTCTAATTTGATCTGGATGCTGCTTTGGTGGTTCAGGAAATTCGCCGCCTCCTTGGCGAGCAAAGGACAACAACCAGAACGTAAGGCGAGCACAACTGATCCAGCACCTGGACCTGATCAGAACAAGGAACCAGTCGGTTATGGCGACATCGACTTGGAACAGTATGAGCTGGTCCCTGACGTTGACATTGACATGGTATTTGCGCTGCCCTGATTCGGACCGATCCTCAGAAAGGGATATTGTCTTGGGCATCTTTTGTGATTTGCTCAACTTCTTGTTACGTGTGGTGATGCAGGACGAAACAGATAACAAGGACAGTGTGAACGAAGATGAATCTTTCATGGACATTGACAGTGCAGACTCAGGGAACCCGCTTGCAGCAACTGAATATGTTGAAGAGCTTTACAAGTTTTACAGAGAAAATGAGGTGATCTCTTGTTACATCATGAATTCTGAATTTTTAGATGATAATCACAATTGGAAATGCTTTAGCTACAGTGTGCTTATATGAACAGGCACGCGTTCCTTGCAAAATTGAATACATTAGACTAGAAACCTGTAATGGGCATTCGACTTCACACTAGAATTCAAATTGCAGTATACTTCAATATGGAAATTCATGCCTAAAATAGTTTAATATCTTTTTTGCACTTCAAGAAAATAATTTGAATAAACCATGTCCATATGTTTTGATTTGAGTGATTTTGATGTCACATATTCGTCCACTAAACAGCCAGGATGTCTTTTATTCTGGCGTTACAAACATTGGGTACGTAATACTTGTAAGGCTGAAGTCGCAATCTGGTCCCCATGTTCTAAGAAATAATTCTTTTGGCACAGTGTACCCATTACTGTGCTTAAGATCAAACATGGTAACCTAGAATATCGTTGAATCAAATCATGGTAACCTAAATGAAAGCTGCTGCTGACAATATATTTAAACATTCAAAGAATTTAATGCAGGCAATGTAGTGCTTCAGTTGTCTTTAAAAAGTTTGCATAAGCCTCTTGGATCTTCAGTTTTACCAATGCGGTGCTTTATGCAGGCAAAAAGTTGTGTAAAGCCTGATTACATGTCCAGCCAACAAGATATAAATGCAAAGATGAGAGCGATTCTGATCGATTGGCTCATTGAGGTAACAAAAAAAAAAGGAATTGGATGGACCTTATAACCTTTACTGATCTGAAACTGCATGTGTGACTAATATTTTTACTGGTCCTTTGCAGGTGCATTACAAATTTGAACTGATGGATGAGACACTGTTTCTTACAGTAAACATAATAGATAGATTCTTGGAAAAACAAGTGATTCCAAGGAAGAAGCTGCAGCTGGTGGGAGTAACAGCTATGCTTCTTGCTTGCAAATACGAGGAGGTCTCAGTTCCAGTTGTTGAAGACCTAGTGCTTATTTCTGACAGAGCCTACACAAAAGGGCAGATTCTAGAAATGGTAATGCTTAGTTCATTTAGTAATGTGGAGTACATCTAAATGTAAATTTGATCATACATTTATGCCCATCTATAATACTTTAGCAAATAAATGGTAATGTTTATTTAAACCAGCCTCAGATTTTTCTACTGCAAAAATTCCATCCTAACCTTTCTTGGATCAATGCATGATGGCGAATTTAGTCAGTTGTAATCTTAGGAATGGTTTCTCCCTCTCGTTGCTTCTATTTTTTTTAGTATGGATGACCTCTTGGTTTTTAAAACTAAGATTTGAATCTTCTGATTAAGCAGGAAAAGTTGATTTTGAACACGCTTCAGTTCAATATGTCTGTTCCAACACCATACGTCTTCATGAGGAGGTTTCTGAAAGCAGCAGATTCAGATAAACAGGTGAAGTATAACTACATTCTGATCAATGTTTTCACTACTTCGATACTCCAGTAGTGGCGTTAAGCAGGTTTTATGACTGACACAATGGCCCACTGTTCTATCTCACAGCTGGAGCTAGTGTCCTTCTTCATGCTAGAGCTCTGTCTGGTTGAATACCAAATGCTGAAGTACCGGCCTTCGGTTTTAGCTGCTGCTGCGGTTTATACTGCACAATGCGCTATCAATCGCTGCGTGGAATGGACAACGGTTTGTGAATCACATAGCAGATACACTGGCGACCAACTCATGTAAGTCTGCGCTCAGTTACTTCCTTGCTGCATTGACATGCTTCTGTATCTTGACATTCTTTGTACCCGCTGCTGTTCTTTCAGTGAGTGCTCGAGGATGATGGTAGACTTTCACCAGAAGGCTGGAGCCGGCAAGCTCACCGGTGTGCACAGGAAGTACAGTACGTTCAAGTTTGGGTGCGCAGCCAAGGTTGAGCCTGCACTGTTCCTGCTGGAATCTGGAGACACATCGTCGCCATCTTCAGGCACAATCTAGCTGAATCTCTGTGTTCAAATCGATGGGTTTAACCTTCTCCAGGAACAAGATGTTGCGCAATCGTGTTGAAGTTGCGCAAAAATGCGTCCATTTCCTTGGAAAACTTGAGTCTGTGATAATGTGACATTTGTTTTTTTTATCTATGTCGTGAATGACGATTACTGACGGTCGGTCGGTCAAGCGGCTAATAACGAATTGGCCTGTTGAGAAATTGCTGTTGGAACCTTGTAAAGAGAACATTATCTCGATCAAATGGATGTACAAGTTTAAAACTCGTAATGGATCATATTGTGACACATTTCAAAGGTTTCCTTAGTACAAGCTTAAAACTAAATCCATAGTTGCCAGCTCAATGAGATCAATCAAATGGATCAACGCTCCGCGGAGATGGTGAGCCGCCGCGAGGATGGATTCTGCTTCAAGTCTTCAACAGCCCCCCACCCACCCACCCCCCCTAAGTTCACCCACGACCGCCTCAAGGAGTGCACCACGCACGACATTTACTAGCTAGAAGTCGACGAGGACCCCGAGGACGTCCACATCTCCTCCCATGCCATCACCGGCATCGCCTCCGGCACTACGATGCACCTCGGTGCTTTGGTTGACTCCGGCTCCACCCACTGCTTCATCGCCATTGACACGACATGCTGCCTCGTGCCATACTGCCATCACCTCGCCCTGGCATGACGGTGGGCGTTGCCGTTCCGCCACCTGCGATGGCATCTGTCCTGTCGTCCCAGTCCGCATCGGCGATGAGCACTTCTACATGGACTTCTTCGGCATGCCACTGGGCAGGTACGAGGTGGTCATGGGATGCCACTAGCTCCACACCCTTGGACCTATCATCTGGGACTTCGATCGACTGTCCATGTCCTTCTGGTGCGTCGACCACCGCGTCCTGGAGGCACCTGGTAGTGTACATGCTCGCGCCGTCAGCACCGACAACCTCCTGCCCCTACTTCTCACTGAGTTTAGCGACATCTTCGACAAGCCACAGGCCTACCGTCGGCTCGCACCTCCGACCACCGCATTCACCTGCTCCCTGACGCCGCCATCGCAGTGCGCCCTTACCGCTACCCGTAGCTGCCCAAGAACGAGATCTAGAAGCAGTGTGACACCAGGCTACTGTAGGGGATCATACACCATTACGTTCTGGTTCTCTTCGCCGGTGCTCGTCGTCCGCAAGAAGGACAACATCTGGCACTCTTGTGACAACTACTGCGCCCTCAACGCCAAGACTGACAAGGATAAGTTACCAATCCCGATGGTCGACGAACTCTGCGACGCACGCTTCTTCACCAAGCTCGACCAGCGCAGCAGCTACCACCAGGTGCTTATGCACCCGGACGACATCGCCAAGACAATGTTTCGCACACACCATGGCTGCTTCGAGTTCGTGGTGATAGCGTTCGGGCTCACCAACGCGTCAATTCGAAGCCTTGATAACACCATCTTGCAAGCCTATCTGCGCCGCTTCGTCCTTGTGTTCTTTGATGATATCATCACCTATAGGTCCACCTAGATAGAGGACCTAGAGCGCGTGTGCACCATCTTTCAGGTACCACGGGCGAACTGCCTCTTCCTCAAGAGGAGCGAGTGCACGTTTGGCGAACACGATGTCGTCTACCGCGACCACATCATCTCCGGCACGGGTGTCTCCATGGACCCAAACAAGGTTGAGGCCATCGTGGTCGCGTCGACACTGACGACGGTGCGAGCACTACACGGCTTCCTCGGGCTCATGGGCTACTAACGCAAGTTTGTGCGGGAGTACGGCATCGTGGCACGGACGCTCACGTAGTTGCTCGAGAAGGAGGTTTTCGTCTGGTCCCCAGAGGCGTGGACATTGCCTTCACCTTGTTGAAGCATGCACTCACCAATGGACCAGCGCTCCAACCCATTCTCACTTCATCGTCAATTATGACGCCTTCGGTTCGAGGTTTGGTGTGGTATTGCACCAAGATGAAAGTCCCATTGTCTTCTACGACCGGCATGTGGCTCCACGGCATTATGCCAAGCTAGCGGCGTACAAGCACGAGCTCATTGGGCTCGTCAAGGCAATGAGACATAGACATCCGCATATGTGGGCGCGGTCGTTCGTCGTCTGCACTGAGAATTGGATTTGGCTTCTTCTACATCAGCGTCTCGCGGCGTCCATCACCAACAAGTTCGTTGCGAAAGTGGCTCCACTCTTCTACGACCCCTTTCGCATTCTGAAACGGGATGGCACTGTAGCATACCGCCGAGCTCCAGGATAAAAAAAAAAGAATGCGACCCAACCAAGGAAGAACTAGGTGGTGTTTATTAAGAAGAGAAGCAACTTTGGGGTAAACCCCGGTGAGACAACACATGTGCGATTGAGAAGAATCAAACCCGGACCGGCAACGTGCCTATCTGCAGCGCTTGCCATCCGAGCTCGGTTCTCACCGAGCTCCAGGATCCATTCGGTCTTCCATGTTGTGTTCCTGAAGAAGCATGAGGGAGCACTGCCTGCGGAGCCTGTTGATTTGCCATCGATCCGCCATGGCCGGGTTCTGCCTTCTCCAGATGTAGCACTGTGTGCCCGTCTCAATCGTGGCAATCGGGAGGTGTTTATTCAGTGGGTGTGGGTCAGCTGCCGTGCTGGTGATGCTACATGGAGCTGGTTTTTGGGGTTCACTAGCATCGCAAGGAGGGCGGAAGTGTGTGTGGATGCTTTTGTGGGTGAGACGCTGCTATAGGCGGAGACACTACTATGGGAAGCGCCTGGAGATGGAGAAGCTAGCACATGCTTACTGCTCCTCCGATTGAAGGGGGATTATTGCCTATCTAGCCGATGTGTTAGTTTAGATTGAAGTTAAGCATAAGTAATCCCAAAAGATCAGAGCATCCGAGGGAGGACAATCCAGGTTACCGTGATTTGTTTAGGTTTCTCTTAAGATCTATTACGCCGACGTGATCGTCAGCAACGCCAGAGAACGAGATCGAGATCGAGAGATGGGTACGAACGAGAAAGCTTCTGGCAAGTAGGTTCTCCGTTCCAAAATAGATGTCATTCTCGTTTCATAAGAAAAACAACATCTTTTAACATTAGCCAATTATATAAAATAGTATTAATATTTATAAACACCATTAGTATCATTAGATAGATTTTTAATCTAGTTTTTAACAAACTTATTAGAGATATATATATATTGCATAATCTAGAAATCGAGTCAAAGTTGATAAAGTAACACGTGCACGCATTCCATAACGTCATCCTTTATGGGACGGAGCGAGTACTCCCTTCGTCCCAAAAAAAAAATAGTTTTTGTTTCCCGAGAAAATAACTTTTTACAACTTTGACCAATTATATTAAATAATATTAATATTTATAATACATTATTAGTGTCATTAGAAAGATATTTGAATCTAGTTTTTTAATAAATTTATTTAAATATATAAATATTACAAGTTTTTTCTACAAATTGAGTCAAAGTTGAGAAAATAACACATGCACACATCCTATAACTATTTTTTTTTTTGGGACGAAGGGATTATGTATTTATTTTCAGATAATTGATGTCCCTGCACGCCACCGCTCCTTTAACCCCAACACCACGCTTATAGAAAGGGCCCACACGTCGGCCACTCACTTGCTTATAATATAGTTGGCGCACACACAAAAACCCGTATCAGTATTCCGTAGGCGCTTCTCTCAGGGGCGCCACACGATCGTCCTATACTCCTATTCGTCATCAAACCCATCCGCGCTTCTCGAAAACCCCGCTGAGCGCTTCCCGAATCCCTCTCGCCCACTCCAAAAACATACACCCGCGTCCCTTCCTGCCGCGCTTCCCGAATCCCACCGCCGCTCTTCGTCTCGGCGGCATTAGGGTTACCAGTTGCCTCTCCCTTGCGCCTCCGCCTCCGCGTCCGCGTCCATTTCCTCGCGGCTATCGCCGCCTCCGTCCGCTTCGCCGCCGGGTTCGCCTCCTCCCCGGGCCCGCTTCGACGAGAAGCCGACCGGACCGACGCCTCCTGCGCCGGAGACGCCGACCGGACCGACGCCTTCCGCGCCCGCTTCGCCGCTCGGAGCGCCGACTTCCCGGTCCCGCTTCGTCGCCGGAATCCGCCTCTCGGTGCCGCTTCGTCGACCGGGCCGACGCCTCCCGCGCCCGCTTCGCCGCTCGGAGCGCCGACCTCCCGGGTCCGCTTCGCCGCTGACTGCCTGTCTCTCGGGCCGGGCCCGCTTCGCCCTGATCGCCGGTTCGCCGTCTCCCTCCCCTATCCGCTTCCTCTCACCTTGATCACCCGCTTCGCCGATTGCCGCTTTCCGTGTCCGCATCGTCACTCCGATCACCACCTCTTAAGTACGGATCACCACCTCTTGAGTCCCGTTTCCACGCCATCCTTGCATGCCTCCATGGCTTCAAGTGCGGCGGCATTGGGGATTAGCTTACTCCACTTCGATTCGAAGGTCAAAACCATTAGCCACCTTGAACGGCATGGCAGCCTCCCTCATCCACCTCCACAGCTCCACGCAGACACGGAAAATGTCATCAATGCAAATGGCTCCAGATGGGGCATGTATATGGCCCTTTATCAAGGGAGCCAAATCCTTGATGTTGCCCGCTTATCCTTCTTGGAAGCAGAAGAAGAGGAAGAAGAAAAGGAAGCAGACTTGGGCAAGAAGGGGGAGAAGGCTACGGAAGCAGCAGATGAGGAAGAAAAGAAGGAAAGTAAAGAGGCTGAAACAGATGTTGAGAAGAAAGAAGGGAAGAAGGAAGAGAAGGTGGAGGCCACAGTGTTGGAACAAGAGAAGCCCGCAGAGGAAGAAGAGAAGGAAGGGAAAAAGAGCATGGGGAAGATGAAGGAAGAGAACATTGCTGGCAGTTTGCGGCTCCGATTATGTAGCTGGTCATATGCTACACTCTCTCTTTATTGTAAGTCACATGTTTTTTTTGTTAATATTAGTATATATCATTTGATTTTGGACTACTAACCTTTTAATAACTTAGGCCGAGGTGGCTGGAAAGCAACAAAAGCATATCAAGTGAAGTGGCTTCAGAACTGTGATAAAGAAGAGTGGCTTAGATCCAGGGATGTAAATGATCTTACTGCAGAAACTTCTGTAAGCATCATTTCATAACTTTTCCTTCGCTTTTCATTCCAAGCATACCTGCGGAAGTTAGGATTTCATAAGAGCTCACTTTGTAACTGACATCTACTTAATTCTATTTGGGTTGGCATACTGCTGTAGGTAAACCCAAATCGGTGCCTCTCTTTTTATATTTATATGCAATGGATAAGTCCACTCTTAATTTCTTCTCAACACTTCTTACTGAAGAGGTTGCAGATTTCATTATGCAATGGATAAGTCCACTCTTATGTCCAGGGATGTTGACTAATTGACCTTATCGACACTTCTTAATTGACCTGTTTTAGGCTTCAAGGATGTCGTATGGTCTATGTCTGAAGTCTGAATATAAACATACAATCAGTAGCACAGAGCAGTGGAAAATCCATGATTCAGGGATTCCTACCCATAGCCCTTTTGATAAAATTGAGGCCCTGATAATTGTAATAAACATTTTTTAGCAAAAAAATGTAATAAACATGACAAACCCAAAATCAGTTTGGGTTCATGTCTGGAAGATCGACTATGGAGGCGATTTTCTTAATCCGACAGTTGATGGAGAGATATAGGGAGCAGAAGAAGGACCTGCATATGGTCTTTATTGACCTCGAGAAGGCGCATGACAAAGTACCAAGAAATGTCATGTGGTGGGCCTTAGAGAAGCACAAAGTCCCAACGAAATACATTACCCTCATTAAGGATATGTACAAGAATGGCTATGACATGTGTCCGGACTTGCGATGGCGACACCACTGACTTCCCTATTAGGATAGGCCTACATCAAGGGTCAGCATTGAGCCCTTATCTGTTCGCTTTGGTGATGGATGAGGTCACTAGGGATATACAAGGGGATATCCCTTGGTGCATGCTCTTTGCTGATGATGTGGTGCTAATCGATGAGAGTAGGGAAGGTGTTAATGAGAAGCTAGAGCTATGGAGACGCACATTAGAGTCGAAGGGGTTCAGACTTAGCAGGACCAAGACTGAGTACATGATGTGCAATTTTAGTGGGACTAGACACGAGGATGGAGACGTTAACCTCGACGGACAGGTGGTGCCCCAAAAGGATACTTTTCGGTATTTAGGATCGATGTTGCAACAGGATGGCGACATTGATGAAGATGTTAAGCATAGAATCGCAGCAGGCTGGATGAAGTGGCGTCAAGCCTCTGGCGTCCTCTGTGATCGGAGGGTGCCACAAAAGCTGAAGGGGAAGTTCTATAGGACGGCGGTTCGACCGGCGATGTTGTACGGGGCGGAATGTTGGCCTACTAAAAGGCGACATGTCCAGCAACTGAGTGTAGCAGAGATGCCGATGTTGAGATGGTCTTGCGGGTACACAAGAAGGGATAGAGTTCGGAATGAATACATTCGGGAGAAGGTCGGGGTGGCACCCATTGAGGAGAAATTGATCCAACATCGGCTGAGATGGTTTGGACATGTCCAACGGAGGCCCCCTGAGGCGCCGGTGCGTATTGGGGTCCTAGGGCGGGCCAATAATATAAAGAGAGATAGAGGTAGACCTAGATTGATTTGGGACGAAGCGGTAAAAAGAGACCTTAAGGAGTGGAGTATTCCAAAAGAGGTAGCTTTCGATAGGAGCGCTTGGAGAATAGCTATCAATGTTCCTGAGCCTTGAGCTTTGTTTCTTGGGTTTCATCTCTAGCCTACCCCAACTCGCTTGGGACTAAAGGCTATGTTGTTGTTGTTGTTGTAAACATGACAAACCCTATACACATAGAAGGAAGAGGTAGGGAGATATACCCCCCCTGCCTGATGCTCTTGATGGTGTTAAGAAAATCAGAAAGTTGCCCATTTCCATGAACTGAGGTTGCCATTTCAATGCATCTCACTACCTTTAATATCCAAGTTTCAGCAATACCTAGTTTCACCATATCTCAAATGCTTAAAAAATGGGCCAATTGTACTCTGTTGTTGGCCTTCACCATACCAGCATCATAGCACATTATCCTGTCTAGACATTTTTTTAATTGCACTCGTATGCTGTCATGACACTATTTGTTATCAGCTTTCCATGGACGGATGCTCTCTGTTCTTTAGATATTATGCCATCCAAAACCTCAGCCTATTTTATGTTGACACGCAACTTTTAATGTCGTTGCAGATATTTACTCAGTGGAGGATAAATTCAACATACAATCTTGAATTTGAAGGGCCTTTGGTATATATGGAACAACTTTTTGATATCTGAATTCATTCTCTTTTTTCTGTTCCCTTATTTCATTCTTTTGTTTGTACAGCTATGCACCGATGACCATGTAGGGCTTAATGTCAGTTTGAATGATTTCAAACCCAGGAAGGAACTTGGTAAGAACTATATTTATGTGCATTCTTTAAACTGTTGCATTGAAAATATACCTAATAATGTTTTCTTTAATAGGCACAGGTGCCTCTGGTATGGTCTATGAATGTGAATATTCAAATAATCAATGTGCAGTAAAGATTATTGATGTTACTGGGTACTTTAATCATCAAGAAAGAAGGTTTGTGAGCACCCATTTTCTAAAATCAATATTCTGATAGTAACATTCTAATTTGTAAATATATCTTTATTTCAGTGAGGTTGATATCATGTCATGTCTACAAGATGAAAGTGTTGTTACATTCTATCAGGTACCTGCAAGTGTTAACAAACATATCTTTTAATTAATATCTGCAAGTGTTAACTATTTTAAATTTACTAGGCTTGGTTTGAGAAGTTCGAAAGACCCCTATTCGAAAGTCGATATTATGGTCAGCCACACTATGTTTATGTTTGTATTCATATGGAGGTTTGTCAAAGGTAAATACATTTTTATGTACTTGTTTTCTTAAAATGGGAATTCAAATAAAAATAACGAATTTTTAGAGAAAACATGCTTAGAGGTTTGTCCACTTCCATAAGGAATGATATGAAATTTCAAACAACATGCAGGACGCTAGCTGAGTTTATATGTGAGGGAAATAGTCAAACAACTACCAAAGAAAAGTGGACGCTTTTCGAGAAAATAGCAAATGCTGTAAAGTATATTCATCAGCAAGGCATCATTCACAGAGACCTGAAGCCAGGTAACATATTGTTTGGATGGGATGGAAGCATCAAACTTGCTGATTTTGGTCATAGCTGCCGAAGCGGGAGTGGTGCAAAAGGCGCTTTACATCTAGGAACTATGTTTTACAAGTCTCCAGAGTTGAGTAACACCAGTGAGACAACTACAGATAAGGTACCTATCAAAGTTTCAGCTTCAATATTACTGCAGTTACAGATGTAAAATTATTGTCCCAGCTTTAGCTTTTATACAACCGCAGTTACAAATATAACGTTTTGTTTGTATAGGCCGATATATACTGCATTGGAGTGATATACTTGGAAATCTTTCTACCATTCAAAGATAGATTTAAGAGTCTGTACGACTTGATGGAAGGACATTATAATTCAAACTGGCCTGTTGACATTGAACTCCTGGAGAAGTTAACTGCTTTTCTTCCCAATGAACGCCCTTCTATATATGAAGTCATGGCAAGTATTCTGCTCTTAAGGAATAATTGCATACTTTTTTTTTTGAACCAGAAAATTTACCATTCCATTACCTAGGAGAATATGCAAGATTGTTGGCATCCAAGTGCATCATGCAACTTACAATACTGTTGACTGTGTGATCAGTACCTTATTACAAAGAAAACTTAAGTTTCTGAAACTTGAAGTATTCAGGTCCTTGATCTCCGATATCAATCCCCGAAGTCACTAAGATCACTCAAGTTCAAAGGCAGACATTGCTTGTTTATCCGTAACTGAATTCGATTCCATCACAATATTTGTCATTCAAGTCTACCAGTTTTAAATCTTTCAGCTAAAAAAAATTCAAATCCCCATGAAAAGTTGATGAATTAACAAACTAGTTAACCCTTGTCTAATCAAATTAGAGAGGTTCTCAACTTGAATTGCTACATATAGTTTCGAAGTTTTCAACTAAAAAGGTTGGATTTTAACTTGAACAGTTTTTCAAACTATAATATTGAAATAACAAATAATCGAGGCATGTAGCATGGGATCTAACCTGGTGCTGGCCGCTTAAGCGTAGCTTCTCCCTGTCCCGCCTGTGAGACACCACCACAACAGAAAATCGCCTTTTTGAAACTTGAAAGCCCAATCTTGCATCCTGTATCTTCTCTGGAATCTTTGGTTTGAACCTCAAATTTCCTATTTTTTATGTTCTCCATATTTTCATAATTTAATTAGAAAATTATCCAGCCTACAATTACGTTGGAAGTCACCTACTCAAAATGTTTTTTAAAAAATTGAAACGATTAGGAAAAGATGGTGATGAAGATCATCTGCTGGTGTCTGAACAGGAAGTCTGGTTTTGCTGGTTGAGTAACTTAGACATCAAATCATTAGCTATACCCTTTACCCATATTTGCCTTGAACTGTAAAATTGATCTTGTACTTGTTGCACGTTATGTTTTCATTTTAGTGATGATGTGCTGTGTTATATTTATCAGGAGATCATTAGCACTAAGAAGGCCAAAGCTGATTCTGCAGAGGGGGAGAATGCAGAATATTCTGACATGTCTAAGGTCAAGCATGGGGATCGGCAGGATGATGGGGTTAAGAAGCAGGAAAGCAAGGCAAGCAAGCCCACATACAATACAAAGGTAATATTACTAGGTTTTTGCTAATTAATGGGCTTCTGTTGGTTATCTTTGTGAGTGGTTTATCTTCTGTGCCGTCCGAGTAGTTAGATGAAGCCAGGACTCATGCATGTGCCGTCTGCTGCTTGAATATGTCCATCGTGATACATTATGGAGGTGTTTGGTTACTGCACCGGTAACGGTAACGATAATGGAAATAGATAGCAGAGGTAGTAGGAGTGGAATCACCATTTACGAACTTTGTTTGTTTGCTCAAGGTAACGATAACAAATACCAAGCAACGCATTTGGTAAGCAACGCAGGGACTGGACTGCAGCCGTCTGGCATGCTGACTCCCTGCCTCCAGCGACACACTAGTCCAGCTGATTCAAAAAAATAAAGGACGACCAGGTCGCTGCATGCAGCAGCGGCCGACGATGACGCTGTGCGAGGAAGAGGAAAGAGGGGTGACGCTGGAGCCTTGGAGCTGAGCGATGGGATGGGACTCGTTACCGGCCAAGGAGGGGGGTAAACGTCAGGTAATAGAGCGGTATCCGATAACGGGGCATCCAATTACGGAAGAAGTCGAAACAAATGGATGTAAGGGAATCCTTTAACGCCAGTAATCGAATTACGTTACATTTGCACGAAGCAAACACGTCCTATGATTCAGCGTCACTTTTCCCTTTGGGATCACTCCATCACTGGAGGTTTATAGCAATGTCTGCACAGTATATTCAGAGCTGCTTCACCTTTTTTTCGTCCACATCATGGGAATGGATTTAGGACATTTGTTGTTTATCTTGTGAGCGATTACCCTCTGTCCCTCCCACACCATTATATGCTCCCATGATGGAATCTAAGCAGCTGGAGCAAGGCTGCAAGGGGTCCATACATGCTGTCTGTGCTTGCCACCCTGTGTCCCAGTCCATTGTGATGCGTTATGATTCGTGTCCGGAACTCCGGATTCATTTCCCCCTTCCCATTTAGATTCTCGCCACCCAATCTGGCAAATCCCCATCTTGCACCTTTTAAACCATGACTGCATACTCCATCCAGTGCCGCTGCAACTGTATTCGGCTCCAATAGCATGAGATTAATTAATATGTGACTACCAGTTTCTTGTGAGCGGTTACCCTCTTACACCATTATATCCTGCTGTGATGAAATTCGAGTAATCGGATGATGCAACGACCCATGCATGTATTTTATGCTATTTGCCACCCTGTTCATTGCGATACATCATGATTTGAGGAGTCAATTTTCCTTTACCATTTGGGTTCCCAGTTCGCACGTTCCAATCTTGCAAATCCCTGTCACAGGAGTTTTGTAGTCATGACTACAAGCTCCGTTCAGTGTTATTGCACCTGTATTTGGCTTGAATAGCATGGGAACTACCGAATGTGCATCAGTTAGTTTTCTTGTGAGCAGTTGCCCTCCTGCACGATTGTATCCTTCTGAGTCACTGGATGAAGCGACAACTCACGCACGCGCTTTGTGCTACTTTCCAACCTGTGCACTATGATAAGTGAACTATTCGAGGGGTCAGTGGGTCACTTCTCCATTCCTTTTCATTTGGACTCCCTCCCAAACTTGCTAATCTCTTTCTCCGGATGATTATAGCCATTCTGTGTGCTTCCGTGCCATTCCGCTTCACCTTGATTCAATAGCATGGGAATCTGGTTGACTGCTTGAAACTAGCTGGCTTCTTCCCTTCTTGGCTAGAAGACACTACCACAGTAGAAAATCGTCTTGTTGAAGCCCAATCTTGCAACCTGTTCCTTTTCTAGAATCTTTGGTTTAAACTGAATATTTCCCCTTTGGAGGTTCTCTGGATCTTAATTCAGAAAGTTATCCGCCTAATTGAAATTCATGTTTCAATCATGTTGGAAGTCGGCTTCAAAGCATCATTAAAAATTTGAGAAGACAAGTAAAAGACTCTTGGAGGATCACTTCTGGTGTCTGAATATGAACACTGTTTTGCTGGTTGGGTACTTATACATTTATTAGCACTACCCAAATACAATACCACTACTACCTGGAATTCCATGAAATTGATCTGTACTTCCTGCACTTTATCTTTCCATTTTAGTGATGATTTACTGTCTTATTTTTATCAGATCGTTAGCTTCCAGAAGGAAAACAATGATGGTGGTGAGCGAGATGAAGCAGAAGGTTCTCACGAGTTTAAGTTCCATGATGAGGCTAATGAAGAGCCTAGACAGCTATGAGGTATATTAAATCTATGCTTTACAGTTCCGATTGGAATTTTCTGATCGAAAAAGGAAAAAGTCCTTTTAACCTCCCTGAATATTGGACCGAGTTTAATTTGTCTCCCTGAACCACAAAACCGGGTAACCAACCTCCCTTAACTTTGGAAACCATACGTTTTACCTCACTGAGTAGTATATAAGCGGTTTTGAAGGCGGTTTTGACTTTTTTCTTTTTTTATTTATTTTGGTTGAAACTTTGAAAATCATAGTAAATCAAAGAAAAATAAAAAATCTAATTTTGTTGGACTCCACATAAGTATGTTAACAAAAAAATATATAATATGGTATGTTTCGGTACAAAATTTGTATTATAGATTTATATATATTTTTTAACTATAGTTAAATAGAATTATTCATAACTGCATTTTCTATGGTTCAATCATGCTGGAAATTTTTATATCAGCCTAGTTATAATATGTTTCGACTATATTGAAAAGTTCATACCCACTGGATCACGTATAGTTTAGTTCCAGATTTATTTAGAGTATGTTTTGCCTTAAATAAATATTTAACTAAGTTCTACATGATCCAATAAGTATGAATTTTTTTAATACATTTGAAGAAAACAATAATTAGCTTAACATGAAAATTTCAGCATGATTGGATTATAAAAATGCAGTTATGAATTATTCTATTTGACTATAGTTAAAAAATAGATATAAATCTATAATAAAAATTGTATAGTGAAACATACTATATTATATATTTTCTGTGTTAATATAGTTATGTGGAGTCGAACAAAATTAGATTTTTGATTTTATTTGATTTATTATGAATTTTCAAAGTTTCAGCCGAAATAAATAAAAAAGAAAAAAAAGTCAAAACCGCTTATATACTGCTCACGGAGGTAAAACGTACGGTTTCTAAAGTTTAGGGAGGCTGGTTGCCGGGTTTTGTAGTCTAGGGAGACAAATTAAACTCAGCCCAATGTAAAGGAGGTCAAAACGACTTTTTTCATCGAAAAATCAAGGCCGCAACCGGTCGTTGTGCCACATCTTATCTCCCGCCGTCCATATTGCCGCAACCGGTCGTTGTGCCACATCTTATCTCCCGCCGTCCATATTGCTTTAATATTCACGTGTCAGCTGGCTCGGTCGTCAACTTCTCCCTCCGCCTCCAAAGTCCAAACCCGCACGCCCTGCTTTTGCCTCACCACCCAGTCACCCACACCCAGATAAAAAAAATTGAATCAGCCCCCCTTGCAGCCTTGCAGGTGCCTCTCACGTTCCTTCCTGGAAAGTCCAAACCCGCACGCCCTGATTCATCTGCCTTTGGTGCCCAAACTTTTCACATCCAGAAACGCTAATGCTTATGCATTTTATTGTTGCCAATCAGTTGAGAAACAGGACAATATATCTTGCCTTTGTGTTGTTCATTTATCTTTTTTTTTTGCCTCATAATGTTACTTCGTTGCAAATAAATTCAGATGAGCAAACTGCCCGTGAAGTCATTTGTTGGTAGTTGGGATCTGATGTTCAGCAAGGAAAGGGTAGCTCAGGCAGATGAACCTTATTTTTCCTGTGTTCTTTCATTGCTTCGTAACCTTATTTAAATTTGTGAATTGTGAAAGAACTTTGATTTGCACCATATAAATCATCCTGGGAATTAAGTTGTTAAAATACTACTTTGTGAAACATGCATTTAAATGACTTTTCTAGAATGTCTTAGCTAATATTTTTGTGTGATGACCTTCAGGGAAGGCGCAAAGATTCTGGCCAACTCCTATGCCGCTGACTGAAGACCATCTAGCTCTGCACCCGCCTGCAGCTGGCCCGGGCCATGTCTAGGATTTTTTTTTTTCTGTGTTGGTTCTATGAGTAGCCAATGGAAGGCTGTTCTGACATCTACGATTCGTTTTTAGTTGTCGTTGAATCAAGAAAGTTTGAGAATGTTATAAACTCTTCTCATACTCTGTCCTCACGAGTATTATACGGTGTGTCATTCTTGCTACTACTGTGATATACGCTGAATTCCTTCTCGTACTGTCCTCAGGAGTATGATATGGTATTTGTCATTATTGCTACTACTGTGATATACGCTAAATTCCAAAAATGTGTCAGTAGGCTTGAACTTTCATTGCCTTTACTGAGTAATTCAGCGTTTGACCGAAATGATTCTGAATTTTCAGCGTCATGCTTTTTCTTGCAACAGGAAGATGTGGGTTTTCACAGCATTCTTACCAGGTTTGCAGGATCGTTTTGAATTTTCAGTGTGATGCTTTCTACAAGACTTCGTACAGCAGCAAGATTTGAATTTTCACATTGTACCTGTCAGTACTGCCTCGTTTATTGATAAAAAAAAGCACGAAATCATTCCGAATTTGACTCATGTAATTTCACTCACCTTTCGTGATTGACTAAAGTTCTCTTTTGTCTAAACAAAAAATCTCTTTGCCTTGGTTGTATCTCCAGAATTCTTTGTTTTGCAGACATCTTTGAAGCAACGTCAGCTTACGACACCTATTCACTCTAGGATGTCCACGTGACCTATTAGCAACTAGTACGATACCTATTCACTCTAGGTTCAGCAGTACAGAAGCACCGAGCATCTCCAACAGCTTCTCTAAAAACAAATAGCTAAAATCCTAATTTAGCTATTGTGTAAAATAAAATGGCTAACAAAAAACTCATCCAATCCAACGGCTTCTCTAAAAGCCCTTGCTATGGGCAGGCACCGGCCAATCCCCTGTGCACGAACACACCTCCGCGAGACGCTTGCCTTCTTCGTGTGCACGCCATGGCGCCGAGCTCGTGCCTGAGCTCCACGCCTCCACCGCGCCGCCGCCGATCCCAGTGCCTCTCCCTTGAAGGCCTATTGCTGAAGCGCTCTCTCTCACTCGCCCCAGCTTCCTTGTCTCCCACTCTTCTACGACTGGCTAGGAAAGAAATCAATTGGACAGCAGAAATACGCCGGCGACCCCAAATTCAGCCTCCAACACCACAATTCTCAAATCCATTACAGCCCTGACTCAAAACGCCCTCACGCAGCAGCACGGCCGTGGCGTGGCCCCCGTTGTTGGCCGTGCTGAAGCGCTTGATGGAGACGACAATGCCTGGGACACGCCTAGCTTGACGGCGACGCCGTCTCCTCGTACTGCTGCGTGGTGTGCGGACGGCGACATGCCTCCTCTTGAGGCCTCTCGCCCTCTCGGCCCCGTGGTGGTGGCGTGGATGCGGACGACAGCGCCGAGCTCCATCGCGTGTCCTGCCAAGCCGTGTGCCCCGCGTTGGTTCCCATGGCCGCCGTTGAGTCGCCGCGCCGAGCTCCACCGCGGCTCGCCGTGCTGCCGCCCAAGCCCCCGCGCTGGCCGCAGCGCCGCCACCGCGGGCCGCAGGCGCTCCTGCGCGCGCCGCCGCCCACGGCCCCTGCTGCCTCCAGCGCCGCACGGGAGGATGAGTTGGGCACGCGGGAAGGCCCGGATGCCCGATGGCAAACGACGCTGCTTGGGCATAGATGCCTACCGTAAAAGACGGGATGGCGAAGGCGAAACCGAGGGGAGGAGTTTAGCGGATCTGTTGAAAGGGTTGTTTTACTGCTGCTTTGCTATTTATATCCATTTACCTACGCTGTTGGAGTTGCTCCCAGCCCTTCTCCAACGGTGGCTCGTACGATTTTTTTTATTGATGAATAGTGCATGAACGTTTGTTTTATTCTGTAAGCATTTATCGATTTCCATGCCAATTTTTAACCCTTCGTTTTATTTAAAAAACTTATAAAAATATAAAATAATTATCATATTTATAAAATATATGTTATTATATTTTCATAAATTTTTTAAATAAAACACATAGTCAAATGTTGGCACAGAAATCGATAAATGCTTACATTATGTGACAGAGGAAGTACTTCTGGCTCTATTGTTGGAGAGGGCCTAACACCCTACTCCCTCCGTAAAAAAAAAAGTAGTTCTCGCTTTCCAAGAAAACAATTTTTTACAGCATTGACCAATTATATATAAAATAATATTAATATTTATAATACATTATTAGTATCATTAGAAAGGTCTTTGAATCTAGTTTTCTAAAAATTTATTTGAAGATATAAACATTACAAGATTTTTCTACAAATTGAATTAAAGTTGAAAAAATAATACGTGCACGCATCCCATAACTATCTTCTTTTTGGGACTTATGTCAGTATGAGTCCATCCTCGCTATCAACAAACTCATTGTGTGCAGCTTCAGAAGGAATGTCAGCCTTTTTTTCCCCGTCTAGCTCTTAATATAACATCCTCCGTAACGAATCTCAGCCTTTCCCGTCTTCTAGCTCTTAATATAACATCTACCTCTTTAATTGCTGCAAAGAAGTGTTTCATAACAACTTGCAATGTCTAGTGGCGGTATTACCCTTTGAAACAGCCTCTAACGTCTTCGTAGGGGCTAAATGTGATACAAATATCAGTCCCAATTGACTGATACATATTTATTCAACAGATAGTTCAATCACGGCGTGCTTTTTCCGGAAACGCACGGTGTAGCCATACGATTACACAAAGCAGTCCAAAGATGGTAAAACACCAGAGAGTGACCAAGACAGGGTCATGGTCGTCCCAAACACTACACTCCAGCAGAAGCATCTTCTGATTTGCAGACGAATCTATCAAGCCTAGTTAGTCTGTGATTTTACAATATGGTCCTACGGTAATGATTGTTAATGATGAATTAATTAAATTTAATAGATTCATCTTGCGAATTATCCTAGCCCTTTTTGCAATTAGTTTTATAATTAAGCTCATTTTTAGTCATCTTAATTAGCACACAAATATTCAACGCGACAAGGCTAAACTTTAGTCAAGGATTCAAACATCCCCTTAATTACCTTGGATAATATTGAAACTACATTGCATAAAAAAATTATGAGGCCCCTTGAAATTGGGGGCCTTGTGCCGGCACACGGGTTACACACCCATTTGGCACGGGCCTGTGTACACGAACAAGGAAACGTGAAATTGGAGTGAGGTAAAAGATGAGCGGCGGAGCTGGGCGGCTCGGCGGGCTCGGGCAGCGATGGATAGCGATAGGTGGTGTCCTTTTATAGGCGGCGAAGGAAGGAGCTGTGCCAGCGGCCAACGCCTCGCCTTCAATGGTGGTTCTGTGGATGAGCGTCTGCTTGCGGGCGTCGCCTTGCTGCGGCAGTGGTGCTGAGGCGACGGCGGCACTGACAGCAGGTGCGACGAGGCAGAGACGGCGAGGAAGCGAGGCGAGGAGCGATGGTGGCTGGTGGAGCTCCGGAGCTCAGTAACGGTAGCCTTAATGGTGGCTTGGCGGCTAGTTGGCGTCGGCTACCTAACGTGGCGGTCGAGGCACTGCTCTGGCGAGGTGACGGCATGGCAGCGGGCGGTGGCGCGTAGCGGGGAGGGTGTGGCTGGTGGAAGTGGTGCTCGGGGGAGTGCTTGTAGGGTGGAGGCGCTGGTGGTGGAGGTGCTGCTGCTCTGCTGCTTGGCGTGGAGGTGGCGTGGTGCTGCTGCTGCCCTGCTCGGCGTGCACGCATAGAGAAGAAAGAGGGAAAGAGAGAGAGAGATTCGTGGCGCCGATCGAGGAGCGGACGGGCACGCACGATGGTCGGCCGATACACAGCGCGACACACGATGCGAGGGGAAAAAGAGTTAGGCAACGGTCGGCTTGACGTCGGAACGACGGAAAAGCCGGGAAAGATTTTCTGGAGATTGATAGAGAGATTTCCAGAGATCAAGAGCTCAACGAACAAAAAGATTTTGAAGACGATTTTTAGCGCGTGATTTAATTTGGGTGAATTTTTACGAATGTTACAATTTAACTACATAGACTATAAATTCAAAGGCTTTCTTTCGATGTCCTTTTAAATGCTCTGGCAACACATCTTTTACTTGACGAGTCCATCTTGTCATAAATCCGGAATTTCTCTAATGTCTAAGAGAGTTATGAGCTGTTGCATAATTTAGTAAAAGAAGTTAGCAACATTCATCATGTTTCCCCAAAACACTACTGTTTGACATGTATAAACTTCTGAGTCACGGAATGTTTACCCCTAAGGTATTCATAAAAACCAGTCACAATTGTATGTTGCACCTTCATCGAGCACAAGCACCTTAAAGTCTACCTTAGCCCATTGAGACTTTTCACCAGGCTGTTATGTGAAACTCCTTTCCACTTACATCATAAGAAGCTGCTTTATCCACTTGTTTGCGGAATAACATGAAAGATGCCTCAGTCTTGTACCACCCTAAAAAGACCATCACAATAAAATAAAGTAAGCAACATGTTCTCTAGTTTTTGTTGTTAAGGAATAAATAAAATGGCTAAATAAAATTTCTTTTGTTTATATATGAACAACATTTAAATTCGTAGACTAACAAGTGCATGTGCATTCATGCTGCTGCAGTTGTTTTTGTGTGAAGTTTGAGCAAATCAAAGTTTGCAAAAAGTTTGAAAATGTTTAAACCTTAAATCTTTCCCTCCCTTTTTCTCCCAGCCGGCCCGGCCCAGTTTCGATTTTCATTCTCTTTTTCTCTCTCTCCAGCCCAGCAGCCCGCTCAACCGGCCCCCTTTATCTCCTACTCTCTCTTGCGGCCCATCTGCTCTCGTTCGGCCCAGCTCGCTCGCCTGGCTCGCACCGCTCGGGTCTCTCTCTGCCGGGTGGGACCCTCCTGCCGGAGTCATCCCCTACCTCCGGTCGAGCCGCCGCATGCCCGCGGTTCACGCGCTCGTGCCCACCCCGCCCGTGCGCCGTCCGTTTCTGTTTCGGTGGGGAATCAAAGCCGAGCAATCAAGACACTGCAATCACTCTCTCTCTCTCCCACTTGCAGCAAGGGCCCCCACTCAAATCACCATTGAAGCCCGTCAATGGAAAGCCGGAATCTCTATCTCTCCTTACAGCCGCGACCTTTCCTTCGCCCAAACCTCACCCTATACGCCCCCTTTCCATCGCTCGTGCCCACGCTGCCAAAACTCGCAAGCCGCCGTCGCCATTGCCGTTGACGCGGCCGTGCTCCACCTCCTCGCCGCCTCTCCGAGCTCCGTGGCCGCCTCGTCGCCTCGGTAAGGTGGTAAGAAGGTCCACCGGTGGTTTCTCTCTCCCTCCTTTGTTTCCTTTTCAGTGTTGTGACCTCGCCGGAGTCGTTGCCAGCCGCCATCACACGTAGACAAGGCGTCTCATCATGGGAACGTCAACGAGAACCCCTTTTCTAGCTTCGCCATGCTTCTCTCGTTCTCTAGGGCCTTGCTTTAGCACGAACCGAGACCCTTGGCCTTGAGTTCGGACTCGCCGGAGTCGCGTCGGCCGTCGCTGCTCATCGCCGATAACCTTCTCCACGGGGCTCACCTCACCGACGCCTCCCGCGAGTTCGCCGCGATGCTAGCTACGCCCTGGGCCAAGAATCATCACATATGGTGGTCCATAGCGCCAGATTGCTTCCACTCCGGCGATGCGCCGCCGCGCGCCGCCACCTGAGCTCGCCGCCGGCTACCTCATCATTCCCCACTCCACCAGAGCCGACAGATCAAGATCCAACGACCCAAAACAACCCCGAATCGGGTCAACCAGGGGGGGGTTGCCGGTCAGCCCTGGCACTTTTGATAAAGAGCCCCTCATCTTTCTAGGAATCAACCCGCAGTACTAGCCTATTCAAAAGTAATTGCGATTTAGTCCTATTTTAACGGTTTAGCCCCTAAACTCTTGAAAAATCAAACCCGCCGTCCTGAACAGGTTTCTTTCACCTGGGACCTTTTGTTTTTGTATAAAATTATGTTTTAGCCCATGTTTTCTTCTAGGCTAGCTGTACGTTCATGCTTCTTACTACTGAATGCTGTATTGTTTTCATTTTATTTATTGTATGCTTGTGTGCCATCATGTAGTGAACGTTGACATGACGCTCGAGGAGGAAGGGCAAGGACATTTTGCTCAGGAAGAACAACAGTTTTACGAGGAAGAAGGCAAGTGGTTTATCCCCCCAGCATTGTCTTTTGAACATATGAATTGCATGCTTAATGACTGTTTACTTTATGTATCTCTATGCATGAAATGGATTAGAACCTAGCTAAGGATGACTAGTTTGATGCCTAAAACCCTGTGCCACATGGGTTATGCTTATGTTAATAGCGTGCTTGCTGCCGAACTAGTTTTGAGGTTCAACCATGAACTTGATAAATGTTGTTTATGTGATGAACGATAGTAATACACGGTTAATCGAAACATGGAGCGACCACCCAGGATTAACCGTGCAACCACAATGTCACATGGGCACTGGCCTAGACCAAGTAATTAGATAACCTATACATTGTGTTTGGACTGTTGGTAGGGTGGATGAGATGGATTTGGGTAAATGGATCGTGCGGGGATCGGAAGGCTAGGCCTTCTGTTGTAACCGTCTGTGCTGGGACCAAACACATACGTATAGGCAATTTTTGGAAAACCCTCGCCACTCACCTCGGAAGTGTTTAAGGGCCTTACAAACCCGGGCGAAAAGGGGGACACGAGTTGTGGGTAAAGCTGTACAACCTCTGCAGAGTGTTAACTAATCTATTGCAATAGTCGAGCTCACGGTTATGAGCGACCTGGACCCTCACATGATAATCACACTTGAATTTGATGCTAAACTATGGTATTTGGTTATGGATGATGAGATCTGGTTATGATGATATGTTTAGATGCTTATGGTGGGATGGTATACACTTACATCATAGTAAATAGGTGCTCGCTAACAAAATATTGATCAACTAAAATGCTCACTGCTTAGCTCAGCCTATTCCTTGATGGCTTGCATTCTCATCCCACTTGTTGAGTACCAATCATAAGCGTACTCACCCTTGCTTATTTGGAATTAAGAGGAGTATGATGGAGAGTATACTGAGGAGTTTGACGACTTCTAGAATGGTGTCAACCGGTCGGCTGCCTGTGAAGACTTTTCGCTGCTAGTTTAATCGTTTATGTTTGCGTGTTGAACCTTTAGGCCTTCGAGCCTCAATCGTGAGTGTAATAAAGTACCTTTTTATGTTTTTATGCGTTTAAGCATAGATTCTATATTCACTTTATGTCAACATATGTGTGTAAACTGATCCCGGCGCACATATAAAATACATCTGGTTTTGCTATCAAAATTGGGTGTGACAAGTCTGAATTTTATAAGCATGCCTCTCAATTGGCCACTGAAAGCGCATTTGGGACCCTCAATTAGTTTTGGTGATTAATGATGACATAATCATTGCGATTAAGTGTGTTTTGCAGAGGTAAATCTTAAGTTAGTGCAATAATAAACTTTCATGGTATTTTTGGCCCCCGTCATGGTGATATGATTGTATTTGTGCAAAGGATATGCTCGAAGGTTAAGGATCAAAAGCTAGTTCTAAGTACCGTTTAGATGATGAGAGACACTTAGAGTAGTTTAGATCTTTATTTTCCTTTGGTCGTACTATAAAGAGGGGCTAAGGTTGGTAGCTTGACCTAGGAGAGACTAGAGTTTATGTGTGGTGTACACTTGTGAAATTCTAGTGATAAGTAGCTCAGATGAAGCCCAAGTGTAGTTAGAAAACTCAAAAGAATTTGAATTACATGAGTTTCAACTTCAAAAGTTTGAAGAAGATGAAGATTCACAAAGGCACCGACTATTTTGGTGGTGCATGGTGTTTTCACGTGAGAAATACTCAAAATTTCTCAGTGTATGGCTTTTATATCTACGGGGGTGCCAGTATACAATTTGTATACAAATAAATATTTACAAGCGTGTAGGGATAATGAAGGCATATCAAGAATACATCTGCAGGTGACCTTACAAGAGTGTAGGGATAATGAAGGCATCTCAAGCGATTGCGTAGCTCATGATTCCTAGAGTCTCGGAAAAACTCTAGTTAATTACATCTGCAACAGAATACCTCTGCTTAAGTTGTGCCATATGGTCGTCGCCATCAATCCTGTACTCCATGTACGGGGCCTGTATGAAATAAAACAATAAAGGAAACACCAAGCAAAAACAGTGCCATATCCTGTCATTTATGGAATTTTGGCTAAAAGTTCCATTGCAAACATGAAGTGTCCAGCCTCGTCGGTCGGGACAATGAACTTCTCTGACCTCGTCGGTCTTGGAAGGTAATGAAGAAATTTATATTTGGTCTCGTCGGTCACGAACACGATGTGTCCAGCCTCGTCGGTAAGGACATAATGAAGACTCCCTACCTCATCAAGACTCCCTACCTCATCGGTCTCGGGAGGATAATAACAAAAATAAATTAATCTGGAACATTTAGCCAAGTTTCTTCCATAACGGAATAAAACTTTTATTCTTCCTGATGATATGTTTTCTTTTATAACTCGGCCTCTCGTACATACCGGTAAACCTGTGAGATGGAAATACACATGTTGCATCGATTCGCCATCTTGATGACCGTCAAGCACCTGCAAAGAAAATGTAGAGAGTCTCACTCTCCTACATATCTCCTGTTTTATCGAGCACCTGAAAAGAAAAAATATATAGAGAGAGTCACACTCTCATACACATGCAACAAGAGAAAAGCTAAGTATTTGCCATCGTTCAGATGAGTCCTTCAGATCCTGCAAAAAATGATCAAAGGCCGCCGGCCATGATCTCCTATTTCTCTTTGATCTCACGAGGCACGCAATTTCCGCTAACCTTTGCGCCCTGCAAAAAGAAGAAGAGAACGTAGGCTCTCTGTAGATCACTCACCATAATGCAGTGCTATAGCGTAGCAGCGAGGATGCGCCGCCGCCGACGATCTCGTCGAGACCGCGAACTCTTGCCGAACTTGCAGACGGTGGCGTGATGGAGACGAAGGCCGGAGAGGTGCGTGGATGAACTGGTGTGTGACTATGTGTGTGGCAGCGTAATGGAAAGATGGGTGTGGCGGCTGTGCGTGGTGATCTCCTCTGTGTGGCCGCCCCGCCATGGCAGGATGGAGAGCTCGATGTGGGTGGCGGCGGTGCGTGGTCAACTCGTCCATCTCCCCTGTGTGTGGTCCTGCATATATATATAGAGGAGCCCCTAGGTCATGTGAGGGAGGAAACTGATGCACGAGCGCCGCCAGCGTTCAGTTCAGTTTAACCCGAGGTAAGAGCTAACGGCCGTTTTGCTTATCCGGCGCGTGTATGGACGATTCAAAATTTAAACCTGCAAAGCAACGTCTTGCACAGCCTGGATGCTTACTACTCACTGGACGATGGCCCAACTAGCATAGGTCCCATCAGCAAGTGACATGAGTGAAACTAATCAAAGCACATCGTCGTCTCTTCACTGGTCAGCTTATCCATTGTTTAAGTGCAGATTACTATGGGGTAGGCCGGCCACTCGAGAGGAGCGTAAACTTCATTCGGCCCAGTGAACCTCTTATATCATCAAAGTTATACACATATATACCCATATACATGTATTATTATAGGATACGTTGCCTGATTGATCAGCTTATCAACTAGCGTCTACACATACTGGAGCACTGATCCGATCATGCAGATCATAGGCAAAGACGTGACCACCGAATAGCAATTAGCAGGCCATCAGACAGGCAACACGCTTGAGTCACATCGTTTCATCATAGTTGCTTGGCAAAGCTTAATATATATAAGCTCTCATGACCTTGAATTATGTTATTCGTGGACAAAAGATAGTCTTTCTCACTAGTACGTGAAGTTCTCACACATGCATATAGGCGTATAAAGCAAAGACTTGGCTTCTGAGCTGTTGTCTGGCTATCGTTGTGCTTTCCTATAACTGAGCCCTCGTCCTTCGGACGGTTGCGATCTGCACCTCTCACTGAATGAACTTCTTGTTGATTTGCTATTGCCTGCACCCGTACACTACTACTTCTCCATCTGAACATATGTCTTCATGTCTAAATCTACAACACCGCGGCAACCGGTCTTCTCTCTAATTGAGGACCTCTTCTTTTGCATCTATTAACAGGGAGATCATACTACTTGTACCACTTGCGCTGCCAACGCGCCACGGGCTGGAGATCATACTACTTTGCACTGCCACGGGCTCTAGTACATCGACCCCTCTTTTATACTTGCCTGAACAGCCGTGAGGGCCTGCTGTTACTCTCGCTGGCTTCTTCGACGGCACCGCCAACGAGCACCTGCTAGCAAACGCAAGATTCAAATAAGCTATTGTCGTGGAGCTCACCATTGGATGATTGTATCCGGCCATGGCGATCTCTGGCAACAACACGCGGCGCCGGTGTCAACTCCTCCTCGGCGCTAGTAGCAGGGTCTCACCTTCTCTTTCCCTCTGGTGTATGCTCTGTGCGTGCGTGCGTGTGCTCTGTAGTGTGTGTGAGCGGATGCAGAAAGGCAGAAGGAGCGTCTTGAGTCAAGTGCCGCTGCTGCGTTGTTGCCGAACGAGTCGGGCTTCCGTTCGTTGCTGCGTGGTTGACTCATTCAAATTCTGAAAATTGATCTTATCGGTTTGATCCTACCTTTGATCGCCGCCGGATGAATCGGGCTAAGGACGAGATCGTACGAAGCTTCTCGAAGGTAGCTCAATCCCGAGTCCTCGTCGGTTTGGCGTGCATGACTGCCCCTGGCATGTGTCCCATGGTATATGTCCCATGGTCAATCAATACCTCGACTAGGCCATACAGGAGGCATTTGCATGGGCTGTCCGTGGAGAGGCCCAGCCTATTCACATTCACCATTAATTAACTGATTACACAAACTTTACATTAAGCTGAGCCTAAACCTTCATTATATATAGCCCATAGCATGAACATAACATTGTACTTTATACCATTTTTAATCAATACTTGGTTATAGAATATGCTCACAAGCCCACCAAATCACATGGGCTCACAGCTTGTAGGTTTTTTATAAAAAATGTGACAAAATCTCATATTACAACGTGGCTAAGCGCCGTCAACAAATACTCGAAAGTATTGTGCTATGCATTACGATCGACAATGGCTTGGTACTGGTTCGGGCAACGTGCCCTACATCCAGTCGGGGGGTGCTGTATTGCTTAATCCTTGTGCCCCTTTGGGAAAGTATAAATTGGGGAGTATTACGATTATCTAGGGTGGTATATGCTATGCTTTAGGTTGTGGTTGAAGTTCTACCGCTTCTGCCTTGTTCTTCTTTTTTTTTCCATTGTTCTTCTACGGTTGGGCACCTCCCCTTTTATAGCTCAATGGGGACTCCCTTGCATTGCTCGGTGGTTGTCTAAGTGGGATGCTTGCATGCTATCTTCTGTCGATGTTTCCTATGGTCATCAATCAGGCCTGTTTTTGGAGCTCAGTCAGGTCCTGTAGTCGTGCTAAGTCGGTTCTTGTGATTGTGATCGTGGCACTCAGTTTGGTTGTGCTAGCATACTTCGGGTACAGCTGTGTGCTACATGCAACTCCTCGCCAGGGCTAATCTTGAGAGGCACTTGAGTGAGGCATGACCTTTAGGCCCCTTGCGTGGTGTAGGGGATAATAACATATGGTTTCTTCCTCTCGTAGGAAAGGTGTAGCGGTGTTTATTGGGGATGTGACTCAATGGCAGCAGATGTGACCCTTATCCCGTGTGGCAGAGGTCTCCTCGGTCGAGAGGGCTAGGCTGTGTTCAGATTGAAAGAAGTAGGTGGAAGTTTTAGATGAATAGTGCACTGAGAAGCGTGTTCTGCAAGTGAGGTGAATAACAAAAATTTGTTGGAGAAGTACTTTTTCCTAAATCTGAACATAGCTAGATCTATCCTACCTTGCTGAAGGCTTTAGCAAGGGGCTTGGTCAATAGGGGCGTAGTCCGAGTGGTTTCCTTTGTAGGAAGAAGAGTTCTGCTCTATGAGGTAGGTTGGACACGTGGCAGTTGCCAGCAGGCTTATTCGGTCTGGTGTGGGTCCCCACACCCAACACAATTATACAACACAATTAGAAATTCAGACAAATAACCTTCAACACATCGGCAAATCAACAAGCCAATTAACTTAAGACTAAACCAGGCTGAAGTCACGACCGGATAGGAAGACCCAATCAATTGGTTATGCTTACACGGAGATGCGAAAGGGCAACTTCCATGCCTAATGCGGATCATGGAGATACCAAAGTACCGCTCTTAAGACTGGCCATGCGGTGGGTTTTGCTTATGCTGAGATGAGGAGAGAGAGTTTGGGCATCGAGTAATCCGTTGCGCGCTCGGTGCTTCAACTAAAAAAAGCCAGCACCCAGTAAAGTAGATGCCTCGGGTCCTAATTTTATTTAGGATGCCTTGAGGCTACTAAGTTCCATCAGCATCATGGCATGCCATGCGGGTCCTGATTTTTTGGGTTATTGTTATCGCCACTTAGGTTTTCATGGCGACCCCCTAGGAGACAGAGGTCTCGCATCGAAAAGCTAGTATGAGGGGCTACTAACGTGTTATCCTGCTCGGCCGCTCCTCCCCTCAGCATTCAGAAAATGAACCGAGAAATACAATCAAAAGGAAAATAGGAACAAATTTTGATTCGTGGGTGAAATCGATAGAGATAATATTGAATCCCTAGCCAGCAGCGGCTAGGGACCAGGGTTAACAAAACCGGTCAAAACCGGTCGGTTCCCACGGGAACCGGTCTAACCGGTCCGGTTGAAAAACCCCGGTTACCGCTCCCGAACCGACACTATAAACCACTCCCATCGGTTAGCCGGCTGGTTTCACCGGTTAGCCGGACCGGTTTTTTCATTTAAAAAACCAGTACTGTTACGGTTTTTTGAACCCTGCTAGGAACACCTGCTGTGTTTGGGGAACATGATGAGGCCTGTGACTTCGGGGGAAACAGCAACAAGGTGGAAACGGAGCAACGAATCTCTAGCAGCTAACGGGTTACGGACGTGGATTTTTTTTTCCCCAATAGACGATCATTAAACCAACAATCATATTCCCTCCATCCAAAAAGAATGATGTTTTGGACTTTCAAACATTAAACCAACAACCATACTCCCTCCGTCACAAAAACAATGACGTTTTGGACTTTTTTTTGACCATTCATCTTATTAAAAAAATATACAAATAATATTTATTTATTTATAACTTGTTTTACATTCAACTATACTTTTATCCTTATATGTTTGTTATGTCTGAAAGTAAAAAAAAAAAATTGGGACGAACGGAGTAGAGGCACAAAATCTAAATTCTAGACAAAAGGCTACACAGAACTGTCCCATGATCCATTAGTCTAAAACTGACATATTCTTGTTAAAAAAGTATGCTGACAGATATTTAGCAAAACTCTTATATATACAAAGATAAGAAAACAAGCCATACTTAGATAAAATAAAGTAAGTTGCAAATAAAATTAATGATACCCACAACTTTTTTTTAAATAAAACAAATGATTGAACGCCGTGACAAAAAGACAACCGGGACAAATATTTTGATATGATATTTCAGAAAGAAACAAATATTTTGATACTAAAAGAGTATATAGTATATAAGAGATTAAATCAAAGTAACCTCCATTATATATGAAATCTTTCTTACCATAAAACGATACAGGCTTTGAACTGATAGTGACAATGTCAAAAAGTATAATTGATATTGTAGTGTCTACGGACAAGCTCTTAGATTGACATCTTTTACCCATTACAAATTTTGAGTGATCCAAACATCAGATGGGACGAGTCCGTACATCAATTTATCAACATCAGATGGAACAACGCACTCAAATCTTCTTCTTTCCAGGTCGTAAGTCCTTGCTCCTCCCCAAGTGCGTAGTTGAAGAAGATAATCAAATGCATGCGTTAACACGGGAGCAGAGAAATATATACAGCGACTTCGAATCCCGTGCAAATTCTGGGTGGGTAAGCATGCGGAATGATTCAATCCAAGGAACAATGCATGATCCTCTAAAATGTTCTCTTGCACCTTCTTGCATCCATCAGGAAGAAATTTGTAGATTTCGAATGCAACACCATCCGGGTATCCAACTGCGACAAGAGCACGGACCTGCAAGAGATCACCCCACGGCGTGGACACCAGATGCCTACTGACAATACATCCTGGAAGTGGCTTTCCTCCAACCACCACGTCCCTTGTAGGTCCATTCGCTCCATCCAAATTCCACTTCTCCACCATCCCGTCCAATGTCACGGAATAGAACCTCCCTTTGTGATATGCACAGTCGAGATAACTCCCTCCACGTCTTAAAGTTGAAACCACTTGCCACTTGTCCTGTCCTGCCTTAACAAAAGAAAGCCAAGAACTGTCATTATGGATGAGCATTACACTGTAGACACCACCTTTGGATGGACTGCGAGATAGCACCGCCTTTTGGTAGAACCACATCCCAAAACGATCTGCTTCAAAGAAATTGCCTTTCAGACTGTAACCACCACAGGTCACCTCCACACATGTGAAATCAGTGACCGGTGGGAGGGGAATCATGGCCAAGGTGACAGGGTTGTAAAGAACGAGATTGGAGAGGTCATTGGCCAAAATCAGCCATCCGTGAGAGGCTCCACAGCAAAGAACAAAGCAACCCTTTGGAAAACTGACGCCATAATACTTCTTAACATCAACAGGGTGGTACAGGTTGCAGGTCACGACTGAGCTGCACCTGCCATGCACATGTGTTTCCTTAAGGTGCTTACCCCAAGACATGATCCATGGTGCAAAAGAACATGGGACACCGGCACCGATGGCAGCAGCTCTCCATGTTGTGCAGACTGATGCAAAGGCAAGTGCTTGGGGAAGCTCAAGCCATTGCAGGATGCTGATAAGGATATCAATTGGGAGGTCGGACCAGCTGGGGCTTGGAAAAGATCCTGCAATAGCAAACATTAGGAGTTACATTTAGCACAAAGGAATACCAAATCCAATTCGGGCAAACACCTTGCCCAACCAGTACAGAACAGTGATTTTGCAGAAGAACCGGACTCCCAAGCTTCTGGAAACCGATCTGTCCTGCTACCAATCATATGAACAGGTATAAACAATCGGGGGAGAGGCGCCAGAAGTTGCAATTTTTTAATAAGCTGCATGTAAAAATTGCATCTTTATCTATACCAAAGAGAACGAGTTAAATTGAAAACAACTCCCACCCATCTTACCCGTCATGCTAAACCCACCTATTAATAAGCTACACGTGAGAACGTAAGGAAAAATTGCATCTTTGTCTATACTAAAAGGAATAAGGAAAAAAAATGCATCTTTATCTATACTAAAAGGAACGAGTTAAATTGAAAACAACCCCACCCTTACCCCTCATGCTAAACCCATCTATAAGGGTATCCCAAAAAAGATAGAGAATAAACACTCTCTCATTAAAAAACACTTTCTCGTAGGGAATTGACAAATCCGATCTAATTTATATGTATTTCTGTGATTTGATTGCAAAGTTACCCAACGCAGCCTTGAAGAACTCATGTTTATATCGGAGTATTTATTTATTACTTATATATACACAAGAGTGAACAAACCAGCTTGTTGAGGGAAGGAGTCCCTTCTGATAAGTGATAACCGATAGTTAACTTTCTCAAACACAAAGAAACGAGTATCGAATCATCCACTTGGGGCAAGCACTTGTCCAACCAGTACAAATCCATGATTTTGGAAAGATTGGGAATGTCAGAATTAGAACCGGACTCTCAATCCTCGCAACTAATGGTGTGGAGGAAGTAATAAACGTCGAAAAGAAAAGCGATACCGAGAGAACGCCTAAAAATTCCTTCTTCTTTTAGATGCGTATACGAAATTCTACGGAAGAATTGCATTTTACCTCATCTTGCAGCAAGGATTGACAAATCGATCTAATCGATATGTGTTCATGTGATTGATTGCAAGGTTAAAGCAGACTTACCCAAGGCAGCCTTGGAGAACTCCTCACAGAGGGAATCAGATCCAGGACGCGAGGCTGGAGGGGCTCCTTCCATACTGCTAACTGCTCAGCACTAGAAATCAAAGGGGTAAAGACGGAGGGAGAAGAGAAACCACTCGTGTGAGATCTGAGAAACCTAATAGCTGGATGGAGAGGGGTGGGGAGAGGTGCGAACTGAGAAGGCTCTGCTCTTGTTGGGCGGAAACTCAGACGGTGCCCGCTCGACTCGTCGTCGGTGCTCGCAGGTCGTAGCCACCACGGGTTCCATGGGTACTCCGTACAATTATAGGCCGTGTGGCGATACATTCCCGACTCCGACACGGGATTACGTAAGTCAAAGACGGAGGGAGAGAAGAAATCCACTCGGGTCAGGTTACCAACCTGGATTTTGGGCTGTGTTTGGTTGTTGGGGAAGAAAAAGAATTTTTTTTGAAAAACATGTTTCATGAGACAAGGACGTGTTAGTTCTTTGAGATCGGCTAGGAGTAGATCGAGTGGGGTAAACTGTAAACGATTTCTATGCGAGTCATACCTTTGGTTTGAGATGTCTCCTTCGTTGGTGGAGGCAGCGCACGGGCAGCGACGGTCGATGCAGTGGTTGACCTCGTGGAGATGTAATGGCGGCGCCGGTGGAGCTTCCCGTCGCCAACAGCGCGTCCCTCTCGATCGGGCTAGGGTTTGGAGGTGGGGAGTGACTGAGTGTGAACCTCGTTGTCTGAGCCGCTGGCTCCCACCTCCTCTTTTATTGCACTGTGCGACAGGGGCCCACCAGCCTTATTGGGCTGGGCATCCCCGATCAGGATGCGAGGTCAAGGGTCCAATGGGCCTTTGGGCCTATTGGGATAGAGATCAACCTAACAATCTCCCCCTTGATCTCATCTTATACTTTTAACCTTATGCTTCGAAGCAACTCTTTTCAAAATACTCGTTCCATCACAGATTAATACATAGAGCATGCTTCATCGTCACGGTCTAATTACCGATAGAATCAACAGCTACAATGCACCTTTCTGTTTTGAAACAAATTCTATATCCTTCGGGCCTTCTTGTTGTCCAGAAATCATAGACTATACCATGAACCCAAGTCGACTCTGGGCGGTAAGCCTTTAATGAGGGGATCCACTAACATTTGTCTGTTACTTTTATGCACAATGCATTTCAATACAATTCCGGACTCTCTCCTTTACAACATGTACTTCTGTGTCAATGTGTTTGGCACCACACTTGACTCGTTGTTAAAGGATCGGACAATTTGAATGGTCATAGCTGTTATTAACCATTATCAACTCTGGGCACGGGTTTTCTTAAACCATATTGCCTGTCCCTCAGCCTTGTATCATGCTAAGTCATATCTTTCATCACAATGATGATAAATGTTTCATTCTTTGGAGGTTTTCCACACAAAAACTCCAAGCGCGAAAGTTAGCGACAATTGTGGATTTCGCTAAACATTTCGCATATTCTATCTTCGCACTCCCAACCATTGAGAGTACTTGATTTTTTTTCAACTTAGCGCGCAAATTCTGTCTTTGTACTCGCAATCTTTTGAGAGCACTTTATCTTTTCAACTTAGCATAAGGCCGATATTCGTTTACTCCATTCCAGTGATCTATATCTGGACTGGACATTGCCAAAACAACCCGGATTCATGAACTATGTCAGGGTAACAATACTCTTTTGTATTCATTGAGCTTCCAACAGCTGAAGCATATGGTACCATATTCTTTTGATCTATTTCATATCAATTCTTGGAACACTAAAGTTCCAAATCCGTTACCCTTGACTCATAAGAACAGGCATATATTTTTCTCGCATGCATCCTTTATAGGATTTTCTAAGCATGCATATTCATCATTCTCAATACCCCTTTCTTTTCTATATCAGTGAATTTCAATCCTTTTAAACAAAAGACATTTCACCAAGAACATTCTTTTTTGAACTTTGAGGACAATAACTTCTTCTCCTCCTGTAGTAGGTCCACGTCACCACTAACAAGTAGGACGTCATCCACATGTACAGGATTGGGAAATGAATTTTCCATTCTATAACTCTATTCAAGTACAATTGTCCTCTTGTTTTTCTTTTACCCAAAAGTAAACTAATTCTTTTATCTAGAGCCTTACTCTAGTCTATAACAGATTTCTTCAGGCAACATCTCTTTTGTTTCCACAACAAAACCATAGGGTGTGTCATGTATCAGTTTTCCATACAAAACCTCTTTGTGAATGCTGCCTTTTCTTTCATCTGAGGTAACTCAGATAATTGTGTGCCACTATCTATTCATTCTTTTCGCACAAATCTTCCGATTTATGTTGCGCTTTGTCTTGACATATTCCCTTTGGAGTCACATTTCATCTTGCAGACCCTTTATAGTCTACTGTTTTGGCTCCATTGGGAATTACTTTTGAGTCCCAAACATCTTCGAGACTCATCGTCAATTCTTTTGCCATTTAGACGAGCGAGCGCCTCTCATGGCTTATTCAAATAGGACGTGATCATCCTCCAATTGAATTTCACTTTTCTAATCATCAAGTAAATCTTATTTCCTTATTCTTTGAGACCACCCTAGGCCTCAACTATTGGCATTTCTTTCACATGGGGTTGTTGTTTACTCTTTATTACCAAAAGACAATTGATTCTACTGTCTTCCATTGCCAAGAGGCAATATATAATTTACTTATTAATCTTCTTATAGAGCCAAACAACATGCTCCCCCGGATACAATCTATTCGAGCCTTAGGTATATTCATACCATGCTCCCCCATATCTCTCCATCTTTCAAATATGGGGTGCTCCCCCATATCTCTCCATCTGTTAAATATGGGGTATTTGGGTTTACTCTGTTGAAACTTTCTTCTATATATGGCACTTTAAGCACCATGTTAGTATCTCAGTATTCCAGAACCGTGAAAGATCTAGGAATACATCTATTTCTTTACTTTAGGGGTATCATCAATATGACCGTCGTACTCCCCTGGACGATCATTTATAGATCACTTTAGATGCATACTATGCATCACATTTTATCTAAGTATGGGGAAATAAATATCTATCTTAATTGTCTTTCATTTCTCCCCCTCGAAATGTGGCGTGAACTCTTCTGCCACACTTTCGAAACCATTCTTAACTTCTATAACTCATTCACATGATCATATCATGCAAACGATGTTATGCCTGATTTATGTGGGAGTACACTTTCCTCAATTCTTTATCGGTAGTACTTTCGCAAGTCACACTTGCATATCATTCTTATCTTGAGGTTCGTCTGTAATCTTTTTAATTCTTTTGAGACTCATTGAGTCCTTAATGACTATGACACTTGAAAGTGCATGGTCGGTTCTAGGATAGCATAAAAGCTACTCCATACTTTTGTCTGAGAGTATGATCCATTAAAATCACATGAGTCCTCATATATTTCTACTGTCATGCAGGATAAGTCCTTTCTTATACTTTACCCCGCCACGCAGGGATTTTCCTAGAATGCCAGTATTGGCTTCTGTTCTATATCAAATTCAGAAATAATTCCGAATATTCTGTAACAAACACATGCTTAATCTGACTTTGGTCAAATTAAACATGTATCTGAATTTAGTCAAATCTTCTCATAAAGAGTGCATGTAATAGAAAAAATAAACATTTCTCAAAAAACACTCTCAATGATATATCTTCATTGGATTGATATCCAAGAATTCTTTTCTTTTGAAGTCATTCTGTAGAGAGAATATATTCCCTCATGCTATTACCTTCATTCTTTGTCATCTTCCGGGTCAACAGCACCCAATCATTTATCTCGTTTTTTGCTTTCATGAATGAAAACATGAAAAAAAAACTTTTGTCTGAGAAAATATTCAATAGTAATCTATTAAACTCTCTAAAACTTTGTTTCATTCTATATCACTTTTGGGCAGAAAATAAAATAAAACATCAATGTTCTACATTATTTTCACATCACCTTTGGGCAGAAATGAAAATAACGTATGACAAAATCTCAATTTATTTGTTTAGAACAATAAAACATCTATGTCTACATTAAATCCACATCACCTTTGGGAAGAAATGGAAATAATGTATCAAATCTCAATTATCTGTTAAAACAGTACACTTCACACTGAATTCTCCCTTTGGTTCGAATTAAGTAGGAAGGTAATCATCTTTATTGCAGCGGAAACATGAAATATAAATTTCTCTAGTTCAAGAGCATTTCTTGATCTTCATTTGATCTCTGGAAAATTGATCACTTTGATGCAAAATTTTCCTCTGGTTCAAGAGAGTTTCTTGATCTTTATCTGTTCCCTGAAAAATTGATCACATTGATGCAAAGTTTATCAGAGATTTAAACTTTTAAGCATAAAACTCAAAGAATTACAATATTGTTATTATCAGCTTTGGCCAGAAAATAACAATACCATAATTTTCTTTAAACAAGAAAACTTTAATTACAATATTATTATTATCAGCTTTGGCCAGAAAATAACAATACCATAATTTCTTTAAACAAGAAAACTTTAATTACAATATTATTATTATCAGCTTTGGCTAGAAAATAACAATACCATAATTTCTTTAAACAAATATGTTTATTCTCCTCTAATTAATATCTTTACTGTGCAGCGGAAACTGTAAATCTGTTGACAAGCAAAACCTCTGTAATCCTTTTAATTTGCAGCGGAAATTCTATAAAATAAAATTCTATTCGGATTTCAGAAGCAACATCTGTCTACTATTCTACTCTCTAAACAAATTGTCCCGTTGTTTCAAATTTGAATAGAGAAGCAGCAATTTAATCTTTTACAGTAGAAACATGAATACAATTCATGAATAAATAGTACAATTCAAACGTATCTATACTTTTCTATTCTCAAAACTATTGTCTGTTGCTCCAAATTAAATTAGAGATCATTTTATCAAAATTCATCAAATAATTGCTTCTGAAAAAGAATAAACTTAACTCTCAATCTTTACTATTCATGCGTCCCAGCCAGCAGAGCAGCCCACGGCCCACTCTCGCCATCTTGGCTCGCTCGGCCCGCTGTGCCAAGTCGGACAGCAACCAATGGTTGGGCCACCAGTTCGGCCCACCAAGCCGAACTGCTCCCCCGCGTGAATCTGGATCGTCGGTCGCGATCGAACGCTGAGAGTGAATCTCGGAGGATACTTATACCCATCTTCATCCTGAAACCCTAGGTCACTTCTCTTCTTTCCTCTGACCCAGCCAGAGCCGGTCCTGGCGGCGCCGCCGCCGGCTCCTCGCCGACACGCCGCCCTGCCCGCCGCCGGCTCCTCGCCGACACGCCGCCCTGCCCGCCGCCGCACCATGATCACACCATGGCCGGCGACCTCCGGATAGAGAGCCTCCTCTCTCTTTCTCCTCTATTTGCTCCCCTAACCTTCTCTCGAAGTTCCACACCGCGAAGGGAGCTGCGAGTGGCGACGGCCATCCATGGCCGCAGGCCGCAGCAGGGGTTGCGGCACCGCTGCGGGTCCCCTCGCCGGCGTGCGCATTCAACTCGAGGGAGAGTGCGCCGCCGTCGAGCGGTTTCGCGACGGTGCCCTGAGACCAGACTCTTGTCTCTCTATTGTCGAGGGCGCTTCGTAGAGCGGCGGCGGCTCGAGTTCTCACCTCGCGCGGCGACGACGTGTCACCGGAGGTGACGACGGCGGCGTGGAGACCCTGGTGGATCTCTCCTCCCCGTCCTTTCTCTTTCTTTGAGGGTTAGGTTTAGGGTTTCGAGTGGTTTCTTTGTCGATCCAAGGTCGAGTTATGTTCGATCCGAGACCGAATCGGTTGTATGCTTGTTCTCTTCCGATTCGAAATTCCTTCTTTCAATCTTTCCCTCGATTCGAAACGTTTTCTGTTTTCTTTCTTTTCTTAGATTTCCTGATCGAAATCTTTCTGTTTCTTCCTTTCTCTTTCCGATCCGAGATCGAAATCGTTTATTTCTTTATCTTCCCCAGATGGATCTACTCACTAGACCGGCTCTTGATACCAATTGTTAGTTCTTTGAGATCGGCTAGGAGTAGATCGAGTGGGGTAAACTGTAAACGATTTCTATGCGAGTCATACCTTTGGTTTGAGATGTCTCGTTCGTTGGTGGAGGCAGCGCACGGGCAGCGACGGTCGATGCAGTGGTTGACCTCGTGGAGATGTAATGGCGGCGCCGGTGGAGCTTCCCGTCGCCAACAGCGCGTCCCTCTCGATCGGGCTAGGGTTTGGAGGTGGGGAGTGACTGAGTGTGAACCTCGTTGTCTGAGCCGCTGGCTCCCACCTCCTCTTTTATTGCACTGTGCGATAGGGGCCCACCAGCCTTATTGGGCTGGGCATCCCCGATCAGGATGCGAGGTCAAGGGTCCAATGGGCCTTTGGGCCTATTGGGGTAGAGATCAACCTAACAGGACGGCTATCTGATATGTTTAATTGTTCCAAGAATGATGTGCGGTGAGACTTGAATCGCTTAATAGCCGCCGTCGCAATCACACAGGATCTTGTGGGCAAGCTCTGAAGCTCCTCGACTGCGAGACCTCCAGCAACGACAGGGATATCCGCGCTTTGCCGCATCCCTCATGAAACTGCCAGCAACCACGTCGCGTTCAAGCCAGCTTGCAACGACGTAGCCGTGCGCGGGCTGCCGCGAAATCCGCAAAAACAATTGCGGCGTTTGCAGACAGCCGCACGAGCCGCATAGGCCACCGAACAGCAGTGCGTCGTGCTTTCCGACGGCGCGGGCACGGGCAGCGGGAGGCTGCGCCGGAGGAGTTCCTGTCCCCAATCTTCGGCTCCTTAGTTCTTCCAGCAGAGTCTTCTTCTTAATGAAATGAAGCGCAGTTCTTCTGTGTTTTTGAGAAAAAAAAATTCTTCAAGCAGAGCGAGCACTCGAGGCCGTCGTCGCGCGCCTGTCTTGGCCCCTCCAGGCGGCGCCAGCGCGCTTGCCTTGGGCCCTAGCCTACTCTCTACTGTGTTCCCCGTGCCTTCCGTCGCAGCCATCACGGAGGAAGACTCAGGTAGTGTTTAGTTGTTGGGGGAGAAAAAGATCTTTTTTTGGGAAGCGTGTTTTGTGAGTGGGATGAATAGGAATGTTGAAGGAATTGAAGTAGAACTTTTCTGGGAAGCGTGTTTTCTGAGTGGGATGAATAGGAAAGTTGAAAAAGATCTTTTGAACTGAACATGGCCTCAGCACAGAGGAAGACCTCTGAGTCTTGGTCTGAATTCACTTGGACCGTTTGATGTATCGCAAGTCACTGAATCCAGCTCCGATGAAAATCAATGCGGGGGGCTTAGGCAGTCCCAATGCTAGAAACTACCATAGTTTCTATACTTTAGGACATTATCCCAAGAAACTATCTTCTACAATGCAATTCTGTATCATAATATCCCATGGCCCACTTGTCTCTCTCACATATAGTCTTGGTTTGTGTGAAGACTTGGTTTCTTAGTGTCGGTGCCTGATTTGGTCGCACCGGCACCGACAAGTGATTGCGGTGCTAACCACTCGCGTTTCCCTGATGGCGATAGTAAGAGACGGGGGTTTTTATCCTGGTTCCGGCCACAGGGCCGTACGTCCAGCAGTGGTGCGATGCACCGGATTGCGTGTTGCTCGTAGTAGGGGGTTACAAGCAAGGTGGGAGAGGGAGATGGGCTCCCAAGTCCCTGAGTTTGGATATCGTCGGCCAAGTGTTCGCGTGTGTTCTGTCGTGCGTGAACTCGCGTAAGTCCGCGTGAATGTGTCCCCTTTGCATGGGCTTCCCTTCCCCTTTTATAGACCAAGAGGGCAGGGTGCGAGTACATGTGTTCGTGGTGTTCGTTGCTAAATGCACTGTTCTGTCCATGCCGTGCACTGTGCGAGCGGGAATCGCGCCTTCCAACTCTGGCTGACGACATGGCAGTGGCTGACGTGATGTCCTTGCTTCTTGTGATGGTTCACGGCGTCGAGGGTGTGCGGCATCCGGATCGAGCCTCTGCAGCCTCCTTCGAGGGTCTCCTTCGAGGATGGTGGCGTGCCTGAGGCGGGCGAAGTCAAAGGAGTGGTTGGCACAGTGCCGCTGCCAGGGTTAGGTCGGGCCGTGCAGCATGGCGCTCAGAAGTCCACTGTTGCGAGTGGATTTGACCGATGTCTTCTCCGGGGCGTGGGTGGTTGCGTGGCGCAGTGATTCCCTGCTTTTTGACCGCAGAGGAGCGTCATGATGACTCTGATGGGTCACGAAGCTTCGGGCGTCGTTCCCGGTGAGGCCGACTCGAGTTTGGACCGCAAGCTCGAGACGGAAAGGCTGGCTCGAGCTTGGACCGCAAGCTCGAGCTTGCCGAGCCTCGACCGAGACGGAAATCACCCGCTCGAGGGTGGGAGTCTCCCTCGAGGCCGCTGAGCCTCGAACGAGACGGAAATCCTTGCTCGAGGGTGGTCGTCCACCCCGAGCTGGATGGGTGCCGAGGAGTCGTCGCGATGGTGGGCCTTTGCTGGGCTGTAGAGCCAGGCCGATGTCGTTGTGGGCCTCATCGCCAAGTTGTTTTAGGCCCAAGTTAGGGTACCCCTTTTGTAGGTGCCCGACAGTAGCCCCCGAGCCTTCGCAGGAATGAGGTTCAATCCTGCGAAGGTTGGCGTTCGTCGAGGCTTTCGAGGTTTTTTATCTTCGCGAGTTCTGGGAATCCGTGGGGGCGCGCTAGCGCACCCGCGGGTGTAGCCCCCGAGGCCTTGGGAGAGTGGTCGACACTCTCTCAAGGTCTCAACTTGATGTGCAGAGCATTCGCTGCTTTCTTTGTGCCTCGTGCTCCCTGTTCGAGAGAGCTGAGGAGGTGGCGACCCATGCTTCCCTCGATGGGATCGAGCCATGGATGCCTGGTTGAGCTGGTAACGGGTGGTTCGAGCGGACGTCCCTGCCCCGTTCGATGAGGGTAGGCTCGCGGTCATAGGACACGCCCGTAAAAGCTTTTCGCAAAAGTATGCTAGATGGGACTCGACCTCATTCGATAGAGGTCGAGGGCTCGATGCTCCCCCTCGAGGGGTCCCTTGATCTAGGCACTTTGCCTGGCCTCGAACATAATCGGTTGGTTTCCTCGAGCGTTCGAGCTTCGAGGGTACCGTCGATTATCCCTGACTCGGTTGATCTGGGGCCCTTGTCGAAACCCTCCGAAGGTCCAAGGTTCGAACCCCTGATCAGTAGGACGAAGACTTCCTCCCTTCGAGGGGGAAGCCTTGAGCGTTCCCTCCACGTGTTCCACTCCGCGCGGGGTAACGGTGGCAGCCGTGGGAGTCGTGGCCGATGTGGGGAGGATCGCGGTCATGTGGGTTCGTCCACAGCACTAGGAGCCCCCGAGCCTCGTTTGGCACGAGATGTCCCAAATTTTTCTTCGTTCCTCGGGGTCCCTTTCGAGGGACTGAGGAGGAGGCGATCCGTGCTTCCCACGATTGGGATCGAGCCACAGATGCCTGGGTGAGCTGATAGCGGGTAGTTCGAGCGGACGTCCATGCCTCGTTCGATGAGGGTAGGCTCGTGGTCTTAGGACACGCCCGTGAAAGCTTTTTCCAAAAGTATGCTAGACAGGACTCGACCTCGTTCGATAGAGGTCGAGAGCTCGATGCTCCCCCTCGAGGGGTCCCTCGATCTAGGCACTCTCGTCCAGCCTCGAACGTAACCGACTGGTTCCCTCGAGTGACCGAGCCTTCGAGGCTCGTTTTCGAGGGTTCCGTCGATTACCCCTGACTCAGTTGATCTGGGGCCCCTGTCGAAACCTTTCGAAGGTCCAGAGTTCGAACCCCTGATCAGTAGAACGAAGGCCGCCCTTTCAAGGATTGGTGCCTTAAATGTGCCTTCCACCTCTTCGCGCGGGGTGATGATGGCCGTTAGGGCAGTTACTGCGGCTTCGTGGGGGCGTGTGCGCGCCTTTTCAGGCGTGGCGTGGCCTGGGCGAAGTGACTGCACGACGGCTCGGACGGCAAAAGAGTGTCCTCTTCCCGGGCGAAGATGACGGCGGCTCGGACGTCCTTGGCGGTGGGAGCGGACCCTGAAAGCCTCGGGACATCGAGCCCGAGTGTGAATAGTAGTTTAGAGACTTGCGTTTCCTGATGTAAGAACAGTTCGTTTGTTTTTATACATCCTACTTATTTTCGTTAAACATCATTTGTATCGTTAAACGAGGTTTATTTTCGTGCGGTATCTCTGCGATGCACGTTGTGTCCGATGCACGCGCCTCGAAAGGAAGTCGCCACTAGGATCGATCGTACGTGAATGACTTAGGCGGAGGGAAGTGAGGTGCTGCCGTAGCCCCGAGGCGTAGGCGGGCACTCGGCTCAGGCGACCCTGCCCTTGTCCGTTTCACGCCTAGTGTCCTCCTTTCGAGGGTTGCAAAAGAGCACTTGGCGATACGCTCGAGATATCACAAGAATTTTGAAAAAGTATTGATTTTTTCGGGGTTCGTCCCCGTTGTAGCCCCCGAGGGGGATGGTCCTAGCGAGGGTAGGACCAACCCCCACTCAAGTGTTATTGGACTCGAGTCCACTTGATTTGTTCACAACTCGCGGGAGCTAAGCCAAATACTTAATCAAGAGTTTGTACAATCGAAAGTATGTATAAAAAGGTTCGAGGGTCTGAAACCGCTCTAGGGGTAGGAGCGACTTAGCTGTTGGATGTTCCAGGCGTTCGCGAGGATTTCCGTCGGCGGTGGGTCGTCCCTTGTTGTTGAAGAACACTTGTTCCACCTTGTGGTGCCCGTTGGCATCAAAGACATCCCTCCACATGGAGGGCCTCGAGGCCCCTTGTGGCTGAGGTCCATTGTGGGGACTTCGTTCGTCGTTGTTGCCCTTCTCGCTAGGGGTTCTTCGAGGGGTACCTTGGCTTGCTGCCCTCCGCGGGCGTCTCTTCGGGGCGCTTTCCCTTTTTGCCGTTGAAGATGGCGTTCGCCGCCTCCTCCCCCGAAGCGTATTTGGAGGCTACCTCGAATAGCCGGTTCGCGTCGGGGGGAGGGTCCCTCCCCAACTTGCACACCAAGCCATAGCATGTGGTGTTCTCGAGGAAGGAATGGATGATCTGATGGTCGGTGATGTTGGGAAGCTCGGTGCAGCGCTTGGAGAAGCGCCGGATGAAGTCCCTCAAGGATTCGCCGGGCTTTTGGTTACACCCTCGAAGATCCCACATGTTCCCGAGGTGCACGTAGGTGCCTTGGAAGTTCCTCACGAAGGTTTCGACCAGGTCGTTCCAGTAGTGGATCCGATTGGGGGGCAGATGCTCGAGCCATGTTCGCGCGGAATCTGCCAGGTGGAGTGGCAGATTGCGGACAATCATGTCATCATCTGTAGCGCCGCCGAGCTGGCATGCTAGGCGGTAGTCGTTCAACCATACACTGGGGTCCGTTTCCCCAGAGTATTTGGTGATGGTAGTAGGCGGTCGAAAACGAGGGGGAATTGGAGCGGTGCGGATGTTACGACTGAACACACGCGTTCCCGCCGGTTCCGAGACCGCATCCCGGTTCCACCCAACGTCGGTGCGCCCGCGTTGGTGGGTCCGGGCTCCCTCTCGCTGCCTTATTTGGTTCAGCGTGTTGCGGGCGTCGCCACCGTTGATCGCGCCTCGGGTGTCCCGGAGGCGTGATATCGCGGGCACCCTCGCTGGAAGTGTTCCTGCTTCGGGTGCACGTGGTTTGCCGACATGGTGTCGCGCCATGTCCCGGTGGGAGTCGCCCCGGGACTGTGCTCGTGCCCTGCCGTTAGGCCGGGGTGAGCGTACCGATGACTCCCCTCCTCGTTCGCCCTTCGAGGCTGAGGAACGTCGAAGGCGGGAGGCTGAGCTTTCGGCCTGTTGTCGGGCGGCATTCTCGACCAGCTTTTGGGCCTCGAGGTGCAGCTTCCGCCCTTCGGGGGTGGCTGCCTCGGGCATGGCTCGGAGCAGCGCGGCCGCCGCGATGAGCTTCTGGCTCGTTCTGGGAGCGAGCTCGTCATCTTTGCCCTCAGCAAGGATGCGGGCCTGAGCCACTCGTCCTGCGTGTCGGACGTCCGTGCCGTGCTCGTCGCCTTGCTTGGCCGGCTCGTGGTCGGAGCGCGCCGGTGGTGAAACGTCACCACTCGCTCGTGGTAAGTGGCGCGGATCCCGCTCGTCCTCGGAAGGAGAGTGATCTGATGGGTCCGATGGCTGCGCGCCTATCGGATCTATGCCATCGTCGTTCCCCTGGTCGTCACCCCCGCCGTCGTCGTCGGACGTCGATCCCTCGCTGAGTTGTCCGTCGTTGATGACGAAACACTCCTTGGTTGGGTCATACTCATCATCGGAATACCCAAAGCAGTAATCCGCCGCTGTTTGAAAGGCAATAAAGGCCTCTGGGTCGCGGAGACCCGAGTAGTCCCAACCAGGGTGTCTACGCATAAATGCGTGTCCATCTTCGGACTCCGTGCGGGAATCGCCGGGCAACGGATCGGCGAAGTCTTGCTCGGAGACTGGGTGGCAACCAGGCTGGTCGCCATACACACTCATGGTAGTGCGGATGGAGGAGGCGTACGCATCCGCGGAGTTGCGTAGCCCGTAGGGATAGGAATGCACCGTCGTAGCGCGTGGTGCGGACATGGGCCCTGGGAGGAAGGGAGCAGCCCTCCCCTGTGACCCTGACTGCAGGACGTCCCCTTCCCTTGTGGGACGGGGGTTGCCGACGTCGGCGGCACGCCTCGCGGCGCGCGCTCGTTGTGCGCGAGGTCCGGGACGACTCCGCCGTCGCGGTGCCGCCGGAGGCTGGTGATGAGGCTCCGGTTGGTTGCTGGGATCCTCCTGGAGGACGCGCGTGTGGTAATCGTCGCCACATGTTTGGAACCGTAAGCTCCCAAACCGGATCTCCTGCCCCGCTGGGAGCAGGTCGCTCTCGTCCAGCGGAGGCCGTCTTTCGCCGGAGTTCGCCATCGGGAAAGGGAGTAGCGCAGCGCTGGTCCCCTACCTGGCGCGCCAACTGTCGGTGCCTGATTTGGTCGCACCAGCACCCACAAGTGATTGCGGTGCTAACCACTCGCGTTTCCCTGATGGCGATAGTAAGAGACGGGGGTTTTTATCCTGGTTCCGGCCACAGGGCCGTACGTCCAGCAGTGGTGCGATGCACCGGATTGCGTGTTGCTCGTAGTAGGGGGTTACAAGCAAGGTGGGAGAGGGAGATGGGCTCCCAAGTCCCTGAGTTTGGATATCGTCGGCCAAGTGTTCGCGTGTGTTCTGTCGTGCGTGAACTCGCGTAAGTCCGCGTGAATGTGTCCCCTTTGCATGGGCTTCCCTTCCCCTTTTATAGACCAAGAGGGCAGGGTGCGAGTACATGTGTTCGTGGTGTTCGTTGCTAAATGCACTGTTCTGTCCATGCCGTGCACTGTGCGAGCGGGAATCGCGCCTTCCAACTCTGGCTGACGACATGGCAGTGGCTGACGTGATGTCCTTGCTTCTTGTGATGGTTCACGGCGTCGAGGGTGTGCGGCATCCGGATCGAGCCTCTGCAGCCTCCTTCGAGGGTCTCCTTCGAGGATGGTGGCGTGCCTGAGGCGGGCGAAGTCAAAGGAGTGGTTGGCACAGTGCCGCTGCCAGGGTTAGGTCGGGCCGTGCAGCATGGCGCTCAGAAGTCCACTGTTGCGAGTGGATTTGACCGATGTCTTCTCCGGGGCGTGGGTGGTTGCGTGGCGCAGTGATTCCCTGCTTTTTGACCGCAGAGGAGCGTCATGATGACTCTGATGGGTCACGAAGCTTCGGGCGTCGTTCCCGGTGAGGCCGACTCGAGTTTGGACCGCAAGCTCGAGACGGAAAGGCTGGCTCGAGCTTGGACCGCAAGCTCGAGCTTGCCGAGCCTCGACCGAGACGGAAATCACCCGCTCGAGGGTGGGAGTCTCCCTCGAGGCCGCTGAGCCTCGAACGAGACGGAAATCCTTGCTCGAGGGTGGTCGTCCACCCCGAGCTGGATGGGTGCCGAGGAGTCGTCGCGATGGTGGGCCTTTGCTGGGCTGTAGAGCCAGGCCGATGTCGTTGTGGGCCTCATCGCCAAGTTGTTTTAGGCCCAAGTTAGGGTACCCCTTTTGTAGGTGCCCGACACTTAGTTAGACTTGGTTTCTTCATTTTTTTCCCATCTCTCTTCAATAAATACCCTTCCACATCATCTTTTTGCTTACATGGCAGCATAATTAATAACTTTAGACTCTATAGTAGAGTCTGCCATTGGACTGCCCTTATGGCCCATCTAGCAGCCCAGTGTCAGCTCGGCCCGCCGTACTCCCCGTTCTACAGCAGACAGCAGCTACGACTACGAGTACGACAGCTTGCTGGTAACTTGGACCTTCGGCGCTGATAATCGAAAACATCTCGACCCGGAGTCGGAGATGGCGAAGGTGATCATGCCACGAAGGGATAGCGCTGGCTAGTGATATAGAATTTCAGGTTGACGATTGATCGTCTAACTATAGTTTGGAATTTATATGAACCTGCAATGTAGGGCTGTTCATGGGTGGATTTTTATGGATTTGGGTGGTATTTTGACCCACCCATTTATAAACTAGTTAAAATAGATTGGATAAGATTGGATTGGGTGGGTTTCATGGATCCAACAAGGTTAATCCGCCGTCACGAGCTCTCGGCCGCCGCGAGCTCCCTGTCGCTGCGCGCTCTGTCGCCATGGGCACGAGCTACGTCGCCGCCGGCAACGTCGGGCGCGAGGTACTGGTGGTCACCGGCTCGTCGGCGGCGGCGCAGCGCCGCCCCGCCGCTGCTGGAGCCATTCATGTCCAGCATCGCCGCTGCCGCCGCGCGGTCTGGCGCCGCCGTGCGTCGGGATGTCGGAGGCGACCATCAGCTCGTCCAGCCGGGGTTTGCGCTGCTCCTCGGAGCGGGCCAACCATCCTCCTCTCTCATGGCGGTCCCTTTCGCTACCTCACCTCGCGAGGATCTAGCTTGTTCGGTTCATCGCTGGGTAGCGACAGCTCATCGCCAGCGTAGCGCGAGTACGAGTCGTGTGCGGCAAGAAGCAAGGGGACGAAGAAGTGCGCTGCGTGCACCGAAGCAAGGAAAGAGCAGAGCAGCACAGAGAAACGAACGATCCATGGGCCATGATGGGTTGGAACTGTATCCACCCAATTCGTATATAATTTTTTCTCATGGTTTGGTTGGATTCGTACGATTGGATTGGGTGGATTGTCGGGCCCATGCACAGGCCTACTGCAATGGAAGCTTATATGACTACGTTGTCCGGCAAGAACGGTAAATTTTATTGATGTCAGTTTTGTTCACGAAGGAAGGAAAATTAATAGAGACGCTCATAAACTCGCTAAAAGGTATGAAAATTTTGGTAGGTATGTTTGGTTCTTAGCTCCACCTAATGGAGTTTGTACTACTAAAAATTTCCAAAACAGTACGCCTGTTTTTCTTAAAAAAAAAACGGCACGCCGCTTGCTAAAAAGAACCTACTCCAGTACGCCACGCCAGCACAAAAGGCCAATTCGGCACCACGTCGGCGCTTTTTTTCGAAAACCGGCAGTCCACTCGACAGGGAAAGAGAGGAAACACGGATCCGCGATTCGCAGTCGCGATTTGCCCCCCTTTCTTCTTCTCCGCCAACCCCGCCCGTTCGCCTCGCGGGAAATCAAATCACGCCCCGCGAAGCCCTGAATCGCCTCGATCCGACCGCGGAATCGGCACGGGGCGGCCTCCTCCCCGACACGCTCGTAGGGCGAGTCGTCGGCTTCAGGTTCCCCTTCACGCACGCTCCTCTGTTTCCTTCCAAGATGTTGTCTTCCAAATTCGTGTCTGCGCAAGCTAGTGGTGGGCTCCCTTCCACCCTTTTAGGTGCTTCTCGGAGGAGGAGATTGAGCGATCTGATGCGATTTCGTGTCTAATTTTGGTTGGGTTGCAATCCCCTTCCGTTTTCTAGGTTATTGATCGAGTCTGGTGGGGGTTGGCCGTGTAGGTGGTCGCAATCTTGTTGAACGCCGCGTCTGCATTTTGTTTCTATGAATGAACTCTGTTGGAGTTGTTTATATTGTTCGTGTTTAGTTTTTTTTGTGCTTAATGGATAAATGATCATTCTGTAGCCAGTGGGTATAGATTTCACAAGTTCAGGATTTCACACTTTTGACCTCATGCAGATACGTGTGGATCCTGGGAGTTTGATCTCGTTGATTTGGATTGAGGTGTCAGAATTCGGTCAGTATTGTGGGACTTGTTGCTGTTAGATGCCTGCTAGTTGAAGGAAGGTGATGTTGGATGATGCTGTGGGACTTTGAAAGCATACGGGTTCGAAGAAGTGTTAGTTCGCCTCCATGAGGGTCAATTTTGGGCAGCTAGTGCCCTTGATGGCACAATACTCCGCCCCCACATGGGCTACTTTAGTTGCTGGACTATTCACACTGCTTGCTCTTTCCCTCTCCATGTACCTGATATTTGAGCATCTATCGGCTTACAACAATCCGGAGGTTTATAGTTTCTGTTTTTGCACCCTATCATCATTTCCTTTTATATAATCTTGCTTATCAGTATCATGAAAGCATAATTTTTTTTATTGATTATTTTGGGTTCTGTTCTACTCATGCAGGAACAAAAATTTGTACTGGGTGTTATCCTCATGGTCCCATGCTATGCAATTGAGTCAGTAAGGCCTCTAAACATTTTATGTATGTGCTACATTACTCCAGCGTTATGTCTAATGTTCTTCTTCTCTTGGGATAGTATATTTCGCTGATAAATCCAAATACGAGTGTTTATTGTGGCATCCTGCGCGATGGTTATGAAGCATTTGCAATGTACTGCTTTGGAAGATATATTACTGCATGTTTAGGTAAGTTATGCGCATAGGAATTGCTTCCTTGAGAACCCCTATTCTTACATGCATCAATCGTCTTTGCCTGTGGACCTACATTTAGTGCTGTGTTTAGCTGTTGCTGACCTTTTTTGTGTGTGTTTTGCAAAAGAGTTTCAAGTTCGGTATATTTTGGATAATGGAAATTTCATTTCAGAGAGCAGGAATGTGACATGCTTTTGAACAACATATTACCTCTTGTCAGTCTTCCATTATGTATCCCAGATCTAGAAGTATGCTTTTTTTCTCAGCCCCATCAATGTGTACTAAATTCCTGGGAGAAATAATGGAGAAACATAGTCTCATTGTCACCAGATGCTAAGTGTACAGCTAGTTCGTCATAGGGATACATTGGCATTAACAGAATGGAGGCACTGGTTCAGAGTACAAACCTATTTGTTGACAGCTTGGTAGATACCTTGTCCAGTGGCAGGCAATATATTTATACCATTTCACTTGGTAGTTTCAGGGTCTGTTGGTCTCTGCTTGCAATTGTGAGATTGTGATTGCACAATCCAAAGCTCAAACAAACTCCTAGATTTCAATTATGGATTACACCAATCTAGCCCCCAGATTGTAACTATCTAGCTATCTGGGTTTCACCATCGTTTAAAAACCTGCAATCTACATGCTCAGATAAAACAAACAAGACCTTACATCTTGTCTTTCTGATACATTTTGTAATGTATATTGTTTGATGCAGCTTTAAGTTTTTTCTCTTCATATGTGTATGTTTATTATGGCTAATCACATGTAGGTGGGGAAGACAAAACAATAGCTTTTCTGAAGAGGGAGGGTGGCTCAGGTTCTGGGCAACCTCTGCTGCATCATGCTTCTGAGAAGGGAGTCATACACCATCATTTTCCTGTAAATTTTATACTGAAACCATGGAGATTGGGGACACGGTTCTACCTGATCATCAAATTCGGAATTTTCCAATATGTATTTCCACTAGCCCTTCTTGCAAATTCTTGAATCTGAAAGTTGAAAATAAAACTTATGTTCTTTCACACCTGCAGATGATCATAAAGACCCTCACAGCTATATTATCTCTTCTTCTAGAACCTTTTGGTGTGTATTGTGAAGGAGAATTCAATTTACGATGTGGGTAAGATAGTTCTTTCTTTTCTGCTTCTTTGTACTCAACTTTGGGCACTACATCTTCAATCTATTGAGTTTTGTTTATGCACAAGCTATGTTAGTAGAACTGAATTCCTGCATCATCTTCATGATACATGTCTCTGCTCCATTCATTATGTTCACATCTTATTTAGTCCTTTGCTAAATCAGTGATTTTCTTCTCCTATTTTCATATACTGCTCTAATACTCTTATCACAAATCTCTGTGATGCAGGTACCCTTACTTTGCTGCAGTTCTCAACTTTAGTCAATACTGGGCCCTGTACTGTCTAGTAGCATGGTACACAGCTACGAAGGATGAATTGGCACCTATAAAGCCTCTTGCTAAGTTTCTTTCTTTCAAATCCATAGTATTCTTGACTTGGTGGCAAGGTGTGGTGATTGCAATATTGTATGCTTTGGGCCTTCTTAGAAGTTCTTTAGCCCAGAGCTTGGAGTTAAAATCAAGCATTCAGAACTTCATTATTTGCATAGAGGTATTTATCCTTCTAGACTGTTTTCATTATCTATCTTAGGTTTAGCTTAAAAGAATCTATTTCCTTCATGTTTCTGTTGCTAGCTGTTGTAGATATCTGATAGCATGGTGTCTTCCTCCAGGACAGATGGGAATTGCTTCAGCTGTTCACCTCTATGTGTTCCCAGCCAAGCCCTATGCACTCTTAGCTAATCAATCACCTGGAAACATTTCTGTACTTGGGGATTATGTATCCTCTGACCCTGTGGATCCTTTTGAAATTAAGGAAAGCAACCGGCCTACCAAAATGAAGCTTCCACAATTGGAACCAGATGAGAGAAGCGTGACAAACATAAAAGAAAGTGTTCGGGACTTTGTTGTCGGCAGTGGAGAATATGTAAGTTCTGGGTCTTTTTTTCTCTCCTTCTCAGCACTATCAATATTTTTTCTTTATATACGTGAGGTTGGAGTGGACTTTTAAGTTTTTGCACCAGTGGAACAAATCTTACCTTTACATAGTCAAATGTGTTATGTTCTATTATGTACTTTGTGTTGGTTAGTAGCATATGTTTGCGATCATAATCTGCTTTATCTTCTTTTCCTCCCCCCTTAGGTGATCAAGGATTTCAAGTTCACTGTTAACCAAGCAGTAAGGCCAGTGGAGAAGCGCTTTGATAAATTGTTGAAAAAGAAGGACAAGCATAAGAAAACCCAGGATGACAACTGGGTGAATGCAGCAACACCAGAGAGACCAATTCGGGGGATTGATGATCCATTATTAAGCGGGAGTGCAAGTGACAGTGGTGTCACGAAGGGCAAAAAACATCACAGAGTTGTGAGCTCAGCTGCTGGTCTGGACAGCTGGGCAGGTGGTTATCAAGCATCTGATGGGTATGAGATCAGGGGTCGCCGCTGGGCTGTAAAGAACTAACGATCCTACTTTGCAGGACTGGTAAATTCAAACCATACTGGTAAACTCGCTGGCGGCTGGCAGCTGTTTCTGCAACCCTGGCCATTTTGGAGCCGTTGCAAGTTCAGGTTGCCTTGTGTAGATAGCTGATTGGCAGTCTCTGTGCAATAGACAGGTTATTAACTCATTTTTTGGCCAGGTCGTATTGATATATGGTATTTCAAAACTTAGGATTATTTTTTATTATTTGAAAATGGAAGCTTCTGTTCTTGCGTGATTGTCTCCATTTGGACATTTTTTTTATATTGTCTTGTCCATAGATACACTATAACTGGAAGGTGCTAAAACTGTACACTCAATTGAAAACCAGTATAACAGTGAAGGTTTTTTTTTCTTATTTCAAAACACATTTTCTCTTTCTCGAAAATAATATATCTGTGATCTCATTCCTTCGTGCGTAGAAGTGAGTTGCTGTAAAAGGAAATCAAGCAAGTAGCCAGTAGTGAGCCTGTCTGACAGCATCGGCCGATAAGGCATACTAAGCATAAATCAAAATTTCTATACCAAAGGGCAAAGATACAAAAGGAAGCTGATCTTTTTCTTGTACGAAAGCTAGTATAATCGAAGACGCTTAGGTACAACGGATGATTTTTCGAATTCTATTGTACTAGGTTCGTTAGATTATTCTAAACACAATAGATAGAACCTATGCGGCTAGAATTGGAACTCAAGGCCTGAAACAGACCTTGGAACATATGGAAGCGATCACATGTACATGTACCAACCTCAAACAGACATGTAGATCCAAGAAGCATAGATCTGCTCCAACTACCTGAGAGAGAGAGAGGGACCGACCTCCAATCGGCTGCTCGCCACATTCTCGTTCCCTGACACAAGGGCCCACCCCCGGTGTGGCTTCCAATCCATGCCTCCTGCGCGTGCGGTCCGCCTGTCCGTCAGTCCACGCTCCACTACTACTGTCTCCACTCCGATGTCCAGGGTTCAGCTGAGCCTGTCGTTAACCGGGGTAGGATCCGTAGGGACGAGCCATTTCTGAGAATCTCAAGTTGTTTACTCCGGGTAGCCGTACTCAGGCCAGCAAAACAATTCAGTTTCGCAGGCCAATTTACGGCTCTTGATGGCCTTATTTGGTACGCAACTACGCATGCTGGAGGTTTGACCTCAAGAGTACGGTTGTCAATGCGCTATAGTACAAGATAGCCTCGTGTTGTTCCAGGCACTTGGCAGGAAGTACCGGCATGACGACCCAACAGCCGATCTCCTCCGCACTTTGCCATCTGTTTTCCACGCACAGCTTGTGACTACGTACGCGACCCGCGCCAGCACAATCATAAAAGGCCGCCCGGCCGGCGGTTTGTTGGCGCCACTCCAAGCAAAGCGACGGCACGAAAGTGTCCGGCAGACTGTTAATGAACAGCACACGGCCCCTCAGACCTCGAGTCTCAAGAATGCTTGCGCCAAATGGCCCCGTTCTACTGCGCCAAGTGCTCCTAATCTCCGACGTAATTAAAGTATATCCCTAAACCCCATCGTCCCATCCCATGTGCTTCCAGCACATCACTTCCTCTGGAATCATCTCCATCCAGCTCCATCAAGGCGACCAATGGCGACGTTATCCAACAGGTACGAGGGACGACGCAGCAGAGCGACAAATGAGGCTGCCAAGACAGCACAATGGACACATGTGCGCTCATTGCCCAACAGCCCAATCGTCAGTGTGGACTTGTGTGGAGAGGAAATGGAGATCGCTCTTGCTGTCCTGCAGGCGACACCTCCGTGGTGGATCGGATCGTACTGAATTATTGGAGCCGCTTACTAATAAGTGCCGGCAAACCCATCTTACCTGCTCCATCACAACACAATGGTAGTAGCTTGCTGCTTGCTTTCAGCCGATCGGAGTTTTGGTTCAATTATTATGGGCCGGAGCCTGATCTGATCGGATCATCACGTCCTTGTTTCTGAGTGCGATCAAGCGATGGAGTAGTCAAATGGAGTTGGTAGGCAGCTTCGGTCTGGCCCACACGGCCGGTGAATATAGAGGAAAGCTACGGGCACGATGGTAGATGGAAAAAAGGCAAAGGGGGGCGCCGTCACGTCCTAATAAAAGATGCTGGGTTACCTAAAGCATCCGATCCCGTCCCTTGTTTAGCTAAACATATCCACTTATGCAGGCCGCTTTCTCCCCTTTGTTTTTTTTATGAAACCTTTCTCCCCTTTGTTTACTAGTAGTTCTACTCCGTGCTGCACTGGCTATGATTATTGCTGTGTTTTCAAGGGATTGATGGATCAGTGAAAAGTAACCATGCTTGATTATGCAAGGTGTCAGCGGGATGAGCTTGGGCATCAGCTAGCTTGATCGATCCAGGACGTACACCGAGCTCACTTGCTGATGCGTTGCCAATTTGCCATGCGTGGGTTCTTCCTCTAGGGAGACGTGCAAGGAGCAAACCCAAAACTAATGAAAAGGTGGCTGAGGTGTGTTAGCCGCGGCCCGGGATCGGCGTGGTAGTCATAAAAAAATGGCGAGATGCCCTTGGGGATTGGCAGCAGACGCAGACGCGCCGCGGGGCTGCGGCATTTGCATGGGAGTGTGTTGGGCGTCGGTGGCTTTGGCTGGCTGTACTGGCTCTGCGCCTCAGCCACTGCCTACTACCGACTTTGTCCCAGTCTCACGTAACCGCCGGATGCCTGCCTCACTGACACAGTGGCACGGCCCTGGTCGGTCGATTTGCCTGCGCTGCTAGTGCTCGTCTGCTGTGTGCGTGTGCCAGTGCTGCCGCCGGAGTATCTTGGATCTGTCCGCACTCCGCCGTGCAGGTGCCGCCGCGCCGGCGCATGCGTGATTCTGCGTCCTTTTATTTTCTCTTGCTGGGGAAATGGGATGCAGTGTGGTGGAGTAGTGGCAAAACCGACTTTTGTTTTCTTTTTCTTTTTCCCTTGAGGAAGAAAAGGTATAGCTACTTTACTAGAAGCAGGAGCAGATAAACGTAACGTTTTGCTGGTTAGCACTGTACTTTACTTATTTGATTGAGTTTGTCCTGATGTGGACGTACTACACAGAGATGCCTTTGTATAACTAACCGCTGCTCCCCAAATATCCACTCAAACTCGAGCCATTAAAAAAATGGTTCAGTGGCCACCCCGGCTTCTGCACTCCGCATGGAAAGTTGCAAATTAGACATACACGTTTTGATGTATAGTATGTACTCCTATCTCCCAGTGCAGTGGACTTTCAGCAAGATTACTACTTCATGCCAAGTTTGGTCAAGCACGCAAGTACCAAGTAATTCATGAAGATGTTGTCATGATGTCATCGACTGTCCATCTCTATTTTTATCCGAAGACCACAGCCTTTTGGCCGTGTCACATGCTTGCTGCTGGATAAAGCCTTGGCCACCACAAAACGGTCTCATATTTATGAGCTTTGAGGTACCACACGACCAAGTGCTTGGTGCAAACAGTCATGAAGAATAATCATGTATATGTTGCCCTTTTTTCTCCTTTTTTTACGGGCACTCTATAGCAGTATCTCGTTACGTGGACCACAGCGAAGTTGTTATCAGGCTAGTGGTTAGCATCTCACTTTCTCCTCGTAAGAAAAACAAAGTAAGCAAACCAAAAAAAAAGAGGAGGAATGGATATATCCTCACCATATTTGACATTTCACCTTTATCTGTCCACTTGGCATTTCATCATTGCTCTTTCTGGCAGAATTTTGCGTTGTTTTTGTCGTCTTGGTTGTGGAAGAACATATGCTAATATGCTAAATTGGATGGTGTATAGTTTAGTTGAAATTCCTGAACATCGCCTCGTACACTGTTTAGGACCAATAATTCATGTCCAAAATTTCTGTGATGATACGTTGATCTAGAAGAAGAAAAGGCAAATCAGAAAAGGAACTTTCGAAGATTAAAGTCGTTGATAGGACAGGTTCTCCATTACATGGATCACAGTCACAGTTCAGGCTCAGAATAGTCTAGTTTAATTGTATGCTTTATCTTACTCAGCACAATGCTTGGTCGCTTGGTGGATAACAACATATATAATCTACAATTGTCCATGCATACAAGGAGTCAGTTGGATGACCAAAAATCCTTTTTTTTCATGAATACACAAAGGAACCGACAAAGAGATAATCGGTCCGGTTACGAGCCATTTGTGTTGCTACTTTTGTCAATACAATTAATATAATCCCATAAATCAAATGAAGTAAATCAAATCGCGGACACTACACTATCATAAACAGAATTTTTGGCAAGCAAATTATGAGGACAAAACCCTCACGAGTTGAGCCGATGATATACAGGCCGGCCGGGGCCACAGTGGTTGAAACTTCGGTTGATGATTGATGGTGACTTCTCTTGTAATCCACTCTCACGGCACGGCACATCATATCATTTCCTGCCTCTTTTGCGTGCACTGTTTGTTAGAGGTCTCCCTCGCCCAGCCTAGGCTCCGCTAGCTCCACTTGTGCACCAGGCTTTTCTGTGCACGTGCAGTACGCCACCCAACCACACCATCCATCCATCCATCCTTGCCCGTCACATGCACATCTTGATGATCTTGTCACCTTCACTCCAGCTGAGGTTACATATTCTCTACAGTGAAACAGAGCATATATGCATAATGACTCGTGGCACAGCTGAATGTTCACTGTTCTGTTCATCCTACAGATTGTACTAAACCCTTTGTAAAGTTTTTTTGGTTGAGATTAATGATGTCAACCGAAATTAGCAACCTGAACATTTTTGGAGTGAAACAGGGGACAGACGACAGGGCTTCCCATCTTGCAACGCTAGCGGCTACGCTTTTTTGGCCCTCTGGATCGCGGCTTGTTTTTCTAGTACAAGCTGGCACGTGCTGAAGCGGCATGCATGTGTTGTTCGCGATCTTTGCGTGCGAATCCCAACAGCTTTTCTCTTTTACTCAAGATACTAACCTACTGCTGTCAAACTTTTGTAGCCAAATGATGGCACCGTCACGTACTCGTACCGAATTTCTTCTGGTACGCTCCACGAATCCATCCATCCCACATGAAACTCAGCTCCAACACGGAGTCCTTTCTGGAGCACGCCATTTGTGTGGCACACTGAAAGGCGATCACGGGCACGACACATCGATCGGTTTCGCCTGTTTGGGAATTGGGATCGGATCGGATTCAAGAACACGCACCCTAAACATCACATGGACTGTTCCTGGCTTAATGCATACGTGTTTTTCTCTGGACCGTCCAATGACACGCTCGAAATCTGCCCATTATTTATCCCTTTGGTTTTGATGAGACGTGACATGATAGAAATTATTGACAATTGAGCACGTCCTGCACACAGAGCAGACTGCCGTGTTTAGTTCCAAAATTACTTTTTACTTTCTATTCATCCTCCTCACAGAACACGTATTAGACTGCCGTGTTTAGTTCCAAAAGTACTTTTTACTTTCTATTCATCCTCCTCACAGAACACGTATGCCTAAAAATTTCTTTTTCCCCTTTCCTATTCATCCCCCTCACATAACACGCATCCCAAAAAAAAGTATTTTTTCATAGCCACAACTAAACACGGCCTAGAGTTCGGCCTCATGCAATGCAACTCCTCCTTCCGCACGGTAGTGACGGTACGCCCTGAACAGCTTCGTTCATTTTAAGGAGACGTGTTGGGATCTTTAAAAAGCGATTTTTATGTACTTTGTTTGATCAATAAGTACTCAAGTTAAATACATATAAAAGTGACATGAATAAACATGTATAGGAAATAGCTTTTATAGTAAATGACAGTGATTTTATTTTGACAGAAATTGATGGTCAAAATACTCCATGTGTCCTATGAATGTAATTCTAGCCTTTGAAAAAAAAACAGATATTTTTAGATCCTATAATATAATGCGTCTACAAATCGGAGGTATACAAGAAAATCACAAGGACAGAACATGTATGCCATCTCATCCAGTAAATCGGCGTTATTCAACACGAAATAGCCTGAACATTAAATGCGCTCGCAGTAAATTTTCATGGCTGGTGATTAGAGTCTTTGCAACGGTAAAAATCTGCATAATTGCTTGTTACCCCACCATCGCCTTATTGCTAACTTTTACCTAATGTCCCCCTCAAACAAAAATTACCTAATGTGACTGATCAGGCACTACTGGACACTATCATGCTGCTCACTAGCCACCCACTCGGCCACTCCCTCACGGACACACCCACAGAACACGCCAGATCGATCCACGCACCAAAAACACAAAGGAAATCATAAAATAATACCAATAATTGCGTGTTAATCCTGCTTTGCGAGCCCAAAACGATCAGGCTCAGGAAATTTGAAAGTTTAAAAACGGTTGCTAGCATGCGAAGATTCCTCTGATATTTCTCACATTTTTTTTCCGGGTTTAGTTGCTGGGCCATTTCTTGTTGCACCCCACCCCCTGAAACCTCGCGTTTTCTCAGTTACAACCCCCTGGTTCGCCGGCCTCCTGTTCTTCTCGCTCACTTGCTTCCCATTCCGAGTGCCGCCCGCCACCCGGCGAAAAGCTTCGTCCGCATCCACCGCCGCTTCGCGTCTCTCTCCCGCGGGCACGCACGGGGTGCACGCTGAAGGGCTCCGAGGAGGCCCGGCCGAGAAGGGACGGCGCCGGGTTGGAGGCGCCGCGGCGCGCGGGGGCAGAGGCGGCGGCGGCGTACGTGTGCGCCGTGCGCGCACGCGCGGTTTGCGTGCGTGTACGCCGTACGCGTACGTGTGTGGGGAGCAGGAGGAGGAGGAGGAGGGAAGCATGGGTTCGAAGCGGCGGCGGCACCACCACCACGGCCGGTGGGTGGTGCCCGGCGTGGCGCCGGCCGCGGCGGCGTTCGCGGCGGCGGGGCTGCTGTTCGTCGTCGTCGCGTTCCATTGCTTCCTGTCGCCGCCGCTCGGCGACGGTGGCAAAGGCGGCGGCGCGCGCGTCGTCCGGCGCCCGAACCCGCCGTTCCTGGTACGCCTCCTCTGATTCTGTTACGATGGGGTTCGTTCGTTCATGTGTTGGTCGCCGATTCCGTCCTGCTACTTGCTTGACGCGGGTTCGTGTTCTTTTCCTCCCCTCCCTCCTTTTGTTTCGGTGAGCAGTTGAACAAGCCAGCGGAGGTTGCCAGGAATGTAATTGGCGCCGTGGATTTCAGTGTTCCTGTGAGTGCAGAATTCCGTATTTGGTGCACGAGCCCGTTCGTCGCTTGCAGGAATTGAGTTGTAATTTCGTCGAATTTGGCTCTGGTTTGCAGAGCGGCGGCAGCAGGCTCGGGGAGGAGCTCTGGGAGTCCAAGGCGGCGGGCAACTTCTTCGGCTGCAGCAACGCGACCAAGCAATTCGCCGGTACGCGTTCCTCGCGACATGATTGTTTTCTTTTCGTCTACGAAACGTTTCGCTTAGGGAACGAAGACGAATTGACGCTGCGTGTGTGCTGGGTGGCAATAAAAGCTTACCTTTTTTTTCTGTATGGTTCGATAGATGCCAAGGCTGTGACCAAGTCGGAGCGTTACCTCATGATCGCGACCAGCGGCGGGCTGAATCAGCAGCGAACAGGGGTAAGGGCTGACATGAGACAAACTGCAATCGAACAGTTTGCATCCCATCTGAAAATTTTCAGTTAAATCGTCTAGGCTATCTGATTGATTGCGTTGTGGTTACAGTACACACATTGGCTATCCGAAACCATATGTTGGTTGTCTAATTGTCCGTGACTCTGTTTGACAATTATAAGGGTTAGGAACATGTACTGAAACTACTGATGTACATTCTAACCATTGTAGCTCTGACTCCATTTTCGTTAGCTGTACGCTTCCAGCGTGTACCAGCAAGACATTTACTCCAACCACTCTTTGTTGATACGATTGGCAATCAGCCAGTCACTCCTATGCTCCAACCACTTGTTTTGTTGGGCCCGACGTCACTGCACCCGTGCATTTCTGTCTTTTGTTGGTATGCTATGCTCCAACTACTCTTGCTGACTGCATCTGTGTAATAGATTGTGTGTATAGTTTGGGGAAAAACGAAGGTAGTGCTGGGAAGCGTGTTATGTGAGTGAGAGGGGTGGGATGAATACAGAAAAGTTGGATAAATAGTGTTTTTTTAGAAAGTTGGGTAATCTAAACGCACCCGTTGACAATTGGCCTGTGCACAACTACTGTTTGTGAATAATCTTTGCAATTGCTCATTCTTTCACATTTAGAATTTTGTGGCTTGTGGTTGACCATTTACTTCCTATCATTTGTATAGGTGGCTGATGTACTCATGTTGTGCATTTCCATACCCTATCTAATTAGTACTAGCAATGTTCTTTATTGAGTACTTGTCATATGGTGTCACCAGAGACTCAAATGCCCTTGGATTGCTGCTTTTTTTAGTTATATGCTATCATAGCATTAAACTATAATTACACCTAAGCACTTTTTGATGGGAAATCTAAATTTATTTATGTGCCAAAATTCTGAAAAAATGACCAAATGCATTATGTGGATCTTGCAAGCTAGATGAATGTGCGTGAGCACAACTCTTTGCTCTGGTCCGTAATAATTGGATAATGAAGTAAATTACATGGTACTATTTTATAGCTCTGAACCCATTTTCGTTAGCTGTACGACTCCCAGCGTGTACCGGCTAGTCATTTACTCCAACTACTCTTTGATACGATTGGCCATCAGCCAGTCATTCCCATACCCCAACCACTAGTTTTGTTGGCCCATATGTCACTGGACCCGTGTATTTCTGTCTTTCGTTGCTAAGCTATGCTCCAACTACTCTTGGACGCCCTTTTAGTGACTGCAACTGTGTATTAGTTTCATCTCCTGCCAATTGGCACCTGTGCACAACTACCCTGTCAGGAGAAGTGTGCTTACTTGCCAATTCTGTTTGTGAATAATCTTTACACGCGCTCATCCTTTCACATTATGAATATGGTGGCTTGTGGTCGACCATTTACTTCCCATCATTTGTATTGGCAACTGATGTACTCAGGTTGTGCATCTGAGTTTCCATATATAATTAGTACTAGCAATGTTCTTTATCGAGTAATTGTCATAGGGTACGACAGAAACTCAAACAGTCTTTGGTTGCTGTTTTTTTAGTTATATGCTAGCATAACTTAAAATTATGATGACACTGATGCACTTATTGATGACAACTCTAAATTTATTTATGTACCAAAATTTTAAAAATTGACCGATTGTGTTCTATGCATCTTGCAAGCTAGTTGAATGTGCTTGAGCTCAACTCTTTGCATTGATCCTTAATAATTAGATAATAAAACATATGTAACAAAGAGACTGTTCTATGTCAGCGTCATTTATTTTATAATGATGCACTTTTTTACTAATTATTTCGCCCAACATGATGGAAAAATTCTGCAATTTATCTGCTTTCCAGATCATAGATGCTGTTGTTGCAGCCCGCATACTGAATGCAACACTTGTCATTCCAAAGCTGGATGAAGAGTCCTTCTGGAAAGACGCAAGGTCAGAGACTCAGAGTCATTACCCTCTCGTTTTTGCAGCAATGTACCTTCTTCTAATTTGGAGTTCTACCTACATTGCAGTGACTTTGCGGAGATATTTGATGTCGATTCATTCATATCCTCACTCTCAAATGATGTAAAGGTCATACGGAAATTACCTGATAGGAATGGGAAAAAGCTTTCACCATATAAGATGCGTATACCTAGGAAGTGTACTCCAAAATGCTACGAGAACCGGGTGCTACCTGCTCTTCTAAAAAAGCATGTAAGCATCACGTTTTTTTTACATGTCTCCTTATGTTGGATATTTTCTGCTAAAAATGTCAAATTCTAAGATTGCTTTCCACACACAGGTTGTTCAATTAACAAAATTTGACTACAGAGTGTCCAATAGGTTAGAGACTGATCTTCAAAAACTTAGGTGTAGAGTCAACTATCATGCACTACAGTTCACAGATCCAATCCTAAGAATGGGCGAATTGCTTGTCCAAAGAATGAGAGAGAAAAGTGGACGCTTTATTGCTCTTCATCTAAGGTGATATTATACATCTCCTTTTTTTGTTGGTCCAACATCTGCATTGCGCATCATATAGTATTCTCTAACTCTATTCTGTCACATACTCACAGATTTGAGCCTGACATGCTCGCTTTCTCTGGTTGCTACTATGGGGGTGGAGATATTGAGAGAAGAGAACTTGGTGAGATCCGTAAGAGGTGGAAAACCCTTCATGTAAGAGAGAGTACTATAGTAGTATTACCTAGTGATGCTTCTAAAAGGGTGACCATTTTAGATTTTTTATCTAATACATTTGAAAACATTGTACAGGCAAGCAACCCTGACAGAGAACGGCGGCACGGTAAGTGCCCTCTAACACCAGAGGAAGTCGGCCTCATGCTTAGGGCACTGGGATTCGGGAAGGACGTACACCTATATGTTGCATCAGGAGATGTATATGGAGGCGAGGAAACATTGGCACCTCTGAAAGCACTCTTCCCAAACTTCCACTCGAAGGAGACTCTAGCAAGCAAGGAGGAATTGGCACCTTTCTTACCATATTCATCCCGCATGGCTGCTCTTGATTTTATTCTGTGTGATAAGAGCAATGTTTTCGTGACGAACAACAATGGCAACATGGCCAGAATGTTGGCTGGTCGAAGGTATTGTTTCTTTCTGTTTCTGTCTTGTCCTAACACAAATTCAAGGGCAAATTAGCCAAAGAAAAATGGCTTTATTGTTAAACCATGATGCAGTGATGATTGACTGATAAATTGTGGATTTTCAGGAGATATTTTGGGCACAGGAGGACCATAAGGCCCAATGCAAAGAAACTGTACTCATTATTTCTGAATCGAACCAGCATGAGTTGGGATAAATTTGCATCCAAAGTTCACACATTCCAAAAGGGATTCATGGGGGAGCCCAATGAGATTAAGCCAGGAAGAGGCGAATTCCATGAGCATCCTATGGATTGTATTTGTGCAAAATCAAAGGAAAAAATTGGACAGAGCAGGTCTCACCAAATTAAACGTGCTGGAGAAGCTGTGGAAAACCATTCTAGTGGTGGAGACCTTGACTGGAGGGACTTGGACTATGGAGAGCATACACCTTTGGGCAGGGATTCATCTAATGAACCTGAATCAGATGATATTCGTGTTGGTGGATCAGACATTCCTGAATTGGAAGACATGATGTCAGACTAGATACTTACAAATAGATATTTCTACATAGTTTTTTTTTTCTTTTCAAAAGGGCGTGGTGATAAATTATTTTCTTGACAGAAGCTGCTGCATAGTTTATATGTTCTCCTGCTTGTTTCTTGGAGACTTATAGAAGAAAGTAAGAATTTTTGCTGGCCTGGCAAAGAAGAAAGGCCAGGAAGAGCTTCCTGCAGAAAAGACAGGTAAATATGAAATTCTTGAAGCAAACAAAACAGTTGTCATTTGTTCTTAATACACTTGATTCTTTGAATATTGGAAGTTATCCTCATCACAGAACTATCTTTTAATGATAATATAATTTCACATTTAATATACCTTTATGCTATTTTGCATTAAATTATCGGTATTGACAATGCTCTGTTGTGTTAATGCAGAGGAAGCCTTCAGTTCAATATGAGCAAAACAAATGTACAGTGTTTAATTGATCCTCAAGTAATGAAGTAATGCTGAGTGGTAAACTAGAAGTCATGGTTTCTCCTTCATAGTTTGTATCATAAATAGATGCTACACAAGTCCCCTATTAAGCTTTTGTACTGTGTAGTGTTATTCTTGGATCTTTTTTTTTCTCTCTTCTTTCTGACAATAAATCTTTGTTACCAATTTTGCTGGCCTCCATCGGAATGTGTATATATAACTAGAAACATGAGAATGAAAAGGAATTTTGTGTCTTTCGGGAAAAAAAGATGAGATTTTGTACATATAGTGCAGATTAGGTTTTGTTTTTGCTACTATGGCATTGCCTTACCTTTCTTGCGTTGTATCCCCTTCTCTCTGTCTTTTCTATGAGAAAAGGGCATCACTGCGCTGGCACCCTGATGATTTAGGACATGTGTCCATTGGCTTCATCTGTCAAAAGTCAAAACATTTCAGTGCTCTGAATTTTCCTTCAGACTGTTCGTTACAAGCCAACATTGACCATGTCCATGGTATGTCACTCCATTCATATCTTGGACAGCTATTGGTGAATTTTACCTATGTTCCAAATTATAGGTCATTTGACTTTGTTACCCCGACTTTGGAAGCTCCTTTTATTTAAAAAATTTATATAAACATAGTTAAATCTAAGTCATTTTTAATAGGAAAAAGTCCATTTTACTCCCCTCACCTATTCACTTTGTCCGTTCCACCCCCTCACCAAAATATTGGCTTAATTTACTCCCTCTTTCTATTAGTAACAGGTTAATTTACCCCCTAACCAGGGATTACCTATTTAATTTGCTTACGTGGCCTCCTTTTGACCGATTTAATTTGTTTTTTTATGGCCACATCAGCATATGCGGTGCATGGCTGGGTCAGAGACGAGCTGAGCCGATACAGGAGCCAAGCCTACCCGTTCTGCAGCCAGGCTGCCCCAACTGGCTTGCAAGCCCAAGCTGAGCCGAGCTAACACAAAAAACCGGCGGAATTGGCAAGTGCCACAAATCACGCCGCCCATATCTGTTTCCGTTATTCCTGTTGTTCATCCTCGTGTCGTTCGCCCCTCCTCCCTCTGCTCTCTGTGCCGCAAGAACTGAAGATTGCATCCGCACCAGTGCATCTTGGACAACGACATGAGTGAGGTTAGTAATCCAAACCCTTCTAGAGTTCTGTTTGCATTGGAGCACAATTAGTCAGCGAGATTGATTGATTGTGTTAATGGAGATCTCCATTGATATGGGGTGTAGTATATTATTCAGATCTCACAGGCTTCAGTTAGATGTCGATTTCTGAGCAAAGAAATTATACTGTTATACGTTCACTCTAAAAAAACCAGAAATTGTTTTGTTTAGCATAATGGTAGTTCTGGAAGCCAGCAGACTTGAACTAAACACCAGTACTTATCCGTGCTGAGTGTTGTTGCCTGTAAAAGTTTTTCTTGTAGTAGTGTAAGAAGAAGGGCTCTTTTGCATGTCCATGCGAGTACTGTTGCATGTGGTTATCTCCATGTAATTAATGTTGTTCGTACTGCTTTGCAGGTTGGATGGATGATTACTTACCAGTGAGGTTCCATCTGGGGGGAGAGTTTGTGCGTCATGGACCTACCGCTGACTTTGTTGGTGGAGATGAAGCTTGGTCATATATTGAGAAGGAAAAGGTTTCAGTTTGTGAGATTGTTGCCAATTTGAAAAGACACATGATTATCACAGACAAAGATTCAGTTGTTTTGCATTGGTTGTTCCCTGGGAAAGAACTTGTCGATGGTTTGAGGCCTCTCAACGATGACAAAGAGTGCTCATACATGTTACAGTGTATGAGGGATGGCAATGTTGCAGATGTATATGCAGAGGTTGTGCATGAAAACTCAGAAGATGAGGATGATAGTGACTCAGAGTATATGATAGAAGAGGACGAAGAGTCTGGTTCAGAAGGGGATGATCACGTCATTTCAGTTCCAATAGCAATCGGTAGTCCCTCTAAATATTTGGAGAGAAACAATGTTTGGGTGGATGAAGATTCAGAAAATTCAGAAGATGACGAGGAGGCCAATCAATATAGAAGAAATGCCAAAATAGTGAAGAAGGGGATCAAAGGGAGAGAGGAAATATGTGAAGCCTTAGTACAAGCTGGACAAGAAGTACCTCAGCTACGTATCAATGAAGATTTGGATGCAGGTAATGATACACCATATTTTGATTCAAGTGAAGAAGCCTCTTATGATGATGATGAGGGGCCCGAGACTAATGGCTCTAGAATGAAGACTAGGTTCCCTAGGTTTGATGATAGTGCTGCATTACCAGTATTCTCAGTTGGCATGACTTTTAGGGGAAGGGAAGAGTTCAAACAAGGTGTGGTTAATTATGGGCTTGCAATGAAGAGACATATTGCATTTCCCAAAGATGAGAAGAAATGAATCAGAGCCAAGTGTTCAGGGGCTGGTTGTCCCTGGATGATTTATGGTTCATATAGCTCAAGGTGTGATTGGTTTCAAGTCCAAACATATATTCCTCAGCATAGATGCCCTCAAAGAAGGGATAATAAGCTTGTAACTGCTAGGAGAATTGCAGATAAGTATGAATCACTGATCAAGGCTAATCCTTCTTGGAAGTTACAGGACTTGAAGGAAACCGTCTTACTTGACATGGGAGCGGATGTTACATTATCCAAGATTAAAAGAGCTAAATATATATTTATGAAAAGAATTTATGATGCTGCAAAACAAGAGTACCCCAAGCTATTTGATTACCAATTGGAAACCCTAAGAAGTAATCCTGGTAGCACTGTGGCTATTTCCTTGGACCCCGACATAACCATAAAACATGTATTTCAGAGGATTTATGTTTGTTTCAATGCATGCAAAAGGGGGTTCTTAGATGGATGCAGAAAAGTGCTAAGACTTGATGGGTGCTTCTTTAAAGGGGCTTGCAATGGAGAATTACTTTGTGCATTGGGTAGAGATGCGAATAATCAAATGTATCCTATTGCATGGGCTGTGGTGGAGAAGGAAACATCTGATTCTTGCTATTGGTTCATAGGTCTTCTACAAAAGGATTTGAACATTGCTGCCAATGGTGAAGCATGGGTGGTGATCTCTGATCAACAAAAGGGTCTTCTAAATGCAATTGGTGAGCTGCTACCACGTGCTGAGCATAGGATGTGCACAAGGCATATTTATGCTAATTGGAGGAAAAAGTATAGAAACCAAAAATATCAAAAGCCATTCTGGAGTTGTGCCAAAGCTTCCAATAGGGAGATGTTCAATTATTGTAAGGCTCTCCTAGCTCAAAAGACACCCGAAGGTGCTAAAGCTATGATGAGTACAGAACCAATCCATTGGAGTAGAGCATGGTTTAGGATTGGTAGCAATTGTGATAGTGTGGACAACAACATGTGTGAGAGTTTCAACAATTGGATTGTCGCTATCAGGGCTCATCCAATAATCACTATGCTTGAAGGCATAAGGTGCAAGACTTTTGTCAGGATACAGGAAAACAGATGCAAATCAAATAAATGGACTGGAAGGATCTGTCCTAACATAGTGAAAAAATTAAACAAATATATTGAATATTCTGGTAAGTGCATAGCAATATGGAATGGAAAGGATGGGTTTGAGGTAAAACATGGAAAGCAGAGGTACAAGGTAGATGTAGAACAAAAGACATGTTCCTGTAGGTTATGGCAACTTGTTGGTATACCTTGTTGCCATGCAATTTCTGCACTTCATCTAATGTCCAAGAATCCAGAAGACTACATTGCAGATTGTTACACAATTGAAACCTACAACAATATATACAAGCACTGTATGTTGCCAATGGAGGGTATGTCAAGTTGGCCAATATCAAATCATCCAACACTAGACCCTCCTGGATATGTGAGGATGCCAGGAAGGCCAAAAAAGGAGAGAAGAAGGGATCCATCTGAGCCAAGAAAAGGAAACAAGTTATCAAAGGTTGGCATTAAGATGAAATGTAGGCTTTGCAGAAGTGAAAAGCACAATGCAAGGAAATGCCCAAAAAACCCTGACAAAGGAAAAAAGAATGTCTTGAAGAAAAGGATGCAAGCTGAAGTAACATCTCAAGCTCCTGAAGGTTCAAAATCAATGGTGAGCATTACTCTAAGGACATTTTTCATTCAGTCCCATTCAATGCATCTCATTGTTTCTGTGCTAACTTAGATGCATATGTTGGGTCAGGCTACCAAGAGAAGAAAGAGGGCAACTACTAAATGTTTGAATGCAAGTGAAAAGCGCCTGGAAGCAGGTACCATCTTCCAGGTATGGTGGCAGTAGGGTTTTAATTTGTGAATATAATTATGTCAATGCTCTCTTTGTTTGACAACATACCTTTAACTTTCCATTTCTTGTATTTCTTTCTTCAGACTCCAGCCTCACAGGAAGGGGTCAACTAAAAGCGATAACCAAGACTGATATCACTTTGCCCAGAATTTGAAGGGCTCATGAAAGCTGCCATTATTTTTGTGATGTTTTTGAACTAGCAATAATGTTCAGAAAATGGTGACTGATGGACTTATGTTCCTCTACAGACTATTCAGAACAAACAATATGTCTTTTATTTTGTTAGATTTCCATATGCTATTGATGTATTAATGCATCACCGAGTGTCAGTTATGTGCTGCATCGTTTTTCAGAACCGATACTCTGTACATGCGAATGCATTTTCAGAACCGATGCTCTGTGTATGTGCTCCTCTGCATTTTCAGTACAGCAATGACTGTAGCAGGGTAAAACGTGTGTTTTCTGAATGCTAGCAAGCAGTGGTTCATTTCGTGAACCTTGGCAAGCACCAAGCAAAGCGCTTGCTTTTCCTGCGGCGTTTGGATTGGCTCCGCTCAGGAGACAATGCGTGGGCAGCGAGGCGACGATGCGTGGCATGGTAAAGAACAATATAGGCGTGGCTTAGCTTGGGCGTGGCTCGACTTAGGCTCTTGTATCGGCTCACCTCGTCTCTGACCCAGCCATGCACCGCATGGGCTGATGTGGCCATAAAAAAACAAATTAAATCGGTCAAAAGGAGGCCACGTAAGCAAATTAAATAGGTTATCCCTGGTTAGGGGGTAAATTAACCTGTTACTAATAGAAAGAGGGAGTAAATTAAGCCAATATTTTGGTGAGGGGGTGGAACGGACAAAGTGAATAGGTGAGGGGAGTAAAATGGACTTTTTCCCTTGGTTAAAAAAGCAAGCCATAAAAAAATATAAAATTTTGCAAAAATTTTTGAATAAGACAAACGGTCAACTTGGGTTGAACAAGTCAAACAAACTACATTTTGAAACGGATGAAGTATTGTTTGGTGTGTACATGGATGCAGAATTTATTACACGGGCAAAATCCTCCGTGCTGCCCTTGTGTGGATGCAAGCCAGCGTCTTTCATTCAGGGTTTTTCCTCATTCCAAGGTTCCTCGCCGTCCGCCCGGCGGTGGGCTACTCGGTCGGTCCCCGTCCGCTTCTCCATGTCCGGCGGCAAATTGGATTGGTGAGAAGGAGCCTACGGATTGCGGCGAGCGACGGCGAGGGCATCGACAGCACCCGACATAAAGCGGCAAACGCCGGAGACAGGATAGCTCAGCTTGCGAGCACGCGCTTTTTCAGTGCTCCTGCTGGGCTTCTGCTGCCGGCATGGCGGTCTTCTCCTTCCCTTGTCGGCTGAGCCCGTCTCCGCCTCCTTGCGAGACCGCGACATTAGCAGCAGAAAAGCTAGGGCGAATCCTCAGAGGAAGCGATGGACGCGTCAATTTCACGACGGGGCCGGAGCTGGAGAAGGACGCAAGGAGCGTGGAGTGTTTTTTAAAAGCACACTAAGACACTAAGTATTTGTTTAGTGGTTTCATAGGGGATTTATGCACGTTTAATAGTGTCCCGCATAAGCAATTAAATAATTTTAAAGAAGAGTCGTCTAGATGAAATCATGTCTACACTATTTCCATATCACATTGTGTCATACAATTAAATACATTGAGCACACAGAAAACATCAAAATTGAAATCATGCATTACATATGTTGTTTCATCCATTGTTTTATTGTACTCTAGATAATGTGGCTATAGTGAAAATAATGTAATGAAACCCTCCACTAGGAATAACCTTATTTAAGGGCACCTCAGGTTCAGATAAACTGTCACAAGGTCTCATCCGGGTCCCAATACTCTCGTAATGCACATAATGGTCCTTAAACTTGTCTCACAGCTCTCATCCGTATCCTTAAATTTGTCTCGAGTTCTCAGTTTAGTCCTGATACGCTTAAAATGCACAAATTAGTCCTCAAACTTTTTCCATGCTCTCATCCAAGTCCCTAAACTTGCCTTAGCGAATGTATTTATTTATTTGGGAAAAAAATTATTTAGCATTGAAAACCAAATTCAAATACCACACAAAATTCATCCAAAAATTCATGGAGCAATCATCACACACACATACACCTTGGTGACTAAGAATCTTGATACAAGATTTGGCGTTTTAAAATTGTATTGTATTATATAACATATTTATTTAATAATGATTTTATTTTAGAGACTATAAAAGAATGTGAAACACATTTAACCTTACTCAAAAAATTCCTAAGTATATCGCAAAAAATAATATGACTCTGTTATTTAGAGATGTTGATATTTTACACCCATTTCATGATGATTCTCTACAAATTTTGGATCAACTTTGAGTCAATTTTGAACTTGAGTTGAAAACCTAAAGTTTGAGACAATTAACATTTTTTATAACTAAATACATTTTAGATGAATATGGGCCTATGTGTGAGCGTGGGACAAGTTTAAGGATTGATATGTGCATTTTGAGAGTACCGGGACCGAGATGAGAGCGCGGGACACGTTTAGGGACTACCATGTGAATTTTGAAAGTACCGAGATCGAGATGAGAACTCATGACAAGTTTAGAGAGCACTGATGAACTTTGCTCTTTCTTCAAGGTCCATTATAAGAAGTGTTGCACTAAAAGTGTAAAATTATCCGCAACTTGGTCGTTTGATGAAATAAGCCGATGCTCCTTTCTTTTTCTCTTTCCTTCACAACATGATAATCTATTTCTATGAGCTTGGTTGTTCTTGTCTCAAACACAGTATTGGATTAGCAGTCAAATATTCTGTGATCACCCCATAATCTTCCCAAAGGAGCAACAAATTATTGAGGATTATTTGCAGGATATACAGATATATACACAATTGAAAGAGTGATCAGGATTTTCCAAATCTCCAACCCTTACATTATCCATCATCTACCTGCACCATTCTACCTTTTAGGAAATACAGACATCTAGTAGTTGTAAGGATCTCTCCACATTTCCCACATTAATTACCAGGAATAAACCGTGATTATCCCTCTCATTTCACCACGTGGTCGGGTCTATATATCCTTCCTCCAAACTAGTAAAGCCGTAACAGAGCAAATCATCTGCTGCCATTCCCTAATAGCCATCTAGTTTCGCTTGCCTCCGTTCAATAGCTGAACCATTGGCACTACACGCGAGACCCCCAACAAGCCTGCACTCACCGAGCACATGGTAAAGAGTTGCAAACTAAAACCCGTGACGCAAACTAGCACGATCTTCGACTGCCATATTGCTCATGCGCTAGGCGCGCTGATTGAACGAATGGATATATATGCTTGCAGGGCGCTTCTGGCATCATCTGCGCCGCCATCCTGCTCGCCGGCCTCGCCCTCGCCGCTGCCGGCGGCGAGCTCGTGTTCGACGTCGTGGCCCACGGCGCGAGAGGCGACGGCATCACGGACGACACCAAGGTATGTATAGTACGTGCGCGTCATGTGTTGGTTCTTGGCCAGACTTGTTCACGTTTCGTGGTGTCTCTGGTTTTTCTCTCAATGCAAGGCGTTCGAGGCTGCGTGGGCAGCGGCGTGCAGTGCCAAGGGTCCGTCGGCGTCGATGGTCGTGCCGGCGCAGAGGTCGTTCCTCGTCGGTCCCGTCAGCTTCCAGGGTCCCTGCGGCTCCGGAAGAATCACCGTGCAGGTACGTGCCCTTCGTCAACGCGTTGTTAGAAATAGGTCAACGCTTGTTAGTAGATATTGTATTTTGTTTCTTCTTTAAAAAACGTATTTTCTAAGCACTTTTGATGCGTGACTGCAAAGTATATTAATGGCGAAAATGTCAAAAAAAAATATATGTTTAACTCATCAGGACTGACGACCAATACATGATGGCTTACTGTTGGTACAGATCCAGGGCAAGATTGTGGCGCCACCATCGTCGGTGCTGAGCGCATGGAGCAATGGGACGAACGACTACTGGATAATGTTCAGCCGCGTGGACGGGCTCACGGTAACCGGTAACGGCGTGCTCGATGGCAATGGCCAGAGCTGGTGGGTTAAAAGATGCAGCGAACCCGTGAGTGCCGTCACGCTTCATCTGTTTTTCTACAACCAAAAAACAATTGAAATTCAAGCACCTAATGTTTTCTTTCGGTCTCCCCCCTCTTCCCCCCACAGGGTTGCGTTCAATCTGCACCGACGGTAGGCAACATCCTGCATATTTTATTTTCATTTTTTGTGAGAGTGAATGTTTGCATTCTGACTTCTGAGATGTGAATGTCTCTGCTTCAGTCGCTGAAGCTGATGATGTGCAACAACCTGGAGTTGAACCAGTTGAGCAGCAAGGACAGCCCGCAGATGCACATCGCCATCCTCAACAGCATCGGCGTCAACGTGTCGGGGCTCACCATCACCGCGCCGGGGACGAGCCCGAACACGGACGGCATCCACATCGGCGGGAGCCAGAACGTCCATATCAGCAGTTCCAGCATCGCCACCGGCGACGACTGCATCTCCATAATCTCCGGCAGCCGCTTCGTCACCGTCGACGGCGTTGCGTGCGGGCCTGGTCACGGAGTGAGGTATGGTAACCGTCCATGCGACGTCGAGTGCAAGGGCACTTCATTCAGGGCTCTGCGCGTGCTCTAGCACAAGATATATACATGTATCTTGAGTTCTTAACCCCAGCACCTACATTGTGGTTTTCATGTGCCGGCCAGTATTGGGAGTCTGGGCAAGGATGGAGACACGGCCACCGTGGAGTTCATCGACGTGAGGAACGTTAACTTCACCAACACCATGTACGGAGCCAGGATCAAGACTTGGGAGGTAATAAAGCAAAATCCGTGATGTTAACAGAAAAAAAAAACAATTGAGCTCTTGAATTTGTGAGCAAAATGTTAAGGTTGTCCTTGGTGTATTTTCTTTTCTTGTAGGGTGGACAGGGGTACGCAAAATCCATCTCCTTCAGCAACATAAATTTCGACAACGTCGACCACCCCGTGCTCATTGACCAGTTCTACCGAGACAACCGTGCCTCTTTCCAGGTACTGTATATTATCATCTTGCCACAAACTCGAATTCCTTTCTCAGCCACACTTAGACCATGCGCGAGCCGGGTTATGTGAGTATGCACCTTCTGTGTTTGTAGCCGCCAGCCGTGGCGATCAGCAACGTGACATACAGCAATCTGACGGGGACCTCAAGCCTGGCAACCGCCGTGGCCTTCGACTGCAGCGACGGTGGGAGCTGCAGGGACATCCATGTCAACTCCCTGATGATCACGGGGTCAGGTGGCCGGCAAACAGTCGCCCGGTGCCGGAACGCGCAGGTGGCCATCTCCGGACAGGTCAACCCGGAGATCCCATGCGGCAGATAGTAGACAGTGGAGGTTTTTAGATGTGCTACTGTCATGTGTAGCCTCTGCCAATAAGGCAGGTTGTCATGTTTTTGGCTGCAACACTAAACAAACATTGTAACGTGTCGAGTTTTAGATCGTGTTTACCATGTAAGGAATCTGGTTTTGCTTGACTATTTGGACGTGTTATACCAAATCAACAAAACGATGGCCCAACCGGGTCAGAGTGATGAAATTTCGAGCCCACCAGGCAGGCAAACTGAGCAAACTGCTTTTTTTTAGAACACCAAAAAAGCCGTGTCTCTTTGTATCGAATGTTTTGATACCCTTTGTTGTCGGGTGACCAGACGGAGTGGTAAGTTGTTATGAGTTGGCTTGTGTCGATGACCCAATTCGAACGAACGAAGTTGTTTGGTTTTCGGGCCAACTTTCCCTTATAAACTAGATCAATTCTATTTTTTTAATAAATTTGAGAAAACATAAGTTTTCACCGTTCGTTCAAAAAGAGACCCAAGAGATGAGCCTTCATCATCCATGATAACTTATCCGGGTGATGGATTTCCATCCTTCCACCGGCCACGTTGTAGATCGACGAGGATCGGCAAACCACCCTCTACGCGCCCCGCCAAGTGCTTTGCAAGGCGATGCTCACCAGGGGTGACTTGGATCCGCATGCCCGGAAATACCACCGTCCGCATATATGGACAAAAACACTTGTCAACAATACACCCCCTTCAGCAAAGTGTGAACCTCATCCACCCTTTCCTTACGCGTGATTGCCAGCCACCGTCTCTTATGTGCACTACATAAGGGCCCACAAGGCATGCCTTTTCTTTTTCTTTTCATTCTCTATTATTTTGCTCCTTTTATTTTTATACTTAGAATCTGTACGTATATTTTATTCACTTGTTAGAATAAATTGTTTACGATAGGATACCAAAACAACAAAACGATGGCCCAATCGGGCCAGAGTGATGAAATTTCCGAGCCCACCAGGCAGGCAAATTGAGATTTCTCGAAGCAAAACTGCTTTCTTTCTTCTTTTTTTTAGAACACCGAAAAAACTGTGCATATGTGCGGTGAATGGTTTGATACCCTTTGTTGCCGCTCATGGCAATCGGGCAGAGTTGTAAGTTGCTATGAGTTAGCTCGTGTCAATGATCCAATTCGACCGAACTAAGTTGTAAGGCCGATGGACCGAAGTTTTGTGAATGGTATTGTCACTTCCTGAGTTGTACGGTCTATGAAGCAAAGTTGTTTGTTTTTCGGCCCGGGTTTCCCTTATAAATTGGGTCAATTCTATTTTCTTCTAATAAAAATACAGAAAAAGTATAAGCTTTTACCGTCCGTTCAAAAAGAGACTCAAGAGATGAGCCTGATGTTATATGGTATTGTTTGGATTGATCGCATAATACCAATAGGATGTTCCATGATCAAGTAGTAGCCTAATGACAAACATGACTCGAGCAATCTAATTCCTACACTTTAATATCCACATGTTAGTTTCTTACAGTTTCTGATTATAGTCTTTTTGAAGATTCTGGCTATATTAAAAAGAACAACTTGTTCTTAAGTGTAGGGGGGTAAATTGTCCAGCTCATTTTCATCATTAGGTCTGCTACTTGATAAGAAACCCGGCCTCTAGCCATCCTTCATAGAGTTCTTTTTTCTATGGTATGATGAAAAGTAACTAGTAAGGTTTATGTCATTAATGATGTTGTAAAGAAATAAATGTACGGATATGATTATCCTAAATTTGATGTGTTGTGTCCCCTTGTTGTTTTAATTTTTTTAGGAGTATATTGTTTTATCTGGCAAGTTAATCATACTGTTGGCAGATAAGTTCACCATCAAAGCCTAGACAAAGGCTATGCTTAACGCTCTTCCGCACCTTCGGTTTAGGCGCGCCATTGTTCAAGTCCTTCATTGTCAACTTTAATTGACGTTGAACAAATTAAATTAAGTGGTAGTTTGGTAAAATATCAAGGTGCCAATGATTTGGACAATAATATCCTGAAACCCTATGCTAATTGCTGGTTTTGCTCCGTTTATTGTACTATGACCAATATTAATGACGTGTAGTACCATGTTGCCCTCTGACATCTATAGATCTGTTTGTGATGATGGACTGTGAGATGATAATATCATAACCTTGGTGAATTTGCATTTTTGTTTTTAGTTTGGATATAATAATTGCATTGTCCTATAGTCTAGCATCAGTAGGGATACTCTAATATCCCTATCTGTAGGACCCATAAAGATATGATAATATCCGTACTTACCTGGTCGCCATATACAATCACCATGATCTATGAACTAAATAAAAAAAACTCCAGCTGCATTATAAAAATATAATTCTTTCTTAGTGTTCATCAGAATTTTTTTTTTAAAAATGAACCCTGCAGCTTAAGTCACACTTTAGGAGTGTCCTAAAGCAAGAGAGTTGGCTATAGGCTGCTTGACTAGGATACAAGATATCGCCTGTTATTACAGTTTAAAAGATATATAATTGTTTCTCGACGTCCATCAGATTTTCAACAAAAAAAAAATCATTCTATCCTAGAGAAAATGACACATTCAGGAGTGTCCTAAAGCAAGAGAGTCGGTTATAGACTAAGAAACAAGATACCGGCTGTATAGAGTTTGAACTACTTTATGTAACAGTCACCTCAGATTGAGATTGCGTCAAAATTTCTTCAAAGTCCATTTAAGAAGTGTTGTAATAAAAGTGTAAAATCATCCGCAACATGGTTGTTAGATGAAATAAACCGAGGTTCCAGGTGCTTCTTTTTCTCTCTTTCTTTCACAACATGATAATCTATTTGTATGTGCTTGGTTGTTCTTGTCTGAAATATTGCATTTTAGAAGTCAAATATTTTGTGGTCACCCCACAACCTTCGTAGCGGGGCAAAAAATATATTGAGGATTAATCGTAGGAGTGGTTTCATGATCCTTTTTATCTGGATACGAATACTGTTGAAGGAGTAATGCAGCAGGATTTTCCAAATCTCCAACCCCTACATTATCTATCATATACCTGCATCATTCTATCTAAGAGGACGAGTCTTCCTTATACTAGCTTAGGGATAAGCCTCCTTGTCCATCCTCATTTCGCCACGTGGAAGAGGACGAGTCTATATATATCCTACCTCGAAACCAAAGCCGTAATAGAGCAATGTCCTGTTGCCATTCCCTAATACCCATCTAGTTGCTTGCCTCCGTTCAATAGCTGAACGCCTGAACCATTGGCAATACCGCGAGACCCCCTACAAGCCTGCACTGACCGAGCACATGGTAAGAGTTACAAACTAAAACTTGAGAAATCTTTGGCATCTTTAATTTGGAGTCAGTAACTCGTGACGCAACTAGCACGATCTTCGACTGCCCATATGCTCATGCGCGAGGCGCTGAATGAACGAATGGGTCGGATATGCTTGCAGGGCGCTTCCGGCATCGTCTGCGCCGTCGTCGTGCTCGCCGGGCTCGCCCTCGCGTGCCCCGCGGCCGGCGGCGAGCTCGTGTTCGACGTCGTGGCCCACGGCGCGAGAGGCGACGGCATCACGGACGACACCAAGGTACGTAACGTGCGCGTCGTCATGTTCCGTCTCCGGCGGCTCCGGCCGGATGCGCTCATGTAGCCATGTTTCTCTCAAGGCGTTCGAGGCCGCGTGGGCGGCGGCGTGCGGCGCCAAGGGCTCGTCGGCGTCGATGGTCGTGCCGCCGCAGAGGTCGTTCCTCGTCGGCCCCGTCAGCTTCCAGGGTCCCTGTGCCTCCGGAAGGATCACCGTGCAGGTACGTGCCCTTCGTCAACCATTTGTCAAAGACAGGTCAACTAGTGCGTTGCATGTCACTCCGTTGACTAAACACTTGGTCATCGGTTGAATAAACTACAGAGGATATTAATGGTCAAACTGTTAGAACTCATGGAGTATGTTTAACTCAGGATAAAATTAACTCCGTTACTGGTTGCAATGACTGACGAGCAATGCATGCTGGCTTACCGAGTTACCGTTGGCACAGATCCAGGGCAGGATTGTGGCGCCACCGTCGTCGGCGGTAAGCACATGGAGCAGAGCGAGGAACGACTACTGGCTGATGTTCAACCGCGTGGACGGGCTCACGGTGACCGGCAATGGCATAATCGACGGCAATGGCCCGAGCTGGTGGGTCAGGAGATGCAGAGATGTCGTGAGTGCCGCCACGCTTTATATGCTTCTCTACAAGCAAAAACGTTTGCGATTCAAACACCTAATGTCTTTTGTTTTTGTCTCCCCTTCCACAGGATTGCGTTCAATCTGCACCGACGGTATGTAAAATCCTGCTTATTTTATTTTCCTTTTTTCCCTCTCGTTGAAAGTTGCATTCTGATTTCTGAATATGTCTCTGCATCTGTATCAGTCGCTGAAGCTGGTGAGGTGCAACAACCTGGAGCTGAGCCAGTTGAGCAGCAAGGACAGCCCGCAGATGCACATCGCCATCCTCAACAGCAACGGCGTCAACGTGCGGGGGCTCACCATCACCGCGCCGGGGACGAGCCCGAACACGGACGGCATCCACATCGGCGACAGCCAGAACGTGCTGATCACCAGATCCTTCATCGGCACCGGCGACGACTGCGTCTCCATAAGCTCGGGTAGCCGCTTCGTCACCGTCGACGGCATCGGGTGCGGGCCTGGCCACGGAGTAAGGTATGAAAACCGATCGATGCGATGCGACGTCGTCGACTGGAAGAGCACTTCTGGACTCTGCGCGTGTTCTAGCACAAAATACATGTATATATATCTTGAGTTCGTGACTTAGCATCTATATGTTGTGGTTTTCATGCCGGCCAGTATTGGGAGTCTGGGCAAGTATGGAGACACGGCCGCCGTGGAGTTCATCGACGTGAGGAACGTTCATTTCGCCAATACCATGTACGGGGCCAGGATCAAGACTTGGGAGGTAATAAAGCAAAAATCTTTCATGTTTTAACACGGAAAGAACAATTGAGCACTTGAATTTGTGAGCAAAATGTCAGATCTGTGCTTGGTGTTTCTGTGTTCTTGTTATAGGGTGGAAAAGGGTACGCAAAATCCATCTCGTTCAGCAACATCGAGTTCGACAACGTCGACCACCCCGTGCTCATCGACCAATTTTACCGAGACCGCCTCTCTTTCCAGGTGCGGCGTATTATCATCTTGCCAAGCTCGAATTCCTTTCTCAACCACACTCCACACTTAGACCATGGCATCGACTGACAGAGAAGAAGAAAAAAACTGATGCCAATGCATGTTCTGGGTTTGCAGCCGGCCGTGGCGATCAGCAACGTGACATACAACAATCTGAAGGGGACATCGACCCTGCCAACCGCCGTGGCCTTCGACTGCAGCGACGGCGGGAGCTGCACAAACATCCATGTCAACTCCCTGATGATCACGGGGTCAGGTGGCCGGCAAACAGTCGCCCGCTGCCGGAACGCGCAGGTGGCCATCTCCGGACATGTCTACCCGGAGATCCCCTGCCGCAGCTAATAGACAACGAAGGTTCTTCAGCACTAAGAAACATTGTAACGCGTCGAGTTTTAACTTTTTAAATCGTGTTTCCCATATAAGAATGGTCTGGTTTTGCTAGACTATTTGGACGTGTAATTCGCACAAAAGTAGTACAAAGCGATGGCATTGCCGCCCCAAGGGATGAAATAACATCTTCAATCAGTGCTTAGAGTTGCTCTTCGGATGCTACACTTGCAGGAGGAAACAGATCCATCTTTTCGTTTTCCGGCAACAAAGAGCGCTAGAGTGCGGATATGATAAGCTCCAGACTTCATCAACATATTATTTGTTAACATACATCTTAGCTAGCCTTTGTTTTTATTCGTTACATCATTCCTAACAAAACATCCAATATTGCTCAATAAGACATACTATAGAACCAATCATCAACAATGGCTTGCTCGATAGTACGGTTTCTAGTTGTTATTCAAATTTGAACTATGGTGCATTTATTTTGGATTATGTAATTTCTAATTATTTAATAATAAGTCTCTTGTTTGTGATAATTTTCTATTTACAGCTTTGGTTAGCTTTTGCATACTAGGATGGAAATATCTATCTGATTTTTCTTCAATATATGATTTAAAATATTATATACCATGTCATCTGTAATTGCATGGGCATAACATTTTTTAGGATGATGTGCTATAACACATTATTTGAATTTTATTTAAAAAAAGAAACTTTCTATCCTATGGAAAATGCCAAACTTTAGAGTGTCCTAAAGCAGAAGAGTTAACTATATACTACTAGACTAGGATATAGGACGTAGGATATTACAATTTCAAAAAAAAAATTGTGTTTCTAAACGTCCATCAGATTTGTCCTACATAAAATGCCACATTTATCCTAAAGCAAGAGAGCTGGTTATCAACTAAGAAACAAGATATCTCCTGTATACAGTTTGAACTAATTTATGTAGCAATTATCTCAGGTTGAAATTGCGTCAAAATTTCTTCAAAATCCATTATAAGAAGTGTTCTAGTAAAAGTGTAAAATCATCCTCAACTTGGTCGTTGGATGAAATAAACTGATCCTCCAATTGCTTCTTTTTTCTCTTTCTTTCACAACATAATAGTTTATTTCTATGTGCTTGGTTGTTCTTGTCTGAAATATTGGATTAGCAGTAAAGTATACTATGGTCACCCCCATAATCTTCCCAAAGGAGCAACCAATTGTTGAGAGTTTTTTTTTTTTGGGGGTGTGGGGGGGGGATACAATTACTGAGGATTAATCGCAGGGGTGGCTATATGATTTGGACAGATACACTATTGAAAGAGGGATGCAGCAGCCAACAGGATTTTCCAAATGCTCAAACCTACATTATATACCATTTACATGTATCATTCTATCGATAAATAACAGATATCTATTAATTTTAAGGATCTCTCCACATTTCCCACATTAATTACTAGGGATAAAAAAATTATCCCTCTCGTTTTGCCACGTGGAGAGTCTATATATATCCTTCCTCGAAACTAAGCCGGAACAGAGCAAATCTTCTGCTCTCTCTGATAGCCGAGTAGTTGGCTGCCTCCATTCCGTAGCTGCACCCTTGTCTGTTGGCAATACACGCGAGACCCCTACAGCACTGAACGAGCACATGGTAAGAGTTTGGCGTCTCGCAGATAGTAACTCGTGACGCAACTTAGCACGACCGACTGACATATGTCCATGCGCGAGGCTCTGAATGCATGAATGGATGAACCTGCTTGCAGGGCGCTTTGGGCATCATCATCTGTGCCGTCGTCCTGCTCGCCGGCCTCGACCTCTCGTGCCGCGTGGTGTTCGGCGACAGGCGATGGCAGCACGGACGACACCAAGGTACGTGCGCGCGCGTCATGTTCTTGCATTGCTCCGACGTCGCCGCGGCCCGCCAGGCGCGTTCACGTTTCGTGGTGTCTCTGGTTTCTCTCTCAAGGCGTTCGAGGCCGCGTGGGCTGCGGCGTGCGGCGCCAAGGGCTCGTCGGCGTCGATGGTCGTGCCGGCGCAGAGGTCGTTCCTCGTCGGCCCCGTAAGCTTCCAGGGGCCCTGCGCCTCCGGAAAAATCACCGTGCAGGTACGTGCCCTTCGTCAACTCGTTGTCCAAAACAGGTCAATGCTTTGCATGTCAGTCCGTCTCTGTACTACTATGACAGGTAGAGACTGTATTTTGTTTCTTTTTTAATGTTTTTTTAAAAAATCAAACAACAGAGGATATCAACGGTTAAAATGTTAATAAAATATACTATCTTCGTTTTAAATTATAGTTCATTTGACTTTTTTTTCTAAAATTTGACTGCTCGTCTTATTCAACAAACTAAGTGATATATCATAATTTTTTTATGACTTACTTTATCAATATATGTCTTCAAAGATGACTTAAATTTTATTATGTTACATAATTTTTTAAGAGTAAATTTCACTATAGGTCCTTAAACTATTGCCGAGATCTCATCTAGGTCTATGAATTAAAAAAGTGGGCATCTAGGTCATTAAACTATTATCGAGGTCTCATCTGGATCCATGAAGTTAAAAGGTGGTCATCTAGGTCCGCGATCTATTCAAGAGTAATCATATATGTCCAAAAACTTCCGTAGAGATATTTTTTTCCTGCATGGTAATTCCAGCGTGGAAAAAAGTTGCAAAAAAACTCTCCATGGAAGAGCAGATGACCATCGAAAAATGTCTCTATGGAATATGAGAGTTTTTTTCTTGCATATTTTTTCCCCGCTAGTGTTGCCACACAGGCAAAAAGTGCCTCGATGGGTGTTCATGGACCTAGATGATTACTCTTTAGTAGATCACGGATCTAAATGACCAACTTTTTAATTCATGGACCCATATGAGACCTTGGTAAAAGTTGAAGGACCTAGATGACCACTTTTTTAGTTTCTGGACCTAGATGAGACCTCGGCAATAGTTTAAGGACCTACGGTAAAATTTACTCTCTTTTGAATTAGACGAGCGGTCAAACTTTAGATAATAAAATCAAATGAACTATAATTTGAAATATAAGAAGAATGAAGTATATGATTAGCTCAGGATAAAATTATCAATATATGCTGACTTGCTATTGGCACAGATCCAGGGCAAGATTGTAGCACCACCGCCGTCGGCGGTGAACACATGGGGCAATGGGAGCAATGACTCTTGGCTGATGTTCAGGCGCGTGGACTGGCTCACGGTGACCGGCAACGGGGTGCTCGACGGCAATGGCCAGAGCTGGTGGGTCAGGAGATGCAGCGATGCCGTGAGTGCTGCCACGCTTTACATGCTGTTCTCAAGTAAAAACATTTGCAAGCACCTGATGTGTTTTTTTTGCCTCCCCCCCCCCCCCCCCAACAGACTTGCGCTCAATCTGCACCGACGGTACATATCATCCTGCATATTTGATTTTTCCTTCTTTTTTTTTCCCTCTCGTCGAAATGAAGGTTTACATTCTGAGATGTGTATGTCTGTGCATCAGTCTTTGAGGCTGCTGATGTGCAACAACCTGAAGGTGAGCCAGTTGAGCAGCAAGGACAGCCCCCAGATGCACATTGCCATCCAGAACAGCACCGCCGTCAATGTGACGGGGCTCACCATCACCGCGCCGGGGACGAGCCCGAACACGGATGGCATCCACATCGGTGAGAGCCACAACGTGCATATCACCAGCTCCAGCATCGGCACCGGCGACGACTGCATCTCCATAAGCTCCGGGAGCCGCTTCGTCACCGTCGACGGCGTCGGGTGCGGGCCTGGCCACGGAGTAAGGTATGGTAATCGACTGCAAGGGCAAATATGTGCTCTGTGCGCGTTCTAGCGCAAGGTATATCTTGAGTTCGTGGCCCAGCAACCTTTATGTGGTTTTCATGCCGGCTAGTATTGGGAGTCTGGGCAAGGATGGAGACATGGCCGCCGTGGAGTTCATCGATGTGAGGAATGTTAATTTCACCAATACCATGTATGGAGCCAGGATCAAGACGTGGGAGGTAAGAAAGCAAATAAAATCCGCGGTTCAGTGAACACACAAAAAAAAACAATGGATCACTTGAATTTGTGAGCGAAATGTCAAGGCAGTATTGTTATAGGGTGGACAAGGGTACGCAAAATCCATCTCCTTCACCAACATACAGTTCGACAACGTCGACCACCCCGTGCTCATCGACCAAATCTACGAAAACCGCCTCTCTGTCCAGGTACGGTGTATTATCATCTTGCCACAAGCTCGAATTCCTTTCTCAACCACGCACCAGTCACCACACTTAGACCATGGCAGCTATTGATAAAGGCAAAGAAAAAATAAACTGATGCCGATGCATGTTCTGGGATTGCAGCCGGCCGTGGCAATCAGCAACGTGACATACAGCAATCTGACGGGGACCTCAAGCATGGCAACCGCCGTGGCATTCGACTGCAGCGACGGCGGCGGCTGCACGGACATCCATGTCAACTCCTTGGTGATCACGGGTTTAGGTGGCCGGCAAACAGTCGCCCGCTGCCGAAACGCGAAGGTGGCCACCTCCGGACAGGTCAACCCGGAGATCCCCTGCGGCAGCTAGTGGACAGTGAAGGTTTTAGATGCACTACTATCATGTGTAGCATCTGCCAATAAGGCGGGTTGGCATGTTTAGGCTGCACCACTAAGAAACATTATAACCTGTCGAGTTTTAGGTCACGTTTATACCATATATAAGAACAGTCTGATTTTGCTTGACTATTTTGACGTGTTATTCGCACAAAAGTAGTACAAAACGATGGCGTTGTGCCGTTGTCAGGCCAGGGGGGTGAAAATCCGAAGACCACCACGCAAGGAGGAGGAAAGTTTTTTGCTTTAAGAACACAGGAGGAGAGTTGTTGGGTCGGACGGCCCAAAGATATGGAAATGAAGGCCCACAAGCTTGCGACGGCCCATCTAGCCCGGTGAAGTTTCGGAGCCCACGGGTGGCCTCTCTGTTGCCCACGACCATTGCCACGGCAACTTGAGCGATGCGGCTCGCGGTAACAGCGGCCAGTGGCCGACGCATCTGCCGTTGCCACCGGCGAGCTAATTGCTCCGGTGCTTGGATCGGAGCACCGTGCACGGCGCGCAGGTGATGTCCACGACGAGGAATTTACAAGGGACGCGTCACCGTTCTGGAGGTATGTTTTGAGATTGCCGCAAGATTTTTTTTTTTCCATAATTGATTCACAACGTTTGCAGATGGTTTCGAGATCCTCTAAGTTAATCAGTACAATCAAACATGCGCTGCAATTAATAACAGTTGCATTTTTATCGTCGATCCATCGGATCAGCTATTCCACCTATACGGTTCGTTTTGCGTATTTGCAGTGTTAAAATTGTCTCCGTTCATAAAAAGTTTAGATCTAATTTGCAGAAAATATCAAATCACTGATGCCTAGGCATAGATGGTTGCAAAGACGCCATGAGATATGTACAATTTCATACATCAAAAGACCATTCCCGAATGCACATTTGACTGATTTTACATTCAGCCACTTTACATCAAAAGATCATTCTCGCCAGGATTTTAGAGATCGTTGCAACGGATTTGATTTGGGGGGGGTGAACCCTTGGACGAATCAGCAACTTGGGTTACAGCTGCAAGTGCTGCATCTAGGGAGAGTTTCCCGTGTCTTCACGGCTGGTGACCTTGGTTCAACGGTGCTGTTGAACAAAGGGATATATACACTCCCTGAACCAAGGAGCAAGGAAAACCATTTACCTGAACACTAGGCACAAAATGTCTTTCCTGATATCCTATCCTTTGCCCCAACATTGAATCAGCTGCTATCATTAGCCCAAACTTCTCCAGTGACAGAGTTTCAACGGCACAAAACCCTATTCAAGTTGTCTTTTCAGTGGCCCAAAAGCCCACCCATGTTTCTTCAGCACAGGACGCCATCATACCCCAAGGAGCCACCATTCTACCCACCTCTGGATCTTATATTTTCATGCCACGTAGCTAGGCGATGAATGAAATCTTACGAGCTGGTTCTGTAATTTGAACTTCTATTCGAGCTACGGTGCTCTCTCCTCACATTCTCTCTTGGCAACCTGGCCCCTTCAGCACATTTCAATACCTCCTGGAAAGCTTGCAGAGAATTGGCAGCAAAGTTCTCTAAAGCTTCAAGAACTAGCCTTAGATTTATGTGCAAGTTACTTGCCTCAACACAATGGGCCTCATATAGTTGTACGGTCCGAGGCACATGCAGTCTCTGCCGGCTTGGTACTAGAGCCAGCTTCTTGTTTAGTTCATCTGCCTCCTTGTTAATCTCTTGTGTCTTCCTCTCCAAAGTCTTGACCCATTTTTCCCTTTCTCGAATTGCGATTGTTTGTTCACTTTGCTCGAGATACTGGTGCTCCCATGAGTGCCGCACACTAGACAGAAGAGCTTGCATGGCGTTAACCACATCCTCCTCGGAAATCCGATCCATAGCCTGAGACCATTTGTTGCAGATAACAAAAACCAAAGGAGCACCTACACTTCCTGGTGAGTTAGATGGAACTCCAGTAGCATTGTCCTCTGGCTCATAGTTAAGGCAGAGTGCTAACCATCCATTGAGTGCCTTCACAAAGTTCCTTTGCGCATTCACCCAAGAGGAAAAACTGATGATCCATTTTATCAGCTCTACTTCAAACTCCATTGCCAAATCCTGGCCATTTCCACCTGACATAACTGAAGTCAAGTTTTTGGCTTCTGATATCACTTGACACTGACTATGGTAGGAGTCTAGTTTATCTTGCCACATTAATACAAACCTGGAAATGAGTCATCAATTTGTTCAGGAAGGGCCCAACAATGAAAAAGATAAGTGAACAATCAAATGGATAAGGAAAATTGCTATGGTAGCTAAAAAAAAAAGAAAAGGAAAATTGCTAACATGGTTCACCAAATAAACCAAATATTTCATTTTTAATCTAGACCACTAAACATGAATCTCTATATAATATACAATGAAGTATAGGAAGACTCCAGCAATCCCACATTTGCATGTTTTCTAGTTCCCCCCAAAACCATCCAGTTAGCATGTCTAAGTGCATTTCGGATGTCTGCACCAAGCTGATTAATACGTCTGCTTAACTCCAAACTAGAAGGCAGAAGACATATATTTAGCAACACTCCTTGAGTTAAAAGAGGGGCATACCCTTGGATCAAGGCATTAACTTGTGGCCACAATTCTTCATCCCTTAATTTGTTTATCTTTCTTGAAATCTTAGCAATAACACGCACAGATATTCTTATCTTTGTCGAAAGCTTCCTCAGCAAATTTCGAGTTGCATCGATCTTTTGCGGTTCAGCGCCTTTTCGATCCAATAATTTCAATCGCTTAGAGTTCTTGGCAATAAGTAAGCGCATTTTCTCCTCAGCCTGCATGAGAAATACAGCAGCTGAGAGAAAAATACTGTGTAAACAGGATAGCAAGAGTGAAAATATGCATGGACACAATCCACTGAACTATAATGTTATCAAATCATGAATCAATAGTAAGAAATTGTTCCAATGCAATGTAGATGGATATGGACATAAAAATCAAAATATCGTTGTATTTACTATGACACATGGCTGAAAGCAAATGGAATCTCAAAATATATCCACTTGTCCTTGCATGTTCCACTAGCTGGCCCAACGAAACTCCACTACACCAGATCAGAAGACTATTTTATAACGTTAATTGGACAAGATATTCCAAATCTGGCCGTTAGGCTTCCAGAAAGACACTTTCCAAAGGTATTATCCTAATTGGACTGTTGTTTATCATCTCCAAGACCTAAAGTGCACACTATGACAATAGCACACGACTCAAGTATTATAACCAACCAATTAGCATTTTAAATAGAAACACAGAAGGTTCAAATTTGTGATTTAGCAGCCTTTTGACTTTTGTTAAAGTATGGAATTAAGAATTGTGCTTGATATGTAAAAATAAGATCAAGGTCCCTTAGAAATACCAGGAGTGTTGGTGACCAGCACCATTAGTTTAGTACTTTAGTTTAATTTACTTGAAGTTGCTCTTGGGTTCAAGCACAAGACCACAGTTTAAATGCAGATTCAGAAGAGTGACACTACTAAAATTACACGGTTCTAGCGATATAAGTGAAGCATCTCTTACAATATTATCGCTTAAATTTCAATTGCACATTTCCATGAAACGCCGATAACAAAGCAACTTCTTGTCACAAAACGACAGGCATACCTTAACCTCACTGTACAGCTTCCTCTCCCAGAAAAAGAGCTTCTCAAGTGCCGAGGATAGGGTCTGCGAGTCCACCACCTTCCCCGGTACTCCAATGTCCAAAAGGTCCATGTCTTTGCACCCCAACTGAGACACGGAGATAACTGATATCATCTTTGACGACGCTGATCAAAGAATTAATGAGCCAGTGACATGCAAGTTAGTGATAAACCGAGTTGCTAAATTGGACAATAACAAGTGAACAAGATCATGAAGCTCACAATGGTAGACTGAGCTGCGTCCTTGGTAGCTTGGCCTCCCGACTTCGAGCAATGGCGCGAGCTGCCTTACCGCCTCTGCCGTGTGGACAAGCTGCGCCTTCATTTCGCCGGCGACGTTAGCATTGTCGACGACGACCCTCCGCGGTGGAGGGCCTGGCGCGTGCACGAACACATTACCGTGCGCCGGTGGCCTTCGCCGTAGCTCGCCGGTCACGTCATCATGGGCGATGATGTTCCCTGGGTCGTCGAGCTCGCCGGTGATGCTCACACCGCCGAGCGAGCTGCGCCGGCTGCGGGCACCGCCACTCCCAGCAGGTCCGGCCATTTCCTTCACGACGGGGACACCGTCTTGTTCCTCGTCGTCCTCCAGGTCCGGGATGCCCTCCTCCTCCCGCACCTCCCGCGAGCTCCGGCTCGGCGTGTACGGCGCCGCCGCTGCCGGGGTAGCACCCGCTGCGGCGGATTCGTAGTAGTAGTTGTCGTAGTCGTACGAATCGTAGTTCTCGAACACGTTGAGGAAGTCCCACGAGCTCGCCGGCTTCGGCGGCGAGGGCGGAGCGGTGGCCGGCGTTGGCCGCTGCGCGGCGGCCATGGGTGGGGGCGCCTGCGCGCCGTACCCGTAGTGCTGCGCGTACCCGCCCGCGGCGTCGAAGGAGCCGAACCGCATGACGCGATCCGGTGGGCCCGGCGCGCGCTGCGTCACGGCCACCGACGCCGGTGGCGGGCGGCTCCGCGCGTAGTGGAACTGCAGCGAGCCAGGTTCCGGCGCCGGCGCGGGCTGCGTGACGGCGACGGAAGCCGGTGGCGGGCGGCTGCGAGCGTAGTAGAACTGCAGCGAGCCTCCCGGCGCCGGGTACGGGTACGCCGGCTGCGGCGCGTACCCGTATCCGTACCCGTAGTGCGGCTGCGTCGGCGGTGGCTGATGCTCGGGGACGACGCGGGGAGGCGAGTCGGGCTCCGGCGAAGGCGGGTCGGATCCGGGCGAGGACGCGGTGAACTGGATGTGCGAGGAGGAATGGCCGCGCGAAGCAGGCGGTGGCGGCGGGTCGAAGGGCTTGCGGTCGGAGGGCAGCGTGAGGTCCGGCGGCGGCGGCGGCGGGTGGAGGCGGAGGAGGCGGTGGAGCGGGGACGCGACCGACTCGATGGAGTCGGCGAGCGCCGCGTGCGCGTCGGCGAGCGCGTAGCGGTGGCGCACGGCGGCGGCGAGAAGCACCGCGCGTGCGCGGCACAGCGCGACGGCCTCCTGGTCGTCGAGCTTGGAGCCCTTGCACCCCATCGCACGCACGCCGGCGACGATGTGCTGCTAGGCTTCTGCTGCTGCTCGTGGCGCGCCAACGGTACAAATACGACGCGCGACGGACGGGACGACGACGCTGCTGGAGTGGAGCAGGCGGGAGTGAGTGTGCCACTACACCGTCCTCCTCCTCTGCTCGTACTTGCTAGCCATTTATGGCGTTCGGTGGTGTTTGGTCCGGTCTGTCTGGCAGGGGCCGACGGGCAGGGAGGTGGTAGTAAAACGTGGAGGAGGGTAACGTGGAGACGAAGCCGGGCTGGGGACGAGAGACGAAACGAGTGAAACGACGATGGTGGTGGCGGGTAGATCGGGGGAGGTCAGAATCTTCTGTTTCATTTGCTTGCGCTTTTTCTTTTTTTCCCCGGGGGACCTTGTCCCCGTGGCATCGCACATTTTTTTGTTGCGTACGTATATCTGTAGCAGTGCGGGGGTGGGCGCCGTGGTGCCTGCGTAGCGGTGGAGCAGGCGAGCAAAAGTCCAACGACCAGGGCCGTCGGCCGCCGGGAACGCTCCCCCGCCGCCGCAGTTGGACCGCGGGCAGGTCGGAGAGAGGCCGCACGGGAGCGGAGCGGAGCGGAGCAGGGACGCCGGCGGGGACCCTTCCTCCACGACATGCGCGGTGGAGCAGTGGGCGAGACGGGGAATGGTTGGTTTGGTCGGGGGTTCGCCGGATCGGAGCCCCCCTCTCGCTTCTCGTCTTCTCGATTCCCCCCCTCGCCCTCGCCCTCGCGGTCCGGCGGGCCTCGCGGCGCCGCAGCCACCAGCCGCATTGACGCCTCCGGTCTCTGCGTGCGTGGGCTGGATCGACCGAACCAGGTGGAAGGGGTGGCCGGCGCGTGCCGGCTGGCGGGGGCGCACGCCGCTGTAGCCACGGCGGTCCCGTCTGCCGGCGCGTGCGTGCCGTGGAGCAGTGAAACGAATTGAACGCCCACTGTCTTGATTGATGACTGTAGGGATCGAGGGTGAGTTTAGTTTAGTGAAAAAAACACTGTAGATAAAAAACACTATAGGTCACGCTGGGAAACGTGTTCTATGAGTAGGAGAAATAAGATGGATAGAAAAAAGTTGAATAAATAGTGTTTTTTTAATGAGAAGTTGGGCGATCTAAACTCGCCCTGAATCGGGGCCGGGAAGTCAGGGTCTCCCTATCGCCCCCCGCAGTAAAAACCCGTCGCATGGCCTGTTGCGTCGAGCCTTCTACGCTTCCGGTACAGGTACAGCTCCGACGTACTGTACTGTGTAGTATAAGCAGTGGACCGTGTCGCGTGTCGGTAGCGAAATCTACTAGACCAAGTACTACGCGACACGAGACGTGAGACGAGGGGAAGGCCCGAACAGTGTGCCTGTACGTAGGCGTGCGTACGTGGGGACGAAGGTGTAGTAGTAGATCTCATCTGCAGATGTGGCTTCGCCGTTTGTCAATGACCACTGTGGTGGTGTTCCACGCCTGTCACCCCGCGTGCTAAATCGCTGCTGTTGCTACTGTGGTACACTAGAATGGTGGTGCAGCGGAGCTGTGTACTGTACTGTTGTAAGACTGTTTACACAAATGCTTCCTAGGTAACACGGCGGACGGCAGCGGCCTTGTACTGCCCCCTCATCATCTCTGTCTTGAAATGTTGGTACACAGCTGTTCTGCGTACAAATTTGATTTCGACATGCTGGTAAAAACTCGACGGTGCAGGGGCAGAAATGGTAGAGAAGCAACAACATTCAGGAAAAACTCTTTCTCGCCTCTCTGTAGCTTTTGTTAAGAATTGACCTCAACCGCTGCTCCAAATCTTTGGGGGAACCGAGACAAATCCGATGGAGCAAAGCGTCAGAGAAGCATGCGTGGCGTGAAATGGACCTCGGGACGACTCCTTGCCTCCTGCGAGGTGATCACGCTGCCGCGGTGCTGCACCTGCACCTCTTGCACCTGACCTGACCTGCTCATCTTTCTTCAGCTCTGGGTATGTCTCAGATACACCGGCCATGCCTTCAACTTTAATTAACTACACGCAACAACTACTGCACAGAGATTCATATGGCATTGATCCCAGCCCATGCCTTTTTTTTACTGTTTCCTGCTTCAATAATCAATGTTACGTGCTCCCACTGCTCCTTTCATGGCCTCTGCTCTTTTGCCACAGTAGGCTTCGACCAGGAGCTGGAGCTCCACTTGCCAACTGTTCGAACAGACGTCGTGCATATCGCTGCAGCCTCCAGTGACCTGTTCGGGTCTGTAACTTGAGTACCTGACCCTCTGGGCGGCCTTTGTCCTCCTCCATGAACACTGATCTGTGAAACCCATTGACGACGATTCATAACAGTTTACCAATATCAGAATGCTTTGCTTCCTGAATGAGTGAATGGTGGCACAGTTAAGCTTGGCTGGTAAGGAATCCAGGTATATTATTCTCAGTTAGGACCCATCGGAGTTGAAGTATCCAATGTGCTACGCAGCTCAGCAATGGCTCCAGTTGTGGAGTATAGGAGTGACAGAAAGGTTGCATGTCCAATATCATTCACCCACGACCCAATGTTCACGATCGGGACAAGATCACAAGAAGGCCACGTGAGTCTAGGTTAAGAGCTCCTAGGTTAAAGGCAAGAAGCGACATGTTGTCGTCGTAGGATCAGTTTTGTTTTGTCCATCTTTTTTATTCTGGTGAGAATGGAACTCTCGGTGTCAGGACTCGGCAACGCTGAATACAAAGAAGGCCCTTGGTTCTATTCTATTCAAAGTTTCTAACGCATCCTCTGTCATGCGAACTTAAGCTGAGCAGTTTTTTTTTTAACTGTTAAGCTGAGCAGTTGACGGGGTGGCAAGAGGAGATGATTCATGCAGAATGGTGCCATGATTCTGCTGGCGAGGGGAAGCATCATTATAAAATCACGTTCCCGAGTCCTATCCGCTCAGTATTCAATTGTCAATTTGTCATTAGGCTTCAAGATGTGGCAACGTCCTGCAAATTTTAAAGGATAACATCAGAGCTCCATGCCTGTCAGTCTGCTTGACAGCCTCCTCCATTGACGTCACCATCACTTGATAGTCCCCTGACCTAAACGGCTAAACGGTAACACTAAAACACAACACCAGCTTCACCATGTTCTGGAGAAGTGGAAAAAAAATGCTGCGCTGACCGCTGACCGGTGACGAGGGATCGATCTGAAACCGCGCGGCGACGTCCAACAATGATCGCGCCCACTCCGCCACTCGCGAGGTTTAGAAGCCGGCCCCACGAGGCCGAGAGGCACCTTAATTGGCATCAGCACACAAGATGATTACTCTATTGTGGAGTGAGTCTCCGATCACGTGGCCCAAGACCCTACCATGATCCCAGCGTGATTACAAAAATGGAGGAATTTCGTGTCACCAGTTCGAAAGCACATGGGGCCAGTGTAAAACTGTCAAATGTTATACCACCCTTACAGCAGCATGACCCAGTAATCTTTGAATGCTAACCTTTTCTTCGAAATGGAGAATGAATGCTAACCTTTGACCCGCTTGAACAATCGCGCTGTAATAACTGCGGAGGACTTAACAAATCGTTTCACTAATCACCACGCTCTGTTATGACGTGCCCATTTCTCTCTTCCTCCATGCAAGAAGTCTTGCTAGCTCGTTGATGCACGAGCCGAGCTCCTTTGTTTTTCTATAGGAAAAGCTCGCTTGGATTTGCCAGGCAGTATATAAAATGTGTGGATCTCGTCGAAACAAAGTCAATTCTCTAAAAAAAAAATGATAAAGTTTAAAGACGCACTCATGAGCAACATGATTTAGCAGGGCTCCTGCTCTTTACTTAAAAAAAAAAGATAATAATGTTGTTTTTATTGCATGACAAATCGAATATACTACTACTCCTATGTGAATGGACCGTGACACCCTAAGAGGGGGGTGAATTAGGTGTCTCTAAAAACTAAGGTTCTAACCACATATAAAAACCTATTTTAAATTCTATCTAAACGTGCTATAGGTTTTCTCTATGTGTTGCTATCTCTACCGCTACAAAGTTTTACACCCTAGGTCCAATCCTATACTAGCATGGCAAGTCTAAGAAATGTAAAAGCGGAAAGTAGTGCAAGTATGAAATGCGGAAACTTAAAGGGTAGAGAAGAGCAAACCCCGGCACGGCGATTTTTACCGAGGTATCGGAAAGCTCACGAGCTTTCCACTAGTCCTCGTTGTTGGAGCCCCTCTCAAAGGGAATGCCCGCGCAAGGGCATAAACTCCCCGGTCGAGTAACTCCGTGGGTGACCACGGGACTTCCCCACACGCAAGTGGGTCTCCGCTCGTCCCTCCCCGGATGCTCCTCGCCGCCTTCACTTGGTAGAGCTTCGGCCAAACGCCAAGGGCCTCTCATCCCTTGCACAAGCACCGGCGGCCACTCCACAAACTCAGTTGGAGGGTCTCGCAAGACTACAAGCCCCGGATAACAACACTTGGTGCGTGCAAGCACCGGTAAAGCAAGAGGTATGCAAACCTCGCTAAAACCTAGGCTAAACACACTAAGAGATGCGCTAAAGGGTCTAGACTAGCACTAAGCACTTGGCTAATCACCTAGATCTTCAATTTAGCACTTTGGTGGATTGAGCACTTAAGAATGTGTAGAACACTTGACAATAGCTTCTCCCAGCTCAAGCACACTTCAAATGGCCGAGGCAACCCATATTTATAGCCCCAACCAAAGGAGCTAGCCGTTGCAACCTTTCTGCGTACCACCGACTGATTCGGTGGGTGCAGAAGGGGTACCACCGAATTAGTCGGTGGTGCCACCTCAGCTAGCCGTTGAACTAGCCATTGATCCACTGTGTCACTGACATGTGGGGCTGGTCCAACCACCGACTGATTCGGTGCCCGTTCCTTCTTTACCACCGAATGTGTCGGTGGTCTCTGAGTTGATCTTCGTATTCGATCTTCTTCAGCACCGACTGGTTCGGTGCCCCTTCTTCTTGTACCACCGAAGGAATCGGTGCTCACCAGAACCGAACAGTTCTTTCTAGGCTGAAAGACCGATTGGTTCGGTGCTGCCCACCGAATGAATCGGTGCCCCTTCGAATCTACACGGTACTGAGCTGGTATTTCTGGGCATAATGACCGATTGGTTCGGTGCCCCTTGATGACACCACCGAATGAGTCGGTGGTCCTTCTGACTGGGCTTCATAGGGCTTCTGTTCCCGCCACCACCGTCTGATTTGGTGGGCTACTGCACAGAGCACCGAATGAGTCGGTGCCTCTACGTTTCCTGTTGTCTTCTTTGCTTCTTTGCGGGTCTTTTCTTCTATCTTCATTGCCATCTTTTGGATGTCCTTGATATGACTAAGGACACTTTTCCACGTGAATTGGATGGCTTCAATTTGGATAACCATCATTTGGATATTGATTATATATGCATTTGGATGGCTTCCAAAGTACCCTTGGGACCTAGAAATATCTACAAATATCATCTAGACAATTTGTTAGTCCCATTGGTTATGTTGTCAATCAATCGCCAAAATCACAAACTATGGCCTAGGGCCATTTTCCTTACACTATGTTAATACTAAATGCAAAGTGCGATCCTAAACGACTTTATTTACTACTATTATGGAGGGAGTAGAGCCCAGTTAAGTACGGATTGTCAACAGAGAGATACGCCCATATTCGCGCACATCAAGATGTCACTGGTAGGAAGACTCACAGCTCCCGCATCATGTTGACCACTCAACCCGCTTATATTCTGAACTATCCACATCAAGTGTTTATATTCTGAACTATCCAAACCGTCTAAACAACTCCCTTATATTGGTTTTACGCATGTACTATGCTCTTAACTACATGATATTACACCTGTACACATGATGCATTTTTTTTTCCAAAACAACTCTAAGCATGTCTGGCAACCACTAAATCAAAGTTAGGGACGAGATCAGAGCAATGACATTGCTTGTTAACGAGGATGAGGATGGTCGTGGCAAGGATGGTTTGGTTGGTGGAGTTGTGGACGACGAGGTGTGCTGCGATTGTCGATGGGCTGTGGTTATATATCGTTGCCACGTCATCCTCTATGTGTAACGCTAAAATCATTCGAGGACCCATAAGTAGTCATTTTAGGAGGGAAAGTAAACTTATTGGATAACAAACAAAAATGTAGAATCATTGCTGTATTATATGTGGTGTACAATAACTGAAAATGCAGGCACAGCAAATGCCGACCGTTTATCAGTAGTATCATTGCATCCCAAACCAACATTTTCATGCAGCGGAACAATGCATCGCCTGCTGTATCCCCAGCCAAATCATACTACGCTGCTTCGATCGTATCCCTGATGGTCCTTGTGTGATCCTTGAGCACCCAAAGACAAGTCGATGCTCACCTCAATAAGTGCTCTGTTGGTCTCAGCACAGTTCATGGCATAGGAGCAGCAAGCAATTGTTGGTGAGGCCTGCTCCGAATTGAAGTCCCCGGTTCGTGCAGTGCAGGCCACATGCCAAGTTTTCGCTGCAGATTTCTTGTTGTGTTTAGTTCCAGAAGTTTTTTTCACTTTACTATTCATCCCTCTTAGAAAACACGTTTTTCAGAAATTCTCTTCATTTCTCTTCAACTTTCCTATTCATTCCTCTCACATAACACGCTTCCCAGAGAAAGTTCTCCCCCCCCACCAACTAAACACACCCGATCCTTTGCCGTTCCTTCTTCAGGTTTGTCTTTTCGTACTGTGCAAAAAGGGTGGCGCCAGAGCAAAAACATTTCTGCATTTGTTGGTGACTTGGTGCCGTGCTGCTGAAACTCAAACCTGTATTTGTTCGTGCTCGCAGTCACAATTCACAAGAAACAACACTTCTGCTGTACGTCGTACGTTCGCTGCATAGAAATAGACACGGGTAAGTCGTTATTTACCAAGAACGAACAGATGCGTCATCTGCTTCATCTCCAAGCAATCTCCTGGGATCGGTGCGCTCACCCAACATTGCAGCAAGCGAAAATGACAGCATCAGACAAACACGTGACGACAGCCCAACGCACAGATAGGAGATGGAGATCACACGTACAGGGATCGCTGCTGCAAGTAGGATTTTGCTTAGAAAAGGATCCAAAACTACCCAACCGGCTACTCGACTAGTATCACTTGAGCACAATGCAGAGTTGAAGCCTGGAGCAAAGAAGATCTACAATCTTGTACTGAAAACGCACGCAAGCTTCTGCGCCGATGATCATCATTTATGCATATGCGTGGTGTGGCCGCCGGCTGACCATATCAACTTTCAGAGATTCTCTGAAGCCAAAGCAAGGGGCTACCGGTACAAAGAGAATGATTTGAACCAGAGCAGATATGATGCGCGTTAGCCTTCTCCGCCGTCGGGAGGCAGAGCTGCAATGCCATGATTATACTGGTGTTGGCCCACTGCATAATCTGGGGTTCAGGATAACCATTGGGATGGGTGTGGTGGAGAGGTTCAGTGATCTATTTGCTGGAGCCATGGATTGAGCATTGGATACCCTTAATAACTATATTAAAGAACATTCAACCACTCTATCTTGTGAAGACCTACCTGCCGGTGCTTCTCAACGAAAATGCAGGTCTGATGAATGGAGCTTCGTCCCAGGCCCAGCCCAGGGCTGCACCTCCACGAGAGAGAACAATTAAGGAGAATTGAGCCCAAACTTGTTTGAAAGCAGCCCATTATGACCGCAGCTTGAAGCCCACCAAACTCGGCCTGCTTTTCTAAAAAAAACAATCGGCCTGCAACTTTGTGCGGCCCTGCAGCGTCTCGTTGGGCAGTGTGTCCCATCAGCGCCTTGGATGCAGGGCTTCCAGACGGTCGGTGGACGGACAGCTATATAGCTCTGCCTCTGAGGCTCTGACGTCTCTCTGTTTCCCGGAATGTGATCAGCCTGGTCTTATTCTTAATTTCCCGTCTGCAACAGAAATCCCCACGCAAAACCCTCGTCTTCTCGTCTCTTTCCCTCCAGCCTCCGCGGTTGCGGCAACCCCCCTCGTCTTCTCGTCTCTTTCCCTCGGCGGCGGCGGCGGCGCGATGGCTAACCAGAATCCTTCGGCGTTCGTCCACGTAGACGCCCGCGCGGCGGCCGGCGCGATGAGCCGCGGCCAAGATCCGCACGCCCTGGACCGGGGAACCAGCGCCGTCCTCTACTACCTCTACACGTCCCTCCCCGACCTGCCCGTCTCCGCCGACGCCCGCCTGTCCGCGCTCCAGGCCTCGCCCTCCGCCGAGGGCACCGACCGCATCAGCGCCCTCCCACCCACGGTCCTCCGGGAGATCGTCTCCCGCCTCCCCATCAAGGATGCGGCGCGCACCTCGGTGGTATCCAAGCGCTGGCTGCCGGTCTGGCTTTCCGCCCCCCTCGCCATCGACGACACCACCCTCCGCCCTCGCGCCCTGGTGGGCCGGGCGCCCGTGCGTGCCGACTCGCCGGTCCTCGTCGCCGCCGTCACGCGCATCCTCGCCGCGCACCCGGGGCCCTTCCGCGCCGTCTACCTCGTCCGCAGCTACATGGACGGGCACCAGCAGCAACTCGCGCACTGGCTCCGGCTGCTCGCCGCCAAGGGGGTGGATGAGCTCGTCCTCGTCAACCGCCCGTGGCCAATCGACATGCCCCTCCCCGCCACGATCCTCAACATCACCACCTTCACCCGCCTCTTCATCGGCGTCTGGAAGTTCCCTGACACGGCGGGCCTCCCGCGTGGCGGCTGCGGCGGCGGCGCGGCCTTGTTCCCCCACCTTCGCGAGCTCATTGTCTGCTGCGTTTCCATGGAGAACCGAGATATGGATTTCCTCCTCGCCGGGAGCCCCGTCCTGGAGACCCTTGGTATACAAGGGTACAAGAAGGTGGCCCTGTGTCTCCGACTTGTCGGCCAACGCCTCCAGTGCGTGCAGATCTGCCTGTCAGTTGTGGAGACCATCACCGTGGTTGACGCACCACTCCTTGAGCGGCTCATTCTTTGGGAACCTCTCGATGACTCTTGCGTCAGGCTCAAGATTGACCGTGCCCCCAAGCTGCGCTTACTGGGATACTTGGAGCCCGGAACTTACACTCTGGAGATGCGCAACAACGTCATCAATGTAAACTCGCAATCCAACTTTCAATTTGTTCAGTTCAGGTGCATGTGTAAATGTTCAATTGTTAGGTGATCTTTCTTGTATGTTTCATTCACTGCGTGCATTCCAGACCAGGAAATTGGTGAGCCCAAGCACCATGGCCCCAAGCGTGAAGGTCCTGGCTCTAACCGTGCGTTTTGGAGTCCGCAATGACGCCAAGTTGTTGCCTTGCTTCCTCAGATGCTTTCCCAATGTAGAAGCGCTGCATATTGTGGTAATATTTTCATCATATCATACTAGCATGAATGCATGATGTATTAGTTGCAATGATGCTGCAGCATGACCCATCGCTAACTGATCAATAATCGCTTGTTGGTTTGTTCAATTCGCAGTCAGAGAAAACTGTTGAAGCCACTGGCAAGCTCAACCTCAAGTTCTGGCAGGAGAATGGTCCCATTGAGAGCATGCAGTCCCACATCAAGTTGATGAGTTTCCGTGAATTCCGAGGAGACCGAAGTGAGCTTGACTTCCTCAAGTTTTTCATGAAGAATGCGCGGGTGCTGGAGAAAGTGGAGATTATGTCAGCCAGTGGATGTTTCACTTCCGTACATGAGCTGCAGTCCAAGGTAGCGGCTTTGGATCCTGACAATTGGGCTAGTGACGACTGTTCCCTGGCGGTTTACATAGGATCTGAAGGTTCTGATATTTGGAACTTTCGAAGAGGACTTGATGTTTCTGTTGATGATCCTTTTGCGCGCTACTGAAGTCGAAGCAAGCTTCATTCCTCTGGAAGTAGTTAGGTTTCTGTTGCCGTATCTAGTATCTAGCTTGTTTGTGTTCTGTTGCAGTATCTAGTATCTGCATACAAGACAAGCTTGTTACCTCTGGAAGCTTGATCCTACTAGCATGTTAAGCTGTGAGTACTAGTATCTGCATACAAGACAAGCTTGTTACCTCTGGAAGCTTGATCCTACTAGCATGTTAAGCTGTGAGTACTAGTATCTGCATACAAGACAAGCTTGTTACCTCTGGAAGCTTGATCCTACTAGCATGTTTAGCTGTGAGTTCCTAAGATACTACAGGTGTTATCGTCTTTCGCTTAGTTCACCAATGTTTTTCAGGTTCTTGCTCTGTCTTTTGGATGAAACCAGTTTATTAGAATCCCACGTTTTACTCCTTCAGTTTGATAACATTATAAGTTAATGATATCCGACCATGAATCCTAATGATCTTGCACAGATGTAACGGGCCCATGATTATCTAGCTTCGCCTCTTGTACTATTGTGTTTCGTAGTGCCCATGATTATTCAGCTTTCCATGATCATGAAGCCTGGCGGGGTGGTCAGCATTCTACTTGGGACTTGGGAGTCCTAGCCTCCCAGGTATGGTGGCGCTGCAGCGGTAGTCTGGTCAGGCCATCCACGAACGAGTCTGAATCGAACAATGGAGTCGAATGTAACTTGATGCTATATTTTTAAGCAGAGCTAATTCTTTATTTGGAAGTTGGAACACAGTCAAAATCCTGAATCCTTTTGAAGGAATTTCCTTCTGAAAGACAGGTATGTTTCTTGATGCCTTGTGCCAATGGATTGAATGAAGATAGGCAGCCAACTACCTGAAACGCAAAATAGTCTGTGCTAGATATGATAGGCGGTGTACATGAAAAAAGTTTTAGCTGAAATGATGGTCAAATGAGTCTTGTACTGCTCTCAAGCTATAAACTTATGATAGGAAACAGGGTTCAATTTATTCTGCTGATAGCGGCTACGAAAGAAGTTCTACTCTATACTTGATTCCATTTTTATTTACCCATGTTTCAGATCTTTTTCAGATTTTTATAAACTGAAGAAAAGCCCCAGCAATGGTGCCTCCGCAGGGCCGGCTGTAAAGTGCAAACCCATTCATATGGGGGCTCTTTCATGAGTGTTCCAAGTCCAAGATGTTGCTGGGTCTGTAGAATGAGATTCGTCCCTGACAAGGGGCTGCACGAGAGGACCATAAGGAGAGTTGGGCTCAAACTCAGCCTGCTTTTCTAAAAAAACAAATTCGGCCTGCAACGTTCATAGCTCAGACTGCCGGAGCCAGGAGCCCAGGACGCAGTCCAAAACAGACACAGAGAGCACGAGGAAGACAAGCCGAACCAAGCCAAGCGACGAGACGAGAGGTCCTGCCCCTGCACCTGCAGCAAGCAGATCGACGTGGAGGCGTGGAGCTAACGAGTCCACGTCCACCGGCGGGGCCCGAGGGGGACTGGGGAGCAGCCCTGTCGGGCACCAACCAGCCAAACTGCCAAAGCCCTGCGCGTCCCCGTTTCATATTCGCCATTGCCAGGACGACGGGCGCCGACGCCATGGATCTAGCCTTAGCTTCGTTCCTGCTTAAACAACGCCAGCCCGGTCTCCTGGCGCATGTGACTGCCGCGACGTTCCCATCTGTTCTCTACGTGGGGGCGTCGAACGGATGGATCATGAAGTGAACACCGGTGGTGGCGCGGCGAGCCTGTAGCTGGCCAAGCTAAGCGCAGCATCTAACGTGCGATCGACGCACTGGTGCCTCGTGCGAAACCGCGTCCGGCAGGTCGTTGCTGCTGCGAGTAATTTGTCTCCCACTGCAGGTAGCGCCCGCGTTCACGGTTGTCCTGAGTTTAGAACCAGGTCTGCAAACACTCTTCGAAGCTTCATACAGAAATCGCGATCAGTTAACCATTGGGGGGAACGTGAGCTGCTTCGGGAGATGGATGTGTTCTTCAACTCCTACCCGTCTTCATGAATCATGCATGCATGATACCATGGGAACCTCAACCTTCAAAAAGGCATCTCTCTGTTACCCACGTCGCAGCATGTAGTGAATCACATGACGACTGACGAATCCCGCCATGGCAATGCGCGATGCACATGATGATGCCCATCGCCCGGAACGCGAAACCCCGGGGAGCCCGGGCGTTTGGGTTCTTTCTGAAACTGGCCCGGCGTGGGGAGCATCGAGTAGAAAAAGCGAGCAGGAATCGGGAATCCACACCGACTCAACCGAACTCACGCAGCGCACGCCGTGGCACCAGAGAGGGGTCGGAGCTCTAGCTGGAGCTGTCCGGCCGGCGCGTGCTCCCCCTGGGCAAGCGCAGGCGTCCAGCTATGCTCCTCGCGGACGCACAACCGTCACCAGAGAAGCATGTCTCCGGCAAGGGGCAGAGGTGACACGAGCCGGGACCCGACAGCACGTGACCTGCGAGCAGCAAGCTGTTGAAAAAGAGAATTGTTTTATCTGGCCTCGACCTGTGACGGCAGTAGGAATACGAGTAGGCCAACGACGACAGTAACATTCAGGTGACAGGACAACAAGAGGCAACCAATGGATTAGATACAACAACTACTTTGTAGTAACATTCATGTTACAGCCGGATCCGATTCGATTTGTGTAGTAGTATACAACGACGCTATGAAATGGATGGACGTTAAATTCTTAGATTTTTCTAGTATGGATATGGATCAGATTCAGTTCAGTATTGCCATTCGGTTTAGCTGTAGACAACCTGCACCATTTGGATCGGAAACAAGGACGACCCGTAGAGATTAGATTACATGGTTTTCTTCATCCACGGCTGGAGCCCTGGATGGGCGATCAAATTCTTTAGCGGATTCCCCGATGCAGCACTAAAGCATATTCTCACATTCTGTCTGCATAGAACAACAGACGAGTTTTGTTTCCTCAATCTAGATGCTTCTCCGAAGCCTGGATAGGGCAGAGGACGAAGACGTTGAGGAAGAATGCCGCATCAGGAATTCAGGATTCGACCGGTTGTTGCCAAGAACACGACGGCCAAAAGTTGCGACTTTTGCAATTTAAGAACACCCTGTTCCAAATCTCTTGATAGATGCTATCGAACGAACAGATTTGACTCCATGAGGGTACTAAATTTCCTATATGTACAACAGATTTTGTCCTGACATTCAGGCTAAACGAAACTATGAAATTTGAATTCCAATGGTTCGGACATCAATCAGAAGCTGGGGCTCAGGATGTTGAGCAAGGACACTCTGGTGTTCACCAGCGCTCGGAACACCTTCTCGCCGCTGCCGTCGACGCTGGCGATGCACCGCTCCAAGTTCTCGTGGAGCTCGAGCGCCGCCCTCCGCGCCCTCTCCTCGGGCTTCATGCGCGCCTCGGACCGGAGCTGCACGGTGGAGGACTCATCGTCTTCGTCGCCACCGCCGTTCTGCTTCTCGGCGGACCGCCGCTTCGCCCGCGACATCCAGCGCACGAGGTCGGCCACCCACCATATCCGGTGGTGGTGCCCGGCTCTCGGCGCGTCCGACGACGAGCCGGCGAGCTTCGCGGGGACGACGGTGGCCCAGCACGGCGTGGAGGCGACCTCGACTCGGGCGGAGGCGGCGGAGTTGGAGAGCGAGGCGAGGCCGGAGAAGACGGCCGCGGAGCCGGACGCGACGGCGACGGTGGCGTCGACTACGGCGGCGGCGAGCGCCGCGGTGTCGCCGGGGAGGTCCTCCTCTTTGGGGAGCGGAAGGGGGGGCTTGGACGCCACGGCGCGCACGGCGGAGGCGAGGCGCGTGAGGTCGCGCCCGGCGCGGCGCTGCGCGCGGGACGCGGACGCTAGCCTGGCCGGGTCGCCGGCTCGCCGGCGGAGCGCGGCGTGGATCTCGGCCTGGAGCGAGGCGAGCGCGACGAGCGCCTGGCGGAAGCTGCCGTGGGCGTCGGCGAGGACGAGAAAGTCGTCGAGGAGGCGCTCGGCGAGCGGCGGGCACCGCGCGAGGCGGCGCAGCGGCTCCTGCGCCTGCGGGTGGTGGAGCAGGTCGGAGAGCGAGACGAGGACGCGGCACACCTGCGAGGCCGCGGCGGAGACGGACGACGCCGTGGGTGCAGCCGTGGAGGGCGGGGACTGGCCGATCACGAGGCGGAGCGCGGCCACGTCGTCGTCGAGCTGGCGGAGCAGCGGGTGGAAGCGGCAGGGGAAGCTGGACGAGCGGACGCGGTACGCCGCCAGCTTGTCGCTCGCCGTCGCCAGCGCGAAGAAGCCGCCGTCGGCTGCGGGTTTCGGTGCCGGGAACGAGATGGTGCGGCGGTACCCGGTCATCATGGCGCGCGTCTCGGGGCGGTGCGCGGGCGCGTGTCGCGGCGAATCCGACGCCTTTTTTCTTGCCGTGCCGAGTGGCGAGGCGGAGCCGGGGTTTTATAGGTGGAGCGCCCGGGACCCTGGGAACGCGCGGGGAAAGCGTGCGTGTTGCGTTGCGTAGCCTCGCGTTGGGCTTGGCCGGCCGGGGTGGCTTTCAGTGCAGGGCATCGACGGGCAACCGCATCCCCATCGTGCGTGCAGGGTGCCGTCTGCCGTGCGTGCGTTCGGCCACATTGACTGGCGCGTTGCCGTCGTGCAGTCACGGGCTGCTCCGCCTAGTACGTTTTCACACGGTTTAACCTTCAGCGTGGATCCTGCCGAGCCTTTCTGGGGACACCGAGTCACCGACACGCCTGGATCACCCGTACCAGGCGGCCGGAGTGGCGGACAAGGGTCCACGCCGGAGGCCGGAGTCCGGCGTCCGTACTCATGTGCGCCGTACGACAACCACGCCGGCGCATCATGCGGTGACTACGGGGTAACCCGGGAGCAGAGGAGAGGCAGGGATGCGACGCCAGGTGCTCGTTTGTTCAGGGCTCCAGGCCCCAGGGTGACGGTGCCGGCGCCCAGTGCCAAAAGTTGTTCAATCATCTTCTTGCCAACAGTAAGCAATGGGCCATAACCATAACCATCAGGTTCCTAGTGGAAGAGTTGAAAGCCGTTCCTTAATGTTCTATTGTTCTCTGCAGAAAAACTTGCTTTGTCATCGGGGCTTTTGCTTAAAAAAAATTGGGCGTTGTAGTTGGAACTCTCATAGATTAAGATGTTAACATTTCTAGTGCCAGCAAGTATCTTTATCTACATCAGCACGGTTACACCAACCCAGCAAAACTAGAACACCCATCGCCATCGACCTCAACCCAATTGGCAACGTAACTTGGAGGGCATAGTGACAACTGACACGCATGTCAACACCTCTTTCTATCTTGGAACCTTTTTTCCCTTTTATGTGGTTTTTGTTCCTAGATTACTCTTGCTGCTCTTTTTTCTTTCTCCTTTTGTCATATTTGTACATTATTTTATTTTTTAATATATATCCAGTAGGGTCATGTCCCTCCTGTTCATTAAAAAAAACACCTTCCTGGATGACGGCCACAGAGTTCCAAACCCGGCTCTTCAAAAACCTTGCCGTTACTATTTGCATCCAGGGCTTATCTTCCTGATTTTTAATTAATGGGTTGTAAATGTGCGATTGTGCCCAACGTGGTTGGATATTTGTCCTATTACCTTCGTCCCACAACACTCGTCGTTCTGGGTATTATTAGGGTGTCTAGGTTCATATAATCTTTTATAAACTGGACAGATGCTTGTCTAGAATCATTGGCATAGTATCGTCAATGAATCAGTCCAAAACACTATTCATTTTGACTTTTTAAAATATATAGCTTTTGATATATATTTTTTGATGAAAAACTTTTGATATATATGCACCTATATATATATGTCTAGATACACAGTATTTTGCGACAGGTGGAGTAGAATAAGTAATTTGGTATGAACCATCTCACAGTCACAGCATGTAGTACCATTTTTCTACATCCAAGTGCGGAAGGTGTGCATGTGTCCTTGCTATCCCTTGTAAACAGGAAAGAAATTGTCACCAAACTCACAGCTCTCCAACATTCTCTGAAGATGCTCCATAAAGTTGCCTAATTCAGCAAAATATTCTCCGTGGTGCCGGGCTGCTGGCTCTCTTGGTGCGGGTACGCTGCATGTTGGATTGGTGGGCAGCGCTGTATATTCTCCTGCCCCCTGGGATGCTCACAGCACGAAACAAATGGACACAACACACACAATCCAGGCAGTCACTGCTCGGTGGCCAGTAGTAGTCAAGCACTCAACCAACCTGCATTCTTGCCAAGCCTCCTCTCAAGTCCAGCGATGCGTCGTCGCTGCTTTGTACACAATTGTGAAGCATGCACATCCAGTGGTTCCCATCATAAGCCAACTTGTTAGGCCATTCGAAGCACCGATAGATGCACTACATGCTGCGCCCCTGATCAATACCTTGCCACGTGAAGCACGAGAAGTCGTTTAATACGGAACACGAGCTAGTAGCAGCTTGAAGAACCGATGAAGAGGATGAGATCGCGAGTCGCGACGACGCCTGATTTTGCCCCTCTTTCTCTGGCTCTTGAACGGCCGATCAGCCGGTCTGCTCCAGAGGCTCCAGCTGCGCGCATATGTGTCCAGAGCTATTTTCAAACGATTTGTTTAAATGAATTTGGCCAGAACTTGTCCGCAGACATTCTCATTCTGAACGTGTGCACCACATGGTATGCCAGTATACTTTGTGCCCGCACGCAAAAGCATAAAAATTCGTGTGGACAAAACTGATTTGTCTTGTTTTCATAATGAAAAATGGGGCAGAGCAATTTGCTGCCTGTCGTTCTGAAAACAATTCTTGCGTAACTCGTGGCGTGTGATTACATTCGTTAATGGCTTCATGCTAATATTTCTTGAGTATGCTGCACGAGCTTGGAGAGGAAAGAATGGTGAGATTGCGACGCCTGCATTGACCTCTGGCTCGTGAACGGCGCCCGATCATATTACGGCCACACAACAACTGGAAATTGACTTGAGCTAGGTCCAGCTGCGTGACTGGTCAGAGCTCTTGACCCGAAAACCACTCGCGTTTAGTTGTTGGGGAAGAAAAAGAACTTTTTCTGGGAAGCGTGTTTTGTGAGTGGAATGAATAGAAAAGTCGAAGGGAATTCAAGAAGAACTTTTCTGGGAAACGTGTTTTCTGAGAGAAATGAATAGGAAAGTTGAAAAGATCTTTTGGAAGTAAACATGGCCACTTGAAGGGAGTTTTTCAGCTCTGACTCTGTTGCTGTACCTCGTGACGCCAACGACGGTGCTCTCTAAACTGTTATGATCTCCGATCCTGACCGACACTTGAGGTTCTTAGCTTTGTGTTGACCTAACTCCTAACACAATGGATATTTTGTGACTTGAAGCAAGAGGTAAATTGACCTAGTACAATGGATATTTTACGACTTGAAGCAAATAGTAAACACACATGGTGTAAAAGTCAGATTAGTTGGAAAGATGAACTGAAGAGGGGAAAATTCAGTTCGAAACATGAGCCTGGAATGGTGTGTGTACTGTGTAGTCTTTGCAATCAATTTAGAAAGATTAGATTAGAGTATTAGCCACAAAGCCACGTCGTGCTAGCTACTAAAGGTCTAGAACTCTAGATGAGGCATTGGGGCCGTGGACCATCACTGTCGGTCTCTCGCACACGGCAACATGCCTGTTATACATGCATCCACAAATAAAACGACAAGCTCAAAATGTTTATAGGGTTAGAGAGTGTAGTTTAATGAATCCGTAACGGAAATGGAATTCTTGGCGTGTTGCTTGATGCTTATCTCGGGGAGTAGCTTGGCCACACAAGCGAAGTACGGCTTGCCATCAGGTCGACAACCGTATCTCGTGAACATCAACTGAAAGAGAGCGGCGCCTCCTCGTGATCTATAGATTACAGTTGCCGAAATGTAAAGAAATGCAGAGTTAGCCCGACGATTGCGGCCTGTATCTGACATTGATTCAGTTCGGTTTATTCAAATGTTTTTTTCAGCTAGGATGCAGACAAAAAGCCGGCAAAATTTGAGATTTTTTTTTTTCGTGAAACAAATTTGAGACTTGTTGAGAAGTTAGAAGGGAGGGCGAGACATTTTTTCAAGCCTCTATGCCAGCCTGGCCCTGTGGATATACTGGTACGATCCGCAGATTTTTGTTGTTGTTGTTGTTTTATTTGGGGTTTGATTAGGACTATTGGTCACGATAAAGCACACGAGCATTTGACCCCCATTATATTTGTGACATCAGGTTTTATGGTCCCCTGCAAGAAGAAACACGAGCAGGCCGCAGGATAAGTTTGTTTGATTGTCAACTTGTTTCAATACAAATATATGCCAAGAAGCAGTTTGGAGATTGAATGGTGTAGAGATTTTTTAGCATAAACCGTTCTATCTCTTCGATCATGTTTCCAAACTCACAACAAAATTTTCCATAGGAAAATCAAACAAAGATATCATTCTGAAGTTGATTCAGTGAGCTAAAACAAAATGTGATGTCGTCAGCGTTCGGCGCCCCTTAACATGCATGCACAAGGACTAAACATCATAAAAAAAAAGGGCATAACCATAAATTTGATAAACGCTTAAGGACCAAAAACAATGTGCATGCAGCAAGAACAACTATGCCAATTTGTTTTGATTGGAAGAGATCAAGACAAATGTGATGCTCTCACCAAAAAAAAAAAATGTGACGGAAAAAGATGTCCGCGTTAGGCACCCTTCTTATTATGCCTTTCAGCTTCCACCATTAGCATGCACAACAAACCCACTGAAGATTAAAGAAGGGCATACTAATAGGCATAGGACTAATAAAAACACAATAAGATATGCAGCAAGAATATAAGCCATGATTATAGAATATAGAGATGTGAAAGGCGAACGCTTGGGCCGAAAGGGATCGCCGTCTCTGCAGGTAGGGGTATAGAAGCAACGCGGCAAGGACAGTTTTGTTTCTGCAGACAAACACATTCCGCACTGAATGGCTATGACCATCTTCGATAGCAACTTCAGATCAGATAACATGTTGTTTGCTTCTGGGCAATCAGAAGAAGGGAACAAACACGTGCAAACAAAAGTGCGCTGCTTGTCACTGTGTGATCATCACTGCTGCGTGGTCAATCCCAGAAAGCGAGACTGCAGGATGAGGACAGTTTGTGGCATAAACTCCTACGCCTTTGTATGTCCTTTCGATGGTTTGCAAGGGCATCCAGGTGCCATGTGATGAATTTAGACGGTTAAATCGATGTGATTCTGGTGTCTAGTAGACGCAAGAACAACGCCTACGCCCAGTCACAGGGAACGCGGTACACAGCCACGTACCTTGTACCGGGAACTTTCGTTCCGGATCGGGAACGGGAACGAAGTGGTACATGAGACGGAACGATGCCTGGGACGTGTTCCTGCAAGTCAAGGGACGATGATTGGGTACCTAGGTGAGCGGCGGCGGCGTTTTAGGCTTGCTGTGAGATTACTGTGAGATTTATGACACCTCGTAGTCCGGTGGAAACAAAACGTTACTCTCGATTACTGTGAGATTAAATGGGAATATTGACAGACGCCCGCGTGAAGCTTTCACACTCCAATATAAAAAGCACTGACATACTGCAGGTCTTGCTCAACGGGCTACCAGCAAACTTGAGATGAAGCTGTGCTGTTGTGGACTGCGGACATGCAAATGGAGTTGTCTTTTGAAGCTTTTATCTATAATTAGCATATAATTTTATCTTTATGCTTGTTGAATTCGGACTTATATTATATAATTATTATTACCTAAAAAGTTCCTGGATCATGATCCTTGTTCCTTTCATATGTTCCATGTATATCGACTCATGTACCGGGTTCACGATCCTCGTTCCATAACTACGTTCCGGGTACATCGTACCAATTATTTAGGGATCATGATCCCTGAAAGTGCATCTAGGCCCCTAAGTGGATTTTGGTGAGTTGATGACAATACGATTAAATGTCTAATGTGTTTATCTAAGATTGTGAGCAGGTTGAGATTGTTACATCTATATTGCAAATATTGTCTCATATGTTGAATACAAGTTAAATGGCTCACAATGTTGAAAAGCAAGCAATTATTTGATCTCGTGATGATATTATGAACAAAATGTCAAGCAAGGATTGAATTATACATAGAGATGATTTTCATGATGAAGATACATATTGACAAGTCTCTAGAATATTTGATAAGCTTGATTTACTAGCAAAGGGATCATTTATCAAATAATGGGTTTATTATCAAACAAACATTGCAAGGCTTCATGAGTTCAATATACATGGACATGGTGATATATCTTAGTTGATGGTCTAATTATTGGAAGCTTGCAATATATGGTTTATTCTCTATCAATCAAGAATAAGTATATGAAGAAGGCTCTCATATGCTTATATATTATATTGCCATTCATATGAAACTTTGATTGGCCGAATGGTGAAGGTATTGTCTAGTGCATTGAATCGATGGACGAGGCAAGGGTGAAGGGCAAGTGACGACTTGGCCGCGAAGAACCTAGCTAAGGTGAAGAGTCAAGCCAATGGATAATCACCGAGGGATCAACGGTCAAATGAGTATCATTCTGAATAGCAAAATATGTTATGATTGGTAAAGTGGAGTGACTTGTGATTAAAGAATTGTTATTCATGCAAAATGGAATATCTCAAGTCACTAGCTCAAGATTGGATTTGCTCAAGTGTGATAGCAATGTTGGAAGCCCTCAAAGTGGATAATGATCAAAGTATGGTAGTGATAAAGATAAACAAACTCAAGTGGATTTCATATATTTATTCTTTGACTTGAGTATAGGTATGCCGTACTATCAAGAGGGATGCAACATTTGCTTTTTGACGAATATCAAAAGTGCTCTTAGGAAACCTATGAGAAAATAGCCTTTGAGTGACTTAATGAGAGTACTAAACATCCTAGCTCTCCTAACTATGGTTGGTTCAACCTTTGGGATGAACTAACAATTCTTTTGTGAGTTTTGGGTGCTAACTGGTACAGGCGGTCAGACCCCCTGTTACAGGCGGTCAGACCCCCTGTAGGGCAACGGCTAGTTTTTCGAATACAGGCGGTCTAACCGCCTGTGACAGGCGGTCTAACCGCCTGTCCAACGGCTAGTTGAGAAATGGATGCCTAGAAGTAATTTTTGAATGATCACCTAACTTTGAGAGAGAGCATTTTGCTCACTAACAAAGGCGGCCGGAAATTCCGGTCTTGGGTCGGATTTTCCGGGTTTCACAGAGAGAGACCGGATTAAATTTCGGATTTTCCGGTGTGACTCTCCGTACTGAGTTTGAAATAGGGTGGACCGGAAATTCCGGTCACCCCGACGGAATTTTCGGTCATCTGACAAGCATAACGGCTAGTTTTTGAGTGACCTCTATAAATAGCCCCCATACCCCTTCATTTGATTGAGCTGGTTCCCTTGACACACTACACGCCCAAGAACACTAGAGAAGGCAGCCAAGCTCTCCCCAACCTCTCTTTGTGAGATTTGTGAGATTCAAACCATATCTTTGAGTTGGGTTGAGAGAGTAAGCTTTGTGTGAGCTTTGTGAGTTCAGTGAGCAATAGAGAGCTGAGAAGAGCATTCCATAGCTTGAGCACTTGTGATTCGCGTCAACAAAGCCATTGGTGCATTTGTTACTCTTGGAGGTTCATCCTCCTAGACGGCTAGGCGTCGCCGGCTAGCTCCCAAGGTGTGGTGAGCAGCGGGAAGTCTGTGAAGGTTGCGCTTCGCCTCCGCAAGGGAAGAAGCAAGCTAGTGGAAGTGAGGAGCGGTTGAAAGAGACCCAACTTGAGTAGGAGGAGTTGAAAAAGACTCCGCCCAAAGAGTTCCTCAACGGAGAGTAGGATCCTTCGTGCTAGGCACGTGGTGGATCCGAACTTCGGTAAAACAAATCTTGTGTCTCTCCATTTACATTTGCATTGCCTCACTTGTGTATTTCTAGCAAAATATTGTGCTTCCGCTTCGATCTACTTGGGTGTGGTTATATTGTGTGCAGGGACTCTATTTATCATATATAGAAGCCACTCCCCAAGTTGTGTTGTGCTAGAAATTGTTTTGCAGCTCGAGGTGGATTTTGGTTCCTCTCTGTGACAGGCGGTCAGACCGCCTGTGACAGGCGGTCAGACCGCCTGTGCCTGGCAGCAAAGCAAAAGAGGGAAGAATTCGAAGAATTTGTTGGTAACGCCTATTCACCCCCCCTCTAGGCGACATCTCGGTCCTTTCAATCCCATTATAGGGTACAGCGTACCGAAGAAGTATACCCCCCTATGAACCGGGAACTTGAAATTATCGATCCACGTACCATGTACCGCGTTCCTCGCACCTTCCGTACCGGGAACATTGTGACTGTGCGCCTACGCAACCAACCGCGCTAAGTAGCAACAAGGCGTATCTCTCGTGTAAGATTGTTGCAACCCATGAGATACGGGTACATTCTTTTGGCGGCAAGCTTTGCTGTGTTTACCGGGAGATGCAAGGCCAACAGGCAACAGCTTGCCGAGGCAACAACCTTAAGCCCGAAGCAAGTTTGACGATCATTCCTTGAGGCTTTGGAATGCCGTTCCACCAGTGTGAACGAGGTAAGCCCATGTGTTGGCTGGCCGCTGGCTCTGTCGAGCTAGGTCCATGCTTGTTCGGTTGTATCCAAGATCTTTCCCATGTGTTGGTAAGTTGGTTGTATCTAATGACTCACTCTTGTAAAATATTTTTATATAGGAGCTGTCTTATTATAATTAAAAAAAGTATATCCAATTTTGTTTGCCAAAAAGGCCCGATATATAGAGAGAGGCCCCTTTCGTATGGGCAGGCTGTGGGCTTTTTAAAAGTGGCCTTTTTGGGCCTTATTTGGAACACATGGGCCTGCTTTGGATTGCGACCTGTGAATTGTGGGCTCGGCAAACAGATGTCCTTACGCCCTCGCAGATGAGAGAGGGATAGCGCACCGGTGGTCGGGCCTTTACACGACGCTAACGGTACGAGCGAAACCGATCCATTCCCATTACCATCCTCTGCTTTTATATCTTTCATTTCAGGCCCTCGTCCCCTCCATCATTCATTCCCGTCGATTTCCCAGCCCCAAGCTTTCCGCCCACCCGAATCCCCCTTTGCTTTTCCGCGGGTAGCGATCTCCGACGCGTGCCCGAGTCTACTCAAACCTCGCCGATGACCAGCAACAGTGACTGACCCCTTTCCATCATCGTGCCAGTTTCCACGGCTCCCCTTTGACAAGTCGTCCACACCTGGTCTGGTCTGGATTTGGTGGATGGGCATGCATGGACTTCACCACGGGAACCTCGCGCGCGGCTTGGCTTACCAATCCACCACTACCTGCATCATTGCCACGGGCTTGGACAATGGGCACGCTTAATTGGCTACTGCGGTGGGTTGGTGAGCTTAAACGCATTGTCAAACGCTCGTTAACTGCCCCCTGCGAGACCTGTGCCGACCCGCGGCCAGGTCACCACCAACCACTAAGGGAAAGATCGCGGCCGTTGTACAACTACTAAACAAGAATTTAGTTTAAATTTTGTGGCATGCAGTCAGCATATGCGACCAAGAAAAGGGATGGGAATTTCGTCATTTGTCAATGCCCTGAGCCTCACAACATCTAGCTTCGGTTGCTTTCATCATTGGAATCCATGCCCCTTTGTTGACGCGCGTCGACGGTATTCAAACTAATAGGGTTCGTGGTTGTTGGGATTTATTATTACCTTTTGAACCGGTAATTTTTTTCTTTAGACATGTACAGGGTTCTTTCTTTTTTTCTTGTGTGCGTGGTTTTGAATTTTGATGGTGGCAGGATGACAGAAATGTACGGCGTCGCGTTTCGTCCTACTAGTTCCCTATCTGCCACCTGACAATGACTCGTCAGAGGATAGGTAGCTGAGCGTTCGTCACATTCTCACCTTCGTTCTTGGCTGTTGCATTGCATCAGCAGTAGTTCAGCTTCAGCACGTTACTCTAACTTTGGGCGTACTCCGTACTGGGTAAGTGCCTAACATGATGATAGAATGTAACACCCTAATTTTGCTCATCACATTAAAATCAATATAGGCAACTAATTTCCTTAGTTTTTATTGTTTTAGGAAATATTAAATTGCAAATTCAAATCTTGGCTCTTAAATATTTAAATATCATTTAAATTAGAGTCAATAAAGTTTTTGTTACATTTATGCTGATTTGCATATATTTTGAATGTTGGTTTGAATTTGAAAAGGTTTGTAAAAGTTTAAACTTAAATGATCAAACCTTCTCTTTTCTCTCTCTTTTCCAGCCCAACCCAATTTCTCTCAGCCGGCCCGGTTTCTTTTCCCGGCCCAGTTCCCGCGCAGCAGCGGCCCAGCCGAACTTCTCTTCCTTCTCTCTCTTCTCTCGCTGACATGTGGGCCCGCCTTGTCAGTGCCGTCTTCAAGCTCGTACCCGAGCTGGACTCGTCGCCGAGTCCGACCGCCGCCCGTCTCCGCGCCGTTTCCCCTTGCGCAAGGCGCGTTCCTCGGCCTTTATAAGCGCCGCCTCGACCCTCTCGTTCCCCTCAACCCAAGCCCGAGTTTCCGCCGCCGCCTTTAGCTTCCGCCGCCGCCGTAAACCCTAGGTAGAGCCGCCGCCGCAATCCGAGTGTTCGAGGCCGCCTTTGTCGCTCTAAGCTCGTCGTCGAGGTTCACGTGGAGGTAAGGAAGCCGCCGAGCTTCTATTCCTTCTCTCTCTCGCCCTCTCGAGTCCTCGTCGCGTCGCCGCCTTGGCCGAGCCGCCAAAGCTCGTCGTGAGCTCTTCCCGTTGCTCAACCCACGTTTAGAACCCCCAAAACGGTTTCTCCACATCCCAAGCTTTCTCCCGAGCCTTGAATCGAAGAAAACCGAGCCTCCTAGCCCTAGTTTCGCCCAACTCCGGCGAGGTTCCGGCGAGGCGCCGCCGCGCGCAGTCGCGCTCGGGTCGCCGGCGTTGCCTTTCGATTTCAGCCGTTCGATTGAGATCCAACGGTCCAGATCGAGTCCGACTCGAGTCAAACCGAGCCTTACCGGCCACTTTTGCAGAAAAGCCCCTCAGTTTTGCAGAAATCAACCCGCAGTCCAAGCCAGTTCAAAAAATATTTAGATCTAGGTCATGTTTCTTTCAGCTTAGCCCCTGATCTTTCTAAAAATCTAACCCGCCGTCCTGTTTGGTCGTTTTACTCAAAAGTCCTTCTGTTTTTATATAAAATTACGTTTTAGGTCCCTGGTTTCTTCTGTTTAGGCCCCTGGAAGGTTAGATTTAGTTCAAAGAAGCCCTTAAACCTTGTTTTAGCCATATCTTGATCGTTTTAAATCCGTTTTGAGTGATTTTTGCGCTCACGCGATCGTCTCCTCATCAAGAATAGTTCTAGATACGTCTTTGCGTCTTTAAAAGTTGTATGGTGTATTGTTTTGCTTTTATTGATTGAATGCTTGTGCGAATCGTGTAGAGAACGGTCCGTTCGAGGGATATCAAGATCAAGATCAAGTCTTCGAGGAGGAACCACCGCAGTACTGTGAGCAAGGCAAGTGGATTTCCCCCTCTGCATACTCTTTTGAACCCATACACATTGCATGATAACAAAGTTTATATTCATGTTCGCAATGCATTAATTTGATGGGTCCTATGTAAGGATGACTAGTCTTTTACACCTAAGCCTTGATACACCGGGTTTACTTTTATGTTGGGTAGCTATGCTAGATGCTCAACCTTGGTTCATGATGGGTTCTATCCAACATTGATGAATATCCTTATCATTATATCTTGTCATGTTAATACAAGATCACCATGCTAATCGGAACATGGAGAACCACCCGGGATTTACCGTACAACCACAATACCATATGGCTCTGGTCTTAGCTGAATAATTAGATGAACTACATGTTGTGTTTGTGCTGCCTGTTGGGTTGTTATTGGTTTGAGGATGTGTTGGTGCGGGGATCGGAAGAGGTTATCTTCTGTTGAAACCGTAAGTGCTGGGAACAAACACACATGTAAGAATTCTTTGTAAAGGCTTCGTAGCGTCCCTATGCAATCACACCTCGGAAGTGTGGTACGTGCTTGGCCGGCACAGCATGGTTGGGTTTAAAGTTATTCGGAGCTTTTACGCGAATTGTGGTGAAAGTGTACAACCTCTGCAGAGTGTAAAACTGTTATAACAGCCGTGTTCGCGGTCATGAACGGCCTGGACCCTCACGTGATTAATCTATCGAAACATGAAATCAAATCATTGCATGCATATATTATTGGTTATGTTATGGTTTATTTTATGCTAATATATGGGGTGGTATATACTTATATCTTAGTAAAAAGTGGCTTGTTAATAAAACTTGACCAACTAAAATGCTGACCGCTGCAAACCAAGCCTTTCCTTGATAGCTTGCATATTTCCCCCACTTGTTGAGTACCAACCATAAGTGTACTCATCCTTGCTTATATTGGATCAGAAGGTAATAATGGAGCGGAGTACCTCAGTGATCTTGATGAGTTCTAGGCGTGTGTTCCACCAGTCAGATGCCTGTGGAGTGCTTCCGGAGTTATCGTCTTTAGTTATCGTGTGAACCAGTTTATTTTGGCCTTCGTGCCTTAGTCGTGAGTGTAATAAATACTTTACTTATCAAATATTCGTTTGAGTACTGTTTCTGTTATACACTCACCGTCTATCATATGTGTGTAATTTAATCCTGGCGCATATATGAGATGTACTCGGTTTTCTTTCTAAAACCGGGTATGACACAGAAGTAGCAGTAGCGTGCCACTCGCCGTACGTACTCCATCATGGATTCATGAAATCTAGCATCCTTATCAGCATGCAGGGCAAAATAGTGGGATATATCAGTCCCTGATGCTAGCTAAAGATGTGGCCACTCTCGACGCTTCGACAGTGAGTATCCTGCAAACGAATCGCCCGTCGCCACGGGAACAGAGGTAGTGGGGGGTGCCGTGGTGGAACCTCTCGTGGTGTCGCGGACCGTCGAATCACGCGACGGCCGGAGAGACATCGCCGCCCTCGATCGAGTCATTGACGTTCCGGGCCCCGGTTTAATTGTCTCGCCGGAGGGGCGAAGCCACATCGATCGGCCGGCCGGCGAGGCCTCGCTCGTCCAACCGGTGGTGCGGTGATGCCGACACCATCAGGCAATCTGGCAGGCCGCGTGTCTGGCGGATGCTCGCCATCTTCGGCTTGGCCCTCGACAAGCTTGACCTCCCCCAACCACGACAAGGTGACACAGACGGCAGTGTGCCATCGATCCAACCCCCGGAGTGGCCATATGGAATTGTTGGGGAAGAAAAAGAATTTTCTCTGAGAAGCGTGTTTTGTGAGTGGAATGAAGAAGCGTGTTTTGTGAGTGGAATGAATAGGAAAGTTGAAGGGAATTGAAAAAAAACTTTTCGGGGAAGCATGTTTTCTGAGAGGGATGAATAGAAAAAGTTGAAAAGATTTTTTTTAAGTAAACATAGCTCCCTGGCGATTTTATGCGGCACGCACGCCGGCATTACGGACTGTACGTGAGGCCTTTTGATCGAACAGCAGCGCCGGTTTACGCCGTCCGTTACTTTGGCAGCAGACCAGCAGTTCGTCTACTTGCATCGCTTCTGCTCGATGCTAAACCTGCTGGGGCAGCATCAGCGTACCGTACCGTCCACGGAGCACGAAGCAGGAAAGACGTGCGTCACGTGCGCACATACCAATCGTTGCAAAGCGCAGCGAAACTTGGCGGTGCGGAGCCATCGCTGGCCATGCCTAATCGCCCCGATCACCATTTCGTCATAGCTATGGCTGCTACCCATCGCTCTTGCTCCCCTAACCCATATCTCCCTGTACAGCTCTCACCTTGCACGATCACGGACCGGACCTACCGAAGTGCTACAGATCTAGTACTCCTGTAATCTGCATACCTGTACTTGGTTTGGTACGGGCCAGCAGAGTGATATTGTTTGACGTGCAGGAAGACCCGCGTGTGTGTGACCGTCCCGTCCCCGAGTCAACTTTCCTGCACGGCTCGCACGCCGTCGTCCACACCACACCGACGCCCGCATATGACTCGCGCCCATTCGAGCTCCACCAACCCCGTGCATGACCGCGGCAGAAACCCACCTATAAATCTCGAACCCCACCAGCCACCACGGCGACCAAACCAACCCACCGCACTCGTCACTGGTCACTGGTAAGTAGCGCGACAGGGCAGCGCAGGTGCAGGCAGCAGAGCCGCATCGGCCATCCGGGCGCCTGCACCAGACCAGAGCAAGCTAGCCATGTCGTCCGGCAAGGAGGTGATCAGCGAGGTGGAGTCGGCGCCACCGACGCCGCGGCCACCGCCGGTGTCCACCCCGCCGTCGCAGATACACTCCCTGTCCCCGTCCCCGCGCGCCGGGCCCGGGCGGTCGCCGCTGCGTGGCATGGCGTCGCCGTTCCGCACGATGGCGTCGCCGCTGCGCGCGATGGCGACGCCGCTGGCGAGCCCCGTCCGGAAGGCGGTGGCCACCGTGAGGGACTGCCTCGAGGAGGTCGGCCACATCACGCGCCTCGCCGACCCGCGCGACGCCTGGCTGCCCATCACCGAGTCACGCAGCGGCAACGCCTACTACGCCGCGTTCCACAACCTCTGCTCCGGCATCGGCTTCCAGGCCCTCGTCCTCCCCGCCGCCTTCGTCTCCCTCGGGTGGTGCGTGCCCGAGTCGTGGCTCATTCACGTGTTTCCTTCGGTATGGCCCGTCGCGACGCCGTGGCTCTCATCACGTAGCTCTTTGGTTCTCGCAGGACGTGGGCGATCATCTGCCTGACCGTGGCGTTCGCGTGGCAGCTCTACACGCTGTGGCTGCTCGTCAGGCTTCACGAGCCCGTCGCGGGTGGCGTCCGTTACAGCCGCTACATGCACCTCGCCACGACCGTTTTCGGTGCGTTCCCTCCTTGAACCCCGTACCTTATTTCCACGTTTTAAAACCGTACTTCACGCGTGAGCGTGAACCCAAGAAATAGGCTGTAATTTTTCTGACTTTCTGTCCCGTTCTCGCGAACGCACGGGTATCTCCATTCTCCAGGCGAGCGATGGGCCAAGTTCCTGGCGTTCCTCCCGTTGCTGTACCTGTCGGCGGGGATCTGCACGGCGCTCATCATCGTGGGCGGCGGGAGCATGAAGATGCTGTTCGGCGTGGCGTGCGGCGAGGCGTGCCTGGCGAGGCCGCTCACCACGGTGGAGTGGTACCTCGTCTTCGTCTGCGCCGCCGTGCTGCTGTCCCAGCTCCCCAACCTCAACTCCATCGCCGGCGTGTCGCTGGTGGGCGCCACCGCCTCCGTCGCCTACTGCACCATGATCTGGGTCGTGTCCGTCGCCAAGGGGAGGGTGGCCGCCGTGTCCTACGACCCCGTCAAGGCCCCCAACGACGTGGACGCCACACTCAGCGTCCTCAATGGCCTCGGGATCATTGCCTTCGCTTTCAGGGGCCACAATGTCGTACTGGAGATCCAGGCAAGTCAAAGAAAATTTCTATCTTGTTCTTTTCACACAGTACCTACCATTTCAGCATTGCTATTGTCCACTTTCATGGTTGAAAAAAAAAGAGGGTGGGTCACTGACTGAGTGTTTTTTCTTTGCAGGGCACCATGCCGTCGACTCTGAAACATCCTTCTCACGTGCCCATGTGGAAGGGCGTTAAGGTCGCCTATGCCATCGTCGCGCTCTGCTTCTACCCCCTCGCTATCGACGGCTTCTGGGCTTATGGAAACCAGGTACTGCACATGACTGACTTGCTGCCACACGTGACTGACTTTCACAGATATTTTCTCAGGCACTGACCTTTGTCTGTGGCACCGTTGCTCGCAGATTCCTCAGAACAGCGGCGGCATCCTGAGCGCCCTGTACGAGTTCCACAGCCGCGACGTGTCCCGGATGGTGCTGGGGATCACCACGATGCTGGTGGTCATCAACTGCCTGACGTCGTTCCAGATCTACGCCATGCCCATGTACGACAACATGGAGGCCGGGTACGTGCACAAGAAGAACCGGCCGTGCCCGTGGTGGCTGCGCTCCGGCTTCCGCGCCTTCTTCGGCGGGGTCAACTTCCTCATCGCCGTCGCGCTGCCGTTCCTGTCGCAGCTCGCCGGGCTCCTGGGAGGGATCTCGCTGCCGGTCACCCTGGCGTACCCGTGCTTCATGTGGGTCGCCATCAAGAAGCCGCGCAGGGGCACGGCGACGTGGAACGTCAACTGGGCCCTGGGGATCGTAGGGATGGGCATAAGCGTCGTGCTCATAGTCGGGAACCTGTGGGGCCTGGTGGAGAAAGGCTTGCGTGTCAAGTTCTTCAAGCCTGACGCCCAGTGAACGCATGTGAAATTGTCATTCACTTCTTGTCATTCACTTCGATTGGAGTCTCTATTCGTAATGAAATATAACGTTTGATGTTGTTTACCTGGCCATTTTTCAAGAAGCGAAATTCTCGAAAGAAAGAAAAATCAAGAAGCGATTTTTTATGAGGATTTGCGTCGCAGGCTCGCAGCCCAACAAACGCCAGACGGCCTCCAATTCCATGCGTCCATGTTCATATGGGACGAGGGACTCCATCGGCATGGGCCTGTAGCCCAAGTTTCACAGCCCAGATCATATTCAGCTTCGTCCTGCTGGACTCGACTGTGTTCTTTTGCCTGCTCTGTAGGAAATTGTACAGAGTCCCCCCTATGTACTCCATCATAAAAGGCCATTAGAGCAGAAACAAATTATACGATGATGAGACCATTCGAGCTCTATATGGTCCATGATTTCAATTTTTCTATCATTTGAGAAGCAAGTATTTCTGTCAATCGGGATGAGGATTGAGAAAGTTGCAGGCAGCTCATGCTATCACTTTTTAATACTTGATCAAATCAATGTATACCATCGTCCGTACTTATTCATTGCCATTCTCAACTGTCACTGTCTGGATCAGTCGCCTTCCATGTTAATACCAACATGGCAACTTCCAAAATAGAAAGTTCCATATGATGGTTGGGCTTCAGGCCTGGACTAACAAGAAAATCCCTTTCAAAATTTATTTTGCATGTACCAACGCCCTATTCATGCTCTTGCTTCAGGCTTCAGATGTTCTTGGATGATTTTAAATAAGAAACTTTCAGAACTATTGCGCTTGAGAAATTTAAGTTATTTGCAAATGTTCATCCGCACAATGTTTTTAGTGGCTCAGCCATCATCCAGAATTCAGAAAAGCAGTCACATCAGCACCCAACTTAACTGAATTCAGGCCTCTAAGCTTATGGCACGACATGCATGTCAACAGCAAGTGCCAGGCTTTCCCCGTTCTATTCTATGCGCGGTTCTATTTGTAGCTAGACTTGTTCTTTGGTGTGGGCCACGAGACACTGGCCTGCAACTGCCTGATGGACTGAAAATCCAAACCTGAACCTTTTGTATTTTCGCACAGGCAATCCAAAGTTGTACTAGTCATGTATAGGACACTTTAGTCTAGCTGCATTTTCTCCCTGTTCCTGGCCTCTGCACCAATGGCAAGCTGCGGCTGCAGAATTGAACTTGGATCTTTGTTCAATAACTGACACTCATGATTGAGAAATACAAGGCTGAGAGGTTAACCCCTTATTTATCAGGGGACAAAAGGAATATTTGGAGTTTTCCTGGGCGACTGATCCAAAGATACTGCCATCATGCCATGCATACAAATATTGTTCTATGCTGTATTTGTGTTGTTTATCAAGTCATCCAGTAGGCAATCCTGTCTCTCATCTTTTTTTCAGGTGATGTCTATATATACTCATATATTGACGCCTCCTTACTAAGGCCACATTGATAGATCGAGCCTGGTCAAGAGCAAGGAAAGCAGAAGGGGACTGCAACCAATGGCCAGCCGTGGCAGAGCATTGTCGCTCGTGGCCCTGTGCTTGTTGCTTGAGCTTGCTCTGCAGGGCGCCGCGGAGCACCTCGTGCCAGCGGTGTTCGTGTTCGGGGACTCCATGGTAGATGTTGGCAACAACAACTTCATTGAGAAATGTGACATAGGCTGCCAAGCCAATTACCCGCCCTTCGGCATTGACTACCTCAACCACAAACCTACCGGCAGGTTTAGCAATGGCTACAACATGGCGGATCAGTTAGGTATGGATGTGCATACCATGCATGTACTACTCACATCTGTCTTGAAATGTCCCCGGTTAATTCAGCAAAGTAGTTTATTTTAAGTCCTGGAGATGAACTTGTTCTCAGAAAGCAGGAAATGGTTCTGACCAGTTTGTTACTGACGGATTCTATACAGCTCAACTTCTTCAATTTGATGAGAGCCCGCCACCTTTCCTCTCCCTGTCGAACGAAAGCCTTAGCACACGGATGAGCACGGGTATCAACTTTGCGTCGGGAGGGTCTGGACTCCTCGATGTTACCGGCAATGGACCAGTGGTACATTGATCACACCTCCTTATAGATTCAAATGCTTTATGTTACCTCTTCTTCTTCTTCTTTTTTTTTTTTGAAGGGAACAGGAGGGGCTCGCCCCTACTGGATATATTAAAAATGAAGGAAAGAAGCCAATTACAAAGAACAAGAGAAAACCAGAAAAGAAAACAGAAAGAAAAGAAGCTAGCTAACCAAAAAGAAGAGTAACTAAAAAGAGAAGACTAGCTTTATGTTTACCTAGTCCGTGTGCTTGGTCGATTGCTAATGTTGACATACGTGCGTGTCGCTGACCTTGGTTTAATTTGTTTCTACAGTGTACGCAAGTATTTTCCATGACTGAGCAGGTCAGGAGCTTCAGGAGCCTCGCTCGAATGTGGGGGCGTGCTGATCTCATATCCAAATCTCTCATTTTCATCAACACTGGCAGCAACGACCTGTTCGAGTACACCGACTGCAAAGGCCACAGGTGTAAGCATAACGACACAGAATTCTTGCAAAGCCTCGTGGCCTCTTACGCGATATTTCTAAAGGTATTTAAAGCTGGTGGCTTTAATTGGCATGCATATTTGTTTCTCTCCGTATTCATTCAGAACTTGCATAGACGGTGACTTTGCTGCACGCGCATGACACATCCGATCCGTTTCTAACTTTCTGTGAGTATGAAATGCTGCAGGATTTGTATGGTGCCGGTGCAAAGAAATTCAGCGTGGTGAGCCCGTCACTGGTGGGGTGCTGCCCTTCACAGAGGGCGCTGGCACATAATCCCAAAAATCACAGGGACGTCGACAACCATGGCTGTTTGGCCTCAGCAAACGACATCTCCCGGCAGCTGTACCCAATGATCGCCTCCATGCTGCACGATCTCAGCCTGGAGTTGCCCGGCATGAATTACTCCCTCGTGGACTCGATCAAGATGGCCGAGTGGGTCTTCAACAACACCGCCACACCTAGTTACAGTAAGCAACATCTATCGCAATTCCTCCCGTAAATATAATTTTTCTTCCTGGAACTGTATTGGTTCTGAAAGTCCAATGTCAATGCGTCGTCTATGTGAAAGACTTCACGGTGCTGGACAGAGCGTGCTGCGGCTCAGGGGTGTTTGGCGCCGACGGGTGCAACTCCTCGGCTCCACTGTGCCAGAACCGCAGCAACTACCTGTTCTGGGATGACTACCATCCGTCTGACGCTGCGTCAGGGATAGCCGCGAAGTTGATATTTGGCGACACTACCGGGCTCTTCGTCCACCCCATCAACGTGCAGCAACTGGTGGAGCTGTAGATGGGACAATGTGTGAAATTGCTTTATCTACAGCAGGAGTGAGGGAAAATATTGAGATGAGCCTGATACGTGTTGTGCGTGATAAATAATGATGAAGATCTTAAACTGAGTTGAGCTGATATGTTTATGCTTATAAAGTTACAAGACTCATTCAATCTGGTAAAGACGGTGAAACTGTGGAACAAACATGTTTGGATGTCTCATAATCCATAGGTAAACGAACGACTGCTGGGTGAGCAGGATTAAGACCATGCTAGTATGACTGGGGTCAGAGAGTCATCATAAATAATTCACATCGGACGCACTGGACATGATAAAGAAGAATGAATTGGTCCCAGATTTACCTTCAACAAGTCACCACTACGACAGACGTGCAGTGTGCCGTGTGCCCAAGGTCCAGATTTACCTTCGACAAGTCACCGCTACGGCAGACGTGCAGTTAGCCCAAAAGCACACGACGAACCCTTTGCCGACGCTAGCACACGACAAAGCTCCGACGATGAACATGTTAGACGGTGAAGGCCTCCTTTGTCGTGTGCTAAAGCTCAGGCGCACGGCAATCTTTCTCGTGTGCCAAAGGTAGCCCCGTCACCTGACGATGCTCAGCGGAGTGGTGACAGCGCGGGAAAGTATGATGACGGCGGCGGTGTCAACACTTTGTCGTGTGCCCCGCCTCCAGCACACGACAAAGAAGGTTGCGTGGGTCTACGGCTAGACGTTCTGGGCTCGATGTCGGGTGTCTTTGCCGTGTGCCAGAGGTGGGGCACATGACAAGTCTAGTCGTGGGCCCACACAACCTTCTTTGCCGTGTGCCAGAGGCAGGGCACACGACAAATAATGTTTGTCGTGTGTTAGGGTCCAGGAACACAGCAAAGGACGGCTTTACCGTGTGTCACTTAGTTTGCATACGACAACCAGCCTCTTTGTCATGTGCTCGACGTTTTGCACACAACAAAGTTTTTACACATGACAAACCACCGTATTTTCAATAATGCACGGTGTAAATGAATCCCACGTCAAAAACCAATTGAACGGCTCGCAAGACTTGTCCTCTTTTACAACCAGGAGCGCACGCTGGGCTCCAATCGCGCAGCAGTTGGAGGTGTCCCACGCCGGGGAGGTTGAGTACTCATGTTCATGCTGCATAGACCGAGCCATAGTATGGTTCACTTTCCGTCCGCAGCTCGGTTCAACGCAGCACTGGAGCTGCCCTCACGTGACATGTACTCATGTTGGCCTACCACCACCTACGTATGCTTACCTGGGAAGCCAAAAGCGAACCATGAGACAACCAAACGTTTTTCATTTTGTGTATAGAGAATCGTCAATCTCACCTTTTCCCATTTCTCGAAATCCTTTTGTTATGCTTTTCAATAACTTTCCAAAGAAGATTATTCAAATGACTCAAAGTATAAAAAAATATATTTTCCCCTTTTGTGATAGTATCGTATCAATATGCTAAATTTAATCAGAAAAAATGACTAAAATAAATCTAAAATTATGTTGATCTATATTGGAATATAAATTCATTCTAAAAGTTTTTTGAGGAAGTTAGCAAGGGAGTCCTCTACCTATTTTTTTTATATAAAAGATGGATATGTACACATGGTTTGCAATCCAGAGCCATTTATCCCAAATTTGTCTTACCTTGCCATTATATTTGTTCTCCGAGCCACACAATAATATTCTTATGTGACAAATTATGTGTCCTAAGACATCAAGTATATATATGCTAGTACGTGGTTCGTATACAAAATATATAAGATAAAAATTAATTGTAAAACATGTATTAGACTATGAAATATACTTATTTGAAGAAACAAAATTAGAAAAAATATTGAAAATAACATAATACAATGGTATATTAAATAAATAAAATTAAGAACTATGATATAATGTAATACACTAATGCATGTTCCGCCACTGTATCTGTATAAGTGTATGTCCAAAAAAAAATTCACCATCCGTCACTACCAAAAACCAAAAATACTAGAAATTGCTGTACCAATGTAGAAACTAGAAAGTCTGGGGAATGGTTTTGGCTTCCAGAAGCTGAGAAGCACCAAGTCCGTGTTCATGAGAGCTCTTTTACAACGCACAATACCACCATATACTAGCGGTTAAAAAGGACTAGTATATAAAGATCCGACGGTCGAGATTAATTGTATACTATACAAAATGGTCCTAGTGATATTGTAGTATTTAAGGGTAGTATAGTAAGCTAGGGGTAATCTAGGAAAGTTATTTAATAGCATTAGTGTAATATATTAAAAAACGAAATAAAATTTATGTATTATGTTACTAATTAGTATTCTTTTATGTTTTCATTATTTTGAATTGATATGATTATATTACCGATTAGAGAGTGAGAATTGTTACCAATTAAAATTATTAAAAATAAATAGGTATAGAGTAAATTACTAAATTATCCTTAACCAATACTTATATACTACTGGACACTAGTATTGTGCGTCGTAAAAGAGCTCTTTCATGAATAATGACCCAAAAGCATTTCCCCGCATAGAGCTGCTGAAATGCGCTTTGGTCGAGACGATTTGAATACTCTTTGTCCTTGGACTTTAGCATTAGTTAACTATACGCTCAATCGCCCAAAGATTCAGTTGCTGATTGTTTATGCCTCAGCTGTCATCCAAAAATCCTGAAAGCAATAATGCCCAGTAACTGAAAAGGATTCCGACCTCAAAGCCTAGGCGTATGGCTTAGCAACCGGCCAATCCTTGCCTGTTCAGGTTCAGCTCTGCGGTGAACTGCTGATGCATTCTGTGACTCGCAAGTGACAACACAATGCCAGCCTTCTGCAACCTCGCGTCGCGGTTCTGGACCTCGAGGCACCGCCGCTTGCAACCGCGAATGGTCTGAAAATCCAACCCTATACGCTGGCACGGATACGACCGCTCCGGCTGTCCATGCTCCCTCTGGCCAATGGCAAGTTGTCATTGCCAACTTGAAGTTATGCGCCCGTTTTTAATCGTCGGTGCAACCGACGAACACGAGGCCGCGATGTTAACCGTTTCTGCATTACAGAAAAAACAGCATATGCTTTGGATTATCTCTACTACTGCGACGAGGGATTCGAAGATCCTGACATTTACGTTTACTGCCGTATTTTTTTATACTCGCTCCATTACGTCACCCGGTAGGAAACCACGTCGTTTTCTCCAAGATGCATGTACATTAGTATATAAACACATGACCCTCACCGACACCTAATAGCCACCTTGGACACGAATTCCAGGCTGCCAGCGTCTCTCTGAAGAAGCAGAGGGATCGGAGCAGGCAGAGGTGCTCCAATGGCCAGCCGCGGCGGAGCACTCGTCCTCGTTGTCCTGTGGTCGCTGCTCGAGCTCGGCGCCGCGAAGACGAAGCCCCTCGTGCCGGCGATGTTCGTGTTCGGTGACTCCCTGGTGGACGTCGGCAACAACAACCAACTGGCCAAGTGCAACGTCACATGCCAGGCCAACTACCAGCCCTTCGGCGTCGACTACCCCCCCTGCCACTCACCCACTGGCCGGTTCAGCAATGGCTACAACTTGGCAGACCAGCTAGGTAACACAACTACACATCATATCATATCTGCTGTTGAACATGTTTTTGCGGCTTGAAACTGTTTTTTGCTGTTAACGAGAACGAGTTGGAATGTGATCACTGACCAAGAATTGTTGCCGGTGATCATCGACGAACAGCTCAGCTGCTGGGCTTTGCCGAGAGCCCACCGGCGTTCCTCTCCCCGTCGAACGTGAGCGCCTCCCGGCGGACGAGCACGGGCATCAACTTCGCGTCAGGAGGGTCGGGGCTCCTCCCTACGACCGGCAGCCAATTTGTACGCGCTCGTGCACGCGCTTGCTTGTTGATCGATGCCCACACACACCCGTGTGTTTACCCTGGTTCTGTTCTGTGTGTGCAGTGCGGCGAGGTGTTTACCATGGCCGAGCAGGTCGGCAACTTCACGAGCCTCGTTCGAAGCTCTGGAAGAAAAGACAGGACGGCGGCTGATCTCGTCTCCGAGTCTCTCATCTTCATCAGCGTCGGCAGCAACGACCTGTTCGAGTACGCTGACTACATCACGAAAGCTAACATCAGTAGCTCTAACCGTAACGACACGGAATACTTGCAAGGGCTCATCGCCTCTTACACGAGCTACATCAAGGTATAAAAATATGTTTTAGTAATTGTGACTCTCAAAAAATGCATCGTTTCTGACTGAACGTGAAATGCTGCTGCTACAAACGTGCAGGCCCTGTACGCCGCCGGGGCGACGAAATTCGGCGTCCTGAGCCCATCGCTGGTCGGGTGCTGCCCGTTGCAGAGGGCGTTAGCGAAGGAGTTCAACGTTAGCGACCAGTCCGGTTGCCTCGGCGTGGCGAACAACCTCTCCCAGCAGCTGTACCCTATGATCGCCTCCATGCTGCAGGACCTCAGCCTGGAGCTGCCCGACATGAGCTACTCCCTCGGCGACGCCATCGGGATGGCAGGATTCGTCTTCAAAAACACCAGTAATCCACCTAAACTAATTCTCTTCCTGACATTTAGTCCTCATTATTAGGATTTTATTATGGCAAGGCATTTTAGAATCTTGCGATGTGAAATTTTATTGCCCATGAATCTCTGACACCGATGCTCATTTCTGCTGCGTAGACTTGACGTTCGACCATGCGTGCTGCGGCTCGGGGGATTTCGGGGAGAACGTGTGCAACTCGTCGGCTCCCATGTGCCAGAACCGGAGCAGCTTCTTCTTCTGGGACAGGTTCCACCCCACCGACGCCGTGTCGGCGATCACCGCGAATGAGCTCTTCCAAGGCCCCGCCGGGCGTTTCGTCCACCCGATCAACGTGCACCAGCTGGTGGCGCCGTAACCATGAGCAAAATTTGGCTGTGACATGTGAATGCACATGACTCGATGATACTGTAATAATACCAATAATTCAGTAATAAGTGGCGGTGTTTGTGTGTATGTGTGACAATTAGGAGATTGATTGGAAAGGGCTATAGAGATTGTTGTGCGCCTCCAGAAGGCTATCCTGGCGGCCGCGTTTGTGAGTTGTGACCGAAGATTCCTAAATGCATTGACGACACCTGGTCATCTGTTGCTTGTCATGTTTGTCCCAAACAAAATACTTGGGTATATATATAGATCTCGTACGAATGATAATGACTGCATTGTGGTGCTCTTCCTGTATTATTAAACCCTTGTGCGCCACCATTAGTCCTTTTCTTCTTATATTATAGGTAAGAAACAAAGGGTGAATAATAATAGGCAATATGGTCCTCAAAAGTTTTCTCATGTTTACATAAAGCGATCAAGGGGCGGAAAAGAGATAAAAGGAGGATTGGCTAGCATTAGCTGTTGCTGCCTATTGGCTGATGGCCTGTTCGGCTGGCTGGTTTCCAGCCCAGCCTGGCTGGTTCTGGTGGCAATTGAGAGGCTGACTGGTGGGCCCAGACGATCAGTCCAGCCACTCCAGCCAATCAGCCCAGCCAGATATGCTCATCCGAACAGGCCCTGAGAATGCAACAAGTGGCACACAGTCACAGTCACACCCTGCTGGGAAAGAACGGAGAACACATATGGTGTTACCGTCCTTTCCATTGTTACAATGTTACCAAGAAACAACAACCGTTCAGGTGCAAATGAAGGGACGAGATGGCACGCTGCTGAGTAATAATATGATGTTCCTTTACACAAAAAAAACTAAATTCTTTCCCTAATAATGGTACATTTTTGTATTGTGTTCCTTGAGTTATTTGTATTTCACTTTAGCACCTTTTTAGCAATCTCTTCTCCTTCATCTGGTCCCCAATTACGGGACGCTGAGGACTCCTTGTGCTGGCTGAAGCAAAAACATTAGATGGTTTCCTCCTCCGCCCTTGTTTTGGTGCTCTCCCCGCTAGGGTTTTCTGCTACCAGTCTCTTCGATAGCCGAAACTAACATCGATAAAATTATTTTTATAAATAATTGACTTAAAATACATCAAATTCAACTTCTCCTCGTATCAAAGAGGAAGTATGAAAGAATGAGGAATAAGAATGAGAGAGGAGTGCAAATGGTCTGTAGCTGTATAGCCTAGTGATTACAAGAGCCTCGATAGGACCCAGGGGTCTTGGTCTCAACTCTTTGTGGGAGCAAATTTTCTTGGATTTAACGGCGTTGTACTTTTAGTGGTAGGCGAGATGTTCCTGTTGACAGCGAGTCACCTGTGGTGACTTCGAAGGTGCCATAGGGGTAGGTAAGGTTTGCGTGCATATGTATTGTGAGTGTCTTCGTTGTACTACATAATTCACATGAGATGGCCGTGAATGAGAATGGGATCAAGAAAGGACAAAAAGGATGGGATGGGTAAAGAGCTTACCTTTAAGAGCCCAGGAGTAATCCCAAAATCATCTAAAAGCTGGCAAAAATCGCTCCCAATTTGCCAGCTGTTGTCTGTGTGTACGGGCAACAACTCGCAAGCTATAATAATGAACGAGCTTTATTGATGTCCATTACCACTTTCATGTTATTGCTAACGGGTCCGCATAGCTTAACCACAAGTATTCCGTGAAATATTGGGGATGTTCGGCTGGCTGCTGCTGGGCTGCGCTGCAGCTGTTTAGCACATGCAAAGCAGCGGCGGCAGCAACAGCACAGGCAAAGCAGCAGCAGAACCGCAGCAGTCCAGCGAACACGGCCATTGCTGCTCCAATATGAGCCCCAAACTAATTAGGGAATCACCAAAGCACAAGAATCCCAAGAGAATTAAGCACATCATTTAGGAACACGCAGGAACCCAAACAAATTTACTACACCGCTTCACTTATTTCATATTCATCTTTGGAGTATCAAACTAAACATAACGTGTGCCAGGTGACCACTTCAACTTGACCATCATCGAATTCTCTTTCCTGGCTTCTAATTCCACGGGTGAATTCTAAACTGAATTTCAAATGCTTGTCCTCCTCTTGGTTGTCACAGGTTGTGGTTACTGTCAGGTCCACATCTACGTGGAGTTGGAGCTCCCAGCTATATGGCAAGGCAATCACAGGTGGACTAAGTGGAAGAACCGACGTGGAGCCAGAGGGAACGGGCCATTTCCTCGATCGTGGACAGCTGAAGAGGTGGACACTATGGTTCCCATAGTCAGGGGCTCTCACCTTGATATTGCCACACACGGCGCGGCTTCTAGAGCCAAGGTCATTGAGCTTTAACCTGACCTCGACATTCATCTCGAGGGCATTGGGAATCACCAAGTATGTGACCTCCAACTTGCGGCCGGGGCCTGCCCAGATGGTTTTTGTGTATTCTTCAGGATCTTCGTCGGGGTCAGCAGCATCCCACCCCTGTTGGATGGGAGGACCCTCATCACCCGTAACTTCCAAGCCAAAGGCGGCGTAAGCCATGAGCATAAGACGGGGTCCCATGGGCACCAAATCGACCATTCCTTCCTGCATGTGCAAGCATAAACGTGATGAAGAGTTTTAATTTACGACAATACATATCAGTATATATGTACGAGACATAGAGCATATATATATATATACCTCCTGTACTTCCCCCTCGCTCCGTACATAGATGCACCGTGTTGTGTGCCAGTCATAGCCGAAGATTGTGCTGATAGGGAAGTTTGCACGAATGGCCAACACCTGCACCCCGCGCCCAGTACTCAAAATTTCATCAAAGCTATCCTCTGAACCACTCTCACAATCCTCTGAGAGAGCCGTGGAATCATCCTCGCCGCCACCGTTGTGATCCTCCAAGGCTGCTGCATCACTGTCCACACCACTGGTGTTGCCATCCTCAGGACCACCCTCACAATCCCCAGGGACAGCTGTGGCATCACCCTCGTCGTTGGTAGTGTCATCAACAACACATCCATCAGACTTGTTCAGTGTGTTTCCACACATGTTTGAATCCCACACCTTACCCATCAGCTATGGGTGGGCCTACCCTAATCCGACCTGGCAGCCGACGGAGAAGATGTCGAGGCGAGGAGAAGGGGAATTGGAGACGGCCAAGGGCGGCGGCCAGCGGGCGGACAAGGGCGGCGGCCAGCGGGCGAGTCGGTCGCGGCGTGTAGGCTCTGGGCCTGTTGGGCTATTTATGCAAGGAAGGCGCCGCGTGGGGGCTCTGGGCTGGTTGGGAAGCGGATACGTATACGCGTGAGTATTTTTTTTCCTATTTTTTAGTCCAAATAAGGAAGGACACACACACGATCGTGGGCCTGGCACAAAAAAAAAAAGACACGGTCGTGGGTCGTGGCCCGTTTAAGCCGCTTCCAGTCCCAGCCCATCTGCTCTGCTCGCCCGCCGCCTCGGTGTCTCTCCCGTCCCCGTTCCAGTCCCCGCGCCGCCGCCGGCTCCTCGGGCCTCGCCGCGCGCCTGTTCCGGCGGCAGGGAGTTACTGAAACGAGATTAAGCATAACCTGGGGTCGACTGCCTTGCTCTCAGCGGCCCGTGTCACAGGCCGGAGCTGAGGGGATTAGCTAGGATTCAACCCTCCATGGCCGCCACCAATGCGTCGGCCGAGGCGGAGGCACGGAGCATATTTGAACGCGCCGCGGAGTCCTCCTTCCCGCCGCTACACGCCGTCCACCATCTCCTCTCCGTCGGGGTACGGCTGCTCTTACCTGCTCAAGTGAAGTGGTGTTGTCTTGCTCATTGGTCGATACTTGATCCTCCACAATTTGATTTTACATCTGCTCGAGCCCATTAGATTCATGGAATAGTTTTAAATATGATTTCGTATTGCTTTGATCACTGGTCTTATAGCTTCTCCTGTGCTAGAAGAGCATTTAGCACTAGCAATGTCAGTGGTGTGGCCTGTTTCCATTTTCTATTCTGACTGCCGTTTGTTCAGTAGAGAGCATCGCTATGTTTCCTGTGCCTCTAGTAAGCATGCTTGGGAGGTTTAATATTGAGCATTTTTGGTAAACCCCTCTCGTGTTTATTCATCACGGTACGTTCTACCCGCTGATGCTGTATTCATAGTTGAATAAACATGCTGAACACTCTGTTGTAATGCAGGCCTGTGTACGCTGCATCCTACGCCTGCTCGGAGCCTATAGCAGTGCCTGCTCATGTGCATCTCTTACGTCATCAGCTTTGCATTCTTTCCTTGAGGAGCATGACGATTCCATAAAAGGAGGTTCTTGTTCATGCCTGTCCGCTGATGATTCGTACTGCTCTGTCTGCTTGGGAGTATTGCTGCCAGCTTGGCATCAGGATGAACGTCTAGAAACACCCCATACTGACATCTCTTCAATGATATCTGGAGTAGTGCAAAAGGAGGGATACCAAGTTGATGAGTTCTCTCTAGAAATTTCACTGCCACCAGTGATTGCCGCTAATGAGCGTGCAGTTAGGTATCCATCTCTACTTTACAGCATCACCCTCAGTTATCCTCACTTTTTATTGGTTACTCATGGCAATGTCATTATGTTGATCATGTTAAACATTGTGTTAGTGTTCACGGAATCAATCTATAGTGGGTACTTGATACAATCATATATTGTAGAGAGATGCAATCACAACTTTGTTTAACGAGCGAAAGTTTCATAGCACTGGGCCATATTTAGTATTCAACTCTTAATGGATGGTAATATCAACTCATGCATTTTCTATTTCGGATTCACATGTGACTGTGCTGTATAACTTTCCAATGTTTTTCATGTATGAAACATGTGGCACTGCGTCAATGTTTGTATAACATGTTGACTTTTATCTGAACAGATTGTACATGAAACAAAAATTTGGCAATGAGAATTGGTTGGAGGACAAAATGTTTCCACAACAAATAATATCAGTGAAGGAAGCCTTGCGACTTTTGATGGTACCAACACTCGAGAAACAGATGGTTAGTGTTTCCATGACTGCACTGTAGTACCATGTTCTAAAATTAACAGTTGCTTGTTTGCTGACCTCAAAGTGTTGACTGAATTGGTGCAGAATGCCAAACATGGGAATGGTTCATTTAGAATTCGCTTAACATATACTCATGATGATGCTTCACAAAAGCTTCATAGTTTATTGCCGAATGAGCACAGCCGTAAAAGGAAAACAGGTTTCATCATACTGCCGCACATCTTCCAGCACAGTACTTCATTGTACTTAAAAAGTAAGGCATATCAAATCCAACCGATGATTTTTATGCTATTGCAGATCTAAGAAATGGAAGCGATACTTCAAGTGAGGCTCATAAAAGGAATTCAGCAGATGGTAATAATAAACAAATAAGTGAATCAGATTCATTCATCTACAAGACTCTTGAGGGCATCAAAGATCAAGAATTCTGTAATTTAATTCAATTGCCTCCTGAAAAGGTGATTACTCTCTGACTATTATATTGATTTGTTATAGAAAATTGGAAAACATTTGCATAAACTATTTGATCACTTCAGGTGTCCAAACCCTGCCATCTTATGATATCATGCATGAGATCACCTATATATATAGGTGGAAGATATTTGAAGGTGTGCACAGTTAATCCTTTATCCAACTCGCATCATAATTAATAGCATATATATTTTTTTATCTCACCAGGTTCCTGTTCCCTAATTATACTATTCTTCATTGTCAGCTTTCAAGGAATGTCAGTCAGTCATGTTGGATAATAGATGATGAGAGAATGGGGGAAGCCTCAGTTGAGGTAAGCTTGTCTCTTCCTCTCCCTCCAAGAAAGAGTGCTAGTCCTAACCATCACTGTAACCTTTGTAGGAGATAATTGGGGAGAATGTCCGTGCCATTTGCAGAGGGGATGGCTGCAAGTTCCATGCTGCTGGAAGAGAAGACATTGATGTAATGTTATGATCTGGATTCTGGAACTGTGCCTGTTGATACTTGCAATGCTGAACATATCATATATGCAGGTACGGATGCTTGGATCTGGTCGTCCATTTCTAGTGGAACTATTGAATGTTCGTTCAATCCCATCTGAAATTGAAGTTCAACAAATTGAAGACAGAATTAACAGCTCTGAAAAGAAATATGTAAGAGCTGAATTCTGATTCCTGACATTAAATCAAATTTCTGGAGGGTGCACAAACTGATGCATTTGGATAATTGGATTCAACATGATTTGCTCATATTTCATCATGTTGTAGGTCAGAGTTCGAAATCTCAAGTTGGTAGGAAATGAAATATGGACAATGATGCGTGAAGGAGAAGCAGAGAAACAGGTACTACATGCAACTGAAGACAGTATCATTTACTCGTTGTGCTCAATGATGCTGCTAGATTTTGTTACTGGTTTCCCTTCAATCTCCTGTTTTTTCCTGCTACGCTGCATTACCACCTCAATTTCTGAATCTATTCATTGCCCTGCTGAATAAGACTTATTTTACTATACATGCACAGAAGCAATATGCTGCGCTTATATGGACTTCTCGTGAATTGGCGGAAAATGATCTACATAATATATCTGTTACAAAGGATATGGTATGCCCAAATCTGTGAAGTAGTCAATTGTGTTGATTGATGGTATTCTGTAATTGCTTTGTTTGATTAAATTTGTTTCATAATATTTGACATTATTATTGTGCCTCCATTGTAGGAAATTGTACAGAAGACCCCAATAAGAGTTCTTCATCGTAGAAGCCCATTGGAGCGGAAACGTATTATACACTGGTGAGCCCCAACTTTTTGTAGTTCACTAATTAAAATTTAGCATTATCTGATAAGTAGTATTTTCCATCAGGATGGAGATTGAGAAAGTCGAAGGCAGCTCAAACTATTACTTGCTGCATCTATGCACACAGGTAAGTCATGAAAACCCTCTTGCCATTTTCTATAGCTAATTTCGCTGTATATCATTATCATTTGTGGCCATATGTAGTTTTTTTCTTTCTGCAAATTAAGATGGGTTAGAAAATGTTCTAGAGGATCGATTCTCGCTAGGAGAATACATAAAAAGTAAGGCCTAAACGTTTAGTGTTCTGTTTGCTCTTTCTCTTAATCCACTGTTATATGCTCATAGGCTGGAACATACATCAAGGAATTTGTACACGGTGATCTTGGACGCACGCACCCCAGGTATCTTTTTTTTTACTTGTCATTTGCCAACTATCAGATATATGGTGGTCTACTGTCTTTTTATCATGGAATAAATAATAGTAATAATTATTATCTTTTCGATTGTCTTTCGATTGCAGTATTGGAGCCATATTAGGGTGCAGAGCTGAGATTTTGCAACTCGATGTCACTGATGTTAAGATGGACTTCCTCCAGTAGACCATGCTCAATTAGCACAGCTGGTTCGCGCTTGTGCGCCTGCGGCAGGTCAACAGGTCGCCACCACTGTAGTCTGCAGGTGATGAGGCATTGGCAAGCATAGGATCGGAGAAAATCAAGGTCGATTATATTTGTTTACTACATTGTCAAGAAAATCAAGATGTTACCCGTGTTCTGTTCTACAATGGAATTATATATATACACATGTGCTCGTCACCCATAATGCTGTTAAATTGGGCAATCACATCTGATAATCTCGAAATAAGCAGACCATAAACTCTCGAGATAAACGGATTAGCAAGGGGTTGTCTCAAACTCTATGGCACACCATGGTTCAGGCCACTGAAATTTACATTGGCAATCACATTTTATGATATCCAAATCGGTAAATTGCATCATGCTTGCAAGCGACAAGCCGACAATAGAACAATGGTTGAACTTTCTCTTAAGCTATATTATATACAATGGACTGGTAACGTGCATACAATGGTTGATGTGACACTCTTGCAAGCGACAATAGAATCACATTATGCATAAGAGAAAGATTCCAAATAAGTGTTGCCTCTATAACTGAATGACATCATGGTTCAGCCCATTCACCAATTTGTTCACAACTCAAAAGAACTCTTAAACCCGGGCTTGTTTGGGGTACCTCAACTATATGAAGCACAAAAAGATAACTGAACAAAATCTTAAATCAATATACATTGCAGCAATTTGTGATTATTAGTCAAGAAACAGAAAATCTGCCAGGTTCACTCTCTGCTTCGCATTCGGTCCTGCTTGGGGATTGGTCTCCAATAAGCCATATTAGAATGAGCCCACAATAGTCACAGATATTGAAGATTCCCTCAAATTACTCAGGTGGTTCAGTAGGAATGCAACATCACTCAGCAGCCTGCACATAAATGTTTGCTTGAGGATTAGAACTCAGAAATACATGATTTTAAACACATCATATTATTATATGCATAGCCATTTCTACTCCTGGAGTCTGACATGAAACAAAGTTATCACTTGTAAAAACTTAGCTATCACTGCATGATTATATAGCTTTTGTGTAAGTATGCTCCCACACCTCTATAGACGTTTTCATACTGTGGACCAGAATCAGTGACAATTTCAATTTCAATTTACATGTCCTGATGCTGATGATGGACATGTTAGCATAAATCAGATATCTAAAAATGGCCTAGAACGAAGGGAAAAACATGTCCAGAAGCTGGGGTAAAAATCTTATGTAAGCAAACCTGGTTAAGAGGATTGTCTGGAGACTTCTTCCATAGTTTCCATATCATGTCTTTGTACTGATGCAGTGTTAGGCCCGGCTTTTCTTCCTTTAGCTTGGGGAGTTCTGCCTCTTCAAATGCCTGTCATACAGATTGTTTCAAACACATTTCAGCACCAAATGTCATATCAAACAATAGTTGAATTACATGACTACTACTGAATTTGGAAAAAAAAAAATAATCACATCAGGATTGAATTTTTTAAACATGACGGTGGCACACTGCCTTCAAAACCAAGTCAGATGATAAACAATACATCACAGGCGATTTTAACTTTGACAATTGCACACACAGAAGTCAGATGAACCAAATACTGCCTTTTATTACCTAAATTGGCTATTCGATGGTTGAATTAGAGAACAGTTTCATTTTCCGACATTCCTAGTATATCAGATTCCTATTTCGTCAGTGATTGTAAGTTTACAAAGTTTCCCGTAGCTGGAAAGAATTTAGAGTAGAGTGGGGAAAAGACAAATTTTGGTCAAATTATTATACCTTGAAGGAGGATTTGAGTCGCCGCTCAGGATGCTTGTCAGCGGGCAGTGCCGCCTGCGGATCGACGACCGACATCCGCGCGATGGCCTCCTCGACCGACCTGGCCTCGATGATGGAGTCGTCCCTATTGGTGTTGGCGACGAGGACGACGCGCTCGTACTCCTCCTCCTCGGCCATCCGGGCGGCCCGCTTCTTGGCCGCCTCGGCCTCCCGCTCGAGGCGGAGCCTCTCCTCCTCGCGGATGCGCGCGAGCTCGGCCTCGGTGACCTTGGGCGGCGGGGCCGCGACGCGGATCGCCTTGCGCGCGGCGGCCTTGGACGGCGCCGAGGCGGATGCGGCGACCGCCGCCGCCTCGGCCTCCGCGAGGCGGCGGTTCTCGGCCTTGCGCGCGGCGGCCTCGGCGCGCTTCTCGGCGTCCTCCTCCCGGCGGCGCGCGGCGCGGGACTTGGGTCCCTCGGCCTCGGCCCAGTACTGCTCCTCCTTGGCGCGCTCCTGGCGGTCCCGGCGGTCGGTCTCCGCGGCGGATCGCCGCTCGCGGGCCGCCTCCGCCTTGGAGTTGACGCCCATCTTTTTCGGCATCGCGTCCCCCGCGTGCGTCGGCTAGCGGCGCGGCGGCGTGGGAGAGGGGAGGCGGTGGGATTTCCTGAGGCAGCTGCAATCTGGGCTCCGGCACGCGGCTGTGGGCGCCTAGGCAGGGTGAGGTGTCTTGGCTGGAGAAATTTTGGTCGGCGGCGTGGTGGGGAGTCCGGGTAGGGCACGCGTTCGAGAAGCTTCTGTACGCGGGCGATGACGAATCAGGTGTGGATGCACCAGTTGCACACGAAACGCCACGTCTCCCTTTGCTGGGCACTTAGCTCAGCGGTAAATGGTTTTAGCTCGTACAATTTGGGTAGACCAGGCATATCCTAGAATTCTCTTCTTGGCGGTTAATCCTCAAATTTTTCTTTTGGACTAAATTTCATCCCTCCCCGTGTCCCATATCATATCGTGTTGTCATACCACATGAGAAAAAGGTCATCTTAGATTATAAGCATGGGTAATAATACAATTAGCCCTCCTTGTTTATTCTCCGTTGGTCCATCTTCGGAAATGTTTCTCTTATATTTTTATATCAAAGAGTCCACGTTTTGTTTGTTCAATGAATACGCAGACCGAATGTTTAGACTGTTTTATTTTCAAGGTAATTAAGCTCTCTTTATATTTGCTCTTTTTTCCCTTTTTACCTTTGCTTGACGTTCTGCAAAAGCAGAAGGGCTTTGTTTTGGACGGGCTACACGACTGTCGTCTGCCACGACGTCGCCGGCTTGGAGAGCCAAACGAAGCGTTCAAAACAGCAACGTGAAGTTTACGTAAGTACTCCACGTATGTATGTATGTACGCAACGTAGCCATAGCAACACTGCCGGTTTCACAGTACAGCACGTTTTGAGTTATGACGTCATCAATACCAGTTCAATCGAGTAAAAACTAGCAGCAGCCGCGGTATCTGTCGATTCCACTCGGGCCAAGCTCCCTGTCAAAGTGTCAACTTCGCGCGGCAAGGATCAAGGGCTCAAAAGGCTCAGTCGATCCAGGACACGCCCATCACCTTCGCCGCGAACGCGTACCGGTCCGCCGCCTCGTCGATCTGCAATGCATAAACGTAGCAGTTCAGGTCTCAGGCAAAAGTTGACACGAGCGAGCACGAAACGTGGCGCCGGAGGCGCGCGAGAGATTCAGAGAGCTTACGATCTTCTGCGTGGGGCGTCCGCAGCCATGGCCGCTCTTGCGCTCGATCCGGGCGATGATGGGGTTCGTCTGCGGGCTGCCCTCGGCGCCCGCGCGCAGGACGTGCTGCATCGTCTGCCGGATCGGGATGGAGTTAGTGAGACGGGGAACAAAACAAAAGCCTTCCTCTCTTTCCTCTATTGGAAGAACAAGTGATCGAACACGTACCGCAAGGAACTTGAGCGTGTGTGACGGCACCACGCGGTCGTCGTGGTCCGCCGTCAGGAGCATCGTCGGAGGGTACTGTCCGGCGGCGCCCCAGCCGCGGTGGTGGCGGGGGTCGTCGTCGTCGCCCTTCTCCCACGGCCGCCGCACGTTGTGGAGGGGAGAATACCTGCGTGATTGGTACATTCAGGCATTCATCAGTGAGCAAGAACACGGAAGTCAAAGCTAAGTTCGCCCGACGTTCAGAGAACTGTCCTACATACTTGATGAGCCAGTGGAAGTCTTCCTCGTTCTCCGAACACCCAAAGTCACACGTCCACGCGCGGCCTGTGATGCATCATGCAGAGGAGCGCACACACCCCATGAGATGTCACGATTATGCAGCGAAGAAACTAGTTTGAAACCAGCTATGGGTTTTCAGTAACAGAGGCGGAACGAGCGAACCTATGGTGAACTTGTGGAACCGAAGCATGTCCATCACCCCCACGTGAGCCAGGGCACACCCGAACAGATCAGGCCGCTGCAATAATGCAATGCAACCACAATTTCAAGCCGCTGCGCATTAATTTCTCTGCACCAAACCATGAACACGAAGAGCTTGCTGATCGGCACAACGCGCCACGGAAGAGAAGACTGACCTGGTTCAGGCAGGCAGCGACGAGGAGCCCCCCGTTGCTGGCGCCCTCGATGCACAGCCTCGCCGGGTTGGTGTACCCCGCGGAGAGGAGGAACTCGCCGGCGGCGATGAAGTCGTCGAAGCAGTTGTGCTTGTTCGCCAGCGACCCGGCCCTGTGCCACTCCTCGCCGTACTCCCCGCCGCCCCTGATGTTGGCGACGCACGTCACGAACCCCAGGTGCCTCATGAGGACCACGCGGGCCACGCTGAACTGCGGCGTCACGCTCATGCCGAACCCGCCGTAGCCGAACAGCAGCGCCGGGTGTGATCCGTTCAGGTTCAGGTTCTTCTTGCAGATTATGAACATTGGGATCTTGGTTCCGTCCTTGCTTGGATAAAACACCTGAACAAAACACCACCAGATAGAGGATGTTCAGGTCGTTCAGACAAGAAATTTTTTTTCTTGACAGATTTTTCAGGTCGGGACATTTCACCTGCTTTGCTTCAAACTCGTTGCGATCAAACCCAGGGACTGAAATCTCTCTGTACACGTTCATCTCCGGGACCTCAGTGCTGACATCGCACCTATAGATGAGTCCTGGAGTAAGGAAGCTGGCAAACTCGATGAACACCTCGGAATCCACTCGTCTGCCGGTGATCCCATTGACAGTGCCGATGTCAATGGGTATGTTATGAAGCAGCTCCCCAGTAACTAAGCTCCTCATCTGCAGGACATACTTGACATCCGACAAGTAGTTCACCAGGAGCTTGTCACCATGGACGGCGCAGGCCGATTCAAGGACCGCCTTCTCGTCTTCAGGAAGAACATCTGTCCATGATTCTGGCTCGTCGACGTTAACCCTCGATAGTTTGTACCTCGGAGCGTCTTTGTTAGTGAGAAATGTGAACTCGGTGCCGTCGTTGGCGATGAGGCTGTAACACGCCTCGAACTTGTCCACGAGCTTAACGAACGGGAGCATGCCATGCGTGCCCTTCATGCCTTCCATACCATGAGGAAGGGCTGAGAGATCGCAGTAGTACAGCTTGTTCACTGGATCTGAAGTTTCTGAAACTGACAGAATCACATACTGCCACAAAGGAACAACAGATATCACATTAGAGCAAGTATAATAAGGACAACTTTAGTATATAATTTGTTAGCCTTTATCGAGAGAGAACATGTCAGCAGGTGTCGAGATAGTACAGAACGCTCCAGTGTATTGCACCGCATCAACTTGCTAAGGGTGGGTCCATTGGAAATAAACTATACTTCTTTTCTTACTTCCCATCCCATCAGCGGTTGGTGCACAGAGCAACCAATTGAGCAGAGCACGGATGAAATAATATTTTATTGATTGCACCGGGTGCTCAACTTTGCACCCGGGTCTAGCCTAGCACCGGCGACAAAATGCGCTCCAGTGTATTGCACCGCATAAATCTGTTTCTCTCTCATGCTAGCACAACCTAAGAATGTACGCTGGAGCTGCCCTAAGCCTACATCAGTCGACGCAATGCTTGGACATGTGAGCAAAAACTGACGTGGGGGAGAGAGAAAACTAGAGGGAGAGAAAATCGGGCGACTGGCGAGACGCCGACTCAGAGCGGGGTCGTGGTATTTTTTAGCTTTGTTTCTTTGCATGTCCACTGCCATGGCTCCACGTCTCAACTAAGTTTGCAAAGTGCATTTAAAAATTGAGGGGCCCGCCACCCACTAACTCAGGCGCTCGGTGAGCTGGAGGCCCAGACGCCGGCGTGCCGCCGTAGCTATTAGTCCTGCTCTTAGGATTCAGGAGTACCTCGCTGCTGTCAATGCTTAGAAAGACAGGGTAGGTGAAGAACTTTATACGGAAACAAAAAAGCGACCAACATATACCTTGCCGTCTTCAGTGACTTCAGGGATGTATATGTACTTTGGATGATCAGGGTCTCTCCAGCACAACACGTCTTGGGACTGATCTGTTCCAAGGAAATGGTAGTAGACTTCGTGGTTGAGGTTGACGTCTGTCTTGATCCCAGAATCCAGTACTTGTCCATCCCTGCTCAACACAGCATCGACATTGCCAAACTGAAGCCTGAAACAGAGTTGCCATTTCTTCAAAAACAAATGCAAATCTCGGCACTAACCTTGGAGCCGGAAAGCGCGAGTAGAAGAACCCCAGCCCGTCACAAGTCCACGCGATGCGCGAGAATTTCACCTGCGCCGTACATTTATACACGGAACATGCCATTCAGTCACGATCAGCTAGCTATTCAGCTGAAACTCTCAACAGAGAGCTCGTATATGTTCAGAGGCTTCAGATGCTCACCCAGGACAGTGTGTCCGGAAGGTGCTCCCTGTCGCTTACGCGCATGACCCTGATGGTGACCCAATCGCTGCCGCTGGCGCTGGTGCCGTAGGCGAGGTGGTCGCCGGCGTCGCTGATGCCGACCATGCCGAGCGACACGGTGCCGTCCTCGCTGAAGGCGTTGGGGTCCAGCAGCACGGAGGGGTCGCCGCCGTCCAGCCCGTGGTGCACGTAGAGGGCGCCGTGCGGCCGGAGCCCCGGGTTGTGGAAGTAGAAGTAGTTGCCCCCGCGCTTGAAGGGCGCGCGGAAGCGCGGGTGGTCGAAGAGCGCCGTGAGCTGCCCGCGCAGGCGACCGCGGTGGCCGCAGGCAGACAGCACGGCGTCCGCCACCGACGCCTGCGCGTCCACGAACTCCTTCACCTCCTCCAAATCCAGCTGCTCCATCCTGTTCGATTGTTCATCGGGGACGGTAGATTAAGTTGGACCAGGATTCATTGCCTTTGCTTCTTAAAGGCACAACGTGCCTTTCCCTATTGGATCCACCGTTGGCTATGGCATCCAAGGGACAGCAGAGCATACAGGCTAATCGTCAGTGAGGGGGTCTTTGGCTGAAGACGCAATGGCTGATGGGGCTGTCCTAAACTGCAGGGACTATCCAGATTGTTGTATGCTTTAGATAATAGACTTGATTGCTTAGGTAATGGGTGTACACGTATGGAGGATCTCAATGGTTATACTGGTCTCATGAATAACTCATGTAATGACAAGGGAAATGTTGAGACGAATGTGTACCTAAAAGATTACTTGCTTAGTGGTGCACAACTGAAGGAAAAAGGAGATAAAGGTTTTATTTAGGTTGCGTTTAGTTAGAAAAAAATTCCCCGAAAAACACTATTCATCCAACTTTTCCCTATTCATCACACCCGTCCCACTCACAGAACACTATTCATCTACAATGTTTTTTAGGTCTGCAGTGTTTTTTGGGGACCCTTTCCCAATCTAAACACACTCTAGTTCGTCAACTTTTTCCATCGCTACAGTAAATTCGAATGTTTGGATACGAATTATAAGTATTAAATGTGGATAACTGACAAAACTCAAGCCATAACCCCTAGGTATAATTGCGAGATGAATATATTAAAGCTTAATTAGGCCATGATTAAACAATGTCATGTACAATAAATAATCTTAATGACATATTAATTAGACTTAATAGATTATGTCGTGATTTCATGTCCATCTGTGAAATTAGTTTTATAATTAGATCATGTTTAGTTCTTCTAAGTAGCGATTTAGAATTGCTACAGTAAATTTAACCAACTTCCTACGCGAAATAAATTTCACATTGAGACTTTAGATAAAACTGATTAATACACAACTAGGGAATAGTTCAAGATACATCTTGCACGAGCTGAATTTTATTTTGACCAGTGGATAAAAATGTTTGAACTAAAACGAACAAATGTGTCGCTATGAAGTTAGGGCAGTTGAACTAAGATATTGGGTATTTTAGGCTCGAAAAAAATTGAATTTTTGCCTCCACTAGAGCTGAGGACGGAACCATCAACCATGGCGCCTCCAGCCCGAGACCCACTTACTTACGATTTAGCCTGTACGCTCTGCTGTCCCTTGGATGCCTAGCCAACGGTGGATCCGATAGGGAAAGGCACGTTGTGCCTTTAAGAAGCAAAGGCACTGAATCTTGGTCCGATTAAGTTACGATTCTATATTCGGTTGTTCAGAATCTACAGAGTTCAGACGACGGGCGGCGAACCAGAATCGATTGGAGTTCGGGGTAAAGCACGAATTCCTGGAGGTAGAAAACTGGAAATGCGTGGCTGGTGCTCGCAGAGACGGCGGCGAGCGAAGCCGGCGCACCGCGCCGGCTTGGCCATGCCGTGGCCGAGCCGAAAGCTCGTGTCTTGGTCCCCTCGACCGGACTGGGCCAACTTACGGCGGCGGTCGAGGCGCTTGGAATCTATGGAGAAACAGCCTATGGATAGAGGGGTGCTTAGCGGCGGCGGCCGGCGGGGCCAGCGAAGGTCGCCGGCAGCCACGACATCGCCGGTTGCCATTTCCTGGCGTTCGGAGATTTTGCAGAAAGCACCCTGGATTGGATCTCTATTATTAATCGCGATCCGATTTGTTTTAAAATACCCCCTGTATTGTATCGCGATCCTATTTATTTCAAAATAACCTCTGGACTGGATCGCGATTATTAATCGCGATCCAAATAGTTTCATATAACACCCCGTATTCGGATAGGAATTTTTGAGAATGACCCCCTATCGCTTGGTTTCGCGTGGGGCGCGGCGGCGGCTCTCTCTCCATCGTCGACCGCCGCCGCCGCCTTCCGCCCCGGCCGGAAGCGCAACGGGCGGCCGTCTCTGCTAGTTTTCGTGCCGCGCCCAACCAGAGCCGATCGAGGAAGATGGGACGGAGGACTACGACCATACGACGAGGGGGGAATGGACTTGGACTATTCAACGAGCGCGGCCGAAAGCTAAGGTGGCATACGCGTTGCGCTGGCGATCTTCGCCATTGGAATCTCGATATGGCTTCTCCATGTGTGCTCATCATCAACGTCATTGGCCTTCGTTGCCATCTGATTCTAATATCTGCAGGGAATAGCCGAATGGGAAAGATGCATGTCCCTGGCTGGCGAGTTGATCATGGCAGCCAAGCTGAACGGCCGGACAGTGCCGACTGACGACGAGTCGACGACGGTGGTCCGAGGGTGAGGAATCTGTAAGCCTCTTATGAAGGAACGGTAATCTAGCAAAATGGTGGGTTTATTGGGTCATCAACTTGTTGTCGCCTCTCGGCTGCTTTCTCTGAAGAAAAGCTACATATCACAATTTGTTTTAACAAATAACATAGCTGCTGATTCATGGATGGACAGAAGGCGTTTCTCTATATGCTCTACTCCTGCGATTGCCAAATTTTATTGCAGACACATATAGCACCAGCAGCAACATAAAGTACTTCCAAGAAACAGAGTGAAAACGATAGGAAGCACAAACCATCTGTAGGGGTCCGGCACGAGGACGCCATGATAGTCGTCGACAATGCCGTCGTCGCGGCGGGGCTGAGGGTACTTGAGCTGCGGCAACGGCTCGTCGGCGGCGGCGAGGGACCCCATGGCGACCCGGGGAGCAAAGCAACGCCGCGGTAGCTACTACCTATGGAATGGCCGGCCACTCCCACGCTCCAAGAGCGGAAGCACAGAGAACGAACACGCCGTGCGATGGAAACACGGTGGTCGGTAGCCAGATTCTTATATAGAGCGAGCCCCAGGATGTGATCATGCGATGGCCTATTTTCCTTTTTCATGCTCCAAACACGTTAGGCAGTTTGCTTAAGCCGAGATTGTACCAGAAACCAAAAAGAAAAATCTTTACGACATCTTTGCTTTGCACTAACACAGGTCTGTTGGCAGGAAGAGTATAGAATGGATTTCGTTTATTCTCGCAGGGAGGAAAAAGGATGATGAAAATTCCAGCAGAATGAATAATGCGAGGCCACATTGACTCGCTGGAGGCCAGGATGTCGCCATGGAGGTGTAAGGATGTTGCCATGGATGGGCTCATGGGGATGCGTCGCTGTCACGCGCGGGAGACAACTGCACTAGCAGAGCTCACGAGGTGCCATGGCCTCGCTGTGATTTTACTGTCTAGATTCTTCTCCTCTGGTTCTGTGATTTTCTTTTTTACTGTCCAGATTCGAGAGATTCTTGCATTGGCTGGCCTGGCGTCTAATTCAAGAATTTGGGGAGATGCATTTTGACATTTTGTCGTATAAAGAATGGGGACCCTGCACCCAACCATATCGTCTCGCAGAGATACTTGACTTTATTATAGACGCGGTAATACTGCCTTCAGCGCAAATCAACTGCGGAACCCAGGCTACGGGCTGTTTCACTCCGTCCAGTCCCACGACACTCCATCAGTATTCGGGCCCGTTCCCTAACTTTCCACTATTCATTTCAATTTTTCACTATTTATTTCAACCTTTCACTATTTTTTCCACGCAAAACACGTTACCAGCGAATGCTACAGTGTTTTTCTGATGTGTTTTTTTTCTACAATCTAAACACACTCTCGGTAGCACTCACGACCTAGTTTGCCCAGTTTTGTTGCTGATGGACCTGGAAACTGGCCCAGTCTTGTGTACGAACCAGCAGCAGCCCAAACGAGGCTATGGGCTGCTGGCCGCCCATAAAGGCCCATTGTAGCCATGGGCTGTACGCGGGTCAGAAATTCAGCCCACGGATAATCAGATTTTAAAGTAGGAAAGAGTCTTTTTTTAACAAATCTTTCAACTATGGTTTTCGTTTGATTTTCAATCTTGATGAACAAAACCAGAAATCTTTCAACCCAAACTAACAAAATCATTTATTTCTTATTCTTAAAAAAATCATTTATTTCTCAACCTTCTCAGGGTTCGAAGGTGGTTTGTGCAAGAAAGCCTATTTTATAATCTTAAACTATAGCGTTCGTTCGATTTTCGACCTATATCGCCCCAGCGCAGCGACGGGCATGAGCGTCAGCTCCTTAGTAAACTCTAATTGGGATCGGCGGCTGGCTCACGATAGTGGTGTTGTTGGTGTTCATGAATCTCGTTGTGACCATCATCGTCGTTGCGTCCATGCCGATTAGGCATTGGAGCCTCTTGCGCAACATTTAATGTCTATGTTCGATGTTCGCCATCTCTTCCCTTGCCTCGGCCTCGCAGCTTCTCCCAATCTGAGGCCACCATGGAGGCACACATCTAGTAACTGGTGACCATAGGCAAGGAGGATATGGAGAGCAGTGATGTGGAGTCAGCGCTCACTTGCGTAGTTATCATCGGGTGGAGGCGAGAGATGTCGTCGCGGATGGAGGTTGAAAATTGAATGAATATCATAGTTCAGGGTGTAAAATAAACTTTGTTTGCACAAACCACTTTCGAGACTGGTGAAGAATGAAAGATAAACGAATTTGATAGTTTAGGGTTAAAAGATTCTTGATTTTATACATCAAGGTTGAAAACGTAATAGTTGAAGGTTGTAAAAAAAATTTTCTTTAGAATATAGCAGGGACGACCGATGAGAATCACGGGCCTGCTTGGTCGGGTATTCCAAACCAAAATCAAAACATGAACATAAATTTTGACAAGCAATTGAATCCAAAATTTGACATGTCAATATTCTTTTGCCAATCATGCCAACATTTTGGCGTGGCAAGTTTCCGAATAAACGGCACACACTTGTTGGGTTCAGACAGCTTTCTCACGGTGTAAACCAGACAAGTGCGGCCTGTGGTGTGTGGTGGTCTCAATTTCTTCGCGTGCTCCCATTCTCCATCCCTATGCCCGTCCCCTCCCAACCTCTTTCTAGGCCCTAGGAACAACCGCACGACTAACTCGGCAACTCCAACCCTTAACAAGCCATGTCTATTCACTTTAGAAGATCACGCACACTGTGGACAGTCACGTTCACTTGTCCATTCTCAATTTTAGGCGTCTGTGTAGCAGGCGTAGAGCCAAAGCAAACAGTCACGGTGTGAGGCAAAGTAGCAAGCCGCATGGGACAGGACAAAGCCACGTTGCCCTCATATGAGACGCTTCAAAGGCAACGGGTATCAGGAGGATGACCGGAAGCAAACGCCAGGGCAGGGCAGGGCAGCTGCAATGCAAACTCTGGCAGCCAGCAGCGAGCGACCAACGGAGTGGGTTGAATCAACGGCACGTGAGGTACAAGGACGCGCATCAAAAGCGCCCAAAAATAGCACAGCCACTGCGCTAGCCTGCCGGAGCTCTCAGCAACCAGGAATGATCGCACAGCCCCAACTGAAACTTCGCCCGCCGGCGGTTGCGGGGAGCACCACACCACCTCGCGCTGCATGCCTGCCTGCCAGCCACGTCCCCCACCGGCTGCATGCCCCGCCACTCCCCGCTCCGGTATATACTCCCCCTCCCGAGTCTCCCCTGCGCTCCCGTAGACACCCGGTCGTCAAGCCAAAGCCAAACCACCCTCTCCCCGACGCCCTCGCCGCGCTCCCCGGCGACCCCCCTCTTGTCCCCTCGCCCCGGCCGCGGGCGGGGCAGCGCGCTCGCCGCGGTCGCATGCGTGCGTGTGCGCCCTCGCCCTGAGCCCTTTGCCTCGCCTTGGATCGCAGCACACGAACGCCACAGCCCTCCCGGCCGCGCGCGGCGCGCATGCATGAGCGTCCACGCGGTGGCTGCCGCGTTCCGAGCAGAGTCACCCACGACCATGGCCGACGAGCCGGCCGCCTGTTAATCCGATTGGGGGGGATCGCGGCCGCCTAGACAGCTCCCGCCGGAGTAGTAGCCATGGATCAGCAGCGGAAGAGCAGCCTCAAGTCGTACGGCTCCAACGTCTCGTCCGGCTCGGGCTCCTTCGACTTCGAGCACGACAACGACAAGGACCGCGCCGCCGCCTCCGGCGACCTGCGGGAGGTGGTCGTCAAGATCGACGCCGAGCCGCACTCCCCTGTCTCCCTCACCGGCGGCGGCGTCTCCTCCGGCCACAACTCCGCGGTCAGCACGCCACGAGCAGGCGGCACGGTGAGGATCCTCGCTTCAGGGGCGTCGAGCGCGTCGACCTCGCCCAGCTTCGCCACCGGCGACCCGTCCCGCTCCGGCGGCGGCGGCGACTCGTTCAGCTTCAAGAACCGCCCGCCACAATCCCCGAGCGGGGATTCCAGCGGCGGCGATGACCCTCCAACCCGCCTCATCGGCAGCTTCCTCCGGAAGCAGGCGGCCGCCGGCGGCGAGGTCTCCATCGACCCGGACTTCGAGGTGGAGGAGACGACGCGGAGGCCTCCCCGCGCGCCGACGTCCGTCAGCAACTCCAGGGAGCTCCGCGTCTCGTTCCAAAACCCCCACAAGCGCTTCTCCCCGTCGTCCTCGTCGGCGTCGTCCTCCTCCTACGAGGCCGGCGACCACCGGAACCAGAGCGGCACCGACGGGGACACCGCCGAGGTGCTCCGCTGCACGTCGACGTCCGCAGGCCTGCTCGCCCGCAGCAAGACGCGGTCGCGGCTGATGGATCCCCCGCCGCCGTCGTCGAGCGCCGGTGGCGCCCCGGGCGCCGGCGGCGAGCCGGACCCACGCAAGTCGTTCGTCTCCAAGGGCCTCCCGCCCAAGTCCGGCCAGCTCCGGTCGGGGCTCATCGGGAAATCGGGGCTCATCGGCAAGTCCGGCGGCGGGTTCGAGGACGAGGACGACGACCCCTTCATCGACGAAGGCATGACCTCGGATTTCAAGCGTGACACCATGGACTGCCTCCTGATCATGGAGTGGGTGAGCCTGGTGGTCATCGTGGGCGCGCTCATCTGCAGCGTCACCATACCGTCCCTGTCGAGGAAGAAGCTCTCGGGCCTCCACCTCTGGAAATGGGAGCTCCTCGTGTTCGTGCTCATCTGCGGCCGCCTCGTCTCCGGCTGGGTCATCCGCATGGCCGTCTTCTTCGTCGAGCGCAACTTCCTGCTGCGCAAGAAGGTGCTCTACTTCGTCTACGGCGTGCGCCGGGCGGTGCGCAACGTGCTCTGGCTGGGCATCGCGCTCGTGTCGTGGCACCTGCTCTTCGACAAGGACGCCAAGCGTGAGCAGCACACGCCCGTGCTGCCCTACGTCACCAAGGTGCTCTGCTGCCTCCTCGTGGCCACCGTCATCCGCCTCGTCAAGACGCTGCTGCTCAAGGTGCTCGCCTCGTCCTTCCACGTGTCCACCTACTTCGACAGGATCCAGGAGGCGCTCTTCAACCAGTACGTCATCGAGACGCTCTCCGGCCCGCCGCTGGTGGACGAGAGCCGCATGATGGCCGAGGTGCAGAGGCTGCAGAGCGCCGGGGCATCCATGCCCAGCGAGCTCGAGGCGACGACCATGCCGAGCAGCAAGTCAGGGCCCGTGCCCAAGAGCGGGCGCCTCACGACGGTGGCGTCCAGGCGAGGAGGACCCAGCAAGCAGCTGCAGAGGCAGAAGACGGAGCGGCATATGGTGGACGACGGCATCTCGATCGACCAGCTGCACAGGCTCAGCCAGAAGAACATCTCCGCGTGGAGCATGAAGAGGCTCATGAAGATCGTTCGGTACGGGGCGCTCACGACCATGGACGAGCAGCTCAAGCACGCCACGCCCACGGGGGAGGACGAGCTGGCCACGGAGATACACAGCGAGTATGAGGCCAAGGTCGCGGCCAAGAGGATCTTCCAGAACGTCGCCAAGCCTGGATCCAAGTGAGTGTTATAATAATCTCAATGCACATTTATTTCCGTGTTCAACACCTTGTTTGAATACTTACTATGGCACGAATTCTGAACGTGTTGCAGGCACCTATACCTATCAGATTTGATGCGCTTCATGAGGCAGGAAGAAGCTATGAAAGCGATGGATCTTTTTGAAGGGGCGCAGGAGAACAACAGGGTCAGCAAGAGGTCGCTCAAGAACTGGGTGGTAAAGATCTTAATTAATTAACACAGCTCGTTCATTCTCTAATCATCCATCTCAGACTCAGAGAGAAATTTCCTACCATGGCCGTGTGAATTCCGTAGGTGAACGCGTTCAGAGAGCGCAAGGCACTTGCCCTGACACTCAACGACACCAAGACCGCTGTGAACAAGCTCCACCAGATGGCCAATGTCGTGGTCGCGTTGATCGTGCTTGCGCTCTGGCTTCTCATCCTAGGGATCGCGACGTCCAAGTTCTTCGTCTTGCTCAGCTCCCAGCTTCTCGTGGCGGTCTTCATGTTTGGCAACACTCTCAGGACCATCTTCGAGGCGATCGTGTTCTTGTTCGTGATGCACCCTTTCGATGTCGGCGATCGATGCGAGGTTGATGGAATGCAGGTAATTAGCAGAAACTCCTTTTGATGCTCTGTCTAGACTGAACAATTTGCTTCGCATGAGCTGACTTGGTTACAAATAAACTGTTAAAATGTGCATCAGGTGGTTGTGGAGGAGATGAACATCATGACGACGATCTTCCTCCGATACGACAATCTCAAGGTGTATTATCCAAACAGCCAGCTGGCTCAGCAACCGATCATGAATTACTACAGGAGCCCTGACATGGGAGATGCTGTAGACTTTTCTGTTCATGTCGCAACACCAGTGGAGAAACTGTCCCTCATGAAGGAGAGACTGCTGCAGTAAGTACTAGTTCCTTAACCTCAGTCTATTTCCGCCTTTTTCAGACTGCTTAATTGAGATTACTTATCCTTTTCTTTGTCCTTTTTTTTCTTGAAATTCCAGTTACCTTGACAACAAGAAGGAACATTGGTACCCTGGTTCCATGGTTGTCTTGCGCGACGTGGACGACACGAACAAGCTGAAGGTCTCCATCTGGTGCCGCCACACGATCAACTTCCACGACATGGGTATGAGGTTCGAGCGGAGAGAGCTCCTGCTACAGGAGATGATCAAGATCCTGAAAGACCTGGAGATCGAGTACCGGATGCTGCCGCTCGACATCAATGTCCGGAACGCGCCTACCATCCAGTCCTCAAGGATGCCGTCGACATGGACATTTAGCTATTGAGATCCTGATGCATGCCTTTCGGTCTTGTTTATGAGATTGCAGTTGCTAGACATAGCGTAAGTATCCCTGAATCCTGAGTGAGAGTGTTACCTTGAGTGCTTCGAGCTGTGACAGCCTGCTGACGAGAGAGAGGCAACAGATCTTGCTGTCCCTGCAGCCATCACTTGTGCTTTTTCCTGTAGCTGTGTTGTGTTCGTAGTCCGATGATAAGTAGACATCTTCTGGTGTAGAATAAATGTGACTATATTTAACTCATTTAAAATATTGGAGTTCTGAATTATTTTTTTTTTCAAAAATGAGCACAAGACTGGTGCTATTTCAATTGACAGGGCCGAAGAAATGTATGAACTTATACATGCAAATATAGGAGCATATCCTTCCAATCATCAAACAAAAATGAATGACAGTTTTTATTTCAGATTTACCCCTTCTATCAATCAATTGGAATTTTTTGGATGGAATTTGCATTCTCGGGATCGAGTACGAGAAAGCATGGCGTCTGCATTTGTACAAAATGGAGCTACAAACCTTTGACAGCAATACAAAGCAGCAAAAAGACCGAGCGACGCTGTAACGTGATCACCTGTTGCGCCTTGGCCGCCGCGCTGCAGAGAGCAGCAGCTGCCGCGAACGCACGCGCACCTGCAGCCTGACGAGCACCTTCATGAACCGGATGGCGATGCTGGCCTGCTTCCTCACGTACGCTCCCCGCGCGAATGCCTGCAGCTTCACCAAGCTCGTCAGGGCACGGAACGCCTGCCTCGCCTGATGATCAAATGAAAATGGACCTCATCAGAGTCAGACCCTGAAGAACTCGAGATCATCCTACTGAAAAAAGTCTACGCAGATCAGTTGATGTAATGATGTCCGTGCGTACCAGGTGGCCGCGGAAGTAGGCCTGGATGGTGACCGCCGCGGCGTGCTCCGCGGAGAACGCCTGGTCGCCGGCGCCTCCCTCCGTCGCCGTTCGACGACGACGTCCAAGCTGCGACCGAACCGGGCGGCGCCGGACGGGCGGGTGGCGCTGGCACGTCGTCGTAGGAAGCTCCTCTTGTCGTTGTCGCCGCCGACGTCCCTGCCACCACAACCATCGCGGCCGCTACCATGGCGTTGACGAGGTTGCCCTCGGCGACGGCGCGCGCCGAAGCAGCAAAGCAGGCGCTTGAGGAGCGTGTCCATGCGGTTAGTTGATCTGGAGGTGGTGTGCGTGGGCGCGCACACAAAGAGAGGGAAGAACGTGCCAGGATGAAACCCAGCGAGTTTTTTTGAGGGGGAGAGCGACGACGAGCTGTGTAGGATTTTTTTTTTGAAAATGTCCGATAGGAAATAGAGGGTACCGGCCCACGACGCTATCAGAAAACGGGCCATAAGCCCAAATTCTTACGACCCAGTTAAATGCCCAAACTGTTAAGCTGACGTGGACCCACAGTTCGCACGAGAAGCGGCGGAAATTCCCCATCGCCGCCGACCGCCGAGGGGACGCCACAGAGCGGAGCCGCCGGGGGCCTCGGCGACCTTCGGCGTCGTGTCGGTGGGAATGTGGGATAGAGGGCTGCAAGCGCCGCTTCGACTCAAGCGTGTAGCGATGTCTTTGCCCTTGCAAACTGCAGCTAGGTTTGCAGTCTGGATCACCAACCTCTATTTTTTTTTTCCCTTTCGTCTGCACAATTTTGCGTTCCCTATGGTTGAAGGCTCTTCGGTTGAATGATTCCTTTGCAGCCTTCGTGCGGGGTTTCGTTGGGGATGGCTGCAGAGTAAAGTAAACCACTACCTTTGCTGCTAAGCTTTCATCGTTTGCCTTTGCTTGTACAATGTCGATATCTTTAGAGAAAATCAATTGACATGCAGTTATGATTGTTTTATCGACTCATTCAATTAGCTTCCTGGGTTGAATTTCAGATTCAGTTAACTTCCTGGACAAACCAGCTAGGCTGAGTTTCAGAGGAACAAAGGCTGATGAATGTGAGGTAACTTCTGTTTTGTGCTAGAGATTACTTTTCAGTTTTCACACCCAATGAAATTTCCTTATATTTTCTCGGTAGCTCTCTAGCTCGATTGCTTGCTTTTATTATGGCAAGTTCATAGGCACCAAATATGAAATATGGAAATGATATTGAAGGACTTTCTGACTCCTTTTTAAATTTATATGCCGTCTTGGATAGATACAGAACGTCCTGACTCTTATATAAATTTTAAATCCCCGTCTTTGATAGATCATTGGGTTACTGCAAGAAACAAAGGAAGAAGTTCTGACGGGACATTTGATATATTAGAAATAAATGGGGATCTGACGTCGTATTGACTTCTCCACCTTGCTCAATAGCTACACCAAGATTTAGGATGGTGCTAACGTGAAGAAATGTCCTTGCTTACAGAGATATCAACTTCCGCCGGTTTACCTCTTTTTTAAAAATGCAGTGGAAGCATTTGCAACATGAATTTGAACTCTATTTCTTTTTGTTTTGGTTATTGATCCCTTTGGCTCACAAACTTGTTGAACTTGGGAAAATAGTTAGCGCTAATTTTCGAGAATATACAGCAGGACTGTGTAATCGCCTTTTGTGGATTTGCAACACGTAAATGATTTTTAAAACTTAAACACGAACAATGTTGCAACCTACGTATCTCAAGCTATCAAGGTTTCAGAATTCCTTATGATTGACATAGCAGTGGCAATCAATGTTTTTTTACAATTTCTCATTAGTAGCAATCTTGCTTTCTACATGATGCAACAAGGTCGTTATCCATACTTGGTCCCTTAAGCAGTACAGGAAGATACGTATATATACAATTAAAATATCAAATAGGAAACAATGCGAACAGCTTATTCGAGCCAAAGTATAACGGAAACAAGAATCATATCCTTATTTCCCAAGGTCCCAGCTTACCCTTGGCGTCATCAACACCTAAAAGATCACAAAAGCTGTGGAATATGGCTGGCATGGAGATGGAGTTGGTGAAAAGAACATGGTACACCTCTCCTGTGGAACATATGTGATAGCACGCCTGCTTCCGCCGTTCTTGTCCATGGACAGTGCAGGTGTATTCAGATAAGCATAAGCACTTCTTGTCCACCTGCATCCAGTGGGAGAAGAAGGTGGTCTGTCATGTCACATATGCACTTGGATATTTAAGATTCTTCTACTAGCACGTAAGGACTATTATAATGTAAGCACGAAACCGTGTTATAAATTTGTTGCTTTACGCATATGAAAATTGTCGTTTTTGGTACTGCAGCACAAGTAACATTTTTATAACACATATGTTAATATGAGCTACAGTGTATTGACTCCTGGTTTCTTAGTCTAGTTGATTAGCATCTATTCCTGCTATAGATTCTTGAATTCTCGTATTTCTGATAGGATATTGCTCTTGATGCACAGCTTATATGGCATTGTGACTGGGAATCCAACTAGGGGATAGGATGGGGTGGTGGGATACAGATTATTTTCCACAATGGGCCACTATGCAACTTCTAAAAGGATGATGGAGCTTGCTATTTGGAAAGGTGCGCACTACCAACAGCGCAGCTACAGAAAGCAGCAGAAAGAATGGATAGCTTTTGTTCAAGAAAAGAAAGGATGGATAGCATGGTCCTACAAAGACTTTACCAGTGTTTGATGCCAATGATCCGTGCCTCAGTGCCACCGGGAGCATCTGGCGCCATGGTTGCCCCATCTCCTATGGTCCCTTCCTTGAGAATCTCCCGTATCATTTGCTCGAAGAGCGCGTAGTCTTCCGTCTGCTTCCAAATCATCGGTTCACCAAGTCACGCGATCTTAACAAGACCGTAAACATCATCGTACTAAGATTTGAAAAACACGATCCTGATAAGATGAATCATTTTTTTGAGGTGCTTTTGATGATTTCTCTGATATGTTAGGCGAATGATGCTCAAACATGTAAGTTGGCTATGCTACTGAAAGATAACACTAACATATAGTTGGTCAAGTGCAAGGACTGACCTTGAGTGTCTTGGCCTTGATTCTTGCAGACTCCTTCTCGGCAGCGAGGCGGTGTTCCTCTGCTTCCACCTCCTTCCTCCTCCAGAACTCGTCGATCTCCGCCCTTGTGATGCTGTACACCTGGACTGCTGCCATGATCGTTGCAGCTCTCTGGCCTCTGGGAAGCAGGATTTGGTGATCGCAGGGGAGGAAACTGGTGGTTAGAGGGAGGCTGGGGGACAGCCGGCCTTGCACTCCACCTCCTGCTCTCTGCCCTGGAGTAGTTCGGTCGAGGTGTATCCAGGTCACCTCCTATTTATACACACTGCTACATCTTTTGATCTTTATCTGCAGGATCTTGCATCACCCGCCTACCAAGTTGCTGATAAAACCTATCGTGACCTGAACTTCTGGTGGGGATTGGAGAACGACAGGTTGGGCTGGGTCCCGTTCCGTCTACTCTTCTCAACTATCAATTGTGCAACTTTTGTTTGTTTACTTGTCATTGGTAGGGAGCGAATGACCTGAAAATGAAGATGAATGAACAAAGGCATGGGAGAAAGGTGGTTGGGGCCTTGGGGGTACAATAACAAGGAAGACAAAAAAGGCTAGGTGTTTGTGGTAACACTCAGTTTCTCTCTCACATCCCAATGTTAGAAGCTTCGCTCTTATTAGGACCAGAGCAGGTCATAGGAAATACATGTGGTTCTATCCTTGACTTTGGCGGGAAGCTGGGAAATCACCATGTGGTTGTTCGCTTTCGTCAGAAGGAACATCAGGAGTCAAGGTGGTTTGAGCATGCATCAAGGATCAAGACAAACATGTTACCATCACTTTACCGCTCTCCGTATCACTGTTTGTAGTATTATCAAAACTACAAAAGCTGGAGCGGAGATGGCCCTATCACTATCGGTCACAGAGAACTGCTTGTAAAATTGCTAACTCTGATTGCGATAAATACCTGTAAAACTGCTAACTCTGATTGCGATAAATACCTCTAAAACTGCTAGCTCTGATTGCGATCGTTTCCAGTTAAGTGGTACTTAGCAGCCAAGATGATGGTGGTGATGGTGACTTTGAATCATCTTTGTGACTCCGGCACACACAGTGACAATACCTCTGGACTTGCGGATGTGATTTCAGCAGCGTCGTGTTCTTTTCAGCAAAACGACCGTCTGGTTAGTGGTTACCACTTACCAGTGCGGCGGTGCGTGCGGTGTCATACGAGCGGTTTGCCGTTTTGCCAGTTGCCCGAAAGCATCGCGGCGCCGGCGTCGGGCTCACGGCCCAGGCTGAAATGTGAGGCCATTCAGACATTGGGCCGAATCGTGCACTACTGACTTTCCAAGCTTTCCCTTTTTTTTTTCTTCAGGCGACGTCTGAAGTCTGAACTGCTGAGACCTGAAGTATCTAGTCTCGTCGGACTAACAAAAATGAAAATAAAAAGGCGCAGGAGGAATGACTTTGTTATGTGCACACCAGCTGTTTATCCATCACCGGCACCGAATAAAATCACCCGCGTGCTCTGTCTGTATATATAGGAATAGGTTAGCGTGATTCCCAGGCATTCCCTCCCTGAATCTTCTTTTCCATCCTGAGACAAGCAAACAAGGCATAAAGCACAAAACCCCATCCCAAAAGCAAAACAGCTAGCGGAAAGGATTCATCAGGTAAGCATCACGTCAAGATTTGCAGGCAGCCAGCCTCCCCCTCGTATCATATCCCCGTCCATCCTTATTTGCTCACAAAAAGGAGCCCTTGGAAAGCTCCCCTCAAACCCCCTCGCCGTCTCCCACACCACCTCGACGGCGGCTCGACGCCGTCGTCGTCGTCGTCCTCCTCCTCCTCCTCTCCAAGCGAGCACACGGAGACGCAGGAAGCGGCGGAGCAATGGGCAACTGCTTCACCAAGACGTACGAGCACGAGATACCCATCACCGTGGTGGACCCGCCGCAGCAGCGTCCGTCGCAGCCTCAGTACCGGCCGCCCGGAGGCTACGAGCCGTACAAGACGCGCGACGTGCCTCTGTCCTCGGGCTCGCGCCGCCCATCCGGCGGCCGGACGCAGACGCAGCAGCCACCTCCGGCGAGGACACGGCCGGCCTTCCCGTCGTCGGCCGGCACCGGCGCGTGGTCGATGGGCCGGCGCACGCTATCCTCCGGCGAGGTGGGCCCCGTGCTGCAGCGTCCCATGGTGGACGTGCGCTCGCTGTTCCACCTGGAGCGGAAGCTGGGGAGCGGGCAGTTCGGGACGACGTACCTGTGCACGGAGCGCGCCACGGGGCTCAAGTACGCGTGCAAGTCGGTGTCCAAGCGCAAGCTGGTGCGCCGCGCCGACGTGGAGGACATGCGGCGGGAGATCACCATCCTGCAGCACCTCAGCGGGCAGCCCAACGTGGCGGAGTTCAAGGGCGCCTTCGAGGACGCCGACGCCGTCCACGTCGTCATGGAGCTCTGCACCGGCGGCGAGCTCTTCGACCGCATCACGGCGAAGGGGAGCTACTCCGAGCGCCAGGCCGCCGCCGTGTGCCGCGACATCCTCACCGTCGTGCACGTCTGCCACTTCATGGGGGTCATGCACCGAGACCTCAAGCCTGAGAACTTCCTGCTCGCCAGCCCGGCCGATGATGCGCCGCTCAAGGCCATCGACTTCGGCCTCTCCGTCTTCATCGAAGAAGGTTAGCTTCATCACTCATCACGCACGCAAACGACACAATATCAAATCTGGGCTCAAAAGGTTTCAGCAAAGATGGACCTATAAAAGTAGCAGCTGGAAATTAAGCATGACCATATCAAACAAGAACAAAGCGTTGCTAGAAAACAGGGGATAGTAGCTCATATATACGACTCATTAGCATTAAGCAAACAAGAATGAACAATTGACCATATATATTACCCCCCAAAAAATGCAGGTAAAGTTTACAAGGACATTGTGGGAAGTGCATACTACGTGGCGCCAGAGGTACTGCGCCGGAATTACGGAAAAGAAATTGATGTCTGGAGCGCTGGAGTGATCTTATACATTCTTCTATGTGGGTCACCGCCTTTCTGGGCAGGTGAGTGTTCATACATGTTCATCCTAACATGCTACATCACCTCGCATCATCACCATATGCTAATTGACAGTATTTGCTTATGTCTGAGCAGAAACAGAGAAAGGCATATTTGATGCCATACTGGTCAGCCAACTTGATTTAAGCTCCACACCATGGCCCTCCATATCTGAAAGTGCAAAGGATCTCATCAGGAAAATGTTGCATAGGGATCCTCAGAAGCGCATTACTGCTGCACAGGCACTAGGTAGCACTCTTAACAGTCTGTTCATATATCAGCTCAGTTATGAATGTAAGGTCCATGTGCATTTGTATGGTTTGTATTTCATACCAAACGAATGAATGCCTCTATGTGCAGGTCATCCATGGCTCAAAGATGCACCTGACAGACCTATTGATAGCGCAGTCCTGTCAAGAATGAAGCAATTCAAGGCAATGAACAAGCTAAAGCAGCTAGCACTCAAGGTGAATCTCCTTAACAAGAATAACTACTTCGCATGTCTTGAATTGAGTTGACAGAGTGTATCCTTCCATGGTAAGGTAATTGCGGAGAACCTATCACCAGAGGAGATAAAGGGATTGAGGCAGATGTTCAATAACATGGATACAGACAAGAGTGGCACGATCACTGTTGAAGAACTGAAGGAAGGACTCACAAAACTAGGATCGAAGATTAGTGAAGCAGAGGTTCAGAAGCTTATGGAAGCAGTAAGATTGCTATTTCGTTTCCCATTTAGCCTTTCACTAAGTTAAGCATATGAAATGCTTCACTAATCGTACTTTGGTGCAGGTTGACGTGGACAAGAGTGGCAGCATTGATTACACGGAGTTCCTTACTGCCATGATGAATAAACACAAACTGGAAAAGGAGGAGGATTTGATCCGTGCATTTCAATACTTTGACAAAGATAACAGCGGGTAAAATGAATTCTGTTGAACCAAGAAAGTAATTTATTTTCCACCATCACCTTGATGAAGGGCTATACAATTGCATAATGCTAGAATTTGTAAAGGCAAATTACATGCTACTCTTTTTGTTCATAATACAACATATTAAAAATGCTCAATATATGCTACCGTCACATTGTCATTTTGCTTGGTTAAACTCATTTAAGAAAACAAAATGATCAATATAACTAACCTGAGACAACATACATAATAACTGCAGATACATAACAAGAGATGAACTGCAACAAGCCATGGCAGAGTATGGAATGGGCGATGAAGCTAGCATTAAACAAGTACTAGACGAAGTTGATAAAGACAAGGTGAGAATATTATTCCCACTAACCAATCCCGTTTGCATATATTTAATCATCACCCCCACTGAATTCACAGGATGGGAATATCGACTATGAAGAGTTTGTGGAAATGATGAGGAAGGGAAGTTATACCTGAGGCATCTCTCTAATCTCATGATGGCAGAGGTTGTATATATATGTTTCGACAAAATACTGCAAGTATAAGCAGCAATGGAAGTATAACTCAGAACATGTTGCTTCTGCAGTTATGGTCCAGTACTAGTATGTACATTTGTTGATAACTGAATATGCAACGAGAGAAAATGTTCAGACTTATATATTGGCGTCATAAGTACTAAAAACGATATACCTGAAACCTGGAGCTAATCCTGGTGCAAGTTACTTTCACTAACTAACAAAGATTATTTTTTTAAGGCGTTTGAATTAAGCATGGTCAAAATTGAGGCTAGGGAAATATACATAAACAAATTATATACTTCAATGATAATTTGTGCAACATGTGAAATGGGAAATGCTATTGCATAGTTAGCAAAGAAAGACAAATACAGGGGTAGGAGTAGGACGACATAATTTCTTTTAGGTAATGTTCACCTAAAGCATCAGAAAGGCATCGGAAAGGAGCCAATTTTGTCAACATGCATACATAAGCTTGTGTCCATACAATTGAAACTATGTAAGTTGCACTGCTGGGGAGATATTATTTTTCCAGTGTGAAGGGCAAACTAAATTTTGGTATGTAAAAAAAGTTATTTTTCCCGCAAGCCACATTTTTATTATTTTTAACATATTTCTATTATTTTTTTAAAGACTATGTATTCACTCTTTCACAAAGTTAATGAGGAACACATGATCTTAGATCAAAGGCTGGCAGGCAAATGCACATAACTGAACAAATGTTCTCTTAAAATTTAAAATAAAAATTAAAGGAAATAAATTAATAAAATGAGAACTGCCTGACCTTTTTACATATGGGCCCTAAAACAATGGTCATTGTCAACAGTCATATGGAAAAATACGAACCACATTATTGGAGAAAGAATTGTGAGAGTGGAGTTTGTGACTTCAGTTCATTGGCTCTTCTGTTGAGATTACGCAATGTCTCAATATGAGGTTCATCTCCTTCAACAGCAATTATTTTGGCAAAGTCCCCGGTGCCAAAATAATCCACCACTCTATTAGCAGCCTCAAGTCCAGTTACATACGCTTTTTCCTGCCATAAAAAACGTATCATCACATAAATACAACCTTCACCTTTCACTCTGAAACATTTTGTGAAATATTATTCCTCACTTTTGAAAAGGACCCATGTCGGTTGACAATCCAATCACCAGCAATAAACAAATTTGGAAAGGAAGTTGATCCTCTCGGTGTGTACTTGTAGGAACCTGCTGGGAACATATCAAATCAAATATTCCTCGGAGTATAATCTGAAACAACATTCCAAACCAGCACTTGAGATATGCTTATACCACAAAACTAGGATTTTGTTATTATGATTTTTGTTCATTATCATATATATATTGGTTAATGATAGCTCGTTTATTAGCATACAGAAAGTTATCAAGAACAGTAGCCATTTAAACATTTACATTAGAATGAGATCATGATCTCAGTTCACCTGGAAGATATTTTATTACAGATTTAGGAGATCTCCTGACTGATTTTTGGATCACAGTAGCACCCTCAAAATCTTGTATGCATTTTTTAAGATGCAATGAAGCTTCTGAGACAATATCATCATCATTTAAAGGTACCAGCTGGACAGAATTATACTGCAAAAATAAAACTTGCAAGTGTATAATACATCTGTCAGAAATGCTGTATATTTTTTGAATTGAAATATAGGTGGCCTCGTGAACATACAAATTCAGCCTCCACAACTGTTATTGGTTCTTCGTAATAATCATCATATATTGAGGTAAGGTCAAAGAACGTCCATCCAGATGAATCATCAAACCCAGAACATACATTGGCAACCTTTGGAATATCGATCTGTAAAATTTCATAAAATTATATTGGTGGCACAACGTGTGAACAGCTAGCAGGGAAGTGCAAGTTGTGATTACCTTTTTGTCAAACCATAATTTTACAGAGATCACATCGATTGAAGAAAGGTCAAGAAGATTGGCGAATTCTCGGTGAGACCATATGAATGGACTTCAATTGTCACAAAAGCACATAAATTAATTACATATTTCAAGTTGTTATAAACTTATGGCTCCTCGAAGTGTTACTAGATTTTATTCTCTACCATTCTTAGATTTCAAAGTTACTGAATGTAGTAAGCTCAGGCAAAGTTGACCCATGACTCATGCAGTGAACACGTACAGTATTACCTGTTCTTGACAATGGACTGTAGAGAAGAGAGTCCCATGGCTGAAACAAATGCATCTGCCTTATATATATCGTCACCACAGACAATAGCAGAGATGCATCCATTATCTGTATCTATGGTCAAACTTGATGGAACTTTGTTTGCTACAAATTTTAAGCCTTCCATCTCCAATGATTGCAGCCAAGGAGAGAAGATTTTTTCTTCTACTTCGCCACGACATAGCAAGAAGTCAGAATTTTCCTGTAAAATAGGGGATATATTCATAAACAAAACTAGAGCTGCAAAAAGACGATAAGATGATAAAGCTCCATTTATTGAAGTATCATATGGAGGAAAACGATCATTGGTGATGTCGAAGAGTATAGGCATAAAACCTGATGAGATAGCATATAGTAGTACAACATCCCCAGGGTTGCAGCTGCACTACATTGCTCACCAGGAGCAAACAGGGCTGCCTGAATAGCTGGCTCAAAGACTTCATTATAGAGCCTTTGAGAGCAACCGTACATCTTAAACAGCTCTCTTGCAGTCACTGCAGATGAAGACACCGACAGTAATTTGATAAAGATAACTAAGCCATGAAGACACAGTCATATTGAGGCACTACTCTGAGCTAGCTGGCACATTCAAAAGGTTGAGACAATAGACAATGGGAATTCCTTACTTGCATCATATTTCCTCCAAGCAGTGTCTGTGTTGTCAAAATCAATTACTGGACCAAAGAAACACATAAGTGGTTAGGAAGTGAGCTGATGTACAACACAAGCTGAACAGTTGGACACCGTACCTGCAGCTATGACAGGAATTGATGTCAACCTATCAACCAAAGGAAGGTTAGGGAACTGCAGCCAAGAAAATTCAGGATATTGTGACTAATTTAGAATTAGATAAAAGATATAACCAGAACAAGATATAAAGAAAACGTACTTCTGGATATGCCAAGACTCCAAAGGGAGCTGGTAACCGTGGCTGGTTATGAAATACGGGGAATTCGACCTACATTGTGATCATAGGATTTAGTTAATATCCAGAAGTGACATTAGAATATAGTAGATCATTTAAATCCAGACATAGTGCAGTAAGTATAAATTAATACTCCACCCGTTAAAACCACTTGCTATAGTCTACATACAAACTACTGAACTGCAGCCAAAAGGGAGTATGAGACTTGCTATAGTCTGAACGAATTTTTTTATCAAATAAATAATTCGAAACGTTGTAGAGAAATTCACAGACTATTTCTCGCTCGATTTATTGTGAGGAGTTTGTTGGCTATGATCCATTGCAGTAAGTCAATGAACAAGTGAGCAGAGAAATTACAGAAAGGCCCTCTGGAGAATAGTAGCCCGCTTTATTCCAGCCCGTGAAAGGCGAGATCCCCAGCTCATCAACTAAAGCGAAGATGTTGCGGTAGGGATACCAGAATCCTATATGCAACATCGTGATGAACGAATTACTGAAACAGAACTGGCACCAGAATGAAATGTGTAATCTGATACTGTAAACTGAAGACCGAAATACCTCTGAGGCCAACCTCCTCGGTTGGGCCGCTATCCGCGGCGAGAAGCGTGACATCGTACCCCTGATCATCAAAACGAGTTGCAAATAAGCAGCAACGAACAAAACTAAACCACCAAACTTGTGTACACGAATCGACGAGCTACTAGTTACTACGATTCACGAGAGAGCTCTAGCGCAAGGAGAACCTGTTTGACGAGGTGATGCGCGGCGGCGAGGCCGGCCCAGCCGGCGCCCGCGACGGCGACCTTCTTCCGCTGGGACTCGCCACCTGGCGTGACCTCTGCCCGCACGGAGCTCCCTCGGCGGCGGCGGAGCCGGCGGGGGATGGCGGTCGGAGGCAGACGGCCTCCGGCGACGAGCGCCGAGCACCCGCACATTGCGTCCGCAGGAAGCTTCCGGTGTCGAGGAGAGCGCGGCGACGAGTGGCTGTTTGTCCCCCGCGAGGCGCGAGGTGTTCGTCTGTATGCCCCACACACGAGCGGAGCGTCGAAGTCGAACGTTCGCGTCTCCACCTCACCTTTTTATGAAACTTTACACTTTTGTCCTCAGAGATCTCCAATTTCAAATTTTCATGACAGAAAGGTCAGTCAACTCTGAAACCACAGTGCTGCCCCCTTTCCTTTCTGACGAAAATGGCAGCACTTCTTCCTGCGCTGCTCGCCCACCTACTCCTCCTCTGCGCCCATGGCGACACTGCCTCCGCGGCTGCGACGCCGCCGCCCCTACCGATCCTGCCGGTCCCGTCCTACGCGCAGCTCCGGTGGCAGCTCTCGGAGATGGCGCTCTTCCTCCACTTCGGGCCCAACACCTTCACGGACTCCGAGTGGGGCACCGGCCACGCAGACCCGTCCGTGTTTGCCCCCTCGGCGCTCGACGCGGGCCAGTGGGCGCGCGTCGCGGCGAGGGCCGGGTTCGGCCGCGTCGTGCTCACGGCCAAGCACCACGACGGCTTCTGCCTCTGGCCGTCGGCGCTGACCAATTACTCCGTGGCCGCCTCGCCGTGGCGGGGCGGGGCCGGGGACGTCGTCGCCGAGGTCGCCGCCGCCGCGCGCGCGGAGGGGATCGGTCTGGGGCTGTACCTATCGCCGTGGGACCGCCACGAGCCGGTGTACGGGGACACCGTCGCGTACAATGAGCACTACATGGGCCAGATGACGGAACTGCTTACCAGGTGTGCTAATTTTTGCCTTGGAAACCCGAGATGGTTTCTGTTATGATTGACATAGTTTTGCGCTGCTGGTGGTAGCTCGTTCAGCTGCAGAATTTGCAATAGGAGCTGACTAATTTACTTGGTTTCATCTTCGAGTTGCGACTTGAGAATCATCAGTGATTAATTATGGTGCGGTGGTGCCACAGGATAAAACTTCAGTTTTGTTATGTTTCTTGTGGCGAAGTTCTGCTGCACTTTATCTCACACATCACTTCGAATTCTGGGAGATATAGAAGTATCTGGGTAGCATTCCACTCATCATAATGCACAACTGCACACTCGTTATGTATCTCCTGCATTTCAGGCATTGTAAAGATTGTGCCCTTAAATATGCAGGTATGGAGATGTTGAGGAGGTTTGGCTTGATGGTGCAAAGGGTGACACCAAGAAGATGGATTATTTGTTTGATGCCTGGTTTGCACTTATACATCAGCTACAACAAAGGGTAGTTATCTTCTCAGATGCTGGACCAGACACTAGGTGGGTGGGGGATGAGGCAGGGGTTGCAGGTTATACTTGTTGGTCTACCTTCAACAAGAGCGCCGTGACAATTGGGCACACCACTGCCGAGTAAGTAATGCATGGCTGGTTAGTTTTTTCTATCTGTTGTTCTAAGATTAGCATCACACAAGCTATACTTATGTCAAGATTTTCTAGCATCATTGAGAACCCTAGCTAAAAGCTGTACTTGGAATTTCAAACTAATTTATCTCATTTGTGAATTTTTGTTTTCCTAGCATAGTTATAGGTTGTTACTAAGAAGGATAAATAGACGATCTTTATGTGTTGACATACATAGCATATTAGTTTAACACAGTGAATATTTCAGTTATAACTGCATAGTTATTTGGAGTGAGATAGCTATTCAGTTGTTGCTTTCAACGCACTCCAAAGTTAAGCTACAATAGTACATTCTGGAATCTGGATGGGACCAGATCTCTAACTTTACTTTGAAGCATGGTACTACAATTCTATTGCAAATGATGATTTATTTGAGCAAGTACCCTTTCAGAAGTATATAGTCACAAAATACCTGTAAATAAACATTGTACTTTTCTTCTATTTGAAGGTAAGGTTGTTGCTTTATGAATTTAGGGCATCATTACTTGATAGTGTGCTCAGCATTATTTAGGGATGGTATGTCAGAAACTGTCCACTGCAATGTCTATAACTCTATACTCTATACCAAGTAAATTTCTAGTATGGTCCTATAACAAAAAAAAAATTAAACTGAAACATTAGAATTGTTTCTTTGTTTGCTTTGTGAATGTTGGCATGTTGCACTGCATTAGGGAATGACGAGAGGCTCATGGGCTATAAGAGTATGGACTAATTTAGTCAAAGAATCTTGGTACTTCTTGAAACTTTACCTCAAACCCATCATTAGTATACCTGTACAACAACATTGGGTGTGCCAGATTTTCCACATGATAAAACCTGTATTAATGTGCATATTTCTAGAATCTATGTCACTGACACCTCATATGAATTACAATAACCCATAAACTCACTGCATCCTGCATTTAATGATATTTGATGTAAGAAGACCATCTGTTGGTATCTCTTCAGAGACATCTGAAAAAAGAATGATTCAGAGATCATTTGTTAATGAGAACCCTGCTATCTATTCAGTAGTCTGACTAAAAATGCTAACTCTATTGCCAGATACTCAGGTAGTGGAGATCCTTTTGGGCAAGACTGGGTTCCTGCAGAATGTGACGTTTCCATCAGGCCAGGTTGGTTCTGGCATGCCTCAGAGAAACCAAAAAATGCAACAACTCTGCTTGACATATACTACAAATCAGTTGGTAGAAACTGTCTCCTCATTTTGAATGTCCCACCCAATTCATCTGGCCTCATTTCTGTTGAAGACATGCAAGTCCTTCAGGAATTCACAGAGATTCGGCATACAATTTTCTCCCAAAACCTTGCTGCCAATGCCACTGTCACAGCAAACAGTGTTCGTGGTGGGCAGGACAATTTGCAGTTTGCGCCCTCCAATGTGCTTGAAGGCAGCATATACTCCTATTGGGCTCCGCAGGAAGGGCAAACCAGCTGGGAAATGCTCTTTGACCTCGGGTTATCAACTTCCTTCAATGTGCTCCAGCTCCAGGAGCCTATACAGCTGGGGCAGCGTGTTATCGGGTTTCATGTGGATATCCTCGTAGATGAACTGTGGCAAACAATTGCTGAGGGCACGACGATTGGGTACAAGCGGCTTCTGAAATTCCCAGTCACTGAATCTCGATACCTGAAGCTATGTATCGACAGTGCACGTGGTGATCCACTGATCTCATTCTTTGGTGTCTTCATGGATCCATTCTCAGACAGATATAACTTGGAGAATCTTGACGAGCGCACAAATAGCAGTCGAGTTATAATGTTGAGGAAGAGCAGTGAAGCTGGCAACAGCAGTACTGTCACCATGTAGTTGCCGGGGTGTACTGCTGCCATGTAAAAAATACTACTTGTGGTATGTACTGGTACATTCATCATGCTAGAATCACCCGCATGTTGATTTGTTCTTTGTAATTCTATGTCCATTGGCCTGGAAAAGGCCATTCAAAAGGTGACTCTGTGAGCTATGTGTATATATCAATAAAGAGCTCCCCTTTCTACAATCATGCATGGTGTTCTTCCTAAAACTGGTGCTTGTTCTAAACTAATTGAAAGATGTGGTCACAAATTACATCTGCGCCAGTTGCTGTTGAATGATGCGAAGCCAAAGACTGATGAACGATGAAGTGAATATACGAACTTCCTAGGAATACTGTGACTTGACTTCTGAAGGCTTCACTTCACTTGTCACTGGGCAGATACCTTCGAAGGCGTATTTCTCGCTTTACGCATCTTTGCCCTGAAGGCGGAAAAAGAACGGCCCGTGACCCGTTTCACTTCCACCTGACCTGCCCATGGGCCACGGTCGCGTCCTTAACCCATCGAGCAGGCCCCGCCTGCCGCCGCCGCCCCTCACCGCACGCCGCCGGCAACCATGTCCGACCAGGCGCCACCTTACGCACCTCTCCCCGTCGTCTCCGCCCTTCCCCCAGATCCTAACTCCACCTCGTCAGCGAACCCCATCCTTCTCCTCCCCAATCCTGCCTTCCCCAACAAGCGCAAGCGCACCGGATTCCGCCGCAAGGTCCCCTCCGGGTCCCCGGCCGCGGCCGCCCCCTCTCCCGCGGTGCCCTCCCAGCCGGCACGCCCTGCCTCCGCCGCCGACGATATCATAGTAATCAACCGAGAGCCGACCGCGGAGGCCGTCACCGCGCTCACGGCAGGCTTCCCGGTAGATTCCCTCACCGACGAGGAGATCGAGGCTGGCGTGGTCTCCGACGTCGGAGGCATCGAGCAGGTCAATTACATCCTCATCCGCAACCACCTCCTCTGCCGGTGGCGCGAGACCTACAACTCCTGGCTAGCCAAGGAGCCCTTCGCGACGCTTATCCCTCCCCACTGCGAGCACCTCCTCAATGCCGCCTACTCCTTCCTCGTCTCCCACAGCTACGTTAACTTCGGTGTTGCGCCGGCCATCAAGGAGCGCATCCCCAAGGAGCCCACGAGGCCTACCACTGTTGTCGTCATTGGCGCGGGGCTTGCCGGGCTCGCTGCGGCACGGCAGCTGGTGGCGTTCGGGTTTAAGGTTATCGTCTTGGAGGGCCGCAAGAGATGCGGTGGCCGTGTGTACACGAAGAAGATGGAAGGCAGTGGGCGCTCAGCTGCTGCTGATCTTGGCGGCAGCGTGCTTACCGGAACGTTCGGTAACCCGCTGGGAATTGTGGCGAAACAGCTTGGCTTGCCGATGCACAAGATTAGAGACAAGTGCCCACTCTACCGGCCAGATGGATCACCAGTTGATCCGGAGGTTGATAAGAATGTAGAAATTACATTTAACAAGCTTCTTGATAAGTCAAGCAATCTGCGGGCATCCATGGGAGAGGTAGCAGCGGATGTTTCGCTTGGGGCTGCTCTCGAAACATTACGTCAGGCAGATGGAGGCATCTCCACACAGGAGGAGAAGAACTTGTTCAATTGGCATCTAGCAAATCTTGAGTATGCCAATGCGGGATTGTTGTCGAAGTTGAGCCTTGCATTCTGGGACCAGGATGATCCATATGACATGGGTGGGGATCACTGCTTCTTGCCTGGTGGCAATGTGAAGCTTGTGCAAGCCCTGGCAGAGAATGTGCCGATAGTTTACGAGAGGAGTGTGCACACTGTACGGTATGGGGGAGATGGGGTGCAGGTAGTTGTCAATGGAGGGCAGGTGTATGAAGGGGACATGGCATTGTGCACAGTTCCACTCGGGGTTCTGAAAACCGGAGGCATCAAGTTTGTACCTGAATTGCCACAGAGGAAGCTTGATAGTATTAAGAGACTTGGATTTGGGTTATTGAACAAGGTAGCGATGCTGTTTCCGCATGTTTTCTGGAGCACTGACCTTGATACCTTTGGGCATCTGGTTGAAGATCCAAGGCGACGTGGGGAGTTTTTTCTGTTCTATAGCTATGCAACAGTGGCTGGTGGTCCATTGTTGATGGCTTTGGTTGCTGGTGAAGCTGCCCACAATTTCGAAACCATGCCGCCAACTGATGCTGTCAGCTCAGTTCTTCAGATACTAAGAGGTGAGAATAGAACGTCTACTATCGAAGTCTAATTTTCTTTAAAAACAAAACTTTTGCATTGCAATACAAGTGACTCTGCATAAGGTAGTATTTCAGCACCTCTGGCAAAACCAGGATTTATTTTTGGGGCATGTCCTGTATTCTATTCACTTCCATAGATATCCTGAAGTATATGCAGTTATTATGTTAATTAGTTAATATCATACAAATTGATTCGATTGCTTAAAACCCTGGATTTTTCTCTAAAAGATGTACCTTGTATCCACAGGTATCTATGAACCACAAGGGATTGAGGTTCCAGATCCTCTACAGAGTGTTTGCACTAGATGGGGCACTGACTCCTTCAGTCTAGGTTCATATTCTCATGTTGCTGTCGGAGCATCTGGAGATGACTATGACATATTAGCCGAAAGTGTTGGTGATGGGCGTCTTTTCTTTGCTGGTGAGGCTACCACAAGACGTTACCCAGCAACAATGCACGGTGCTTTTATCAGTGGTTTGCGGGAGGCTGCTAACATCACGCTTCATGCCAATGCCCGAGTAGCAAAGACTAAAGTGGACAAAAGCTCATCAGCAAACACGCAGGCTTGTGCTACTATACTAACAGACTTGTTTAGGCAACCGGATTTGGAGTTTGGGAGCTTCTCTGTTATTTTTGGAGGAAAAGCTGATCCGAAATCCCCAGCTATTCTAAAAGTGGAATTTGGTGCCCAGCGGAAGAAAAATGCAACTGGTGGTGCAAAGGCAGAACAGAACCATTCAAATAAATTGTTGTTCCAGCAGCTCCAGTCACATTTTAACCAGCAACAGCAACTTTATGTTTACACATTGCTATCACGACAGCAAGCTATGGAGTTAAGAGAGGTTAGAGGAGGTGATGACATGAGGCTGCATTACCTCTGTGAAAAAATGGGGGTGAAATTAGTTGGCAGGAAAGGCCTTGGTCCTGGGGCAGATGCAGTGATTGCATCCATTAAGGCACAACGTAACAGGAGTCGAGCTAAACCTGGCCCCTCAAAGTTGAAAAAATCTTCGAAGCCGAATGTTGCTTCATCATGATCACTGACTGCTGATTTCTTGTGGGGCCTGACTTCCTACAGTTCATATCGACCAGGCAATTAATGTGTTGGATGGAGCATCCGCTCATGCCGAATCTGTCTGAAGCCAACTGACATTGAATATTTGGCAATTGATTTAGATTTACTATTGATTTAGATTGAAGTAGATTAAAATGAAATCTCCTAGATTCCAGTGATGTTACCTTTACTTGATTTAGATTGAAGTAAATCAAAATGAAATCTCCTAGATTCCAGTGATGTTACCTTTACTTATGTCAGAGGGAGGCAGGCTATTGCGATGCCCCATAAATCAGGAGATCCTGTAAAGCTTATTTGTTTTGGTGACCACAAATTCTTGAAGAAGCTTGAAGGTGGATGTCCTATTGTAATCTCAAATCGGAAGAGCAATGTAGATGGTGGCATGGTGTAAATGGTTTCAGAAAATTGAGAATTGACTTTGATTGTACTCGTTGCCCTTATGCTTTTCTCTATGCTCAAATGACAAACAATTAATTGTGTCCGTTTCTTGTAGGGTGACTGGTTCTTGAATCTGTCATCATTAAACGCATCGAAACATGTCTTTTTTTCAGCAGCTCATTTACTGATTGTTGTCTTGAACTTGAGCACAAGCACGGGAGTAGACAGGAACAGCAGTCGTACATGCTGCATATATAGTAAATATGGACATACCAAAACACACGGTACAAAACACTCCAAGTGATTGGGTTCAGCAATAGAACTCTGGTATTAGTTACAGAAATTGGGGGGGGGGGGGGGGGGGAAGGAATACGAGTTGCATTCAGCAGTCAGGACAAAGGCACAAACAGTACATGAGAAGAGGCGGAAGCAGTGACAAATAACGATCAAGAATGCAACCATAGCCGATCATGTAATCTCTCTTCTCCTGTGCCAAGCATCTCATCGACCCTTTCTCCACCTCGATAAAAATGGAAGGTTGGGGTGTAGCGTATGCTTTGCGTTGTTTCAGGGCACTCATCAATATCAGCATAAATGAACGTAAGATTCTTGAATTCATTGCTGAACTTGCAGAAAGATGGAAGAATCTGACTGCAAACACGGCACCTACATACAAGGCAGGAATCAGTTTGTTTGTCATAGAGAGCAAAGGCGACCAAAGCAAATGGTATTCCCATATGTGTTTACCGGTATATAAATTAATTGTAGATGCTCTAGCTTTGTAAGTTTGTATTGATACATAAAAGGAACCAAACAGTGAAACAATTATTGATTTAAATTCATAGATATTATACAGGATCGCAGAATTTTAGCACCAAAAATCAAACATTTGATAGGTTTAACTTATATCCACGACATTATAATCGACTAAAAAGATGTTATATAGCATATACACCCTGAAATGACTACAGTGTCAAATATCTTCAATGCGCAAAGGTAGACAGCAAACCTTTGAGAGATGTGGTGTCTCCTAGAATCAAAAACATGGCAATAGTACTACTGTTTATAATAAAATCAAAACTGAGAGGAAAAAGAAGAGCGATAGGAACAAATGCCGAATATCATGCATCTAAAATGTATGCATCTCCAATTCCTGAATTAAGTCAGAAAAGAATTTGCATAGCAAGAGCAGTAGCATACCATGAGGCACCATAGTTGATCACAGCCTGTAAAACAACATGCGGAAGGGATTTAATCAGAATAAACTACTTAAGGATAAAAATTACAAGGACTAAATGATAGTCCTTCTTTGTTCAGAACACTGCACACACTGTATTTCCTTCTCGCCTATTCCCTTGTAGATTTGAGTTAAAAAATATAATAAAAAAGGGCCTAGAGGCTGTTTGCTTGATTCAATGATTCAGTCATGAGTGCAAAGGAGCAATTGTACTTACAGGCGACTTGGAGCATTTGAGCGAATCGAGCATCTGCTTCAACTGTTGATCGCTGCTGGCGCTGCGAATGTTGCCAGGGGAACCGCCTTGCAATGGCAGACGTGTTCCTTCCAGTCCTGTCTGCTTGACATCATCATTCCCGTTTGGTGCCTCCGCCATATTCTGGCTTGCCGTTGCTTTATTCCTCTTGAAAACCCTGCAACCCAAGGCAAGATGAAGACGAATTCTCCTTTAAGATTAAGAACACAAGGGAGTATACAAGCAGATGGTGGACACAGGATTCTAACTACTCCAATACTCCAATATGAAATTCAGTATAATCCAATATACGATTCGGTAAGGTAACTAAAAAATTTGCCAAACAATTCAGTATATACAAGTGTGCAATAACTAAAACTGCGATACAATATCTGAATGGTCTCATAATACCTTATATTAAACGGATAAGCTCAAAAGGGCAATGCAATGTCTTAGTTCTTCATCATGCCTCTACTTTCTAACAACAGTAACAACAAAAATGACATATTAAGCCCTGATTTCAGGCTAAACCATAAACCTCAACAAGAGCTGCCATGGCCATGGGACAGCAAAAACGCATGACACTATTGAGTGCAGAACAAACTGTAGAAGAAACTATACGCCCGGCCAGGCAACACTATACTAGTCCAAGTAAATACTAAAGCATCATTTCTCTGACACGGAATAGTGTAAATCGATCTGAATTCGAAGCCCAAGGTAAATGCACAAAGTACATGGACAGTCGAGCAGGCAGGAGCGAGAGCAGCAACAGATGAACTCACGAATCTAAATCGGATTGAAGGCACCAATTAAGGGAATCAGATGAAGCAAGCAGGAATTGTAATCCGGAAGGAGTACGAGAGTTGTACCAGCGGTAGCCGCGCGGGGCGCCGGGTGGCACGGGCGCACAGCGGGGGCGTGGGAGTGCGGGAGCCCGCTTGCCCGCGCGGCGTCGGTGATCTGCCGTCGGCCGGCACGGCGCCGGCGCTCAGGGCTGGGGCGCTGTGAGCGGTGGCGGCTATTCGCACTCGCACGCCTGGATGGAGAATAGGCAGCGTGTGTCCAGCGAGTAGGTGACGTGGCGACTCCCGTGTGGCTGACGGCGAGGGGAAAAAAAGCGATACGAGTTAGTAAGGCCAGTAATCTTGGGCCGGTCTGTTTGGGCTTTTCTTGGGCCGGAACGTGTTAGTAAGGCCAGTAATCTTTTCCTCCAAAAAAAAGGCAGGCCAGTAATTTGTCTTCACTACCATACAGCATACACAGACAGCCGAACACCACGCTATATGAGTTTTTTTTCGTTCTTTGGTCCAGATGCTACCGAATCAGAATCAGTGGTTGTGAAACTGATGTGAGGTTATAAAAAAAAACCGATTAGAGGTTCAGTCAATCAAATCTCTCTTGCATGCTAGAGCTTCTGATTTTGGTATTTACAGTGTGTGCTACCGATACAGAGGTTGTCAAACCGTTAAGAGTTCAATTTTTACGAAAAACACCGTAGAAAGTCAATCAGGGTGTCTCTTTCTAGACCGGTATGTTGGTATACCTGATGTTGCAGAGTGAATCTTAGCCGCTGCTCATCTAGTCATCCCTTGAGCTGATTCCCTTGAGCTCACTCCGGATCGCGACAGGAGCACGTGACAGAAATAATCGCCTTGCCGCGCCTTGGATTTGTTGGATCGTGGAAGCCGCAAAAGAGAGTTTCCAATTCCATGGCCTGGGACCTTACCACGCCACCAGGTCCCCGAGACAACAGTAATGGCCGAGGACGTACAGGCAGCATGACAGAGCGAGCATAAGATCCCAATTCCAAGCGAGGTGAGGTGCTCGGAAAGCCCCCAACAAACAACGCCCTCCCTGCCCTGCCCGCAGAGTGCAGCAGACTCGGTCGTCTTCCAGCTAACCGAGCTACTGCCACTGCTCCCGGGCAAGGTTTGGTGACCCACCTCCAAACCCCCGCACGGTAAACCATGATGGCGCCGCGACCCCCCTGTCTCACTGACCCATCCCGTTCTCCGGCACGGCACGGCACGGCAGCACCCCCGGCGGCCGCGGCACTCCCCACCCAGCTGCTTCGTCAAACCCACCTCCATCCGATCACGAGCCTTTCCTTTCGATCTAAAGGCGCGCAGACCACCCGGAAAAACAGTTGGCCACCAGCCTTCACTCTCCCCCAGACGGGCGTTGTCTGCTAGTAGTAGTCCGCCGCTACCTGCCGCTTGACGTCGCTGTCCGTCGCTAGTCCATGGAGTACGATCATACGACGACGTCGCCGCCGGCGTCATACTATAACCTGGCACGGCTCCTTGAGCTTTGTCACGCCATCAATCTCCTCGCCGGTGCAGCGCGCGCATACTACGCACGCACGCATGCCTTTGCACCAGATTTAGCTAGCTAGGCTCCGGCGCGAAGCATTGTCACGCGCTCCACGTTTCCGCGATGCCTTCTGGGGCTCGTGACATTGCACGGTTCGGGCAAAGGCAGACAAGCTGTGTGCTGGGCTTATTTGGTAAGGGTAGCGTACCGACGCGCGACGCCGAGACGACGACCGGCACCGGTGGCGCGCCCGGCGTCCCGGTTGTTTAACCGATGCCACTGAACTCCGTCCGGGCTTCGCCCTTCGTATTCAATGGCGCCCCGTCCGTCGCCCGGCATTGAAGAGGCTCCCCCACAAGTAGGTGAGGGAGTGCGCCGGGCCGGGGGGTGTCCAGCTGCCCGGCCGCACGCGGCGCGCTCGCGTTGGGTTCGGGCCGGTCCGCTCGACCAACCAACGACCCCTGACGGCAATTTATGGTCGACGAGAGCACCCGACTCGACTCGACTCGACTCCACTCCACTCCCACTCCACTCCCGTAGGCCGTAGCCAGCACCACAGCTTGCTAGCTGGAGTGGCATTTTCGTTTGGTTTTGGTTTTGGGACCGTGGCGTGGGTAGGGGAGGGCGCGTATTCATTGCCCGTCCGTCCGTCGGCTTGAATCGCTGCCCGTTCCGGTGCGACCTGCGACGGCTATATAGGCTCGTGCCCCCTCACGTCGCCAGGACACTGCACCACTACTCACTCCGGTCCATGTGACCTCACTTACTTCACCTGTCAGAACACACACACAGCAGCCTGCTCGCTCAGCTTTGCCTGAAGGGATCGAGCGAGCGATGGAGGCGGGGGCGTGGGCGGTGGCCGTGGCGGCCGTGGCCGTGTACATGGCGTGGTTCTGGCGGATGTCGCGTGGCCTCAGCGGGCCGCGGGTGTGGCCGCTGGTGGGCAGCCTCCCGGGCCTCGTGCACCACGCCGAGGACATGCACGAGTGGATCGCCGCCAACCTCCGCCGCGCGGGGGGGACGTACCAGACCTGCATCTTCGCCGTGCCCGGGGTGGCGCGCCGGGGAGGCCTCGTCACCGTCACCTGCGACCCACGGAACCTGGAGCACGTCCTCAAGTCCCGCTTCGACAACTACCCCAAGGGCCCCTTCTGGCACGGCGTGTTCCGCGACCTCCTCGGCGACGGCATCTTCAACTCCGACGGCGAGACGTGGGTGGCGCAGCGCAAGACCGCCGCGCTCGAGTTCACCACCCGCACCCTCCGCACCGCCATGTCGCGCTGGGTCTCGCGCTCCATCCACAGCCGCCTCTTGCCCATCCTGGCCGACGCCAAAGACGCCGTCGACCTCCAGGACCTCCTCCTCCGCCTCACCTTCGACAACATCTGCGGCCTCGCGTTCGGCAAGGACCCCGAGACGCTCGCCAGGGGACTCCCCGAGAACGACTTCGCCACGGCGTTCGACCGCGCCACCGAGGCCACCCTCAACCGCTTCATCTTCCCCGAGTGCGTCTGGCGCTGCAAGAAGTGGCTCGGCCTCGGCATGGAGACCACGCTGGCCAGCAGCGTCCGCCACGTCGACCGCTACCTCTCCGCCGTCATCAAGGCGCGCAAGCTCGAGCTCACCACCGGCGGCAAGAGGAGTGGCGACGACGCCACCTCAGCCACAGCCACGCCGCACGACGACCTCCTCTCGCGGTTCATGCGCAAGGGGACCTACTCGGACGAGTCGCTGCAGCACGTGGCGCTCAACTTCATCCTGGCCGGGCGGGACACCTCCTCGGTGGCGCTCTCCTGGTTCTTCTGGCTCGTCTCCACGCACCCATCCGTGGAGCGCAAGGTGGTGCGCGAGCTCTGCGCCGTCCTGGCCGCGTCGCGCGGCGCCGAGGACCCGGCATTGTGGCTCGCCGCGCCGTTCGACTTCGAGGAGCTCGACCGCCTCGTGTACCTCAAGGCGGCGCTCTCGGAGACGCTCCGCCTGTACCCGTCCGTCCCCGAGGACTCCAAGCACGTGGTCGCCGACGACGTGCTCCCGGACGGAACCTTCGTGCCGGCCGGCTCGTCGGTGACCTACTCCATCTACTCGGCGGGGAGGATGAAGACGGTGTGGGGGGAGGACTGCCTCGAGTTCCGCCCCGAGCGGTGGCTGTCGGCCGACGGCACAAGGTTCGAGCCGCACGACTCGTACAGGTTCGTGGCGTTCAACGCCGGGCCGAGGATTTGCCTGGGCAAGGACCTTGCGTACCTGCAGATGAAGAACATCGCCGGGAGCGTGCTCCTCCGCCACCGCCTCGCCGTCGCACCGGGACACCGCGTGGAGCAGAAGATGTCGCTGACGCTGTTCATGAAGCACGGGCTCAGGATGGAGGTGCACCCGCGCGACCTCGGCCCCGTCGTCGACGAGCTCCGTGGCGCCGGGGAGTACGACGCGGCGGCAAGGGCCACCGCGGCCTGCGCTTAGTTGGAAAGATTATCTATCGATCGATGGATCACCCACCTCGCCGGCGACTGCGTGCGTGCGCCGAGGATCGTGTCGTGCGGGCTGGGAACTGAGAAGGAAGGAAACGGCCGTTGGAAAGAGAAAAAGAAACGAAAGAAAAGAAAAGGGCAAATCAAAAGCTATATTCTGTAGATAGACAAGTAAGTAATTAAAGTGTTTCCATTTGGAACAAAAGTGCGTGTAAAAAGTCCATGTCATCTTGATTTGGATTTGAAGGACATAAAAAAAAAATGCCGGAGAGCAAATAACCTCTGATGTAACGTGACGCCGGAGGCGCCAAATTCGTTCGGGCGGCTTGTGTTAATGGGCCGCCAAAACTGTTGTTGTTTCATGTTTGTTTGTAGCTGAAGCAAACGAAAGCATATAGCATCACTGCATCAATCAATCCACCATTAGTTTCCGGATGAATGAATGCAACGGGTGCTTCGCTCCGGCATTTGCCTTGTTCATAGCAAGCAACCAAATGATTGAATGATTGTTATTAGTCATACTGCCAGAGAGTGGAGCAGCTGTTGCTTTCCATCAGAGGATCGTTTAAGGACACATTGCGATCGCGTAACAGGCTGCTCACTCCTCCCATTTGATCGTCGGCGTTTTAATGCTGTTGGTTGCGCCGTTTTCTCTGATGAGGAGCTGCTTTCGTTCCTGCGCCTCCAACGGCTACTGGCTCGCGGAAATTAAGCTGGCGGAGTCTGGAGATGATGATGCTTGATGCCGACCCACGTACGTCGGAGTATCAATTGGCAACTCTGATGATGAAGCTCCACCGTTTTATGCGATGGGCCATCGATAATCGTTTGTATCACGGTGTTGCTCAAGTGTGGTACTACCGTACTACTGTAGAGAAAATTCCTTCTATGCTTTAAAAAATTTACACCTATCCCATCTATACCCAAAAAATTACAAAATCCCTTCTATACCCAAATCCTAATTTCTCATCCCCTCTATACCCAAAACCGTTAGTTTGGGGTTAAGTGTGGACTGAAAAGACCATTTTGCCCCTGCATGCGACTAACCATTTTTATGATAATGTTTTAACAGAAAAACACTATTAGTACTTAGTTAACGGTTCATATGTATTTTTGTCGCAACTTTATTTTGACAAGTATACCATTAACAAAATAATAGTGAATTTTCTGTTAAAACAATATCATAAAAATGGTTAGTCGCATGCAGGGGCAAAATGGTCTTTTCAGCCCACACTTAACCCCAAACTAACGGTTTTGGGTATAGAGGGATGGGAAATTAGGATTTCGGTATAGAAGGGATTTTGTAATTTTTTTAGGTATAGAAAGGATAGGTGTAAATTCTTTGGGTATGGATGGAATTTTTTCTACTGCTGTACCAGCCTCCGGGCTCAAGCAATGGTCAATCGATCATCAAACAGCACCGCTGCCTAATTTGTAGGTTTTTGCCATCAAACGACCCCCAATGAGCAGCAACTCGTAATGCAAGGTCCATGCAACGTTCATTTCCAATTTGGAAAGGAAAACCGATAACTCGGAGCCCTGAGATGAAAATTTTGCAAGTGTAGAAATGAGTCGAATGACTACCGGAGTGAAATTTAAACATCGACCATATTGACCACTCTTATTGGAGAGCAACTGCGCAACGCCATGATCGGTCATCGGTGGGACCGTGGGAGAAAGCAGATCTGCAATGGTGGGCTTCTCGGGCATCCTAGCGAGACTTTTCGCGAAATCTACCGGCCCGAAGTGCGGCGCACTCAACAAAGAAAGCCCAAATGCAACACCCAGCCTGAAGTTTTGAGGCCTTTTGATTTTGGGCCCATACCGCTGTGAGCCATGAGGCCTTCCTTTATTTATTTTTTTCTTGTGGACAAGCAGCAAAGCAACACGCTCGTGCTGTCGAGCATGCTTCAACATGACAGAAACAAGATGAAATACTATAACTTACAGTCTTATCTTATGCATTGCAGTTCATGATCTGAATGCCAAAGTTAAAAAAAACAAAAACAAAATAGAGCACACGGCATGCACTTTATCTAGGAGAAATACATATATAATGACCATCAGTAGTAGTCTTTTGCTTATACATAATATCTCATAGTATAGTACGTGGTACAAATTCTCATAGGTGTTTAGCTTTAAAATTTAAAATCCATGACACGAGGCAAATTAAAAATCAGCAGGTGGCGGTGCACTTGTCCTTGCAGTCGACGGTGCATGACCCTCCGCCGCCGCCCACGCCGTAGCCGTCGCCAGAGCGGCTGTAGGACCAGAAGCACTTCTTGGGGCACGTCACCTTCTTCCCGTAGCAGGGGCCCTTCTCCTGGCACACCGTCGTTGGCACATCCACGCCGCCGTGAGCGTACCCGCCGCTGCCGCCGGGGCCGCCGCCGTACCCCGCGCCCCACCCTCCGCCACCGCCGCCGAACCCGCCGTAGCCCTGGCCTCCGCTGCCCGGTATGGCGCCGCCGCCGTAGAATCCGCCGGGCGGGATGCCCGGGATAGCGCCGCCGCCGCCGCCGTAGAAGCCGCTGCCGGAGGGGACACCGGGGATGGCGCCGTAATAAGCAGGTTCCGGCTTATTCTCTGCTGCCGGCGACGGGAGAGGGTTGGCGCCGTCGAGGTTGCGCGAGGCAGAGGCGGCGCCCAAGAGGAAGAGGAAGAGGAGGACGGGGAGGCAGCAGCGGTGCGCGGCCATGGCCATGGGTCTCTGAATGTGCGGTGTGTGCTTTTGGCTGCTTGCTTTTAGGAGCCAAAACGATGGGCTTGGTTCTAATGTTCTATATATGGGCACGCGCACCAAGAGTCTACAAGCTGGAACGGAACGGCCATGCATGCATGAAAACCGATGGATCAGTTGCATTTAGGGATGGCAATGGGTTGGGTTCGGGGCTGATTTTGGATTCTGATTTTGGGTTCTAGTTTGTGTCTACGGATTTGCGGGTTTGGATATCTTTAGGGCGGATTCTAAGATTCACCCATGGAGCTTCATTGGGTCCCGAAACATATGTCAAGATGAATTCCCAAAGTTGTCTGTCTGAATTTGATAAAAGAAAAAACTGTTGTGTCGTGTCTAAGTGTATCATGTTGTCATGTCTCAGTGTATCATTCTTCTTTTATATGAATGCTCTAAAATCTGGATACTTTCTTTGATGTTAAATTATTATTTTGTTGTTGTTGACCTTCTAAATACAGATTTTATTAAAATATTCTTGGTTTTGGTTAATCCGTAGGTTTGGGTTTTGGGGATGAATTTTTACCCGAATTAGAGTTTGGATCGGATTCGGATTTTAGGTTTGGGTGTCTAGACACTCCAGCCGATCCGAACCCGACCCATTGCCATTCTAGTTACATTACATGGCCGGCCTCTGTGTGTTGGATTGCCAGCGTTGATCAGGACCACTGGCACAAGAACCATTAGAGAAAAGATGCATCATGGAAGGGTGAATTTCAGAATTTGGCCGGCCAGGATGTGGATAGCCACAGGTGCAGCAGCAGCAGCTAGGAAAAGGGGAAAAAATGCAGCAAGTAGCAAAGCCTCTGCAGCTAGCATTTCACACGGGAAACAAAGACAGGAACGAGAACGAACAAAAGCATGAGCTACAACTTTTCCTCCTTTATTTATTCCCCCCGGACGAATTGAATCGAATCGGCGGAAGACTTTTGCTCGCGCCAACTTTTGGCAATAGGATTGGACGCGATGGTCAGACCTAGCACCGTAAGAGTTCTCACCTGCAATCCTGGATGCCCTACAGCTCCAACTCCAACTGGTGGAAGAGCCATTTTGAACGGATGTCAGTTGTTTCTGTGAGTTGCCGACAGGCGACTTGCCAGATATCGTCGCACCTCAACTGATGAACGCACACCGATCACAATCCATGGAGCGAGCATATAATTGCGATTTACTGCTGATGATGCAGGCCAGCTGCAGGTGCTACAATACCGCAAGCTTGCTTGCCAATTATCCATCATCATATTGGAGTTGGAGGAACCACCACAAGGCAAGGAAATTGGCACTTGTTGGATAATCTCGGCAAAACAAGATAAACCCGAGACCATAGGATTAATATAGGATAGTCAATCTAGAGAAAGACAGTGCATGCCTAGAGCAGACCTTGTGCACACCCACACGGCCACACACATACTTGAGGTGACCATGAGTCCATGACTGCCCCGGTGGCGCTGGCGTTTCCTCGCTCGCTCCAACACTGCTTCACATCAGGCAGCCGTTTGATGTGACCTTTACCCGAAATTATAAAGCTGCCAACTCCTACTTGACAGATCGTGGACTTGCCGTTCCAGGGTCATGTGCTCCACCTCGCTCCTGAGGTTGAAGAAACGCGCAAGTTTGCCGCGTTTTATTTGGTGGGCCCATGGGCTCTATCGGCCCAAATCGAGGGCCTGTTGTTGTCGGGCCACAGCGGACCAGGCCTTTTTTCGGCTTGGATAACATGAAGCCTATACGGGACGAATTATCGTAGCTGCTAATTGTTTGTGCGGGGTGCCCTGTCAAGGGGCTGGTTGTAAACGTTCCTTATCAGTTAATCCCAACCCTTTATATTGAGTTTTATTCCTCCTCAAGTGAATAAAATCTTACTTATCCATATTTCACTACAGATTGAATGAGGATTTGGAGTTATGCAGTAAGCTTAGACATCAAAAGTTGTGTGTGGAACCACGGATGCAGGAAATATTTCTATTTTTTTAAAAAATGAGATAATGACTTATTACATAAAGAAAAAAAACAAGTGATCACTGGATGAGGAAATAGACCCTTATTTATTTAAAAAAGAGATCACATAATAAGATATGAGTCACTTGTGTCATATCATACATCCTCTCTCGTATTGGATGTATGGCCTTCTTCCTCTACGGTGAGCTGTGCCCATAGGAACGCGAGGGAGGAATCTTTTTTCGAGAAAAAGTAGGGGAGCTACGTATCATTGATTTAAGAAGATAATAACATTACAACGCGGATCATTAGCCGGACGATCGCACACGACATTTATATGAAGGATGGACTAAAACTCTAAGCAACAACAACGACCGAAAGAAAAGAAAGACTACTAACCTAGTTTAGTTTAACACCTAAGGCAACCACCAGCGACGCGCGACGTGCGACGCGAGCTCAGATGCCGCTCCCCCAGCCTAGTTTAATATTTTTCCTCTCTATAATGGGTATTTTTTTAAGAGCTCTTTTACAATGATCGGTAAGTACCAGCTGATACTACCAGGTACTTGCAGGTACTTTAAGTACTTTTTCTGGTACTTACCGGTACTTTTAATTAGAATTTTGAAAAATGAAATAAATAATAATAAGGGTATATTAGTACTTTCATATACCCTGGTTAGAATATATCCTCCCACAACATATCATGATAATTTTTTCCTGCCGCCTCCTCCGCCGCCTATGCGGAAAAGACGTATATACCCTTTCTTTTTAATTTAAGAATAAAATAAATAATTAGGTGGGCCTATTTATCTGGTACTTGGTCCCACAATTTTGGTACTTTTGGATGGGTACTTTTAGGTACTAGACATTTTTCCCACCGTTGGATTCTATATTCTGGTAGTACCATGGTACTTGCCAATCATTGTAAAAGAGCTCTTTTTTTAAATACATTAATCATGGTATAAGTATAGGATGCTCATGCTCTTCCTTTTAAGCAGAGTCCATAGGTGTGGTGTAACGCAGACTTATTCCTTTGCACGGAGTAGAAAGAAAGGCAAATTCGGACACGATTGAACTGAAACCGCTCAAGTAGCGATGCTGGTGCCAGCAAAAGTAAAGGAAAACGAAAAGGAAGAAAGGCATCGACATATGTGCGCCCGACGTGGCATCCTCTGTTTTTTTTTTTTCATTCCGATGCGGCGATGGTCTTCTTTTAAGCAGCAGCCGGCGTCGAAGCCGCCAGTACGTAATCAAGCGATGCACAGCAACTGATCAGCACTCAGCAGCTCACGCAGAGAAGCAGCTGCCCCTGACCATGGCAACCACCCTCACCTCCTCGTCGTCCTCCTCCTCCTCGCCGCGGTGCGTCCCCTTCGCCTTCCGCCGCGGCGGCGAGCGGCGCTCTCGGGGCCTGCCGCCGCCGTTAGCAGCAGCAAGCAGGCCATCAGCAGGGTGCGGCAGGCCGCTGTGCCGCGCGGCGGAGGTGGTGGGCGGCGGCATCCGGGGCGCCTTCTTCGCGTCGCTGGACGGGTGCTCCTGCGTGGAGGTCCGCACCAAGCACGACGACTCCTTCAGGATGCTCGACGCCGACGCCGATGATCCGGAGGCCATCACGCCCCTCATCATGCGCGGCGGGGCCCCATCATCAGGAGACGACGACAGCACCGCCGCCGCCGCCGCCGCCGGGGGCCACGGCCGCCGGAGGAGGAAATTAGGCAGCAAGCAGCGGCGGCGCGGAGGACTCGGGTGCTGCGACGCCAACAGCACTAATACTGTCAATTGAGTGGTCGATGATGCATCATATCAGTCAGGGACGAACCGTTGGCGAAAGTTCCATCATCTATTGTGTATAGTTGTGTTTCGTTTCCCCGATCGAATGATAAGTTGTTAACAGCATGTAGTACTCCCATGAATGCATATCGTGCCGTCGATTTATACCTGGCCTTCTACTGTACTTCCTCCGATTCTTTTGACTTTTTTCAACATTCCTCTTATTCAAAAGATCTATAAAATATCATATTTTTTTATAATAACTTACTTATTAATAAAAAATATTTTAAAATAATTTAAATTTAACCATGTTACATGCATATTGTTTTAATAAGACAATAATATGATTGTGATAGAAAAGTCAAACAAATTATATTTTGAAACGAAAAAAAGTACATTGTTATTTGGCCATCCTCCTTGGTCCCTGCTATATGGCTATATGAGCTTGCACGTCCCAATTAACAAAGTTAATAAAGAAAATCAAATGCAATTAATATTAATACAGGTGCTGTCCTCCAGCCCAGCGCTGGCTGATTCTGGCAGGCATGGGAGGCTAGCTGGTGGGGTCGGTGCCTGTCCAGCCACTCCCAACTGGTCGGCCAAACAGGGCGAGTGAAGGGAGTACTAGCAGTTAAACATTATTCTAATTTTTTAGTAATAAAGTGTGCTGATTATCTAACTAAAATAAAAAATAGCACCAAGTTTATAATAAAAATAAATAAAATATTTGTAAAATTAAATAGGCATCATAATATTCACTATTAAATAGTTTTCATAGTATAGCCATTTAATTCAGTGCCACACATGCGCTCTAATTATATATAGACTTATTTAAATTCGAAATCATTTGATTTAGGGACTCAAGTCTGATAGATAAGGGTAGACCGGATGGCATAAAAAATATTCGGCACACGGTGACATTCTCATGGTTTACTACACTTTAGTTTATTCCACATATATACTTTACTTTCCGTCATAATGCATGCATGGTTCGATTCTCAGCGCATTAGCAGATATGATAGCCTGCTTTATTGAAGACCTTCGCATACTAGCTGAGGGTTTCCCTTTCTAGTTAGTTTTTTAGCAAACGGAAGGGGTCGAATAAAAAGCAAGACTAGCTGCTGCTGCTTCTTTTTCTTCCTTTCGAGTTAGAAAAAACAAGACTAGCTAAAATGGATAACCTCACATTTGGGCCTTATTGCATAATGGTCCACGCCTACCATTAGGCCCAAGCCAAGAAACCAAGGATGACTGGATGAGCAACTTGATTAACAATTAAATATGTCTCATGGGGGAAAATTAAATACATCATTCTCTAAAAGGAACCAAAACCATGCAAGGACTTGAAACTAAAAATAAAGTAACTTGACAATGGTATTTTTCCTACAAAATGTTGGTCCTTTGACTGTTTTTTCCTTAAAATTGACCACTCATCTTATCCAAAAAAATTTGTGCAAGTCAAATTTATGTCATTCTTGAACTTCCTTTTATTACTAAAGCAACTCATAACAAAATTATAATATTTTGCAAAAAAATCTTAATAAGATGAGCGGTCAAACTTGAGGTAAAAAATTAAACGACCTACATTTTAGAACGGATAGAGTACTTAATAAGTTACTCCACACATGTTCACACATCATTGCATTTCATATTGTAATCGTCAACTCATAGAATCTAAGCTAGAGCTAGCTAGCCTATCACTTGCCTATAATTGGTAATTAATAAGGACTAGCTCGCTCCCTCATCTCCATGTACCTTTTGTCGTAAATAATTTTCACCGTTTCCTTTGACACTTGTCCATCCTTACTCTCATGTCCGATGTCCCATCATCGATGATCTGGTTAAGGAGATAGCTTTAGTTTGTGAAGAACCAATACGAACCCGCCTACATGATCCCAATTTCGACACTATTCATTCTTGATAAATAAAAATGGCAAAAGCTAGGGATCGACGGCATCGACTCTCAACTTGGATGCATAGGCTGCTTCTGTATTTGGTCTATATAGGCTTGTAGCTGCAGTCGATACTTGTATATGGCATCCCTGGGTGATGCGGCTGTTTTGGTAATACCTCTGTGACTCTCAAATCTCTATCACCGCTGACTCTGTAATTCCGTTGCCTTGGCAGTGAATTTCGGAGATGAAAAAAAACTTGGATGTATATGAAAGTCTATATACAGTTGCACGAATAGATTCATGCATCTCCTGTAATCAATGAAACAGTAGTAGTTACTCCACAAATATATGATAGTAATACACTAGTCCAACATACAGTAGACTAAAGCCGCTGCATGCGGCAACCGCAACTGCATTACTTACGGCAAGCTGCTGTATGGACACCTGGCCCGACGTCGTCCTCAGTTCATCCTCCCTTGCCCACAACAGGCAACAGAGCAACAAACTCGAACTGTTTTTTTTCTTTCTTTATCTCCATCCTTGCTAGATTCGCTGCAGCTGAAAAAAAAAAGGCTGCTTTATTTTCCCCAAATCCTGAGGCATACCATGTGGCCGCACAGCTCGCTAGATCCCATGCGTCCGTCGTGCACGGTGCACCCATGATGATGATCCACTCCAGGCAACCACTGATGCATCGCATGTAGCAGTTGCACATACAGACACGAGCTCGCAGGCTTTGCAGCTAGCAGAAAGTAGCCGCAGGCCATGCATGCGCGCCATCTGTCCGACAGCCGCACGCTTAACTAACATAACTTCCTCCTTTGATCACCCTTAGATACAGCTAACCGATTAAACTACAGCCGCTGATCATGCAGTAGCTGCAATCATCTCCCGTTTCTTATTGGAACAACCCTGAAGCTCTTTCCGCCGAGTGTTCAGTTTGGTACTAGATCTTTGATCTTTTCTCCCTCGTGCTGCCCACTTGCTTATGCTGGGCAGCTTTACCTCTCTTGCTCAATAATGCATGTTCAGAGTTCAGACAGCGGATCTTGTAGTGTTGTGGTGGACAGTGATTGGTCAGTCAGTCAGTGTATCTTTTAGTAGGACTGCATCACTGCATATATGAGAATGCATTTGGTAGCCTAGACTATTATCAGGTAGCTTGTTTCCAAATGCAGGGCAAGCAAGGCCGTTTCCTTCTGTCTGAAGGATTTGCTCAGCTGCCTCATGCAATGCACTGAAGCAACCATAGGTCCATAGATTCCTGATCTAGATCAGCATCAAATGACTTGTGTATTAATTAGTATATGTCTCTGTCTATGAATATAAGCTGACTAAACAATAATGCAGAGCATATTCCATTTTGATGGGCGATCGAGGGTGCCAATTAATCTTGTTTATTTCTCGCTAAGCGATATTTCACTTTAGATTATGGATGGTGACTTGAGTGACATAGTATACATTTATACTATTGGCTCTTATAGCTAGTGGTTAAGCACATTCCTGAGGGATCGAGCAGATATTTGTACTGTGTACATATTGCGTGTCCGATGCAAGCAGAATATATACTTCCTATTTGAAGAATATATGTAACCTACTACTACATGTAGCTTTCAGCGGCCTAATCTATACCTGAAACTAAAAGTATTGGTCGATCATCTAGAAAGTTTGCAGCTAGCTCTCCATCACCACTAATCACTTGGTGCCCACAAAATTAGTGGTACGGTAGTGGTGAAGCATAACAGTTGGGGTCAATGTGCAAGAATACCTTTGATTTTATTAGTTTCCTGCCAGACTCTACGACTATTCCACAAACTGCCTGCTGCTTTGTCTGCCTAAAAAGGACACTAGAATAGCAGACTAGATAAAACCAGCATCTTGATGTCAAATGTCCTGATTGATTTGTGTCTAGGATCTATATATCACTTTTAAGGTTTCTCTAAGAGAAATTTCTTTTGTTGCCAAAACTTTAAGGAAATCATTGATCTGATTATCACAAACTGCATGTTTAATAATTCTATAAAAAAATAACTTACATTTTTTCCCCTCACAGAAAAATATATCTATTTTGCCGTGTTCAAGTAAATATCCGTTTCCTACAAAAGCTAGCATCCGAACAAAGCGACAATTTTAAAAAAACATATATGTGCCAAATAAACTGAGAAGAATGATATGTAGCTAGTTCTCTTGATCTTGCTTAGCGACTAAGGTTTACAGCCTTCTCTTCTCAATCAGGGTGACTAAGCTAGTTCCTCCTTGGGCATGCATGTCCCTCCAAATCACCACCACCTTGCTCTGTTCTCATTTTTTTCCAATAAAAAAGCTGTGCTTTATTTACTTTGCCACCAGATAATGATTGTCTTCTTCTCTTCTCTGTAGAGAGTACCAACCCAAACTTTCACCTTCTTCACCAGCGTTTTATTTATTTCTGATTCTGATGTAACTTGACAGCTTTCCTAGCAAGATCTTGTTGCATCAAAGTTTAACTTTGGGGGATAACCTCTGTGGAAAAAGCATATCAGCGATGTGTTCTTACTTTAGAATTGTGGAACAAAACCTGCATTTGAATTTGACCAGACTACTAAAACTTGTAAAGCTTTTTTTCACCATAAGTAGCCATAGAAATCTATGCCATGTCTTTTTTTTTTTGGCAAAATCTATGTCATGGCTTGACTAGCTTTCTTCTAAACATGTTAGCTGTTTATTAATTGACCCAACAAAATAATTTTAAAAATTCACAACAAGAAAACGTAACCTCCATTCCCACTGGTTTTGAGTGCCGCAAAGTCATATGCCACGCACTGAACCTGTCAATGCAAACTTTAGATAAAAGAATTTTGAAAAAAAAAAAGATGAAAGGCGCCACGTTAATGACCACTAGGGAGCGGGACCCACCTCGCACAGGCACCCCCTCGGGCTCGTCCCCTTGAATCTGCCTATAAATAGAGGCTTCCTACACTTCTTCCCTCCCTTTTCCCTCTCTCGCCACTCGAGCCCCTCTGATACGCTGCTAATTACCATTCTGCCCCTGCCCAATCACAAATGACCCACCAGCTACCTCCGCTCTCTGACCCCGCCCTTGAGGCCTTCCTCGCCGACATCGGCTTCGGCCTGGCACCCGAGCCAAGCTCGCCGCCCCTAGACGTGACGGCGACGACGGTGGCTGCGACGCCGCGGGAGGAGGACACGTCGGCGTCGCCGCCGTTGGCCGAGCGGCGGCTCCGTCGTCAGATCTCGAACCGGGAGTCGGCGCGGCGTTCCCGCGCCCGCAAGCAGCGCCACCTGGAGGAGCTCCGCGCGCGCGCCGCCGGGCTCCGCGCGGGGAACCGCGAGCTCGCCGCGCGCCTCCGCGGCGTCCAGGCCCGCGCCGCGCTGGCCCGGCTCGCCAACGCCCGGCTCCGCGCCGAGGCCGGCGCCCTCGGCCGCCGCCTCGCCGCCGCGCAGCGCGCCATCGCGCTGCGCCAGCTTTACGCCGCCGCGTCCGCCGGCGGCGGCTTCGAGCTGCAGGCGCTCGCCTCCCTGATCGTATAACATAACATGCATCTGATCTGATCTGCGCACGCACAGATTTTTTGACTGAGTCGCCTGGAACGGAATTGAATGGAAGGACTTTTGAGTTTTGATCACGATGATATATTCATGTAGATACACCGGACCACTAGCATAAGCAAGCAAGCATGCAAAAATGAACTGGAAGAATGAATTGGCACGTCGTCCGTGTTGCACACGGTTTATATATATGCACAACGAACGAACGAGTCCGATTAATACATCTCTGCTCTGCTCATACGTTCTAATAATGAAATATACATCGATCTCTGCTCTGCTCTGAGATGATTTAAACACACGCGGATCCGTTTGATTTGAATTAAGTCGAAATACATGCATCTGAGATGATTCAAACGCAAGCACGCATGCGGAATTCTGTGGTTATTACTGCTATATTGTTCTTTTTCATTCCTGTGCGCGTGCTGTAAAACTCATCGATGTGGGGGCAATTTGGTACTTGTCGAGCTCAATTTGCTTTGGAAGAATTTTCGAGCTCGGTCACTGATGATCTGACGTCTCGGCCGGTGGGAATGGAATTGCATATATGCTTGTCCGGCATGCATGTTTTATCTTCTCTCTTCTCAGTTCTCACGCACGCACTTGAGAGAGATAGCAGGGAAAGTGATATGCCATGGAGCATTCTGTGATGTGTCTTGCGTATATCTTACTTTCTCAAAATAAATAATTTATTTGTCTTGGGCGTTCGAATCATCGATCGTGTCATCCTCGAGCTAGGTTGAACGAACAGAGCTAGCTAGCTAGCGACGACACCCATGGAATGGCGGCTTTGTTGTTTCCAATCAATTGTCAAGTGAGATTAAAGTGGCTGCAGGTGGCTCGTCGCCATCGCCACTTTGAAAGTAAAGCACAAGCATAAGCAGGTAGCAGCAATGTGTTTTACGTCTCCTAATCAACTCCGCTCTCGCCTTCGCTAATGGCTCTCGACACGTAAGACAGGCTGCTGCCTGACGCTCGACACACCTTGCCAGGCAGCTTTCTTCGAATAAAGCTATACGGTGATTCATCGTCCAGCTGCTTTGATTCCTTGAACCGCTGGTGAAAACGACGGCGATCGAGCCTGACACGCGTGGCCCGCGTGATGCAACGGCGTTCAACTGGTACGGTAGTGCTGGACTTGGAACGGTCCATCTTCGTACATTACCTTTTTGTTTATATGCGTGTTCGGATCTCTAGCTAAAGTTTAGCTCATGTCAGTTTAATGTTTAGCTTCTCAACTAGAGGACATATGTGGTGGAAATCAACTTTCCATAGAAATTATGGAAACTATAGTTTTCACACGATGTTGATCTAAGGGTGCGTTTAGGGGAGGTAGGAAAGATGATTTTCAAAGTTCATGGGAGGTGGGAGGGGTAATTTGCAAAGGCACTTTTGCAAATAAATCACTTCTCTCATCTCCTCTGAGCACACACCGTTAGATCAATATCGTGTGGCTCAGATTGAAGTTTCCATAGTATTCACGGGAATTTGGTTTTCATAGCATACGTTGCCTCTCAGCTTTGCCCTAAAAATTTCACACCGACAACCATCAACCATGTTTCCCTCACATGGCACATCATTTTGGTCACTTTTGAGAGAACTAAGCAGGCCCTAAATATAAGCTAATTATAAAACAAATAAACAAGGATAGATTAGTTCACAAGAAGAATCGATCGATGCTCGCTAATCATATTGTAAGACGCTTGTAAAACGGCGGGCTCTGATTAATAACCATCAAGACCGTGAGAGCAAAAGCCCAACCTGCGTAATGAGTTGGGCTTGTGTTGACCGGCCCATTCACCAGCTTGGGCTGGCTCCCCTACCCCTCTTCTTCGGTCTCCTCTTTTCCTCGCAAGCCGCCGCCGCGACACATCTTAAGTTTGGAGAAGGCGAGACGGCGAGATGGAGAGGGGATTGAGGGCGACGGCGGCTTCGGCGATGGAGATGACGAAGCAGCACAAGGACGATGAGGCTATGACGACGAAGAAGCCCAAGGGGGACGAGGAGATAGAGATGCTGCTGGTGGATGCCAGATCATCCGACGAGCAATGCGGGAAGGGGAGGAGGAAGGCGAAGCGCGTGACGTGGAGGTCACCTCTTCACATGGAGGAGACAACGACGGAGGAGCCTAACGGCGTCGACGAGGCGATGAAGCCCAAGGACGACGAGGCGGAGACACTGGTGGTGGACGCTGGATCCAAGGAGACAGGCGGCGGCAAGAGGAGGAAGACGAAGCTGGTGACGTTGGGGTCACCTTTCACGGAGGATATTCTGATCAGTCAGCTCATGGAGTACATGTTACATTGGCCTCCTCGACACACGTCGTCAGAATGCGACTTCGCTAATGTGCCGCGCATCGACCCCGACTCAGATGCCCAGATTTTTGCACTTTTTAAGGAGGAAAGTGAACGTAGGGCGAATGTGCTCCAGCAATATCGCACCAACGGGTACGCTGAGTTCCAATTGGAGGTGGAGGTCACTGATGATGACGAGGAGGAGCTCACATACGAGCCGGGGGGAGGAGCTCACTTATGAGCTGGGGGTGGAGGCGTAGGATCTGTGTTAATTTGCAAGAAGCTGGCGGGAGGGCTGATGGTATAGAGTTTTATCTTAATATAATTTTCGAGTGACCTGTGTCAGCTGCCTAAGTTGTACTAGTATCTTGTTTGATGAAGCTATCCTAAGTTCTCTCACTATTATGATGTAATCATATGTCTTTTTCATATCTCGCTAGATAGCTCAGATATATGTAATAGCATCTCGCAATTTTCATTTTCTTTTTTCTGTGCTAGGAAGAGGATTTTAAAAAATGATAAAAAATGCTGATGGTTTGTATTAATGCTTCATTCCATCCCCTTGGTTTGATAATACTGGGGACCTCGTAATTTAATTGAATAATTTTTATTCTGATTAGATGATATGGCTTATTGGCTTTAGTAGTGTACGTAGGAGTTGATATAACTGAGATCTGTTGTGCGTTTGTCATTGTAGTAAGTAGTGAGTTACAGTTTAGTGCTTACCCTTTTTTTCTCCCGATGCATTGTCATAATTGCTGATTATTAATTCCTTTGAAACTTCTGTGGATAGTTGTAGATCATCACATTCTCTTGCCAGAGTTATGATTACTCGCTTAGCTAGCAAATATTGTGGAAACTTTTCCGATTGGTGGATTCATAGTTGAGTTTATTAGTTTTAGCATATAGCGTCAGTGTGGTTGTGAGTTGCTACCTGCTACTGCTAACTGCTAACTGCTTGTGTGGTTCTGGCCCCTTCATTCAGGATAGGCCTGGTGATCAATATTAGGTGTTCTGTTCTCTTGAAAAGTCGAAATATAATGTCCCATGGATTGTGATTTTCGATTGACAATACAATTTGTATGAGTTATTCTTATTTAGTTTATCGGTACGATTCTATATAATACCTGTTGCTCTATATAAAGTCTTATCCATTGTTCTGAAGTATTTCCATCTTCCAGTCCCAAGATCACATTTGAGCAGACTGGTCAGAACAGACGAGCTTGAGTTTTATGTCGTAAAAAAGAAAAACAAGCTTGAGTTTTCTTTGCATTTGGAAAACATGCAAAAAAAAAAAAAACTGCTGTCAGCTGATGGTGAAGGCTGAAGTAGCTCGAGAGAGTAGAAAATTAATGTTAGCATGATGGTTCGTGTCTTTCTGAGACATCCATTTGTATGTCTGTAATGTTGTGCTGTGTTCAGATTGGAAGTAAAAATACTTTTGCTAGATGAATAGTACACTGGGAAGCGTGTTCTGTGAGTGGGATGAATAGGAAAAACTTGTTGAAGAAGTACTTTTTTCTGAATCTGGACACAGTATTGATTTCAGATGGCATAATCACGTAGTACAAAGAAATCATATGTTCACGTATGATGTACGCTAATGCCAGCATACCGCATACGCATATGGCTTCTTTGCTTCACTTGTATCGCAATCACTTGTTAAGTTGCGTTGGTTTATCTAGAAACAATTTGGGGGTAGAACCAAAACACTGAAATAAAAACACTGAAACAATGGTGCTTAACGGTGTCACGGTGGGCTCTGATTAACTAACACACGACGCGAGAACAACAGCCCAACCTGCGTAAAGAGTTGGGTGGGCTTGTGTTGACCGGCCCATTCAGGCTACCGCCTAGGACTGACGCCCCTTCCCCTGGCCTTCGGTCTCCTCTTTTCCTCGCGCCTCGCAACAAGCCGCCGCCGCAGCAGCAGCATTGCAGCAACACATCTATGGGTTTGAAGAAGCTGAGGTTAGCGTGACGGCGAGATGGAGAGGGTTCAGGACAAGCTCAAGGTGGACCGCAAGCACAAGAAAGAGGAGAGGACGAAGCAGCCCAAGGACGACGAGGCGATGAAGACGAAGAAGCTCGAGGGGGACGAGGCGATGGAGATGCTGGACGCCGGATCGGAGGGAAATTGCGGGAAGAGGAGGAAGACGAAGCTGGTGACGTGGAGGTTGAGCCAGGAGCTCCTGGAGTACCTACGGACCAAGGAAGTGATGGGTTTCATCGCGACCGAGACGCCTCGCCCGTTCTGGCCGAACATCACGGGAGAATTGTTCGACCAGGAACTCAGAGAAGAAATCGCCGCTCAATTTGCGGAGAACAGAGAATTCGACGCCCACGTCCTCTACCAGTACCGCACCAAGGGATACGCTGAGATACAAGAGGAGGTGGAGGTCGACGACGAGGTGACCGAAGTCAGAGGATCTACTTCGGAAAAATATACAACTCCATAGTTTTTGTTTTTGAGCTTATTAATTTTTTTTAGCCTAACAACTCCATAAATCAAAGGGGCATGACAAATCTAGGGGCTGCAATTTGTTGTTATTAGTTCTATACATTTCTACTATAGACTATAGTTTTATGTGACAGTAAAAGAAACCATTATCTTACCACAAGAAAAAAAACTATTGTCTTCTTTCATCTATATCTTTACCTATTTCTAAAGCTAAGTAAAGTTTCCGTCTTTTTTCATACGTCCTGACATGTGAGGTTCACCTGCCAGTTCTAGTATTTTATCTCCTCCAAAAACAGGGTGGGCCAACTCGTCACTGTCCCCAATCAAACAGCGTCTCGCGCCATGCAACTCCAGCGCACGCCTTTGCTGTGTTTAGTTTCAGAAGTTCTTTTGTACTTTACTATTCACCCCTCTCAGAAAACACGTTTTCCAAAAAAGTTTCTCTTCAATTCTCTTCAACTTTCCTATTCAACCCTCTCACAAAACACGCTTCTCCAAAAAAGTTCTTTTCTCCCCCACCAACTAAACACATCCCTTAGAGTGGAAAAGAACTTTTTCTAGGAAGCGTGTTCTGTGAGAAGGATGAATAAGAAAGTTGAAAGAAAAGAAAACTTTTCTGAAAAACGTGTTTTCAAAGATGAATAGTAGAGTCCAAAAGAAAGCCTTACTTTATTCGTCCCGAGCCAACAGACATAGGCGATGACAGAGCACGTCTAGCACTCTGTGCGCGGCCGAGGTGGGACTAAACGTCCAAAGAAGCGACAAACCTTTTGCCAACCTCGTGGGCTGCTTCCTCGTCTCTCGCGGCCCAAGTATCGGAGCTTCTCTCTCAGCCCAACAACTAGAGCGTGCGCGAGAGAAAAAGACGAAGGAGCAAGCTGTCCAAGAGCCGCCGCGCCATGCATGCGCGCTATCGGGCTTCGAACTGACCACCAGCAGCGTTAAACACAAAAAATCTGGTCACGGATGAGAGCTCCGTATCTTTTTTTTTTTGTCGATCTTAGTAATCCCTCCCTCTCCGCATCAGTATATGCTCAAATCCAATAGACAATAAGGCACAATGTACTAGATCCTGCAAAGGTAGAGTTCATCAACTTCTGAAAAAAAAAAATCATAACCAAACAGTTCTTCAAGATTTTCAAACGTTGGAGAGGACACGAGAAAGCTGGGATTCATAGTGCTTACATGTAATTATGACCATCTTGGTCGCTTTAGCGTTCTTGTGTTCCGTCCTTTTCCTCTTGCACACAAACGCAACAACATCGTCGCTGTGTGAGGTACCACTTCGTTGTAGCATGTTGTAGTGTCTTTGCAACTATGCGGATGTTGTGTGCGCTGCACATCATCTTCTTTGCTCATGATGTTATTTTTTCAAGGTATCCACGCTCGATTCATATAGGGAGCTGGCATTGGCATATCGTGAAGGATCATGTTGGTTTTTGGTTTTGCTAAAAAAATCATTTTTGAAATAATATATTTTTAAATATTTGAATAACAAAATAAAGATAAAAAGACATGTACGGTTGTCAAAATCCGTAGCAACGCACGGGCTCCTAAAGCACGTAAGGTTTCTGTCCCGTTTTTTCGTCTGTCGTACACAGTGGGCCCACCTGCCAGCCAGACAGTGTTCCCCTTTCACACGGTGTTCGCCACGAGCCTCCTGAGTTTCGGTTACATGTAAATCGGAATCGGTTCCAAAAACATCTTAAGACCGACAAAATTCGATTCGGTTACTTCGCTTTGCTCTCGGTTATTACCGAACTTAGCGCCTAGATTCATAACACGTAAACCAAACACAAGATTCCGAGAAAAAGACAAGATTCAGACCAAAGAACCCAATATTAGCATGGACAAGCTAATTCCGTGCATGAGTGACAGTCTTGCACTTCCACCATCAGACGCACGCAAACAAAATAAAAAAGGTTCAGACAGCTGCTGGCTGCTGCTTGACCGACAGAAGGGAGAGCATAGAAGCAACTAATAAGCAGGAGAGAGAGAGGGGAAAACAACGCCTGGGTTGAGCCACCGGGCGCGTGGGATCCATCGTCTGCCCTCTCACCGCTCGTGCCTGCGAGTATCTGAGAGGAGGATGGTCAACACTGTTGCAGATTTGCTCACGAAGAAGGAAGGAGGGAGTAGTGCGGCTGACTGCAGTGACATTGGCGGCGTGGTGTGGTGGGGAATGAAGCTAGGGTTAAGGTGAGAAGCCAGATGAAGTTGTTTATATACGGGGTTTTGTATTGGGACTGGGCTTACTTAGTTTATGGACCTTTTAGTGTATAACGTTTCAGTTGGTTGCTTCGGTTACCAGAGAATAAAAATCTAATTAACAGGTTATCTAAAACTAGAGACTGAATTTATGACCGAAAATTCAAACTGAAGCTAAGACTAAGCAAACCGACTTTAGGTAAAAATAAATAAATAAATCATGACAGAAATCAAAATCAAATAAAGAAAAAAATTGAAGCACGAATGAGCCAGTGAAGTTACACATCCTCTATAGGCTACGAGGAGGTCCGCCATCACTCAGCCACACTGAATAAGCCACCAAGGAAGCCTTAAAAGACATATGCAAACAAACTACACAAAAGTCTTTTAGGTAGATAACAATTAAGTGAAACAAAATAAAATAATTACATTACACACCCAAATCTACACAGGTCATTATAAAAAATATCTTTCTAACCCGTAGCAACGCACGGGCATATGTCCTAGTTTATAGTTAACGTAGGCCTGCGGGGAGGGGGTGGAGCACCCATATGCCCATATCCATGTCCACTAATTACCCTTACCCACATAATCGTTGCGGATAATATCCAATTGACCTTTTATCCAGCGGGTGAGAGTGACAGGACTAAAGGACGACGGAAAACCACAATGCAACTATGCCGGATTGCCGAGGGTGATAGAGGCAGACGGCGTCTGTGAACATGTTACGCTCGTCGTCTGCCACCATAGCCACGGGGTCCGTCGATGCGTATACGGATGCCGTTAGAAAGAGGGCAATTCAGGATGACTGAGACTCGGTGTAAGCTTCCACTCAACGCTAATGTGCCAAAGAGGAAGGTTGTGCCATCGTGGTAAGTGCGCCGCGTCACGAGGATGTCATACCCTTCTGGCGGGAGTAGGTTTGCGGTACACGCTCTCGTGCCTTGGCATCTCTCTGCGTGTCATGAAATACTGCATGACGGTGGGAGCGCCAAAATATATGGTGGGTTATCGATCGGAGCAGCATGCACAATGTGTCGAGCATCCGAATCAAGCTCTAGTAATTCCAAGTGCAGCGAAGCTGTAGGCCGTCAAAAAGCTAGCTCAAAGAGAGGTCAGATGCGGAGGGAGATGATCGAAGAGGAGCTAGGTGCAAGGTAGGAGCAAACTTCTCGCCACGACAAGATAACTGAGCGATAAAAGATACCGCAATTTTTTTAGTAAATTTTATGGGTCATTCTTAAATTATTTAACGGTTCTTATTAGATCTACACACTATGAAATTGCATTTTCGAATTCACAGACCATTGAAATAGGTCATCTAGGTCTTCACAATATGAAATTGTACCTTTTATCCCTAAACTATCTAAATAAGTCATGTAGCGCATAGAAAATATTATCTGTACTATTTTCTGTAAATATTAAACATGATTATGTTATTTTTGAATGTTAAATTTGTTACCCTAAAATTGTTTTTAATTGTTAAATTTGAATGTTAAATTTATTCTATTTTAGATTATATTGAGTCTTCCCCCTCTTTCCCCCACGAAATCGGTCGAGCCGGTCCGTCCAACGGCGTCTGCCGAGTGCTGACTGCTGTAGTGCAGTGTTTCTTCCTCCCCGCGACCCATCTCCTCCGCTCGCTCCCCCAGCGCCCGCCGCTCTCCACGCGGTCGGCCCGTGCGTCGCCCTCCACGCTCCCCTGCCCAGCGGCGGATCGAGTCCGGCTGGTGGGGCAGGTCCTCCCTTCCCTTGACTTCTCTGTTCATTCTCTCGGCCCCGGTCTTCCTTTCCTAGCGGCGACGACAGGGCGAGTTGCGCTGCCCGTTGTTCGTCGAGCGACTGGCGCTTCGCCGGCGACGAACATCCGACAGGGGTATGTCTGCCTATTCCCCTCCCCATCCTGCTGCGCGAATTCAAACACCCAAATCCTTAACAAATGGTATTTGTATTCGGATCTGACCATGATTTTACCTACTAAATTCGATCTTTTTGCAACAGTTGTTGGGCGTACATGTCCTATACTGGGTCCGCCCCTGACCAAGGGGTGAGGTTGACCCTTGGCTCGATAGACTCTACTATGGATTGATTTTTCAGGACACTGCTGAGGAATACGCTAGTGGGGTTGACCTTTGCTTCGCTGCATGCTTTTTAGGAATTCAGTTGCGCTAGGTAGTGTTTCTCAGCACAAACTAGGTAACACTAGACTCTGTCACGTGTGATTGATTTGTTCTTTATTGCATTAGTACTTCAGCGTTGAGCATAGCGCCACGCCGCCACACAGGAAAAAGGAAAAAAACCCTAAACATATCACTAAAGATTATTTCAGTTTGCAACTAAAAAAAGATTATTTCAGTTTGTGTTGGACTCTTTGAAGGTACGTTTTGGTTGCGTTCAAGTGATGTGGCCATGAATTGGGGCCTGTAGTAACATGATCTATTAATTTTCATTTTACAGTTTTCTGGTGCTCAATCGAAATATACTTGTTATGTTCAACAGTTTCATTGAGGTGCCATCCATTGCAAAAAACAAAAGGAATGTTACTTTTAAGCTGGAATAAGCATTCAGTGTGGCAAGTAAACAAAAGTGCTTCAAACTCTTGGTGCATTTTGTGATGAGCTCATGAGCATGTACTGGCTACTAATTCTGGGTAAAGATTGGATGTGTAGGAACATCACAAACGCATGTTATGATGAGTCTTATCATAATGCCGAATCACAGAAAAATAAATGTGAAGTTGGCAGAAACTAACTGTCCTTTGTGCAGATAATTCAACTTATTATTGTTGGCATTTATATGAACCTGCTTACTTTACTGCACTTTTCCTAAGAAAATGCTATACATAGTTAATGCTCATTTGCTCAATCAACAATTTCTGGTTTTAATTATAGCTGTTTGTCTATTTCAGCCTAGGAAGATAAGGTGCTCATATTTGTTTTCCATTGATCAGACTGCTTCAAGTACTGTTCATTGCCAGTGATTTGTGGGAGCTGATGGTACTATACGAGGTCACATGAAAGTTCCATGTATATGCCTTCCATCTGATGGCCATAATATAGTAATTGGTCAGTCTGGATTGCATTGCAACAAGTAGCTGGTCAGATACACCACAAAATTTTCATACTCAATATGCCGCCATGGTGGAATAAGTCATTATCGAAAGATGTTAAGAAAAGCACCAAAGAAAACCTGATTGATACGTTTCATCGCTTGATAAGTCCTAATGAGCAAAAGGGAAGCACAAAATCAAAACGGAATTGCAGACGTGGAAATAATACAGCTGTTGAGAAAGTCTGCAAATCAACCACAGTGTCACGGCCAACTTCACCGTCAAAAGAAGTTTCTCGCTGCCAAAGTTTTTCAGTTGATAGGCAACATGCTCAGCCACTTCCTATTCCTGGAGGATGCCCTCGAGCAACACGTACAGTTTCTGATGCCATTGAGTCAAAGCCCATATTGGAAAAGCGTGGCAAACCACCGCTGTTTCTGCCGCTGCCTAAACCTGATACGCTTCATGAAAGGCCTGGAAACAGTGAGGCTGCTTCAGAAATAATGGTGGCTTATGTCTCAAGCAACTATTCTGCTGATAATGAGGATCATGCAGATTCTCAGCTTCCAAGCCCTGTTGAGAATGACACTGAAAATACAACAAAAAATTCTTCAAAGAACAAGTCAAGGTATGCTCTTGAAGTCAAAAGCACCACTTCATCTATTAATGATTCTCGCATTATTTACGTGCCTCATCTAAACATGTTCTAAAATTTCTCCTCTCTTTCTGAAGTAATGCTTGTAAGGACCACCCTGGTACAATTACTACCAAGATCGTGAAGGAAACGTCAAAGTCAGCTGCTAATGCTCTCCTCAATAACCATAAGCCATCCACGTCACCAAGAGGTATTGCAGTTGAAAATAACCAACCAAATTTACAAAGCTTCCGTCCAGTTGTTTTGGAGAGTGCTCCCAATAGTTTGATGTCAAGTCCTTCGAGAAGTCCAAGACGAGTATGTCCTGATCATATTCCAACTTCAGCCTTTTGGGCAGTGAAGCCTCATGCAGATGTAACTTTCCTTGGATCTGGTCAGTGCTCCAGTCCAGGTTCAGGGCAAACATCTGGACATAATTCAGTGGGTGGCGATATGCTAGCCCAACTCTTTTGGCAGCCCAGCAGGGGTAGTCCAGAGTGTTCGCCAATTCCTAGCCCAAGAATGACGAGCCCTGGCCCTAGTTCTCGTGTACATAGTGGAAGTGTTTCCCCATTGCACCCAAGGTCTGGAGGAGTGGCACCTGAATCTCCTACAAGCCGGCATGATGATGGAAAGAAGAAACAAACCCATAAATTGCCCCTTCCACCATTGAGCATCTCAAACAGTTCATTTTTTCCAAACAACTCTACGCCAACCAGTCCTATTTCAGTACCCCGGAGCCCTGGCAGAACAGATAATCCATCAAGTCCGGCATCACGATGGAAGAAGGGCAAGCTGATTGGTCGCGGTACATTTGGTCATGTATATGTTGGCTTCAACAGGTACGCGTTTTCCAATGTATAAACTCCAAATGAGCTCTTTGACTTTCTATCTATAAATATTTTAGTCATCATTACAAGTTCTTTAAGATCTTTGTGCTACACACAATTTGTTCTATTTTAGCTATCAAACTACTGTGAAATTTCTTATGAATGAATTTAGCTCTTAACGTGTTCTTTTTTACCCTTGAAGAACTGAAAATTACCCCTCTTTTATTTTTTTCGGTTATGTTTAGGAGTAGATATGTTTTTCTTTCATGTTATAGGATTCCGAGATCAGACAACGTGTCCCTGCCTCATCTAGTGTGTGCTGCACTTTACAACTCTCAAACGACTATGTTCCTCAGTCATTAGATTAAAAGGGGTGTTTTTGTACTCCCTGCTCATTGTGCAAAGCACAAACAGCTTTTTTGAGGTAGCAACGACAAATAGTGGCATGCAGCCATCTTGGACGTCCCGAAACTAAACTATAAAATATAAAAGAACCATGACACCATATAACCTGCATAAAACTGTGACTGCTACTTTTATGGTCTAGATAAGGCCAACAGAAGTTAGTGTGCTGGGATTTTTTTTTTATCATTTTTAAGGATATTGTCTGTTTCCAGTGATATGATCTCAGTTTTTGTAACCTCTGTTTTGTTTGGCCTATTTTGATTATTGTCTGTTTCAGTGATAGTGGCGAAATGTGTGCAATGAAAGAAGTTACCCTATTCTTAGATGATCCTAAATCGAAGGAGAGTGCAAAGCAATTGGGGCAGGTATTGTATTTTAAATGTGTTTTGCACCGACTACTCAATACTTTTGGTTATATGCTGCCGTGTTTATTGTTTGACATTATGTTTATCTCCCTTTTTCCCTCTCTGTTTAACAGGAAATATCACTGTTGAGCCGCTTACGGCATCCAAATATTGTGCAATACTATGGATCAGAAACGGTATAAACTGTTTTCTTCAGTTACTATGGATCTGCACTTGGTTTTCCTTGCTTTTATAAAATGCATCTACTATTCCTGTGATTTGAGAAGATTCTTTCTATAATTTAGTGTTTCTCGATTTTGTAATATTTTCTTCAGCAAGGATGCTAAGAACAGCTTGTCGGATTTCATTAATAGGGTTATATATGCATTGCTTTCAACTTTGGGCATGAATTTATATATTATAATATTTTTCCAAGATCAGGTTGATGATAAGCTTTACATATACTTGGAGTATGTATCTGGTGGATCCATATATAAACTTCTGCAAGAGTATGGGCAGCTTGGTGAACCAGCAATACGCAGCTACACTCAGCAGATACTTTCCGGCTTAGCTTATTTGCATGCCAAGAACACGGTCCATAGGTAGCATTTCAGTTCAATTTAGTTCATCTTCTTGGGCTCACATATCAGTATATGTCATTTGTTTTGACTGTTGCTTTTATGGCTGCTCTTTACAATTTGTAGGGACATCAAAGGTGCAAACATATTAGTAGATCCAAGTGGCCGTGTTAAGCTTGCAGACTTTGGAATGGCAAAACATGTAAGTTTCCAAGCCATTTTGCTATGTTGAAAGTAAGTTAAACCAAGATTCTAAAGGAAACATAAGTTAGCCAAATTGACATTTTTTCCTAGCTAGAAATATGGATTTGACATCCTTACATTTATTTTTCTTACTATTTCATCTGTACCGTAAGCCATGACCACCTCAAATAGATTAACTACCTTGAAAATATATATCCATATGAAAGTCATTTTTTCTGTAGTTTGCAGCATTTCTGTACTGGTCTGTGGTCCACAAGCATACTGTTCTAGCCTTGGATAAATGACATTCTGGACATTCAAATGCTCACCAAACCCCACTTTGAAAACCAATTTCTTGTGTAATATTTTTTTTTAGAGTATTGTGTTATATTAGTTGAGTGCCCATTCTCTGCTACAGAAGACATCGTTGTACCATCGCAACGTTCAGCCCCAGTCTAAGAGCTTAGCCTGTGCCTTGTCCTTCAGCGGAGCTCCATGGCTCTCAATCTCTCATCATGCCTCTAGTTCTGATTGCATACAAGCACACCTCAGTGTCCATGGTACTCTGGTAGCATGTCTAAGCTCAGCTGCAGTATAAGTTTCCACTGTGGTGCATTCCATAGTGCTATATAGCACATTACTCTGGCAAAATTGGGCACCACTTGGACCAGGATAGGGGTGGGTTCTGATACAAACAATAAGGATCCATTAATGGAATGTGTGACAGAATACTTGCAAGTGGTTTTTTTGAAAATATAACACAAATCCTTACTGAATATGTTCAAATTTTGGTTTATGCTTCTTATTTTTATTTTTCTCCCAGATCAACGGGCAGCATTGTCCTTTCTCATTTAAGGGTAGTCCATACTGGATGGCTCCAGAGGTATTGCTGAAAATCTAGCTCTTTACTTTTAGTTTGTATTTTTTCTGGATTCCATGTGTATCCGATTTTAATTTTTGTAAAGAAAATTCACATGTAACACATGCAGGTTATAAAAAATTCTAATGGATGCAACCTTGCGGTTGACATATGGAGTTTAGGATGTACTGTCCTGGAAATGGCTACCTCGAAGCCACCATGGAGCCAGTATGAAGGGGTCAGTATGACTTCAAAAATACAGTTGTTTCACTTCACTGCTGCAATACCTCACTACATCAGTAGTTTAGTATTCTAACTATTATCCATGTCTGTTCAGATGTAGCGGCTTCCTTTCTTCCTTCTGGGCATATCTATAGTCTTTACTTTCAAGTTTCATCTTTTACCTTTATTTGATTATTAAAAAAATGGCCGCAACAATGTAAGATTGACTTGCTCAGTGCTCACTATCTACTGTTTGTTTTGGAGGACAAAAACCTAGCTTTGTATAGAATGAGCTGTTTAGAACTTCAGTTGCTAGTGTATTTCTTGTAGATCTAGGAGAATATAATTGGTGATTGTCTTGCTGAGCCCCCCTGGGCGGGCTATAGAGATACATTTGTTAGGAATGAGTAGCCTCATTTAGATAAGGCAAGTCAGGATCACAAACGGTTCTAACCTACCATACCTGAAGATATCCTGGTATACTCACAATCTGGAAAGTTTTTCCCCCCTAAAAAGAAGAAAAATAGAAGCAACTTATTTGTGGTGAACTGGTGTGAACAATTGTGTTATGCTCCGTACTAGATAAGACATGCTCTTGCACGTATTTCCTGCATTTTGATGACCATATTAGCTCAAGGTAATCTGCCATTTCCCTATGTTTTGGTTGGATACGGAGAACAAATCAGAAAAATGCTGGCTTTAGACTCTGGTTTCTTCCAGAAGCAGTGCCTGGCGAGTGCCAGCAAAAATAGAACAGCAGTCTGTAGTTTCTAGAACACTGATTCTAGAAGGCCTCCGAAGGCCCTACCCCATCTCTGGTACTTCTATAGAACTGAATCATTCCCTCCACTGGGAGCATGAGAACAGAATTATTTTCCTGAGAAATTATTTTCCACACTGAACAAATATGATAAATTATTTTCCTGATCCCCCACCCCCATATTTCTCACTATCTGAAACAGTAACATGCAAGCCCATTACCTTTATGAACCTATATGATATCAGTGGTAACTAGAATTGTAGCATCATAAATGCAATTCGGTGAATGTTTCAGTTCTATCTGCCAACAGATTGCTGCAGTGTTCAAGATTGGGAACAGCAAGGAACTTCCACCAATACCAGATCACCTTTCAGAGCCCTGCAAGGACTTCATTAGGAAGTGTCTGCAGCGTGACCCATCTCAACGTCCGACATCAGTTGAGCTTTTGCAACATCCGTTCATACAAAATGGGATTTCACTTGAGAAATCTGTTGCTCCTAATCCTTTGGAACATTTGGCTGCCATATCCTGTAGACCAAAACCCAAGGTACCACCTGAATACTACCATTCTCATTTTTATTCTTCAGTTGGTTACTGCATGTCTACTCTGACTAAATACTTATGTATTTACTTTCAGCGAATTTCATATGTTTCTGCAATTAAAAAAAAACTCGACCTGCGGGGGGTAAGACAGCCCCCGGGCATTTCTTGCTAAGAGAAGACCTTCTCACGCAGGTCGAGAGAAAACCCCTGAACCCCTGTCCCACCCTTACACAGCGGCACCGTTGCCCATGTGAGAGGACCAACGACCTAGGCCGGGTCTTAGACCTGTGCTTTGGCGTGGTGACAGATAGAGGGGATTTTTTTAGCCACAGCCTGAAATTCGCTCCCACAGGAAGTCGAACCCAGGACCTGTAGAATGCTACTGAGGCCATCTAACCAATCGAGCTAGAGGCCCTTTTGCTATGTTTCTGCAATTACGTGCATCAGAAATTGATATGTTAGTTTATTCATTGCTGTCAAATGTACACCTATATGAAGCTTGTTTTTTAATTTATTTTTTGAGCATCAGGAAGCAATTAAATTCTAACAACTGGTAGTGGGGGTTGTAGAAAATGAACAAACATGGAGGAGTCTTGTTGACTCCGCTTATTGAGAATGACACAGTTGGTAAAGGGGTAGGGCATGAATGCATGATACGGCACACATGTGTGCTGATATTATAGTGGATTGGAGTGCAGTTTGGAGCACAGGGGCAGTGATTGGAGCTTGGTTCGGTGATGCTTTGCAGAGTTTTTGGCATCTCTGTTGTTGGGTATCTGTTTCTATTGGAGAAGATGCTACCACAGGACAGAATGGGGATAGATGGCATAGGAGCATTCATTTTGCAGTGTCATTTTAGGGATATGGAAATTTTTAGGACAGAATTTTTCCTTGTTAATTTAGCTCCTTTCAAGTACTGACCTGATATGCCTATGTAGAATTCCTGAGCCGTAATTTGTTGAAGCATACCATGCACATGTTTCGTCTATTTTATTTAACATTCATGAGGCCTGATAACCTTTTTGAACTTGATTTGCCAGGTGTCCATGCAGACAAGAAATACGTCCTTAGGTTTGGAGGGTCACACTATATACCAGAGAAGGGGTGTAAAATTATCTTCAAAACACAGGTACAACATATATCCTACATCCTGCTGAATAAGTAGATATGCACATGTCAAATTGTCAATAATGTGGACAAAGTTCAAACAGTGTTCCAGCGAGACGGTTTTGTTGCACATGTCCAACTAAAACCATGTGGTTGTAAAAGTTTTCCTTAACTAACCAAATTGCAGCTACTCAATTTATGCAGGTTTTGTTCCACATGTCCTCTACTTCTTAACCAATTTATGCATGAATCCAACCAAAAAAGAGAAGAAAAACTATATATGCATATGCATGTACACACATGTCCTCTGATTCTTAACTTCTTGCAGTGATATCCATATACGAAGCAATATATCATGTCCAGTTTCTCCATGTGGAAGCCCCTTGCTAAAGTCGAGGTCTCCCCAACACACAAGTGGCAGAATGTCGCCCTCACCTATTTCGAGCCCTAGAACTACTTCGGGCACTTCCACACCCCTATCTGGTGGTAATGGTGCTATTCCCTTTAACCACCTAAGGTATGCAACCTACAGCAGCGAGGGGTTTGGGACCACATCTAGAGGCTCGGATGATCTCTTCTCCAACCGGCATAAAGAACGTATCCTTGGGCAATTGACTCAGGCACATCAAGTCTCACAGGGACCCCGGGAAAGAGTAGTACCTGAAGCTGATATTCTGAGCCCTCAATTTGGAAAGAGACTTGGAAATGTTTTTGATTTGCGTGAAAGGCTGTCCCCTTCTGAGCATTTTACTCGTCATGCCTTTGTCGATCATGTTGCAGTGAATCCTTCACTTGACCTAACATCTGGTTCGCTAAACATTGGATTCAAGCATGGTAAATAACTACCTAGTGTAAAAATCAGGGTGGCATTTTTTTGGAGTTGCTAAGGTAACTGGTGGTTTTTGGCTGCTATGACCACTCAATGACTGGAATTGTATCATAGTATCAGAATTCAGAAAGGTTGACAATTTCTTTAGAAGCTAATGATTTGGCAATGGATGGGATCTTTGTTGTCATTAATGCAATTCAAGCCAACAAAGGTATGCCCGTTCTCTAATCTTTCAGCTGTTTTATTATCCGCATTCGGTTACATAGGATCAAACTGTTCTACATCACTCGTGGTTTCAGTATTATACAACACTAACTGCTAGGGCTGTGAGCAACATAGTGCTAAATGATTTCTCCTTCTCGTAAGCCATTTGCCTGCCATGTCTGGTGTCAAAGCAACATAGTCCTAAATGTTTACTTTGCACCTTCTTTGCATGTCAGTGTTAGCTTATTAACATGATAATATTTTCCACCCAAACTTGTTTCGGTTAATATTCCTTTCTAATATTGTTCAGTGGATTGCAGATTCCGGCCATTCCTATCAGGCCACACAACTTGCCTTAGCAAACTACAACCAGCTTGCTAACAAATGTCAATGATGGGACTGTATATTAAGATTCCCAGACTGGATCACTGAAGAACCCAAAGCAGTAACTCTCCATTTGTATACCCCTCTCACCCCCAATATGTAACCTATTCTTTGTAATTTTTCCTTGGCGTCCTGACGCCAATGTATAAAAGGAATCTCAAGTTCTCAACTAAGCCTAGATTTTGCACAGGAGAAATCAGTTGAGAGCCATTCAGTCCCCTTTATTAACTTTGCTCCTTAAGCTACATAACTCACCCGTGGCTGGAGCTGATGCAGCTAGTCGACTTAGCACTGATAAATTATATTTTTGTAGCAGCATTCAACTAATGAGACATTTCGTTCACTGTAAGCCTGTACAATCTATCAACTCGGTACGTATACAGAGAAGCTGGCCCCGAGCTAACCGCATGCCTTCATTTATATTGCAGCTGAGATACTGGAGATTGTATTTGAGCAATTCCGTCATGCATGTTGTTTTGTTATTTGATTTGCAGTCGACCGTTGTGTTGTGGAATTCCATCCATAGATATTCGTCAGAATTTCTGTCCGCTGCATGAAATTGAAATCCAATCGCGTGTATGAGGCAGTACCTGGCAACGGCCATATGTCCAGTAAAGGCGACGGTCCCCTAGCCGTTAATGGCGATCTGGTCCCGTCCAGTCCCGATCGCCCGCCTTGGCCATGACTCCGTAAGCCTTTCGCTGCGGTGGTCCATGGCTGGTGCCGGTTGAGGCGTTGTTCACTCCTCCACTCCTAGCTCCGGAGTTCGGGACCAACCTGATCCGGTCGCGTCGGTTACTCTCTGAAAACCGCGAGAGGTAAACTAACCATAGCCGCTAGGTGTGGCCGGTGAAAGTGAAACTTCCATCCACAGTTGGCTTGAAGCAGAAGGGCCTGCTCCGTCTCCGTGTCAGTGAAGATTGAAAAAGACGCCTGCCTCGCGCTCTCTCGAACCAGCGGCACTGCCGCACCACGGCACCAGGGATCGTCACGGGCTGAAACTGGAAGAGATCCCTAGCTGCGTTGTGCGCGGCCTGCGAGAAGAAACACTGGGAACGACGTGCGCCACGGTGTATCCGCGCTGGTTTTGTAGCGTTGCGTCGGGAATGGGATGGGACATGGGAAGGACCAGCCAGGGCAACCCCTCGCTGGCAGGCTCCCTCCCGCCGGTGTGGGGGCAGTGCCGCAGTGGGGGTGACCCATCGTTGTCCTCTTCGCCGGCACCAACCCCAACTAGCGAACAAGTTTTGCTTCACCCGACCACGATCTGCATGCGATGTGTAAAAACCTGTAATAACATCGTCATGAATCTGTAGTTCATGCTCACCGTAACGCAAAAGGGTTGGCCAAAACAATGGCCACGCCGGCGGCAGAAGGGATGCATGGAACTCGTTGACAGCTCATAACTTAATTTTTGCACATAACACTAGCGGGGTATTACACAATTCGGTACTGAGATTACAGGTTCTGGGGTTCAGATGAACAGATGGGAGGAGTGTAGTACTACAGCAAACTCGAAGCGAAATAGAACTCCACGGTAACAGGGATTGGAGAGACGACGACCACCCTATCCGAAGCAGCTTGCCTTGTTTGGACTGGCCGGCATCTCACAGCACGAACAGCAGCAGCAGCAGCAGCTTAAGACCTGCTCTTGAAGGGGATCGCCCTGATGATCACCTGGTGGTAAATGGCAGCCAGGGCAGCGCCGATGAAGGGACCAACCCAGAAGATCCACTGCAAGGCAAACAATTGATGGGGTTTATTACTCTTGAGTTGTTTCAGGGCAGGCTAATGTAGGTGTCGCATGCGAGGGTGGATAATGCAGGTCGTTGTCCTGGAAGGTAGTGGTTGCTTGCTGCAATTTCCCACCGGACAAGGGCAGGTTTCCATAATTAAATAACGAACAAACGTCCATGAGCTTATCCTACTTTGCTTGGAACCTTTTTTCGGTTTTTTTTTAAAATCAACTAACAGATTCCTGGTTGTTGACTACACATAGCTTTAGTTGGATGGAGCTACCTGATTTTACATCAGTTAATCAAAGTGAACTTCTGATATACTTTTTTCAGAGCAGAACTCCCAATTAGATTTTTTTTGAACGAATAATTAGATTTCAGTTCATCAGAGGAGATTTCAGAATTCACCATCAGTAATCAGTTTATATTTCAGAGCAGAACTCACAATTAGATTTCTACTAGGTAGCAGTTTAACAGAAAAAAAGAACGTTGCCAACAGGTCGTGGTCAGTGAACTCACGTGGTCAGCCCAGGCGTGGCTCCTGTTGTAGATGATGGCAGCGCCAAGGCTCCTCGCCGGGTTGATGCCGGTGCCGGTGATGGGGATGGTGGCCAGGTGGACCAGGAACACGGCGAACCCAATTGGCAGGGGGGCAAGGATCTGTCGTTTCGTCCAAAGAAGAAAAACCAGTGCCATGTCAAGCCTCAAATAATCCTTGATGCCATGAACAAGCAGCAACTAACTAAGCACAGTTTACTAGCAGCTTTGAGCACTCACCGGGACGTGAGAGTCCCTGGCGTTCCTCTTGGCGTCGGTGGCGGAGAATACGGTGTACACGAGGACGAAGGTGCCGACGATCTCAGCGCCGAGGCCGTCGCCCTTGGTGTACCCTGGCGCCACGACGTTGGCGCCTCCGCCGTTGCCCATGTACAGCCCCTGCTGGAACCCCTTCACCACGCCGGCGCCGCAGATGGCTCCCAGGCACTGCATCACCATGTAGAAGACGGCCCTGGTCAGCGACAGCTTCCTCGCCAGGAACAGCCCGAAGGTCACGGCCGGGTTGATGTGTCCACCTGCGGTTCAATTTCGAGAGCCACAAAAAAACCATTAGCAAGAAGCCAAGAAGCAGAGGAGGAAACAGGCACGAAGCCAAGAAGCAGAGGAGTTACCGGAGATGCCGGCGGTGCAGTAGACGAGGGCGAAGATCATGCCACCAAAGGACCAGGCGATGCCCTGGATGCCGACGGTGGCGCACTTGGAGGAGGACTTGGAGACGCCCATGACGGTGAGGATGCTGATGTAGAGGAAGAGGAAGGTGGCGACGAACTCGGCGATGCCGGCGCGGTAGAAGGACCAGGACTTGAGCTCGCCGGGCTCGAAGAGCGGCGCCGGAGGGGGCTCCTTGTAGTCCTTGTCATCGGTGCCCTGCGCCGCCGTGCCGATGGGCTGCCGCTCAGCGTACTTGTTGGCGCCAAGGCGGACGTCTTCCTCCTTCCCCTCCATGCCTGCCTGCTTCGATCTTGCAGCGACTGGAGCCTAGCTAGCTGAAGCAGCTGCGTGAGCAAAGCTGAGATGGTCTGGTGCTTTGTGCGGACTGCGCTGCAGCGGGAGTGAAGAGTCTTATAGCGGGCGGCAATGGTGGCGAGGAGGTGGTTCTGGAAGGAGTGGGAGCATCCATCGGGTGAGGTGTGGTGACGAGGACGGTGGTGGGGACGTTGACTGGGAGGAGGAGCGGGATGGTTGTTGGCCTGCTGCATTGTTCCTGCTCGCCTGGTGTCATAGTATGCATTGCAAACAGTTAAGGTTCAATTAACATTTCTGGAAATTGGAAATTACTGATCTTAGAGATTATTCAGAAACACTGCTCAGCAATTGTGCAGTGATCATTGGAGTTGGAGGTACAAATCATTTTTTTTTTAAATGAAGAGGTACCAATCATTCACAAAAAAAAGAGAGGATTATATGAACATATGCTACTCTGGTAAGTGCTAATCTCTCTAGCCCTTTTTTCTTTAAGGATTCGTTGAGAGAGTACAAAAGATGCGAGAAAAAAAGGTTTTAGTACAATAAAAGCAGGACGTACATGCACCATTACAAAGGGCACCCAGGGTTTGTTTGTTCAGTTCTGCGATGAACGCTTTCCTGTTCTTTTTGTCGCTACTCCTACATCTATTCTCTTTGCATCAGCTCAGCAGTCCTTTTTGCCGCCCTCCGTGTGCTGTCAGTCATCGGCCTATTGCAATTTTTCTATGCACACGATGACGAGGTAAAGGAGGAACAATAAACTAAAAAAAATACAATTACTTTTAAGCTAATGGCACGTCTTCTTTTCCACCACGAGGGACGGCATTTCGTTCGCCGACTGTCAGTACTGAACGCAATTTTCATTCAGAGGGAAGGACTAATCGTGACTCTGAATTTGGGGCGGTGATGTAACGTGAACCTAATCGCCCGACTTGGTGCCAATAAACTCGTTCCCTGGATTGGCCAGCAGTCCAGCCGGGTTGGGAGCCTCAGCATTCAGCCGATATCCACGGATCCACCGGCAGACGTACGTTGTTGTTACCAGTACCAGTACAGATTGTACAGTGGTAACTGGTGAATCGTCTGAAAGAAAAGCTGTGTAAAAGATTGGGAAGAACGACAGGAAGGGAGAAAAAGAGCATAACCCGTCCTGCAAATCGTGCAGCTCCGTTCAGTTCCCAGCCTGCAGCAAATTGCCAAATTCAGATCAGCGCCCCCGTGCTCTCCAACCACGGGTGAGTGTCGTTTTTTTCCCTTCTTCTTTTGCAACAAAACAGGCGAGTGCGATTGGGTGAGGACGGTGGAATCTTTCCTTGGCCAAAGCGTATACCGACGACCAAAATCCTTTCGAAAATGAAGAAAAAGAGTTGCCAAGAAAATGTTCAAATCCCAGCGTGCTCATTCTCGGCATCTTTTACATATACTGCGCAGGCGTAAAATCAGAGACCGTTGGACGAACGCCATCGCTGCAGGCCTTGCACAGTAACCTCCGTAGACCGTAGCTCTTCTTTCTGTCCCTTTCCGGCAACAGTTACACAAGCTGCAGATGTCCACGCTCCATACCATACCATACCATCACGGCATCGCCCCTCGATCGACCTCCCCGGCTTCTTCCCCAACGATCGTCCGAGCTGGCCGTGGCTCGCCGTATGCGTACGTATCCCTGCCGTAGTAGCGTCACCCGCGCGCCGGCCATCTCATCCGCGCCACAAAAATATACGCACAATTCATCCACCACACGTCCCTCTCCTCAGCCGTCCAGCTCACCACCCTACCCACCCGGCCGAGCCCAATCAATCAGGGGACGCCGCCCCGGGACGGCGGCGGCGCAACCTTCTACCTGCTGTTGTGCTGCGTGACGCCGTGACCCGACGAGAGCTTTTGGCTCTCCTTCTAGCTGGCGGCCAGCGAGCGTCGCTTTCGGGTGCTCTAGCGATGAGATGAGAGGCCGATGATTATTTGTGCTTCTTTTTCTAAGCTCGTGGCTAATGCGGCTGCCTGTGTGTGACCTAATCGCCGAATGATTGGTCGGTCGGTCGGTCGATCAAGAGTACAGAGCGGAGCGAGCTTAGCGAAGGATGACGAGCCAAAAAACCCGTAAACAAAGTGGAGGATCGCGAACGATCACGTAAACAAAGCTATCTGAAACGATAGGTGAGAAGAGATTGATGTGAGCATCGTCTCGACTCAACCACCGCCAGGTTCGAAGACCTGGAGCTCGATCCATAACCTTTCTTTTTCTTGTGTTGTGTTGCTTGTTTATTTCCGTTTTTGAGCTGGGAGGATGAGCTTGTTTATCGTGGATCTCGCTGCGTCGCTCGCTGGTCGCGGCACGGAACAGGCGGAACACCGTTGGGTCGGGGACCGAGAGCACAACGGGGTGGAGAGGCTTCCGTAATCAATTGGCTCGTGAAAGGAATGTTTCTGCGCAATAATGAAACCGAAGGCGATGCGATCATCTGAATTTTCTTTTCGAAAGAAAGATGACCATCTGATATTTTTTTTTTTGAGATCTTAGCTGAAGAGCAGCAGCCTGGATGTGATGTTGAACGTGATATGTATACATGGCACGTCGTGCTTATCCGGATAGTGCGAATTATGAGGCATGTGCGGACAACTCAGCGCTGCCTCCACACCCCTCGGCCTCGGCTGGCCTCTCTGTCCCTCCCATGCCCCGCACGAGTTGCACGACACGAGAGAGAGACCCACGCCCCCATCGGGGCGTAATAAGCGACGTTCTGCTTTGATCAGGTTCAGAGATCTTCTTCAGTCTCCAGTTCTAGTTGGTTGGGTCAAACTGAACCCAACGGCTCAGCAGCTGGTAGTGCAACGCAACTTGAGCGCTGGTCATGGGCCAACGGTAAGTGGTACACTAGGCTGTGGTAATCAAGCCGCTAAGGTGGACTCGCCAAGGTGCGTGGTGGTAAAAAAAAAAAAAAGAAGGCAAAGCTGGTACTACTACAAAAAATCCACAACCAAAACGTATCCGACGTGAAAGGTAAAATGATTCTCAAGCACCCATGCCGCGGTGGTGGCCACCGCTAACAAAATAACGAGAAGTTGCTTATGTGCATGTAATATGCGTATGTGCAGATCTTTTTATCTGCGTAGATTATGCGGGATGGTAACATGGCTGCTGGAGCAGGTTTCCATGAAAGGAAAAAATATTTCCTGTGTTCCTTATTCATGTATTTGCCGGGCAGTTCTTTTTATCTGCTACAGTAGATTACACAGGATGCTAATATGGCCGGCCAGAGCAAGCTGCCATGAAAGGAAAAAATATTTCCTGTGTGCCCTATTCATGTATTCGCTCTCGTGCGCTACAACAAAACGGTTTGGATCTGCTTCGCCTGGTTATGCTGGGATTATAACCTCTTTTCCTTCCATAGGCTCTCTTGAGGGAACTATCCGTGAGAGATAGAGACGTCGGAGACCATAAGACTGTCAAAGAAAGAAAGTGAATTATGAACCCCGTGCTACCTCTGTGCTTATTTTCTTAGTTCTTTCTACCTACACTAATTAGAATGCCACGGGTGCTGATCATGTAGGGAATTGTGTGGGGGCAGCCAGAAAATCAAGGTAAGAATGTTCACGGTTGATGTATGCTAGGGTTATTAATATAGAGATGTATGCAATGTTTCAGGTACGTAAAGTTGTAATTTTTGAACAATACTCTGGTTCCTTCTTCTACAGTGTACCTCTCATCCGGGATTTCATACTATGGTCCTCCGGCGCACAATTGTCAGTACTGCGGTGCACAATTTTGATACCAAAAGCGTTCACATTAGGTGAAGGAGGCTCTATTCGTTTTCATCTTTGTTGTAGGGGAGGCAAGGTCAGCCTGCCATTTCAAAGAGTTCCTCCTCTGTTTCTGGACAGGTTGATGATCCAAATGGCGATGTCTTATCGAAATATGTTATCAAGTCTATACGGTCGTATAATTCGATGTTTGCTTTTACATCACTTGGTGCTAATATTGATTAATACGGTCGTATAATTCGATGTTTGCTTTTACATCACTTGGTGCTAAGATTGATTATGATATAAACAAGGGACCTGGACCATATCTTTTCAAAATCAATGGCCAGGTTCACCATCGAATTGGTTCTTTGCTACCGATGAGGATAAGCCCCCGGTGTACGCACAGCTCTATATTTTTTACACCGAAAACGAGGTTCAGAAGCGAACATCGATTTTGATAGGGATAGGGAGTGTGATAGCGGTGATGGAGTTGGCAAAATGATTGTGGAGGGCTTGATAAGGGTATTTGACGAATCAAATGAGTTGGTAAAATCGTTTAGGGTGGCTAGGGACCTATTGGGACAAAGCCAATGCCAGCCTTTGCGCCTTGGGCTGTTGCGTGATAGGTCCAAGCATGCACCTCAATATAATGCACCAACATCATCCGAGATAGCTGCTTTAATAGTAGGAGATTTCTCAGAGGAGAAGAAGAGTCCTGACATAATTATTCAAGATAGAGGTGGTGTGCATAGAAGAATCAGCAACCTTCATGCAAACTATATGGCGTTACAGTACGCAATTTTGTTCCCTTATGGGGAGCAAGGATTCAAGTTAGGAACTAAATGTATTTGTTCAGAAACCTTGCATGTTGGAGTTAGAGATGAGGTTACTATGCTCGAATACTATGCATTCCTCTTGCAACAATGTAGATGCGAGCCGACAACACTACTGCATGGTGATCGACTATTCCAGCAATATATTGTGGACGCTTACACATCCGTAGAAGAGAACATGCTTAGATATATCATAGAAAATAATAAAAACTTAAGGTCCGAGGTGTACAAGAGTATTGAAGATGCACTGCTAAAGGGTGATGTAGATGGAAATAATATTGGGAAAAAGGTTATTTTGCCTGCTAGCTTCACTGGAAGTAAAAGGTACATTGTGCAAGATGTTGATGTAATCCATATGAGAGACTGTTTGTGCCCCCTGGCTTGTGTGAACCTAGGGCACAACAAGCCAGAACAATGTTTATGGTAGCATGATTAAGGATCTCCCGTATATGGAACAACTCTGGCGAAGATGGGGCGCTACGACAACAGAGCCGGTGAAGATGCTCACCGACAAGACAAGGCCGAGTCCCCTGGGCCTGGGCCCTAGCGGTCAGCGCCCCCGACTGCACTGCCTGCTTCATTTGGTGGAAAAAAGCCCAAAGTCTAATGAGCCATTGGATTCGCTTTTAACGTAAGATGTAGAGGCAAAAGGTAAGCCGTGCCCTTTCTGAAGGAAAAGGCACTGAGGGGCTGTTTGGTTGGAGCCCGGAGCTGAAATTGCCAGGAGCTTGCCTGCATACCGTTTGGTTACTATCCTGGAGGGCTGTCTGTGCCAAGCAGCACAACCTCCGCCAGGCCAACAAAATCGATCGCCTGGCTCATGCTGGTGCTTGCCTGGGTCTATTGGCAATAATTACACACTAATAAAATCATATGAATTAACGTTTGGCTTTGACTTTTCCATAGCTTCTTTGTCTACGTATAATCAATCAAATTATATTTACACAATATGATACAATTATTTTTGAAAAATATATAATATAATTACTTTTCTGATTTAAAATCATCGCTTCATTTTATTTCTCAACTTATTTTTATTAAGTAAATAAATATTTATTCAGAATATTGTTAATGAAAACATAATATAAAGGAAAAAGTCCTCTTTACCTCCCTGGACATTAGACCGAGTTTAATTTTTCTTCCTAAACCGCAAAACCTGTTAACCAGCCTCCCTCAAGTTATGAAACCGTTCGTTTTACCTCCCCGGGCTGAATATAAGTGGTATTGAAAGTGTCTTATCTTTTTTACTTTTTATTTATTTATTTCGGCTAAAAGTTTGAAAAATCATAGTAAATCAAAGAAAAATCATAAAATGAAAAATCCAATTTTGTTGGACTTTATATAATATGGTATGTTTAAGTACAAAATTTTTACTATGTATTTAGGCCTATTATTTTTTATAGTTAAATAAAATAATTAGTAAATGTTTTTTTATGGTCCAGTCATAGTGAAATTTTTATGGTAGTCTAATTATTGTATGCTTAAATTGTATTTAAAAACTGTATCAATGGATCATGTATAACTTAGTTATAGATTTATTTATGGAAAAACATACTAAATAAATGTAGAACTAAATTATACAGGAATACAAGATCCAATGAGTATAAATTTTTTTAATATAGTTGAAGCATACAATAATTAGGTCACCATAAGAATTTCACCATGATTGGACCATAAAAAGACAGTTATTAATTATATGTTTTTTCTATAGTAAAAATAAATCTAAATCCATAGTAAAAACTTTATACTAAACATATTATATTATATATTTATGTGTTATATACCCATGTGGAGTCGAACAAAATTGAATTTTTTATTTTATGTTTTTTCTTTGATTTTTAAATTTTCAGTCGAAATAAATAAAAAAGACAAAACCACCTTCAATACCACTTATAATCCGGCTAGGGAGGTAAAACATACGGTTTCAAAACTTGAGGGAGGCTGGTTAACCGGTTTTGCGGTATAGAAAGAAAAATTAAACTCGGTGTAATGCCTGGGAGGTGAAAAAAGAAACCTGTTTCTAATATAAAATCATTCAATATTTGCTATTCACGTGTTACGTATCCACCAGCCATGTTTGGTATTAAAAAAAACAAATTAGTAATGTAATCATATATTCTCAGGTACAGACCTCCAACGAAACGGACTATCGTCCCGCTTGCCTAGCCAGGCAGATTCCAATTCCATCGTATTTTCAGGCAACTCCCATTTTGAACGAGGCAGGTTGGAACGTTTCACACCTCCTCCGCCGCCGCCTCCATCCCCACCGCCTCCACCCGCCTGCCTCCTCCCGCCGCCGCCTCCACCCGGCACCCGCCGCCGCACCTACCCGCCTCCACCCGATGCCGCCTGCAACCGACACCGCATCCACCCGCCGCCATGCGCCGCCGCCTCCACGGGCCAAGCCCCCCACCGCGGCCCGGCCCCCGCTGGCCGCCGTCCGCGCCTCCGACGCCTGCGCGCCGGAGCCGAGGCCACCGACCGACTGCATATCTTGTTGCAAGTTTACTGAAAAACTTGGAATATCGTCATTTCAGGTAACTCTGGCTGACAGTTCTGCTAGTAAAGAGGCTAGGATACAAGAGGTTGAAGCCAAATTTACCGATTGTCAGACAATGTGCAATCGCATTGCTTTTGACATCTAATTTCTGCTCTTTTTATTTTGGTGATTAAAGGAATGTTGCTCAACAAAGGATGCTGCAGCTGCTAACGAACAACGTCTGAGCGCTGAGCTTTCAACTGTACGGTTCTCTCTTATGTCTTAACTCCTTTCCCCTTGCTCCTGCAATTTGTGTACGTTTTCCTATGCCGCTGCAATGCGTATGCATTTTCCCTTGCTGTTGCTGTTGCCACTGTCGTGTGTGTATTTGACTGCCGTCCAGCGCCCAGTGATTCTTCCACTTGTGTCCTGTGACCCCCTCATGTCTATTCACGATTCTAGTAGTTTGGGATGCTCAGTTGCATCGTAGTGGGTTGATGAAAACACATTATGCATAGCTGATGCAATGCAATATCGTAGGAGTATTTTATCCTTATCTTCTATATCTTTCACCGTTTTTCTATTAAGAGATGGTTTAATGTAGTTTTGGTGCTTAGGTCACGAAACTTGCTGAGCTTCACAAAGAAAGTTCTGAGGAATGGTCAAAGAAGGCAAGGGAGCTTGAAGTTGTTATTAAAGCATCAGAGGTAACGCTTGTGTACATACCACAGTCACATATTTTGTCCCAGTTCAAACAGTGAATAAGTCATACTAAATTTCTCCTACAAACTAGACCCATCTGACCCAAGTTGAAGATGAATATAAGGAAAAGCTCGAGAAGGAGACCTTGTCCAGAAGAGATCTTGAAAAGGTTTATGTCTATTTCATTTTGATACTATCCATAGGACCACAATTCATTTTGCTTTACCCCAATGAAGTACATTGAATAAATTTCCTTCCATCCATTAATTCTGTTCAATATCTTATTTGTTAGTCAGTGACACAAGTCGTAGCCTCCATGTGTCATTGAGACATTGATGACAAATAAGACATTACAAATTTAAGAATGGTAAATAAGTATTTTCCCTTTGGGCATTGGTGTTCAATTTTTAATCATCATTGCTGTATATCCAGAATGGTGAAGTAATTTGGAGCGATCATTAATTCTGATTCAAAATAGTATGTTAGTATGTGTGCACAAGTATAATAGAAACAGATTACCCTTTTGCTTTAGAGATCCTGTGTGCACAAGTATGTCTGGAGAACCAAACTACCAGTTTGGCTTTCCCTTGCTTTCTTTTACATTATTGCATAACATGGGGCCGACTTGCTTTGAATAATGTAAATGCATATATTAAAGAACCATGCCAATATTTCTGAGAGCAGTGCTAGCATTCTAGAATTCTTAATCAGTTATTCACCATCGAAATAAGTTTTTACCATTCACAATTTATTGTATTTGCTAGTATAAACTTTTAGAAGCAATGGGCAATCAATTCGACCAAAGGCAGTTCTCCGTTGATCGATTAAAATGAAAGTTTTACATGAAAGAAACTTAGACAAAGATCAAGGCGTTGACTTTGGCATAACCATATGAGTAATGGTTTTTTAAAGGGATCTCAGTAATTCTACTCTCTCCACATCCCTGCCCGCGCATTTGGCTTTTGGATTTAAGTGGTGTAGCCTGTTAGGCCCTGTTTGGATCCAATGGCCGAAGGGCCAAAGGGCAACATTTTGCCTTTTTTTTTGCCCAAAAGGATCCAAACAAATGGGGAAAATGGATGGGCAAACGGCTAAAATCTTTTGCCACTCAAGAGGCCCTAAACCAGGCTAAAAGGCCTGGGGTGGGTGCTGGGTGGCATTAAAAGGCCTCTCTTTAGGCATTTGCCATGGGATCCAAACAGGTCAAGGGTGCTAAACTTTAGCCACAGCATTTGAGGGGCTAAACTTTAGCCCATGGAAAATGGATCCAAACACCACCTTAGTGAACTTGCATCCAAAATAGTCCCTATTTTTTAGTCCAAATATTTTGTGATTAGTTTCAAAGTTCATGCGTATATTTTTCTTTTTAAAGTAATTTGAACTGGCAGTAGCATTCAATGTGCTTGCTAAGTAAGAAAGCTTTGAAATCCACTTACCGGATTCTTCAATAGCAACAACCTAGATGGTTATTTGAATCATTGCCGAGTATCTGAGTTTATCTTGCATAACAGGTTTTGCATGAAATAGAAGAGAAGGCTGAGCTTATCCTAGATGAACGAGGTAAGTTTTTACAGAAGTGAAATTGTACTGGTTATCAAATGAAAACACTGCAGCACTTCTTACTTTATGATGATGCATAAAATTTGTGCTAAACCATTCCTTTGTCTTTTCTCTTATGGCCCCCAGCTGAGCATGAAAGGATGGCCGAAGCTTATGCTCTAGTGGACCAGAAATTGCAGCAAGCATTGCTGGAGCATGATAATTTTGAAAGCATTATTAGGAATCTGAAGGTAGTATGCAGATCTTTAGATGTTGATGAGTTCATTGAATGAGGCTTTAACATCCATATACCTTTTAGTCTGAGCTTAAAAGGAGGGAACACGATTATAGTGTGGCACAGAAGGAAATAGATGACCTGCATAAACAAGTGAGCACTTCAACTTAACATCTATGTTTAACTCAGTTTGTTTTCATTATTGATATTTCTAATCAAAAATTTTATTGGAGCGTGTGAAATGGTGCTGTATTTGCAGGTGCTCAACCATATTGATGATGCAGTGGAAAGCTTCAAGGAAACACTAGAATTAGAGCCAGATGATGGTTTGTGTATCTCTCTGGCTTCATCACTTATTGTTACTCTTTTGCTCACAACTGAGACCACTGTATTTTGTTTTTGATATTCTTCAGGAGTTACTAAGCGAGACCTTGCTGCTGCAAAGAAGGCCAGTTTATTACTTCTATGAATCTTAGGACTAATGGATCTTCATGCCAGTTTTCTCCCAAGTTTTCACCAGCAATTCTTGCAGATTTCTGACAGACGAGATCAGGACATGAAGGTTGCTGTCCTGAATAGGAAGAAGCCGATTGTGACGGCGAGGGAGCCTGATGCTAGTGGTGACTGTGGAAATCGCTACATGAAGCTGTGGACCCGCAGAGTATTCATGGCACCATCTCGGCAGCCTCCAACGCCGAGGGCTCTGGGGCTGGCAGAGGCTGCTGGTGCCAACCAAGTCGCGGTGCTGGCGACCGGGCTTCCGTGTTGCTCCAGCACAGCATCGGTGGACGTGGGCCAGGAAAGAATCTCTGCCTGCCGCTCCGACACCACTGAGGTGAGATACGGGAAACCCTAGAATTCGAATTCAAGAAATGGTTTGAGATACCCAGCATCTCCTATTGCTGAATTCCATTGTTTGCATTGGTTTTTGGGGCTCTACAGGCAGGAGACAATCACATCCTGCAGGACTCGGCATTGAATTTGGGAAACGGCACAGACCGCGAGAGGTTGGGGATTTCTCCTTATTTGTCCCCAATATATTGATTGCTCCTGATGTCGTTGCATTCGTGTTTTTTGCAAAATTCAGGAGGATGGCATCATTGAGCAGGGCGCACTTTCAGGCGGGCCAGAAGAAGGCGCAGGCCAAGCGCATTGCTCCTAAGTACGCAATCCTCCTTAAGCTACCATCATCGCCCAAAAAATTACCGTGTCAGCGTAAAATTAGTAGCTTTGTACCGTGCACAAATTTCTCTTTAGTCATATTTATATTTGTTTTTATTAATATTAGGTCAAAAATGTGGACTGAAGACCGTGAAATGGAGTTTCTTACACATTATTTGGACCTGCTAGCTACGAACAAAGACTTCAGGGTGCTAAGGCGCATTGAAAAATTTGAAGTTATCGCTGAAATAATGACGCAGAACTCACGGAGACTTTTTTCAGACAAGCAGTTAAAAGATAAATTTACAAAACTGATGTCGCTGTACAATGTCTATATTTCTCCAGAAGTGAGAAGGTCTAAGGCTTGGTGGAAAAAGGTATACATGTTAACTGTAAAATATATTGTATTCGTTAATATTTTGGATATATTATTTTTAACGTAATATTTTTTTTTGGTAGAGAAACGATCCTGCTTTCAAGAAAGTCAGAAATGGAGAATGCTTTGCTATCTTTCCTTTGATAAGAAAAATAGTGGAGATTGAAAAATCCAAAGCAAAGGTTAGTGATACTAGGTAGTCTGGCGTGCTTCGCTGTGCTGTGGATAGGACTGTATGGTGCATGGTGAGAATGTTTTCTTTTCTGTAGAGGAAGGCGATTGGCTGATTCAATGTTAGGTTGCCTAAAACGCCCAGCGTTTTATTTCAGCTATTGTGTGAATGGATCTGGACTTTGTCTTATCAATATTGAAATCACTTTGATCTGTTCTTTTGAGATTAACGTGATTGGATAGGTAGTTTGTGTTTCACAGTTCCAGATTTGGTTGCAGCCATCGTATTTTAGCTTGTGTTACTTGGCGTGGCAATGCCGCAATGTGTAGATACAACTAGGAGCAATGATATTTTGTTCCTAAGAAATATCAGAGTATGTATGAGAACATAACCACATTGTTGTTCTTTAATGTACATATAGGGGTGCTGTTGTTTCATAGATTACAGTCTGTCTCGTTGGATAGTCATATATTTCTATATACAATGCAGTTCAAAGATTACAGTAGGCAAAATGTTGTGGACCACTCAAAGTAAAGAGGGCACTGCAGTTGTTGTCAGAGGAACATTTCCTTGTCTGTATGCAGTCCAGTGTTGTAGTTGCAGATTGGCGGTGCTGTTCCGTGGCTGCTGTTTTTGCACTGGGAATGGATCTGAAATGGATAAGTGATTGTTTAGTTCAATTGCAATAGGCTACGCGCCTCTTCCTAAGTTTTGGTTCTTAATCTAATAGTGTATATAAGTTGTATGTAAGGGTAGTGCGGGAGTGACAGTACTCAGTTTTCTCTGGCCGGACGTCTTTTAGCTTTGGGCTTCTCAGTAGCTTCGATATTGCTGTAGTAAATAAGATAGCATATGAGATATTGTACTGGTATCATTATTGGGTGTAAAGTTTTGTACAAAATTGTAGTTACAGATTTGAATCAAATAAGCACCTTGATTTCCTTTTCCTGTCTCTGTGCTGTGTCTTATCAGTTGATCGTTTGAGTTCTGGGTTCTGTGGATCAGAGTGATGGAAATAACTCAAGCATTGAATGGGAAATAACTCATGTATGGCTGCTTGGTCTACTGGATCAGCACAAACATTGTTTAATAGTGTTTTAATAGTGTTGTCTGCATTGCTTGTTTTCTGGTTTATTCTTGGGGTTGCGGGAGCTAGGTTTAGCCAGGCACTGGATCATTTAATCAGTGACATGTATGATTTTTTATTTGTTACTGAAGGCAACGGATATATATAACTGACAACAGTCTCCTAATTGCTTTGTAGGCTTGAGGAGATGAGTCAGATCACGGACAGCAAGTGTCATGATTTGGTATTTGTCACAAATGCAAATGGCTTAACAAGGTACTTCTCAAATTTCAATTTTTCTTGTACCATTTATCCACTAAAATCCTAATTGGATGTGGTTCTTTATAATAACAGAGGATGCCGTGTGAATTGGCACATGATTTGTAGGAAGTATAGATTGACTAAAGAATAAAATAAATGTAGCAATTAATGCTAGGATTATTTTCAGAAATTTTGTAAAGCAAACTTTATATAATGAAACGTTGAAAGTAAATGATACTTCCTCAGTTCTTTCTTATATGGCACATACATTAAGAGTTGAAAACCTATAGAATTAGAGTTTGACCGCCAATTTCCCTTTGATTGTGTTATTAATTGTTACAAAATCAATACTACAAATATATGTTATGCATTTAAACTAAGTATGCATATATTTTAATTAATTATAAGTCAAAATGTATGGAGTTTGAATATTTCAAATGCTAATGGTACCTATAGAAAAAGAGGGAGTGTTATAAATTAAAGCTTAGACAATGTTATGTGTATGCAAATAAAGATAATCAAACCAAAAACAATTAACTAGGGCACAAGTGCTTGTATATTTTGTTCTGAAGTTATTACTACTTTACTAGTCTAGAAAAAAGAATTAAGCCAATTTTGAGTCAAAACGTTGAGAGGGGACAAACTGGTCTCTGAGCTCAGATAAACTATAATGATCAACTCAACTGATCTTGCCCTTTTTATTTTTTCTCAGTTATAATTATCATCCTTTCCAGTTTCAAACTGGTAACCTCTGATCATCTCATCTCATTACATAGGTTCGTTGTCACATTTGAGAAGATGGTAGCAATCATGGAAGTTAATTTTCCTAAAGCAAGTATAAGTGAACCGACTGGTAGTGGAACTACGGATGACGTCTCTGGAAGGCACCTGAGGCAAATTATGGGGATGATCAACTTCAATGTTTATGTACTTTTGGATAATGTGTGATATGTTCCCCTGATCATTACAATTTTATTGTGAATACTAGTGTGTGTGTGTGACTTAGTATGTAGCAGGTGATGAACCTATGCCTGCATCATGGTGGTTATCTGAATGATACTTGGACTCAATTATGCGACTGTGTGAAACAATGATGATTCTCATACTTGATCATATTCATGATAAATCATAGGTTATTTTAGAAAGGAATAGTCATTCTGCATTTCTGCAGCTGGCCGTCAATCTAGATGGGCTGCCTCCAGGTGCCCGTCATTTTTGTTCGGACGAGGGCCCGTCTAGATTGACGGCCAGCTGCAGAAATAAAGCGCTTTATTGGAAGGGCCCAGAGCGGAGCGAGCTTAGCGAAGGATGACGAGCCAAAAGAACCCATAAACAAAGCGGAGGATCGCGAACGATCACGTAAACAAAGCTATCTGAAACGATAGGTGCGAGATTGATGTGAGCATCGTCTCGACTCAACCACCGTCAGGTTCGAAGACCTAGAGCTCGATCGATAACCTTTCTTTTTGTTGCGTTGCTGCTTGTTTATTTCCGTTTTTGAGCTGGGAGGATGAGCTTGTTTATCGTGGATCTCGCTGTGTCGCTCGCTGGTCGCGGCACGGAACAGGCGGAACACCGTTGGGTCGGGGGTCCAAGAGCACAACGGGGTGGAGAGGCTTCCGTAATCAATTGGCTCGTGGAAGGAACGTTTCTGCGCAATAATGACACCGAAGGCGATGCGATCTTCTGAATTTTCTTTTTGAAAGAAGGATGACCACCTGAATTTTTTGAGAGCTTAGCTGAAGAGCAGCAGCCTGGATGTGATGTTGAACGTGATATGTATAGTACATGGCACTAGGGCTGGACGAAGAACTCGTAACTCGTAAACTTGCTCGTTATTGGCTTGGCTCGACTGGACTCGTTAGGATTTTCAAACGAGCCGAGCCAAACCTTTAGCTCTGTTCTATAACGAGCTAGCTCGAGCTGGCTCGTGAGCTGCTCACGAGCTCAAATGAGGTGAGGTGGTTTAGCATCCCAAACACTAAATGCAAATCAAGCCCAACAAACTATATGGCCCACAAGCCCAACACACTGCAAAGCCCACAAAGTCACAAACCCTATATCTCTCCCACCCACCAGTCCACCCCACCACCGCCGCCAGCCCCCCACGCACGCACGGTCACGGAGCCACCGACGCATACACGCATCCCTCCGCCGATTCCCCACCCCACGCCGCCAGTCGCCAAGCCGCGCCGCCACCAGCACTCCAGGCTTCAGCAGGCCGCCGTTCCCTCCGCCAAAATTCTGAATGCATCAAAGTATCAAACGTTGATGACTTGATGTGTTTATTTAATGGTTTATTTAGCGCGCTTTGTTTTTTTTGTTGTTGGGAGTTATATAAAATATCTCATGTTCTCAATATATCTTAAATGGTTAAACTTTTGATGTTCTGGGTCACGAGCTAACGAGCTCGCCAACGATCCGAGCCGAGCCAGGGTTTTAGATCGTTAGCTAGCGAGCTATAACGAACCGAGCTCTAATGAACCGAACTATAACGAGTCGAGCCACTAACTAGCCGAGCTGGCACGATATCCAGCCCTACATGGCACGTCGTGCTTATCCGGATAGTGCGAATCATGAGGCATGTGCGGACAACTCAGCGCTGCCTCCACACCCCGCGCCCCCACCTCGGCTGGCCTGTCTCTCCTCCCCCTGTTGCGCACGAGTCGCACGACGTTCTGCTTGATCGGGTTCAGAGATCTTCAGCCTCCACTTTCTGTTGGGTCAAACGGCTAAGCTGGTAGTGCAACGCAACTTGAGCGCTGGTCAAGGGCCACCGGTAAGTGGTACTAGACACTGCTTAGGCTGTGGTAATCAAGTTTCGCCACAGTGCGTGGTGGTAAAAAAGGAAGGCAAGCTGGTATACTACCACGAATCCGACGTGAAAGGTAAAATGATTCTCAAGCACCCATCCCGCGGTGGTGGCCCCCTTCGGCGAGGAGCAAGTGCCGCACAAACCACCATGAACCAACCGCTGTCGTGCTTCACTGTTTCGTGTCCACGCCTGCACGGACGGATCATGACCAGATAGATCAGCGTGCCTCCCGGCCGGTACGTTTTTGTCCACGCTTCGCGGCACGGGCGGCGGCCGCTACGTACCCACGAGCACCGTACTGTGCCGCCCTGTCGTCGGGATCTGGAAGAGCGTGCGTGAGCCGCCCAGAGGCCGTGCGACACGTATACACGCGTTGAAAATCCCAAGGGAACACGTAGCCATCCCCGCAACAGTCCGTTGGCGTGTTTGCATGCCCCTGCCTCTCGAGCCATCTCCCCCCGGACTTTTCCCTTCCTTCTTCGCACGCGCTTCACGACGCAAAATCGTCACGCGTGAACTGAACAGCCGGAGCCCTTACGACAATTTTTCACCAGATTTAAGATATTTACTATTCCTCTCGTCACATTTTTCCACATCGGTTTCTCACTATTCATAGCTACATTGTATACCTGCTACAGAAGATCTCTACCTATCTCCACCAACTAAACACCCTCTACAAACGCTACACGTAGATCACACCGCAATAACAATCCTTTATAAGGGTGTTTAGGTGGTGGAGATTTACTATAGCAGATATGTACTGTAGCAATAAATAGTGAGAAAAGGATATGAAATGATGTGATGGATGTGATGGGAGGAATAATGAATATACGGAATCTAAACAGGGGACATATCTGGTGGAAACCAACTTCTCATGGAAACTATGGAAACTCCAATATGGACCGCACGATGTTGATCCAAGGGTGAATCCAAATCAGGTGGAAGGGATGATTTGCAAAGCTCAGGAGAGGTGGGAGGGGTGATTTGCAAGACGCTTTTGCAAATCACCCCTCCCACCTGATCTGGTCGCGCCCTTAGATCAACATCGTGTGGTCCAGATTTTAGTTTCCATAGTTTCTACGGAGAGGTTGGTTTCCTAGGATACGTTGCCATCTAAACAAGCCCTATATTCATATAATGACGAGGATAATATCTATTTCATTTATACATTGGAATTCTTTTGACACGTATATATTGGGAATCCCTCAGTAACTTTCTGTAATCCTACTATCATAGAAGCTACTAAGATTTGCCCCGGTCTGTTTCTTTAAGCACCGTGGCCCTGTTTGGATTGAGGATGAATGGGACAAAAGAATTTGCCGCAATTTATCATCAAACATCTGAACATGGGATAAATGGGCTGAAGTAAATCCTTTGCTAGAGGTGTAAATGGAGGTAAATTGAGCCCCATAAGAGAAATATTTTTTTTCTCTCGCCTAATGTAGACGCTCGGCTCCGCTCCTCATCGCGTCTCGCGCGGAGGTCGCGATTCCGCTGCACATCATGAGGTGCTTGGTTCTCGGCCAAGCCATGGCACGCCATGATGTGGCGAGCCACAGGCTGTGGCAGAGTTTTTTGCCGCCACGGTTTTTGCTACCTCTGTCGTTTACTGTTCTATGGCGGCACTGTAGCATAGCTTGGTTCCTGTTAATGTGGCAAAGTGTGGCAGTAAACCAAACACCCCTTGTTGGTTGCACCACTCCCTTGGCATCATCATCTCCGTAAGCGCCGTTGCCTGGCGGGCTGTGACGCCAGCACCCTTGGGGAAGCAAGCCAGGGCACGACGCCTCGTCGCCTCTTGCTTGCGGGGCCAACGCATGGCAGGCGAACCTATGCGACGACGCATGGTTCGGCGGCGATCCACAGCTGCCAACAAAATTGCACCGGTGATCGTCGGTGTCCATGATGAACTGACTAAGGGTACGTTTAGATCACCCAGCTTTCTAAAAAAACATTATTTATTCAATTTTTTCCTATTCATCCTATCCTTATTACTTATAGAACACGCTTTCCAACACGACCGTTTTTTTTATCTACAATGTTTTTTTTCCCCGGGAGAAAGAGTTCCAATGTACATTGGAACAGGCTAATAATGAAGAGGCAAATAATCGGAAACAACGACAAGTCATTGGAACAGGCCCAATATGAGAAACCGGCCTATACATTGGGCTATCTCTTGGCCCAGTATGGCTACCTTTTCGTTTCCCGGGGAAAATGGAGAAATCCACCAGAAAAAAATGGTTCGGCGGCGGATCGCGTCCACGAGCTCCGCCACCGCCAGTCGCGCGCGGCGGCCGGCACGTGAGCTGAGTTCTCCCCATCTTGCGGCGCGCGCTGCTTCTCTACGCTGGTCAGTCTGTTTTCCTTCAGTTTTTTTTTGGTTCACTACTCAATTGACAGGTACTAGTTGCTAGGGTTACGGCAGCATGTTGAATGATTCCTTGTGTTTGAGGCACCCTTATGTATAGGCCTGAAGAAATGCGCACTTTGGGAATTTTTGAGGTGTTCATTGCATGACATTGATATCCAACGCTCCGTACTAGGCACACACTGTATCCATTTGCCCCTTTAGAAAAATTGCAGTTTGGGAACTGCGATACAGGTGCGCTGTTCTGTTTTCTGAATACTGTGGGGGAGTGCAATCTCAAATCTCAATGCCTGTATTGAGATGTGCTATAGGGATTACCTCAATTTTGTCTTCCTCCAACGGTTTAAATCTTGATATCTTGACGCAGTACATGTAGTGCATTCTTTAACTCGGTATACTCGATCTGCATATCATTTTGGCCACACTACTCACTATATGTCCGAAACTACATCTGCATGGAAGATTGAGCCTTTAATTTGTTGACAATTCAGTGCTGCTCCTGCTGTTTCCACTCTAGGATTGCTGAACGGAGTGCTCTGTTTGGCACGAGCAGGCTGTGTTCGAGCTTGAGGTTTGTCATCGGTGATGTACTATGTCCACCGTCAAGCCAGCCTTTAATAGCCTCACCTTCATATGTGAATCCGTCTGCGGCCATATGAGGATCGTTCATGATCTCCTGTTCACCATCAACATCAAATGACAGCTGGTTAGTTTACTCTATCGTGTTCTGCTTTGTCTTATCAAACTTTGTTGCATACCTAGGACCCAAAACATTACAAATTAACTGCTGCGATAGCTCCACTTTAAGTACCTTGATTTGATTTTTTTGCTTGTTTTTTATTCTGTAAGTCTAAATTAGCGTACAGGCTTTAGGATGATATAGTGTAATAATTTAATGGACCAGATGGTCAATAGATCATGCATTCTATATTAATGATTGATACCAGTGGAAGAAATATTACTCATGGTTTACCTGCAAGATTGGACAGATGAAGTATGATGGGACGCAAGTGTCATCTGATATAATTGTGCCTGACACTGGCCGTGCTGTCATTGAAGCTGTCTTCATAAGGGGCTCAACCACTTTCCACACATCCACTGTTAGATCCGGTCTACGCCTCCTACTTAACTGAGCACATCTCAAGCCAATATGTGCAAGCTGTTTGGCTTGTATAAAAGGCCAGTTTCCTGCAGAATCATCAATGATAGAATGCAGATTTCCTTGCTCGATGGCGTCTTCCACTATTTCAGCAATCCTTTGAGGTTGTTTCCCTGTCAGAAGACGCAGGATGATAATGCCAAGGGAATATACACCCTCCGTCCCAAAAAACATGCAATTCTAGGTTTCGTCACGTATACCAAGGAAAGTGTAAAAAGACACATGTGCCCCTATAGAAAAGACAAAATAGATCTCACCTAAACAATATAGGACCCACATAAAGACTATACGGGTCCCACGTGGGTCCCGCGTGAACAATAAGCGGGTCCCACGTGGGTCCCGCCTTAACAATATGCGGGTCCCACCTGAACAATACGTGGGTCCCACGTGGGTCCCGCCTGAACAATACGCGGGTCCCACGTGGGTCCCGCATTAACAATAAGTGCGTCCCACGTGGGTCCCGCCTAAACAATACGCGGGTCCCACGTGGGTCCTGCCTTAACAATAAGCGGGTCCACCTACATAGAATGTTGGTACCACATGGGTTCCGCATAAATAGTACGTGGGTCCAGAACTAATCATTGGCGCGTCCAGAACTAATCATTGGTGCTAGAGTTGCATGTTTTTTGGGACAAAATTTGAACTCTAGAGTTGCATGTTTTCTGGGACGGAGGGTGTACATCAGATCGTGGCGTGAGTTCACCAGTGGTCAGGAATTCAGGATCCATGTAAGAGAAGGTTCCTCTTGGGTTTGTTGTTCTGTAAAGGGTTGTGCTGCAGGTGTTTGTCTGTATCAAAAATCGACAGATTCCAAAATCTCCTAATTTGATGGAATAATTGGCATCAAGAAGAATGTTGTCTGGCTTCAGATCACCATGAACCACAGGGTGAGGTTTGTTTGAATGAAGGAAAATGAGAGCTGAACACATCTCTCCAATAATTCGAGTGCGGGTCTGCCATGTGAGTGGTGGCGTGTTGTTCTTGCATGCTAGGCGATCTTCAAGGCTTCCATTCAGAAAGAACTCGTATACTAGACCAAAAGCTTCTGGGCATGTACCAATCAGCGTGACGAGGTTTGGATGCCTTACTGTGCTGAGAACAGAAGCCTGCACGGTAACCGACGGAAGATGATCATACCGCTAACAGATAATGTAGTTTACATACAGAACTACTGAAGAGCATGATTACTTGCCTCTTGATGGAACTCTGATTGACCCTGCATACTTTCAGGATGTAGCAACTTTATAGCTACTGTCGTATTGCGGAGGAAACCTTTATAAACACTTCCAAAGCCACCTTCCCCAATCTTACGCGTAGGATCGAAGTCTTGTGTTGCTTGCTGCAGTTCAACAAGAGAGAACTTGGTGTTTAATGTTTCAGATGGTGGCAAAACTCTCTGCAGGTTCTGTTCTTGCAATTCATCCGCTTCCCTTATGGCAGCATCCCTTTCATGTTGTAACCTGTCATAATCGGCTTGTAGTAATTCCAATTGGTGTTTGTTTGTTGCTAACTTATCTTCATTATCTTTAGCATATAGCTTGATCTCACTTATTCGTTGTTCTAGTGTGACCTTTTGCTCATTTGCACTGTATAGTGCATCGCATGCTTCTTCTTGCTCTCTCCTCATTACATCAATCTGATGCCTCTGCCTTTCATGCATCTCTTCGTGTGCCTTGTGCTGCCTTAACTCATGCATATAAGAATTCTCTAGTTCTTTGGTCTGTAAAAGTACCTATGGTTTCGTTAATAAAAAGAGGTGCAATCTGAGTTCTGGACCAGCTCAGTGAATGAGCAAAGCATATACCTTTTGAAGAGCTGAATGCAGTTCTCTTTCAGCATTTCGCCGTTTGTTGCATTCTTGTTCCACTTCGTTTTCCAAAAACTGAATTTCAGTAAGGGCCTCCTTAAGTTTATCCTAGGCCATTAAATTTTGATATATCAGAATCTGTGTCATGTACGAGTGTGAATGCTAATCCCCTATTTATATGTCAACAGTAGCAAAAAATATGTACCAGGTCATGTGGTGCTGGTAAAATATGTTCACATGAGTTGTTGGTTGAAAGATGCATACTTGATCCAACTTCGCTTATATCATTGTTATCAACCACTGCTGTTCTAGGGATACCGACTGGCCCATTGTTTGGTGAAGAACTGCAACCAGAGTTCTGCGATATGTCAGAGTCAACAGAGAAGTCCTCTGAGTCCCATGGTCTCCTTGGATTGCCATTGAATGTAGATCCGGCATCTTCAGATTGTTGAAGCAGTGTACCACCAGCTCTTTCGGATAGTGAGCACGATACATCTCTTCTTGATATTCCCATATCATTCATAGTACTTACATTTGAGCTTGATGCTTGGTTCTCCAATTTGTTAGTCATCATCGATCTCATTTGGCTAGAAGTGTTGGACACTGGTAGTGGTGCTGTGTTGGTGGCTGCTGGTGATGATGGCACTGCAGGGACTCCTGCATTGGCGTCCCTGTCAAATTGACAGGCAAATAACTATTTTAATGCTATATCTTATGAGGATACATATCAGGATTTTGTTTGGAAAAAGGAGAAAAAAAGTTGAGAACAAACATGCTGATCTATAGATAAACAATGAATCACTACATGTCCTAGAAGGCTAGATTCAGATAGCATAACAGAGGAAAGAGTAACTTAAATTAGGTGGCTAACTGCCATCTCATCTCAATCTTACCTGGTAAATATTAGGGATCCTTTACAAGTAAACCATATTTTGCATGATGAAGCTGCTCCTTCCATTATCTTCAGTGCTGTCATGGACATCGGTGCTCTCATTGCCCTATGGTTCGTTAACATTTGTTAATTATGGCTGCATCAAGGAACTTTGGGTAGTTAAATGCTAAGATTGTAAACTATGAACTGGTATTAGGAAACTGCTCGGCCATCCACATTTCTATAGCTGTTAAATTGTTCTTTACCAAATGGAATGGGAGGCTGTTTTTGGTTACTTCGCTGCTGCATTTTTAGAAGGCTATCATAATCTGGATAAACATCATACCTAGATCCTTTAATGTCTTTTGTCATCTACTGCTGGACAACTGGTGGGTGTAGAGTTGATGGAACTAGATATTGAGATAATAATAGATATTTGGGCCTTACTTTGAGTAGTTTTTATCTGATGCAGCTCCCATAACAAGCTTTGTGATCCCATGTGAAGCTATAAGCTCGATGACCCCTTTAGCTATGTCGTCATTTTGAATAGCTGCTTTGTCACAATTAACCTGGAAAAGGAAAATGTTAACGAAAATTATGCAATATTGAGAGATCTTCCAGCTCTTTAGTATCGGTTTCAGTTTCTTGTTTCCAAAAAGGAAAAGGATATTTCAGTTTTTTTAGGTAAAGGATATTTCACTTTTGATTAACCACGGCAAATAAGAGAACATAAATGAGCACACCTTGAACCGTCTGCATATTAGGACATATTCATTGAGTTTCTTCTCCATTTTCTCTCTCTCATGCTCCCTGTACGCACGGAGTTCTTGTGGTCTCATTGTGCTGTAATGAACGTCTGCCCCCAGCCCCACTGGAAAAACATGAAATATGCTTAAGCGAGGAAATATAGGAATATACTGCTGTTCATAATAGGATACCATGAAAGTTCTATGTACCACGAAAAGAAAGCTGTAATGTAGCAATACAACATGGAGGACATCCTGACAAGAGTTTGGAAAGAAACATATTCAATTGCCTTTTTTTTATAAAAGATTGTAGGGAGTTAATCTCTTCTGGCATAATTGGTTACAGAAAGAATGGACAACAACAAGCATACAACTATTTCTTAATGCTATTGGCACACTGAACATGTTTACTGGGTTTTAGCCTTCTAAAAAGTTGGTTGCAATTGTTTAAAGTAGATCCCTGTAGTGTTGATTCCAAACATTTCTATCACAAGATGACTTTTCTGATTTTGGGAAAGGAAAATTCAATACGATTTGTATTAGTAGTTTCCTCTGTTAGGTTCATGTCAACAAGTACCCGCTTCAAGACATGTTATACATGCAGCTCGCACAGCACAAAATTCTGGTAGAGGAGCACGATGCAGTGGTATTCTACTGATGAACTGTGAAAATGCCAGAACGAGGTATCCAGCTGAGCACACGCCTACTGGATAAAGCAACCGTGCCACTCCAGCTAAATTCTCCCTGCTGAGAGGCCACTTTTAACACAAGGGGAATTCTTGCAATTTCAAAGGAAAGGTGGAGAATCCTTCATTTACTTTCAAAACAAGGCAGGAAAGGTGGAGAATCCGTCATTGACTTTCAGACAAAAAAGAGTGACGCCCCTTGTTCTCAGTTACTTACTAGTGATCATTTGTGCAGGAACGTGGACATGCGTGATGAAGACCATGGACCTGGAGGAGGCATTGGCCAAGTTCTGCAGCGCCCACAACAAGGTGCTCTTGCCGTGCTTGAGCTCTTCTGGGACGGCAACGAAGATCCTGTCGTCAACAACGACAGTCGGGCTCTCTGCCGCCTCGCTGGTGTTGCACGCGAATCTGCTCGCGGCCGTTCTGAAGCTGTGCCGTGCGCTCTCCGGCGTCTGTCGCCTCGTGGCACTCTCCATTTCAGACTTGCAACTTCTCGGTGCAGGGTAGTTGCAGCCTTTGGCAGTGCACTCATCCGGATCAGTCATCAGTCACATTTATATTTATGAAGAAGCCCAGCAATTCTCTCCGACGCAGGAACGTTACAAACAATGGCGAGCTCGTAGCATCACTAAAAAGGTAAAAAAAAAAAATGCTGCCAAAAGAGATCACTTTGGTATCTTCCTTGATAGTGGGATATTCATGGCCTTTGTTAACGTTCTTCTGGTAGTGAAAGTGAAATGAACGAAGATGCATAGTATGCATCGGCTGTTGCTCACTTGCTCATTGCTGCGTGTTTTCTGGCGAGTCTGTCGTCTAACACGGTCGTTTCGATGCATGCGTGCAAATGCTCAGCATATTCTGAAGTTGCATTTTGCTCCGGCTAGCTGCTGCTTCCTCTGCACCCATGAAACTTTTTTTTTTTCTCTTGAATAGTCACGAGATTGAGATTCCTAGTCATTTGTTTGTTTGATCACTGTCTGCGTGACATCGTCTTAAGAATGAGGGATGTCCCTTTGTCTGCCTGACACTGAAGACCGTTGTTTACCTACCTGTATTTTCTTTTGTGAATTTATTAGTATTGTTCCATACCTGTTGTTTGTGTCTAGTCTTGTTCTAAGGTGGGTGACTTGGAGAAATCTGGGCATGGAAATCTCGCCTAGGCCCATATCTCGTGCTGGGCCGGCCCAGAGCGGAATTCAAGCCCACGCTGGATGTGGGACCCAGTCTCTTGCCTGAATTCCTTTACTACTCTCCCTAGCCCACTGAACCGTCCGTCCAGTAAAAGACAACGGTCGCCGCCTCCTCAGGATTTGCATTGCTCCGTTCAAGTGACACCCACCCTCACTGACACGGTGGGTCCCTACTCCCCGTCCCCCACGCGTCTGGCAATGTGGGCCTTCGCGAGCCAGCCAGGGGGCCTCACGTCTCGGAGTCGGAGACCGCGACCCGGAAACCAAAGCCGGCGACCAATGGCAACGACAACGAGCCGGCGGCCCGGCGGCGTCGACCCGTTCTGACAATTGCGCTTTCCCCTGCCGCCGCCGTCGCCGCGCGGGCGAGTCTCCTTCCTCTCCCGGTCTCCCCCCCACCTAACCAGCCAGCCAATCCACTCGCCGGTCGCCGCCCTCCGCCCAGACTACAAATGGAGCTCGGCACCAGCGCGGCCCGCAATTTCCCGTCCCCCGCTTCCGGCCGCGGCACGGTGCCATCCCCGCGCCTCCTCTCCCATCACGTGAGTTTTTGGTTTTTCTTTTGGATTTGGCCGCACGCGGCCGCTCCAAGATCATCTATCTGTTTGGCCGGCCGGCTCTGACGACGCGACGCCGTTAAGCCTGCAGATTTGGAGCCGATCGACGCAGTGCGCTGTCTCCTCATCTTCCTCCCCGGCTGGCCCTGTTGATATAAGGAGCCGGTTTTCTGCACGGATGACGACTGCACACAAGTATGGCGCACCAACTTGATCCACAGTGTTTTTTATGGGTTCTGCATTAGTGTGTGTATCTTTGCTTTGGCATACGACAATTACTAGCAAAAGACTGATTACCCATTTGAGTTTTGTGATGCCATTGATTTATGGTGTTTTAACACTACCCTACATTACAAGGCAAAACTAGGCAAAAAAAAAAAAAAAGAAGAAGAAGAAGAAGTCTCAAAGCACCAGTGCTTGACAATACAGGTTTGACAAAGCAAAGGCACACAATCAACAGTATACAGCATGACCATATTATAAGTTGTAACTTACCAACGAGAGAAATGAGGAATGAACTCAGTGATTAGAAACTAATCTAGTACTCACAGTTATGTGCAAATAGCTGCAGAAATTATTGGTTGCATCATCACTGTTTCAGGTTCATTATGGGAAGCATTTGCTCATGTGAGCTGCACTGCATGTTTCAGCACAGGGACCCCGGACCTAGTTGACTTCAACTGGGATGTTCTTGGGTTTCAGCTGGTCCCAACAGACTTCATGTATTTAATGAGATGCTCTTCCGATGGGGTGTTCACAAATGGTGAATTGGTGCCTTATGGACCAATTGAGCTGAATCCGGCAGCTGCAGTGTTGAATTATGGTCAGGTTTGTGTACTACGAGATCTTCCTTCAAGAATCATTACTTGAGCATTGAAACAATTTGTTCCATAAATAGCCTCCTTCGTCTTCGTTTGCACCATTGTGTTGAGAATGCTCTAATATGCTTGTAAAACTTCGGCAGGGATTGCTTGAAGGTCTAAGAGCACATAGGAAAGAGGATGGATTGATCCTTCTTTTTCGTCCACATGAAAATGCATTGCGGATGAGAATTGGTGCAGATCGGCTATGCATGCCTGCACCAAGTGTAGAGCAATTCTTAGAAGCCGTGAAGCTAACGGTTCTGGCAAACAAGCGTTGGGTAAGGATGTGGAATATATCTTGTTGAATGACTACATGTGATGCATCTCTCATTTCTCATGGATCATGTTCTCTACTGCAGGTACCTCCTACTGGTAAAGGTTCTTTGTATATCAGACCGCAGCTAATTGGAAGTGGGGCGATCCTTGGTGTAGCACCTGCTCCACAGTATACATTTATTGTGTTTGTTTGCCCAGTTGGGCATTATTTCAAGGTCAATGATTTACTTTGTTTCTTTTCTCCTAACAATTGATGTTATGTTTTATCTAAAGAACTGTCCTGTTTACAATCAGGATGGCTTATCTCCAATCAGCTTGTTAACTGAGGAAGAATACCACCGTGCTGCACCTGGTGGAACTGGTGATATAAAGACTATTGGGAATTATGCTTCGGTAATGTGCAAATATTATTTCCACATCATTCCTCTGGTTCCTCAATTACTTTGATTTCAAATACCAGGTTTAACAAAACCACAGTTTTTTTTTAAAAAAACGATAATGAACATAATCTTGTGAAGTACATTTGGATTTTTTAGGCCCTTTTCAGTTTGATTCCAGTTGTTGGCAATAAAATGGAACCTTGAACAAGACCCAGACAGTCCTAGATGACACAATATGGTAGACCATAATTGCTTCCAAAGCTTTCTGCATGTCATTTTGGATTCACTATTTTTTCCATTTTATTGTTGGCCTCAACTTGAATGCTATGATGTTTGATTGAACCTCAATTCTCAATCTATACGGCAATGTCGTGACTATTAGTAGCTTCGATTCACAGTTTCACACATTTGGTCTTTATAAATGCATAATCTGTGTTTTCTGGTTACAAGATAAATTTATCAGAAAATGAACATGTATGATGTATGCAGTTTTAGTCTTGAGGAACATTTAGCACATTTTATGTGATTCTTGATAATCGATGGCCATGTACAGGTTGTTAGTGCTCAGCGAAGAGCCAAGGAGAAAGGCCATTCAGATGTCCTATACTTGGATCCTATCCATAACAAGTTCGTGGAGGAAGTTTCTTCTTGTAATATATTCATGGTGAAGGTATGATAGGTTGATCACCTTTTGCAGCTGCATCAAGGAAATACCAGCATAAAGCAAATTTGGCTGACTGTATCATAAACTACTACACCTTCAAGTCTGACCTGTGAAGTTGCCACTTGATCCCTGCCTGGAACTTTGCTAATATATCTGTGTCTACCAGTCATTCAGTGATTTTGCAATAATTGGCTGCATTTAGTAATGAAATTGAAAGTCTTGGATGCATAATATCCTCATCCAGTTAGCATTCTATTTATTTATTTATCTTCCAGTACAAGTTAAACACCAGATGGTTTAGAATTTATACAATAAGCACAAATGGCCTTAGAGCTATACCACTTTTTCCTGACAGGGTAATGTTATTTCTACTCCACTGTTAACGGGAACGATTCTTCCCGGAATCACAAGAAAAAGTGTAATTGGAATTGCTCAAAACCTTGGATTTCAGGTAACCGGAACATTCATTATCCAGTAATTCCCTTCGTGCTGATTCAGATGTGAATGACAGGACAGATCCAATGGTCTTCTCTCTTTTTTTTCATCATATTATCTATTCCAAAAAATTTCAGGTTGAAGAGCGTAATATTACAATAGATGAGTTGCTTGGTGCTGATGAAGTATTTTGTACTGGAACTGCTGTTGTACTATCACCTGTCGGTAGCATCACTTACCGTGAAAGAAAGTAAGTACAAGAGCAGTAGTCCTGACCTTGTGCTCCATTATCCTCTCCCACTACGAATTTATCCTTGATCCTGTTGTATTCTAAAACTGTACACCAGTCGGTAGCCTAACGCAATAAGGAAAAGAGTGCTCTTCAATGTCATCATTAAAATTGATGTACTTGCAGTGAAAACAATCAATACTCATTGATCCAATGCCCATTACAGAGTGGAGTATGGGAAGAACCAGGAGGCCGGCGTCGTGTCTCAGCAACTCTATGCAGCATTCACAGCTATCCAGAAAGGTCTCGTGGAGGACAGCATGGGATGGAAATTGCAGCTAAATTAGCAGCTTTACCTCCTGACCGGTCTTATTTTCGGCCAGGTTGCGTCTTTCATGTTTTCAGCAACAACAAAGCAGTTCCCGGAATTTTTGTTCACCATGGCATCTGACAAGTGACAAGTAGAGCCACTTCTCGTGCAGCACACACAAATTACTTCATTACGCTGGATCTGAGATATTGACCACAGCGTTAATGTAAATAAAGCGGATCGTACCTGTGTCCCAAACCACCTTTCTTGTCATAATCACTGTATAGCGTATAGTTGTATACACATGTGGCTGTTCTCTCTGATAGTCTGATGTGTAAATTATTGACACAGTTGGACTGCTGGCCAGGGTCATGGCGTACTGCATTCAGGACCGTGCCTAGTTACATTTCGTCAGGCGACAACAGGGCAGACATGAGAGCATGTAGCCAATAATGGCTACAGCAGGCAAACAGAGCCTGCACTTGATGCGCGTACACCTGGGGCTGTTTGATCTCTTCTTCAGGGCAACAGCACCAGCCCGTGAAGCATTGTCAGTTCATCAGAGACCTCAATCAGCAGCTGCATTATTTTTCCATGAACAGCAGCTAAGACGATGTTTAGGCAGTTCCATCTTGCTCCTGGACTTCTGAGAGTACTGAATGGATAAAGCACCACCTGTCATCGGTAGGATTGTTGGCGAGCACGCATCAAAGCCATGAGCCAAACCTTGCTTACCTGTTAGGCTGTTACTATTCCTGGCTTCTGAAAAGGAGATTGACATTTGCATGGAGATTGGAGTGGACTAGTGCGATATCAACATCTTCACAACAAGTTCTTGTGCTTCCAACAACAGAAGGGCAGAACGCGACAGTTCCTTGTGTCTCCGGTAGCGGCCGGTGAAGTGTTCCCCTCAAAAACTGACGATCCATGTCCTGTTCTCGGTGGCGGAGAAGACGCAACCTTGCCAACTCTGAGGTTTTCAGTGTAACCTCCCAGACATCTGACGGATTCCTCCGTATTTTATCCTTGACAGCACGTTGGAACAAGCGAGAATCTGCTCAGCCAAACATGTGACCCTCAGAGTTCAGAGGTGTGACCAGTAATAACACACGGTCACTAGCACTAAACCAATGCAATGGAGATCATGCATCTCGGTGACGATGAAACGACAAAGTTTTTTCTGCAGAGTTGGTGGCGCCCAAAAGGGCGATGTGCATCTCCCACCTAGATCGACGCAGCCGTCGGCGTCGCCCATCAAGTCTATCAGCATGACGGCATGGCAATCTGTAACCTACGCTGTATCCCGGCCGAATTTGCAGCTCGTGTGGCGATATTGCAGCCAGCGGCAAGACTGCGAGAGGGAACAGACGACGTGGTGTGGTACGTGGACGGCGAGCTGCTTGTATCATGCAGCAACAGCCATCCCTGTCATGGCCGGTAGAATATCTTAGCTTCCACTTACATCAGGCTAATTTCGTCACTACCTTTTCTGTACATGTTTATCATATTTTGTTTCATTTTTATTTATTTTTTATATCCAGGCCTCCTGAACCAGAGACGATGTGGTCTATACGGCCCCTGAACGAACTTGCAGCTAGCTGCTGAAACTAACCCTTCACGAAGCCTGCGGTTACAACCAACAAAACGAATAATCATCACCAATAATTCCACAAAAAAAATCGTGTGAAAAAGCATTGCGTCACTCGCATATCGCTGACTAAATCTGTTGTGGAATTGTGAAAGTGAGCTGAGCAGTTGAGAAAGGGGAGGTTGAACTGTCGCAGGACACACACCCAATAGTCCCATTATCCCAAACAAAGGCTACTTCAACTAGCTCTTTAGGGCAGTTCTAACCTAGACTCTACCCATAGAGTCCATATGTTGAAGACTCTACCACAAAAAATCATAGTCTCCAATGCAGATTTTGTATCTTTGAGTCTATTCAATCATTAAATCATAGCCCTCCTCAATCATTCAACCAGATTTCTCTCGTTTTGCGCGTAGACTTGGTGTCTAACTTAGACCTGGTTTCTACATTTTTGCCTCTCTCTCCTCATTAAATTATTTACCACATCAGCAAATACGTACATAGCAAGGTAATTAATAGAGATAGACTCTACCATGAAGTCTGGGTTGGTACTGGAATCAGAGGCACCAGCCGACACACACGAGAACGACCACTTCTCCCACACATCGACCGGACAGCCCCAGAGCCCACGTCGTCGTCCTTCGAGTCCACAAGTACGTGCCCTACATGCGCACGTCCCTACCAGATGACAAGTGCCTGGAGTGAATCATGTCGTTTGATTGTTGATCGGACGGCTCCGGGAGCAACGACGTGTACCTGTGGCTTCGACTTCTTCGACAAAAAAACGTACAGGGCATTCATCATTTGTATGATGGTATGCAGGTAGGTTTATACGTATCAGCAAGGGCAGTAGGACTGTAGCGCCTACGTAGTTTGTCCGTATGTGTACATTGCTCCGACCGTCCGGACGTATATATGCAGGCTGCAGCCCCTTTCCAAAAACAGCTGAAAGTGTAAAACATCTCTAAGCGCCGTTGTAACTGGAAATCTTCAAGAATTCTTTGGTACAGTTGCAGATATTATTTTTTGACGAAAAGCCCAAAGGGTATGGGGAGTATTATAATCGTTTGTTATGCATCTTAATCCAACAGCTTTCTGCCGAATATTTTTTATTAGTTGGTTTGTCTCTATCGCATCCTGAAATTTGTATTAAAGAATTGGATGAGGACGGCTGCTGTTGAGGCTTTGAGCCTTTGAGTATATGCACAGCTGGGATATTGCAATTCGCCCCCTTATTCTTCAGCTTCGTTAGAAATTGCATAAATTTGTATGAAACATTTTAGCCTAATAAAAAACATGCATGCTGCTTTGTTTATCGGCTAGTTCTTGCAGTCCTTTTCAATTCAGGTAAACTATTATCAAATACCTTTTCAGATTTTTGCTAATTCAAAGTGGAGATAGCTGAAACAAGATTGATATCAAAAGTTTTTTTTTTAAAAAAAAGTCAGAAAGATTGAGGGAAACGTCTGTCCTAATTAATTTGATATGGCTTTCTATATACAAATAAGATATGTGTATTCTGTAATGATTGTTCATTCTTGTTAGGTACACCGATATTTAATGTTAGAAGGACATTGTGCTAGTAATTGATCAAAGGAGTATTTTTCAGCAGAAGAAACATTACTAAATAAAATTTCAACGCAATATTATGTTCCACTATGATCCTCTAGAAATCAGGACACATTAATGAAATGTCGCAAACTTAAAACATATATGAACGCATTTGATACTCGATCTCTCTCGCATATGCAATAATAGTCATGTGTTAGGGGACGCACTCTTTTGCACACGTGACAATCTAGATGCAAATTTGCATTCTTTGAAAGAGAATATTTTTGCACATTCTATTTTAGGGTGGGATTTAATAAAAATCTGTAATCCAGAGGACAAAGGCATGGAGCGTCCTCTGTAATCTGCATTACCAATTCAGACCACCCAACTGGCACAGACATTAATTAGTTGTAAAATTCTTTTCGCAAAAAAAATAGTTGTAAAATTGAAGGTTATATATGTCGATATGCCAAGCGAATAACATAGCGTTGTCCTTCTTGTTCTCATCTCCCCTTTTCCTTGGCTGCCACTACGTGCTGAGCTTGATCTTGATCGCGCACCTGTTGACGTAGAAAAAGAGGAGGCGGACAAAATAGAGACAAAAGACAAATCCAAATCCCCTCCCCGCAATAATCTACAAAGCCAAAAGTACAGAGCACCCTCCAAATCCTACCTTCTTCGTCCGCCATTAGAGGGGGGATAGAGAATGCGGGAATGAGAGAGACACGGTAGGGGCAGCGGGAGAGGTTGGCGCGGCCACAGTGGCAAGGCCTCCGGCGTCCCAAGAAGCCTCTCTCCGGCGGCGAGAAGCGGCGCGTGAGTTGTTGCCGGTGCCGGGCATGTTTCTGCTTCCGCATCCTGAAGAATTAGAAGGAAGGATCAGAAAAGGAAACTAGGATTGCTGGTTTGGCCCGTTCGTACGGTTCTGTAAAAGAGGCAGTTTTTGGCCGTGAGTGTTCCGTTGATTTCCTACTTATTCTTAATTTTGGAAGGCGGAAAATTCGATCTTGGCGCTGGTTTGTTTGCGTTTTGAAAGGGTGAAGAACAAGAGGGTCAGAAGGGAAACGAGTGGTTTGGTCATCAGTTTCTTTGGGCTTTTGGGTACTGTCTTCTGAGATTGTTCTGAGTCGCGTGTCTGTCTTGCTCGTGACACTCTGCAATTGCTGGAGAATGGAGATTGATACATTGGTGTGCTCTGTGTGTTAGTTTGGGTGAAGATTGAAGAAGACTAGCAGGAATAAAAGGAAAAAATAAAAGAGTTCCGCTTCCTTTCTTTTGCGTGCCGCTTCAGACTCTCTGTTCCGGACTTGGTTCGGCATCTCGTTGAAACCGAGGAAGCACGGCAGTCTCTGCTTTCAAGGGCCTTCACTGACTATCAAAGCAGTCCAACACTCCAACCTGTCCCGGGCTCCCAGCCTGCAATATAGTTTCTGGGTTTTGGGCACTGTGTTTGAAGCGTAGCAGAACTCCCTCGGCTGTAATTACTCGGTGAGTTCTCTGATCAAGTACTGGTAGATTTGTAGCCAATTTGGACGCTTTGGTTTAGGCATCCGAATGCTTGATATTTGAATTTTCTAATGTAGGCAATTTTTAACCCGTTTCAGCTTAATGATATACTAAAATTTGTTCATTCATTGGTAGTTCTTGTGTATATTGCCATACTGGGGATTTTCTAGGGCGATGCTCCAAAATATTTTTGTTTATCTGTTTCCAGTTGGTGTTTATTTTTTTGGGTCGAGCAAATAGTAGTGTTTAAAATTCTTATAGCATCTTTGTATTAGTAGAACACAAATGAATGATCCTTGAATCTTATGGCTATGTAATCCGGATAGAAATGCATGTAACATGGAGAATGTCAAAATCGGCATAATGTGTACGTGGGGTCCCATTTAGATTTTCTTTCTTCTATATTTATTTTCTTTAAGGAAAACGTACTAGAGTTTGAAACCCTTCATTGGATCTTGGAAGAGATATGAGTAAATAGCAGTAGTCGGGACTTGAGTGTTGAAAATGGAAGCTTTTTTTGCATTTGTGCTCCTAATTCTGTATCATTCATACAGCTTTACTCTGAGCGAATGTATGTTTTATTGCATTCAGATTGTAAGCTTGTCTATAGCGAGTCCTCAGAAGGAAAGTTATCTGAACATGTTCTCAGCTATCATGGCAAAGAAGAGCTACAAACAGCATTCCAAGTCCGAGAAAATCCAGGTGGGCTGTATGTCTGGGCTGATTCGCATGCTTGATTTTCGTCGCAGTCCAAAACTTCTTTCAGATGGGAGAGGTGAGAGCATTCAGCAACATTCAGTTTTGACATAAATGAGATGAAGACCTTAGCTGCAATATAGCAGTATGAGCTGATTTCTCTAATAGTATCTATGTGCTTCATGCAGTCAAAAGAGAACCAAAAGGTTTCGAAGACAATGGAAACATATCAGCTAATGTAAGTTTTCAATAGATGAAAATCTATTTTTTTTTGTACGAATTACAGTGCTCTCCCTGACTAACAATTGATAAATGAAATTAAATAAATCATAAATCGATCACAAATCTGACTTCCTAGGGTTGTTTATCATGTTTACTTTGCATTACCGTGACGATGCTGCTTTTCCTACACATTCAGGATGGTATAATATGTGCTTCTGTCGGCATAATTGTCTTATAACATTTTTGGATAATGTTGATTAACATTTGTTCTGTATTTTTTTTATAACTCTGGTTATAAAGTGTTTTTGTTTTCCAAAAAAAACAAAAATACTGCAAGCCTCCAGACATGAAAGTTCAGAATTTTTTTAACTATTCTGAAGACACATCTCCATGGAAAAAATTAAGCAGAATCAAAAAGTTTTTAATGCCAATGACTGAACTAATAAGTACTGATGTTATGATTATTTGAGTATCATGTGCGGCATAACAGAAGTTTGTTCAACCTTGTTAGAGCTTATGAATACAATCCATTAAACTTGAGTTCAATGTTTTTTCTCAGGATAACAAAGACCATAGGTTTGAATTGATCTATGCTGGTAGGGCAAGTATTAAAACTTTGATGGAGGAAGAGATGGCCAGCAGCACACAGCCCTTGAAGCAAGCACAAAGAAATGTACCTGGGATATGCTCTGAAGATATTGATCTAAACTTGGCTGCAAGTCTCTTAGAAATCTACAGAAGTCGTACTGAAGTCCCAGAAATCAGTAATTTAGTTGAATCAGGCCGTAGTTCCATTTCAACTGACAAAGAAGACAATACCGATCCTTCTGCAAAGCCCTGTCAGATCCCCACTAATATTCAGAGAGCTCTCGAAGATGTTGCTGAAGCAGTTATAAGACATCAATCCGCAAACAAAAAATACATAACCACCAGTGGTGAAGCTAGGTCCAAAGAATTTGTTGACGCCCTACAGCTTCTGAGCTCAAACAAGGAGTTGTTTCTGATGCTTATGGAAGACCCAAGCTCTAGGTTATTAGAATGTCTCCAAAACCTTTACATGTCGTTAGGAAGTACCAATTTAGAAATTGAAGAGTGTGACGAAGAAACCGAGTTGCAAGGTATCACAAATCATCTAAATTATTCCATGACTTCTCCAAGAAAAGTGGAGAGAAGGCATAATTCTTTCTTGAAGGAGGATAAGTTGGTCGTGAGGAAACAACCAAAGTTAAATGATAGTTCCCGTGGCTTTAGCAGAATAGTAATCTTGAAGCCAAGTCCTGCAAGAAGCCACAGCAGTCTTATCTCAAGCAGTGCAACTTCGTCACCACTATCAAATCACAATAATTTGCAAATTCAGGAAGACCATGATAAACCTGATCGCCAATTCTCTCTTAGAGAGCTCAAAAGGAGGCTTAGGCTTGCTGTTAGCGAAAATGGAAAGGATCACCAGTTAAACTCATTGAGTAGTACTTTCAATAAAGCTGAAGCTGATTCTAGCAAACAGCTTCCAGTCACAAGTCTGTCGGAGAGTTTGGCAAGTACAGATTCTTCTGACAGTAAGGTAGCTGAGGAACCATCAATTGTTGACAAGAAAACAGTCCCTGAAGATAGTGGAAGTGGGATGAGAAATGATGTTGCTCATGGTGTCGGATCTTTCTCCTATGAAAAAGCTAAGATGTATATAATTGAGAGGCTAAATGATCAAGGAGAAGACAGTGCTCATATTGTACATAAATCTGAATCTTTTGAGAGATTAATTTCATTTCCAGAGAATGCTGCATTTTGTCCAAACCATTGTCCTCAAGAAGAGAATGCTAGCATAGCACATGAAGTTACAAATCCGTTGAACTTGCATACAACTGAACAAGAGGATAGTTCAGCAAGCCCTAACCCAGAAAAGCTGTACCAAGAGACTGAATCAGCTGTCACTAGCAACTTAGGTACGGAAAGTTTGGTTGAGCTCAAGATAGACCAGGGAAACCATCCACAGAATGAGGGAGCTATATCACAGGAGTTGATCAGTGAAGGTAATTTTTTTTCATGTTATTTGCACTCTAAAATAGGCTTCTATTTGCCCTTTAGTTTTCCCTAGTTTATTTGTTCTGCTCAATATATTCATAACTTTTATGCAGGGGTTAAGACTATACAGGATTCAGTGGAGAATCCACAGCTCTGTTCTGAGATTGAAACTGCACAGGAAAGTGTAGAAGGGGAAAGTCGAGACGAAGTAAGGCATACTTTGTAGCAAAATCAACAAATTTTATAACTTATGCGTTTATCACTGACTTTGTTTTTTGCGTTTTCGTTTCCTCTGCTGAAGTGTTCATCAGAGGAACCAGAATCCATGAATGGGTCACCAGAAGAGGTCCTTAAAGAACAAGAGAAGTATAGTGCATCAGAAGTTGTTGAATTAATCAAGCCGTCTGTACTGACATTTCCTTACTCCCCGGAAAATCCTATTGACAAAGAGGAGAAACTGAGTCCACAATCTGTTCTTGATCCTGCCGTAGGACAAGTTAACAGTCCTGGACACAAAACACTAAACCGAGGTATTGAACTCCAAACAAGAGTTTTTTTTTTTTCATTTAGTACCTTATTATAACCTGAACTGTAATAGACCAAAAAATCATGTGCTTGCAGATGAGTTGTCCATGCCTATTTCTAGAGTTCTGTTCAAAGAGTTCGACGCTTCTTCAGCATCTCTAACCTTGTGTAGTGGACCAGAAATATCTATCTTGGATGATAAAGACACTAGGGTTTCCTTCATCAAGGCCGTGCTAGAAGCTTCAGAACTGTTGTCCGAGGAACATTCGCAGGTTTGGTACACAGAAGAGCCACTGCTTGACGTATCTGTATTGGCTGAAGTCGGAAACTCCTACTGCCTGACAGATGATGCAGTGTTGCTGTTCGATTGTGTGGAAGAGGTTCTCCTCATGATAAGGGACAGGTTTTTTGGTATCAGCCCTTGGGTTGCTTTTCTGAAACGCAATGTGAGACCAGCTCCAGTAGGAAGACATCTCGTTGAAGAGGTGGCTAAGGGCATCGATTCTCTTGTCGGCAATGAGTTTCCAAACACTTTAGAACACGTGATGATGAAAGACTTGGACAGTGGGTCCTGGCTGGATCTTCGATACGATTCTGATAGTGTTGTAGTTGAGTTGTGGGATGGTTTGCTTGATGATTTACTGGAGGAAATGATTTTTGATTTGTGGCTTTAAGAGTGTAGTGCTTTGTACATGGAGGCATGTTCGATGAGTACTGACAGGGTTAATACTTAATAGATACAGAAACCCTTTGCGAAAGGATAGAGAGAAGTGGGTTCATCAGGTTGCCAAAAATTGTAGAGTTAGGCAGTTCATCAGTATATAACTGATTTCCATTTTCTGTATGAATTTGTGCTTATTGTAACTTGTAATTCATAATCTTGATTGAATATGGCTCCTGACACTGACACTAGAATTATCCAATTTCTTTATACTCTTTTTATTCTATGTGGACGTGTGGAAGCAACAAAATAAGCGTTGCTGTATATAACTTGCTCATTTTACCTGTATGTTACCGTTTTCCATTGTTTATGAGATATGAGGTACACTATATTGCTTCTCTACTTTTTTTTTAAAAAAAAATACTAGAATTTTTTGGGCTCATGCCGAGGCCATGCCCATGCCCAGCTGCCCAGAATCAAAAGATTCACAAACCACTAGTTCAGTTGATACTGCAATCACACAACTGTGACATCTGACATCCATGGTGATGACAGGATGCAAAGGTCCTGAGGGACCATTGGCATTGGGGATGAAACCTCAGACATGGCTACCTAGTCCCAGGTCACTAGGTCAGTAGAGTACTGTGTTTAACTGCTCGTGCTAATTTCGATTGATAGATGCTACTTCTGCTACAAGTTATGGCATAATGTACATTCTGTCGATGGATCATGGACATGGACCCCCTTATTTTTGGTTTCCCCGGATCAGCCAGGAAGGATGAACAAATGATCATTCATGTTATCTTTCTGGCAGCCTCATCCGCGAAGAGAACGTCATCTATACAGGTTACGATGTTGTACGCTAGGCTCTCCAGCACCCTCGAGTAGCTCTCCAGGATTGCTTGCCCCACATCCTGCAAAGATCCATTCATATCACAATCTGGGTAAGAAACTTCAGAGGTCGTTCCCATGGCGATGCAGACGCTGCTGCGTTGAGGATTTGAGGTGTGTGCGCTCACCTTGTTGTACTGGATCTTGCTGGCGTCTAGCGTGGTCTGGGACAGGCCCGGGAAGCGCTGCTTGAGGCAGAGCAGCACGTCCTCGGCGCGGCTCGCCAGCATCACGTTCTTGTCGGACTCCATCAGGTCCTTGATCGCGCTCCAGGGTGACCTCGAGTGGCTCTGGCTCGCCTTCCGCCGCCACACGTGCATCGCCGCCTCCACGCGGTCCGCCGCCTCGAGGGCCTCGTGCTCCGACGAGATCTCCAGGCAGTCCAGGAGGTACTCCGGCGAGAACTTGCCCGGGAACGACATGTGACGGTAGATCAGGTCCCCCACGCTCGCACGCCCGCACTGGAATGAAGGAAACATTTGGAATTCAGATGCAAGCCATTTTTTTAGATTCAGCAATGCTGATGAATAGCAATTGATCTTGGTGCCAAATTGAAGATTTGATGTTACCTTGGGTAGTGCTTGCTTGTACAGGTCAGGGATCCGAATCTCGGCAAGAACGCCATTGTTGATGGCCATGGCGGCCTTGTGGATCTGGCTGGCGCAGTCCCGCTTCTGCTGCAGGTCTCGCCGCGCGTTCTCCGTCAGCCCGGGCTTTGTGACGCACGGCACGGGCAGCCACCACTTGCCATCGCCGCGCTGGCTCACCGGGCGGCATGGCGTCGCCACGGAATCATCGTCTTTCTGCCCCTTGTCAGTGACGTACCAGAATTCAGTCTTCTGAAAGCTGTCCAGGATCTCCTGAAGAAATGCGTCCACACCAACAATTAGTTTAGGCCCCGCTTGAATTCGAATAAACAGCAACTTTTATGGCTCAAAATCTTGGATCTCTACATACAAGCAGCATGTCGTCGAGTTTCTCGAGTGCGGGGAGGTTGACGTAGATGTCGGACCTCGGCCTAGTCGCCATCACCTGACAAAATCAAAAGGCGTCAGTGATCAGTGTCATGGCAGAAGATTCTTCCTGTCTTCTAGAATGAATAGCATCAGTGCGTCAGCTCTCATTCAAGTTGTGCGGTTTCAGTTCTCACCTCCCGGGTGGTGCCGTCGGGCAGCATCTCCTTGGACGGGAAGAACTCGACGATGTAATCGCAGACGGAGAGCAGGCAGTCCATCTCGCGGCGCCACATGGACTTCTTCTCCGCCGGCAGGGGCTCCAGCCTGTGGCAGCTCCCAAAAACGGTGGCTGTGAGCAGACAAGGCGACGAGTGTTATTAGCGTGCTCTGTTCTGTTTCTAACCAGGCGTCATGATCTTTGCGGAGGAACTAAACATTTTGCTAGCTGCTCACCATAGAGGTTGGTGATGGCGTTGGAGATGGCGACGGAAGTCGAGACCCCCTTGCCGCTCCCGGACATGTCCTCGCCCAGCAGGAGCTTCGAGAACCTCTCCTTGATCAGCTGCAGCTCGCCGTCGCCGCCCTTTCTTCCCTCACGCACGCCGCCTCCGCCGGCGCGCCACGTCGTGATGAGCCTCTTGAGCAGCGGCGGCGGCGGCGCCCGCGCGGGGAGCGATGAGCACACCGGCCAGCGCGGGTGCGGCGACGAGGCGTAGTAGGGGCTCCCGGGCTCCCCACTGCACTCGGAGGACACGTCAGAGGACGGCTCCCGGCGGTGGCGGTGGCCCCGCGGCGGGCGGTCCATCAGGTCGTCGTCGAAGTCGGCGTAGTCCGACTGCGAGCGCGCGTCGAGCTCCGAGCCCTCGTCGCACGTCGACGACGGGGTCTCCATCCCTCCCACCGCTGCTCCTCCACTTCGCTCGCTCTGCTCGGTGGGAGATTGAGCGGAGGCCCGCCGGAGAGGGTGCGGTGGCGGGCGGCGCACACGACTTTGCTCGCGCAGTGGCGGACAGGAACAGAGCAGGGAGAAGGCTAGCGACGGGACCGGAGTGGCAGGCAGGGCGAGGGCAAGGAATGGAAGGAGCAGTGGAGCAGGGATTGGCCGGCAGAGAAATAGGGTCCTCTCCTCGTCGGCGCGCTGAGGCCCACGATGACGACGATGAGGTACGCCCGGCCCCTACTTTACGGTGGGAGCCTGGGACTGGGAGGGGAAGGGAAAGCGTGCGATTCCCTCGCTTTTCTCCATGCCGATGATGCCCCTGCAGCTGCGCGCCCTGTTTATCCCGTACCTCTGTCTACCCGCCAAAATTTTCTTTGAAACGTGCAAACACAACAACAAGCTGCCGTGCAGGCTCAGATCCAACACCGCTGCCGCCGTACAGCGCCTGACACAATTTTAACAGTCGCAAAGCGACAGGAGTACCAGCTCTCACACTCTACCGACATACGATCATGAGCGTGGGTTAAACACGGCAGCGCCGCGATTAAGCACACTAATGGCTAATCAACAGCAGCATCTGTCTCCTTAAACCGCACACGACTCTGCAGGATCCAATGGCTCTCGCTCTCGCTCCTGCCATGAGCAACACTATCACATGCCACTCGTCGCGTCAGTAAACAAACCAGCATGGCAATGGCATGGCGGCATCCCAGCAGTAGAAAATAATACTAGCTCCCGGCGCGCCGCCCGAGCTGGGGTTTGGGGCCCGGCAGGGGGAGGCTGGACGGACTCGCTGCCGCGCTGCTACAGGAAAAGGAATTCCCTCCCCAATGGCCATGCGGCAGCGATGTCGCCGGCCTGACACAAAGCGGCCGAGCATGCCGGTCGCCAGAATCATGACCGGGTAAGGGTGAAAGGTCCCCGATCATGGACCGGCGGCCTGCGTGCGCCGGGACCCCCCAGCTCGCCACCGCAAAGGGGCAATCACTACCGTCTTTTCCCTCGTCTTCTCCGTCGTCCAGTTCCAGTCGTCGTCCTCCGGTCCATGGAGACGGAACACGGGAGGAGACGTTGCTTTCTTGCTTGGCCCATCGTCTCTGTCTGTCCATTAGCCCTTACAGATTAGATGCTCCTAATACTGCCCTGAAAAGGGAACCGGGCTAATTCTGAAAAGAGGAAAAGGAGCCCTAATCCGAAGGCGCTGTGTCTTGTGGGAGCGTAGGAATTAGAGAAAAGCGCAAGGAAGCAGGGCATTTTTGGGTTTCCACGGCTCGCAAGTCGCAGCTGAGCTGACAAGCTGTGACAGTACGGGCAGAGGCAGAGTACTGCCGCCGTGGGGAGTTCATGCGGAGGAGAGGCTGATTAGTTTAATGAACCAAGCCTGCTGGCGAGCTTAGCTGACGGGACCTTTTTTAGGTTTATCCTAAGCACGCTTGGCCAACTCTTTGATTGGGCTGTGTGGTTCATGATAGCCTACGGGATAGCGCCACGTGCCTAGGCCGTTAGGTCTGTTTATCAACGTGTGTTTGACTGTTTTGCATTGGTTACCCTAGCTCCTTGCTGAATAAGTGAATAATGATGTCTGTAAATATGGTGTAAAAAAAAGTGATGTCTGCTTATAAAATTCAGGAGGTTATGTGAGCTTTCTTTTCCATGCACCCCGGCCCCATCAGCAGTAGTTGAGATGACAGATACTATGCACTTATGCAATCACCGTGTGAGTAGTGAGCTCGGTGTGGCCGCCATGACTACCTTCTAAGCCTATTTTTTAAATAATATAATAAGGTCTTCACGCTTTCTTCTAGTTAGGTGCAGTGCAGATGTTTAACGCCTACAGACACACTATTCACTTTTCAGTGGAAGTGTGGAACCATTTTTCGATGGGAGTCAAAGATATCTGTCAGAGATGTTTAATCATTCTAGGTGTCTGCTTTAGCTAATGTGATCATTTTTCGATGGGAGTCAAAGATATCTGTCAGAGATAATGATCCATTTGCAGGCACAAATGATACAACCAAAATCCCAAAGGCCAAATAGGACGACATTTAAATGAAGGGTGACAGTAATTGAACAACACTCTCACATTTGTGGTGCGTGTGATTATCATGTGAATAGACAGGGTAAACTCAATTGTTTTTCTCTTTAGCCTGGGGTAAACTCAATTGTGGAAAGGACAGTAGACAAAGCAAGCACACTATACCACAGCCCCACAGCGCCGACCACAATTTAGTCATTATAAGCCATTATAACAACCAATCATCTATCGCTATATACTTATGCCGACACCATAGTCACTGAAAGGGTAAACTCCAGTTTGGAAGTTCATATTTTTTTTTGTTTAAAAACGCTTTCAAGGGAGCTCGCAAAATGTAGCTTGTTTTCCTTGACCATAGCAGTTGTTTATATGTTATCCATACCTGAAACAGTTTCACACGAAACCCTGAGAGGAACTTCGTTAACATTCTGGAAAAAAGGCAACAGGGTCATAGCCTCTCAAAGAAATTAAAAGAAACCCTGCTGACCCCCTGAGTTTTGAAACACAGAGTTCTAGCAATCCCAAATCAGGAATGAGTAAATTCCATTTCTTCACAACCAGGAAATGAGGACGACACCATCGACACCTGAATTCAGATGATATTTCACCAATACAACATTTCAATTATTAATTTGATGCAACATTTAATTATTTATTTGATACAACAACATAATTATTCGATACCGGAATATGCCAGGGAACAGAACAATATCCCCAACTTGGAACTGAAGTAGTGAATAGAAGAATCTCGTAGGGAAGGCAGAAGAATGTCCCAATCTTGGAAGAATTGAAGTACCGGGTAAGCCACTTTCTAATACTATGGTACAACATCTCCTTGGAATAGGATGAAAGTTATATCCGGCATACTTGGAGACCTCGTCCACCAACCTCAACTTTAAAGCAACGGAAACCATAAGATTCAAGCTCTGCGGCGACTTTCTCCAAAATGATGTTGGCCGATACTGATAATCATGTCAAGGAAGCTTTGAACATCATTGAAGGGGCAACATATGGGGGGAAAAATTGAAAGATCCATGACTGCATATGCAGAAAAACGAAAGAGCGAGGAAGTATAGCAATGACTAAACCACTAAAAGAGAATGCCATAGCTTATGCATATCTAACCAGGTAACAATCAGAAACTCAGATCTGAAGAAAAGAAAACAAAAGGGGTATTTAGAAATTTAAGCTGCTACAGTCCATATCCTTCCATGCCTATAGATTTAGTCCATTTAAATTCATCTACATTAGATGGGATGCAAACCATCATTTATTTACATGGTTACATATTATTAAGTACCGAGCATTTTGCTTTTCACAAGACAGGCCATTGTAGTTCTCAAAGGCTCTCCTGTCAGATTTTTTATTACTGAATATCAAGATCCAGATTTCTGGAAGCTAAAGAGTTGAAGTGTTAACAATAAACAGAAAGTGTATATTGGTAGAATGGTGTTTATTCATATCAAACAATGAAGGAAAAGATGCAATCAGGGGATATAAAAAAGGATACGTGTTGGTATTAGAGTCAAAACACAGCCTCCACCACCAGCTCCAGTTAGCTTTGAGACCAGGCTATATTTAAGTGTTGTTCGCAACACTGTTTCTATAGAAGAATGGCTGACTCCCATGCACTGAAGCAAACCTTGGTTCATCTCCATAAGCTCTGCTAGCTTGTCCTCCTTCGAGGTGATGGCTACTTCATCCTCGGCTGGTAACTCAACAATGCTTGAAAGCTCTTCACTAATGGAATTCACTGCATGGAAGACAGAGGCCATAGCATCTGGATGCCTAGATGCTCTTTCAGATACACCAGCAACCAGGGCCTTTGTGTTCCTACCAACTCTTGTATCGGTAATGAGCATTTTGACTGGGTTCCTAGACTTGAGATTTGTCAATTCACCCTTCTTGAATTTGATCATGCTTCCTATCATTCACACATAGCATTGAGCAACGCATAACAAGATGAGGGAAATTGATAGGGAGCAATTGAAATTCAGATGGTCTTATGCATTCTAGGAAATTACTCAAGTTTGCACATTTACAAAGATCTCCATGGTTTGACACCTAACATTGAAAAGACTTCTAGGTTAAATTACAGATGGCAAATACTGATAATCCCTTTGGCAGCATCAGGTAGTAACTATCAGTATATCCATGATTGGATAGTTATTTCACTAGATGCATCATCTATCCATCTAGCTGTAACTCAAATATATATATAACAAACATGCCATAAATAAAAGCAGCAACTAAGAGTGGTTGCGCCATTAAGCAGCCAATAAGTTATTGCAAACAAACTCAATATGGATTAAGGTCAATCCTGAGTGCGAAGGCCTTTCAATACCGCCAGTTTCAGTGGTTTAAAAACTCAGTCCATCAGAAAGCGTACCAAAAGTGCTGACGGAATTGTCGATGCCAGAAGGCTTGCCATGAATGATCTTTTCCCCTTGGAACGCCCACTGGTTCACCAGCTCAAGATCATCCTTCCCGAACAACTCCCACTCCCCAGCCGCACTACCTACTCCAATGCCGACTGCACCAGCAGCAGTCAATAGGGCACCCGACATGGACACACAGAACGCTGCGGATGAGCCGAGCCCCGCGCCTATCGGAAGGTCCGATGTCACCACTGCCTTCCCAGGCCTGTACCTGCACAAGAACACAACCAATCACATATTCACATCTGTCAAGTATAATGTGAAGGCACGTGTCAGAACTGCAAGATTGATCTGGACCCCAAAAAAAAAAAAAAACTAACCCCAAAATAGAGGTGTAGAGGAAAAGGTAGGCGGAGAGGCCGGTCGAGAGCCAGATCTTTGCCTCGGGGATCTCTTGGCCCTCCAAGAGCTTGGCCATGGTGGCCAGCTCATCGGGGGAGCACGGCGTCGGCGGCCCGGCCTTGCCGCTCACCTCCCCGAGCGCCTCGCGGAGGCGCGAGCACGGCCAGGAGAAGGTAAGGCCCGAGTCCCTGAGGTTCAGCTCCACCGCGCCTGCGCCGCCATCATCTTCTGCAAAGTAGAACGAAGAAGCGGAGGTGAGAGCGGCAGCGGTGACGAGGAATTAAGAATCTGATACAGGGTGGACAGGGGCGTCACCTGCCGGGAGGAGGTGGAGGGAGAATGTGGTGTAGAGGTCGATGGCGGCGGCGACGGCGGCAGAGCCGTGGACGACGGCGTGCTCGCCCGCGAGGATGATCTTGCCTGGAGCGCGGGCGCGTACCTCCATTGATCCCCTGTCCGGTCGCTTGTCAGCCGTCGTGGTCGTTACAGAAGCGATCAGTGATCAACTGAGCAGCTGCAGCTCCCCCTCTTTATAAGTGAGATCAGCTCCCCACCTGTTTGGGCTCAGGTCCTCGGGATTATCGGAGGGAGAGCAACGTCTGCAGAGCATGTGTTTCTTGTTCAATTCTTATGCACCGAAGCCATTCGAGACAATGGCAGATGATGCATATGCAGAGTTGCAGACACAGCAAGGCCTAATACGACTACACGAGCAGCACATGAATACATCCATCGATCGATGTAGCGTCATCTAGTTGAATACATCCATTCTTAAGGCAGGAATTAAATAGTTTCTCGTCGCAAAAACGGTTGGACAGCGGTCAACAGAGGAAGGGATGGTCCACCACCCTTGGGGTGCTGGCCTGGTGGGCTAGGCCGTCGGCGGGTGTAGGACAGAACTGAGGTAGTGAGATCTCTAGATCAGGGAGGAGGAAATCATTGAGAGAAACAGGGGAGTTGAGGACGAAGAGAACAGGAAACTCACCGGAGAATGCAGCCGGCGGCCCTCTTGCCGGTGCCACTTGCCGGCGAGCGGCGGCGCTCGTGCGGGCGGGAGCCTGGTCGGGCTCGGGCGGTGATGGAGAGCGGGAGCCCTCGTGGGGGCGGGCGCCTGGTCGGTCTCGGGCGCCGCCTGCGTGCAGCGGCTCGTCGCCGGCGACGGCGAGCGGCGGCGCTCGTGCGGCGGGCGGCGTGTGGTGCGTGCGTGTGGCGGCGACTGCGACTGCGAGGACGGAGGCGGAGCGAGGTGCGTGCGCCTACGGCAGTAGCAGAAGGGCTTCGTGGGCTGGGCCGTGTCCCAAAAGAAAAAAGGTCTAAGGCCCCTCAGCTATTCATCAAGTTCGATTTAGGTCCCTAAACTCGAAAACCATGTAAAACACATCCTTTAACTTGCAAAACCGTTTATATTACATCCCTGAGCGGTTTTGGATAGCGGTTTTGCAACAATAGTAGTGGTTTTGTCATTTCCTTTTACTTATTATTTCGCTAAATCTTTCAAAAATTATAGTAAATCATAGAAAAGTTATATAATTAAAAACCTTTTTTTTACCCTTCCAAATATAAATATTTATTACAGTTTAAGCGTACAATAATTAGTCTACCATAAAAATTTCACCACAATCGGAATATAGAAACAACAACTATTAATTATTCCAATTAATTTCTAAAAATCATAATATTATATCATATATATAACTTAGTTATTTTATTTATAGAAAGCATAGATCTAAAGGTGAAATAAAACTTTGTACTAAAAGATACCATAGTATATATTTAACGGGTAGATCTACTCATATGGAGTACGATAAAACTATTTATAATTTTTCTATGGTTTTTAATAATTTTTAAATAATATTTAGCCGAAATTAATAGGAGGAACAAAACAAAATCACGTTACTATAGCGAAACCGCTCTTCCAAACCGCCCAGGGATGTAATATGGACGGTTTTGAAAGTTGAAGGATGTGCTTTACCCGGTTTTGGAGTTTAAGGACCTAAATCGAACTTGGCCATTAGTTGAGAGACGGACTTTTTCCGTCAAAAATGCACATATACCTGCCCGGCCCACGTATTTGGTTATTCAGGTCCTTTTTTACATATACTATATGGGTAGTTTCGAGGTCGTATCCGTGTCCGACATTACCTTCCAACCGTGTCCAGATAACAGAGGTGGTCGTTGCAGATGCGATCAGCGATCCACGGAGCAGTCATTGCAAATGAAATTAGCAGATTCACTGACAGTTGTAGCTTCCACCTTTGGGGCTAATTAGTTCTTTGTCAAAAATATAGGCATGCCATAGTTTTGGCAAGGCAAAAATTACCAACTTCTTGGCCATAATTTGATTTACTACCAAAATTGTGTCCTTGTCTCACATTTTTTGGCTAAAGTTGTGGCAGTTTTTTTTCCAAGTTTTAGCTTGCCACACTTTGGTATGCCAAAATTTGGATATTCAACCAATCAGCCCCAAACTTGTTCAAGCTCTACCTGATGCCGTTGATCCAACTTCTCCCCTTCAACTTCGCAGTTGTTGCCGTAGTGACCAGCGACGAGCATCAGACATTACCGGTGTTTAGATCACTTCAAAGTGTGTCTCCTTTGTCCATCAGTCACGAACAAAGGATCAAGGGGGACAACAAAGACAATTTACAGCATCACTCTATGTGCGCAAAGTGTAAAAGGACACCAATTTTGCAACGGGGACATCTCACATTCTACTGTACTGCTCAAACTCATCCTGATGACATGTCTTCGTTTTTTTACATGAATTCAGTGCTTACGAAACCTCCCCTGATGACATGTCTGGTTTTCCAGTCTTTAGAGGGAACAAGTGCAATATTATTGCACAACAATATGCTGGAATTTTTAATTGTCAGATAGGCCAATTTCCCATTAAATATTTGGGAGTACCCGTCAATCCTAACAGACTGCATGTGGTAGATTGGATCCCTCTGCAAGAAAAGAATGGTAAAAAGCTAGACATATGGAAAGGTGGGTCCATGTCCATAGCAGGGAGAACCACCTTGATCAATTCTTCCTTGTCCAATTCCATAATATATCATATGTCCATGTATCTTTTGCCACAGACTAACGTGGATGCTCTGGATAAACAAAGAAGATCATTCTTCTGGTAAGGGGGAGGCCAGAAAAGAAAGTACCATCTTGTTAGATGGGAAGTAATATGCAAAAGTAAAAAGAAAGGTTTGGGAATTAAAGACATAAGGAAAATGAACATTAGCCTTTTGTGTAAGTGGTGGTGGAAGTTAGAAACCGAATCAGAGATTTGGCAAGACCTTGTGAGAGAAAAATACATCAAGGATGATTTAATCAATACTGTGAAACACAGAATTGACGACTCACCTGTACGGGGAGATCTACTTAGAGTGAGACATATCTATCTAAGGAAAAGGAAAATTAAGACTAAAAACGGAGAGAAAATAGTTTTTTCGACTGATCTCCCTTATGTATTAAATATAGTACCCTTTTTGAGCTATGTAATGAGAAGACCATTATCTGAAAAAGTTCTATGAGACTGGTGGTGATCTCTCCTTTAGGAGATGGCTGCCAAATTTCTTGCAAGACCAATGTGAGACACTTAGAATATGGGTGTTAAACCAGCATCATTCTAAGGACCAATACGAAATTGCTTGGAAATGGACTAAGTGTGGTATGTATTCTGTTAAGTCAGTATATGATCACCTAACAAAAGATGATACCGGTGATGCATAATAGGATCTGGAAAGCTAAAATTCCATACAAGATCAAAAATCTTTTTATGGCTATTAGAGAAAGGTGCCACTCTCACTAAAGAAAACATGATCAAAAGGAAGTGGGTGGGGGATCCGACGTGCAGATTATGTGATTTAGTAGAAACTGCTGATCACTTATTTTTCAGTGCCCTACTGCAAAGGTAGTTTGGGGGACTATCGATGTGTGCATTGGGGAAATGATGTCCCAAACAACTTATCTTAGTACTGGAGTTGGATTGCAACTCACTTACCGAATGTGAAGCACATTCACACGTTCGGTCTCGCAGACCCTATGGAAATTATGTGTCATGCATGTTCTCTAATGTCTTTTTGGACAGGTCTTTACAAGGAGGAATTTCAAGCCCAGATAGCAGAACGTATCAACGTGATGTTGGCTATGACCTGCAGCATCCTCGCCGCACAACAGAGAACCCGACCAGCTCCACTGAGAATCCTCCCCGCTGCTGTGGAAGAGGGCGAACAAGAAGAGGAAGAATGAACGCTGTCACATCAGGGGCTGGGATGCTGAGGAAGACGGTGGCGATGGAATTTTGCGTTGGTCGGTTTGTCTAGCTGCATTGTTGGTCTTATGCACTTTAACTTTCTATGGTAGATTGTGTGTAGTCTGGATGCTTGTATGGCGCCGAGGCCGGCTACGCCCTCCACCTTGACTCAAGTTGGAGGGCATAGCTTAAACTCTTTCTTCTGTTCGTATGTACTCATGATTTCCGTTGCTAATGGAAATAGGGAAAAGCTTCGATTATAAAAAAAAAAAAGTACGGCAAAATAGCAGTCAGACTGCTTGCAAAGATCTCTGAATTCACCCACCAGAGATCAAAGAGTTTGATACCACTGTCAAAGACCGGTGCACATTTTGCAAAGGAGCTCTGGTCACAAAAGAAGAAAAATGACACTTTACAGGGGGCAACATCACGGGCGGCTGCCGCGGCGTGCCTGTAGGCTGTAGCTATAACCTACCGACGAATTCGAACCCTGTCCGGCAATTCCCAAGCAAGTAAGAAACCAACATTTGTCCATTCCTAGTTAACCCGGTCTTCTCGCTGATTGCAACAGCTCCCTGCTATGGCGTAGCTCCAAACACACACATTTGTCACTCCCCGATGACCCTGTCAAAGCCGGCGTTAAGCTTGCGTAGTAGACTAATTGCAACTGCTGCAGTCTTGAATCTGACACTAGGCTCAATTTTGGCAATCCGATCGGGCGTCAACGCATGCTTGCTATATATATAAAGTCGATGCATGGCAGCTGCCAACTCACGGAACCTCGCGGCGATCGAAGTAAAAAAAAGCAGCGATGGGAAGCTCCAAGCTCTCCTTGCTCCTCCTCGCTCCGTTCCTCCTCCTTGCCGCCGTTCCCTTGGTCGCCGGCGACGAGCTCTCCACGTTCATCGTCCACGTGCACCCACGGGAGGGCCGCGTGCTCGCCACCGCCGAAGACCGGAACGCGTGGTACAGGTCGTTCCTGCCCGACGACGGCCGGCTCGTCCACGCGTACCACCACGTCGCCAGCGGCTTCGCCGCCCGGATGACGCGGCGGGAGCTCGACGCGCTCTCCGCCATGCCCGGGTTCGTGTCCGCCGTCCCGGACCAGACGTACGAGCTCCACACGACGCACACGCCTCAGTTCCTCAGGCTGGAATCCCTGGACGCCAAGAGGACATACCCTAGCCACGAGCGCGGCGCCGGCGTCATCATCGGCATGCTCGACAGCGGCATCGTGCCGTCACACCCCTCCTTCAGCGACCACGGCATGCCACCACCGCCGGCGAGGTGGAAGGGGCGCTGCGACTTCAATGGCCGCCGTGTGTGCAACAACAAGCTCGTCGGCGCCCGGTCCTTCATCACCAGTCCCAACGCTACAAGAAGCAACTCCTCTTCTAGCGAGTTGAGGGTGTCGCCGGTCGACGACGAGGGGCACGGCACGCACACTGCAAGCACGGCCGCGGGTGCCGTCGTGGCAGGCGCTCAGGTTCTTGGCCAGGGAAAGGGTGTCGCGGCCACAGGGATAGCGCCACGCGCGCACGTCGCCATGTACAAGGTCTGCACCGAGACGAGCTGCGCCGACTCCGACATCCTCGCCGGCGTCGACGCCGCCGTGGGCGACGGCTGCGACATCATCTCCATGTCCCTCGGTGGGGACTCCAAGCCGTTCTACGAGGACAGCATCGCCATCGCGACGCTGGGCGCGGTCGAGAAGGGAGTGTTCGTCACCATTTCGGCTGGCAACTCTGGCCCAGACGCTAGCTCCGTGGTGAACGAGGCGCCGTGGATGCTCACCGTCGCCGCGAGCACGATGGACCGCTCAATCCATTCCACCGTCCGCTTGGGGAACGGCTTCTTCTTCCACGGCGAGTCGGTGTACCAGCCGTCAAATGTATCCGCCTCCACCTTGTACTACCCGTTGGTCTACGCTGGCGGTAGCGGGAAGCCCTACGCCGAGCTCTGCGGCAATGGCTCGCTGGACGGCCTCGACGTGAGGGGCAAGATCGTGCTCTGCGAGGCTGGGAGCGAGCCGGGAATCCTCATCCCGAGGATCCTGAAAGGCGCGGTGGTCCAAAGCGCCGGCGGCGCTGGGATGATACTGATGAACAAGTTTCCCCACGGCTACACCACGTTCGCCGACGCGCACGTCCTCCCGGCATCGCACGTCGACTACGCCGCGGCGTCGGCCATCAAGTCCTACCTGAACTCCACGGCGAGCCCCACGGCGCAGATCGTCTTCGAGGGCACGATCCTCGGCGACACGTCACCGGCGCCATCGATGGCCTTCTTCTCCTCCCGTGGGCCCAGCCTCCAGAACCCCGGCATCCTCAAGCCCGACATCACGGGGCCCGGCGTGAACGTGCTCGCCGCGTGGCCGTTCCAGGTGGGCCCTCCGAATGTTGCGTCTCCTCCTCTACCCGGGCCGACCTTCAACATCATCTCCGGCACGTCCATGTCGGCGCCTCACCTCAGCGGCGTGGCGGCGCTCATCAAGAGCAAGCACCCTGATTGGTCGCCGGCGGCGATCAAGTCGGCGATCATGACCACCGCCGAAGTCATGGACCGCTCCGGCGATCCCATCCTCAACGAGCAGCGAGTGCCGGCCGATCTTTTCGCCACCGGCGCCGGGCATGTCAACCCGGAGAAGGCCGGCGACCCCGGGCTGGTCTACGACATGGCAGCCAGCGACTACATCGGCTACCTCTGTGGCCTGTACGACAGCAAGAACGTCTCGGTGATCGCGCGGAGGCCGGTGGACTGCACGGCCGTCGAGGTGATCCCGGGGAGCATGCTCAACTACCCGTCGATCTCGGTCGCGTTCACGCAGACGTGGAACTGGAGCACGCCGGCGATCGTCGAGCGCACGGTGAGGAACGTCGGGGAGGTGCCCTCGGTGGTGTACTACGCGGCGGTCGACGTGGCAGACGATGATGTCACCGTCGGCGTGTATCCGCGGGAACTGGCGTTCACACAGGTGAACCAGGAGCTGAGCTTCAGAGTGATCGTGTGGCCGAGGCAGAATGGTCCTAAGGTGGTGCAGGGCGCGCTCCGGTGGGTGTCAGACACGTACACCGTCAGGAGCCCCATCTCCATTTCGTTTGCTTGATACCAGTGTGCTCGCTCTGTCTGTACCCACATGTTTTTTCATTTTCATGCAAATTGGGTTATTCCTTGAATTCTTTCAACCTAAGATGTACTCGCGTGTATGATTGTATATTTGTATCGATCATATAACATTACAATTCCAGTGCACATTTCATTTTATTGGTGAGACAACCTCCCTACTGACTACTGTTGTGATACGGGTCCATCGAAAAATATTGCTCAGTGGTAGCCTTCCAAGTGCAAATAAAGTGAGTTCATGGTGAAAATTCAAGATAAATGGGTCTATCTAAAAGTATATATAATTATCACTTCTACTCTATTAACACGTTAAAGTCTGCCAGTCATTTCGATATAATAGCCACTCTTTTTTATTTTCTTCTATTTGATACCAGTGTTCGAGTTTTCAGAATGGAAAAAAAAATAGAGGGGGCTGATAGGCTAGTTTTCGACCCATTTTTTCACAATTTTTACAAATTTTGGTTAAAATTTAAAACTAAAATGAATACCGCCTGGAAAAAAATTCTAGTGTTACCACCATGGTCATTGGGTGATGGTAGTGTTAGCTTAAGCGCTAAACAACCAATCACCTATCGCATAGCTCTTTATTTGGGCTAAATGGGCATTTAAAATTTTAAATAGGTTAAATAGCTAGCTAAATAGTTAAATGGACACAGTGCAGCCTGTACATAGTGTATGGGCTAAACGACCGTGTAGGTGAACAGTGGATGGTGGCGATTGTACAATCAGATTTTGTCGGCAGCTAAAATTAAGAACCCTACTTAGTGTACATATATCTTTAAGAGAAGGTTATCGATGAGCGCTCTTGGAATGGTGGCGGCGACACGAACAACATTTAAGTAAGTGTTTTATTTTTAGGGAAAAGTCTATTTTTCACCCTTCAACTATTATAAAAGTTTGATTTTCAACCCATAACTATAAAACCGAACACCAAAGACCTTTGGGTGGTTTTGAAGGTGATTTTGTATTTTCAAAAAAAAGTTAAAAATGATTTTATATTAAAAATTCATGGCCATTTTAATTTGAATTATAAAAATATGAATCCGGTACCAGTGTCTTTCTAAAAATGTGACATATATGTTATATGTTGGTGCACCATTAGAAGTTATTTGCATATTATTTATTTTTATTCTAATTATTTTTAGAAAAACAATAAATATAAACATATAATATCCAAACAACATTAAATAGTATGCCAATAGGTTGGTTACATTTTAGCAGAACTTTTGGCATTGATTTTATTTATTTTGTCCAAAATAAATTAGTTACGGTTTTTAAAGTTTAAATAATATTTCTGTTGTTTCATTAAATCGAAAACCACCCTCAAAACCACCCAAAGGGCCAATTTTACATGGTTTGGATAGTTGGATGGCCTTTAGTATTCGGTTTTATAGTTTGAGGTTCAAAATCAAACTTTTGTAACAGTTGAAGGGTGAAAAATAGACTTTTTTCCGTTATTTTTACCGCTCTTTGAGGAGGTGCAATTAACACCTCTCACGTAATAGAAAATTTCATGCCTCTTAATACACCTGAAGATAGCAAAAGAAATTAGATTGTACTGGTGGCCAGCTCTCTGGCCAAATCAAATTTGTCATCACATGAACAGAGGTCAAACGAGCATATTTGGAATGCAAAGCCAAATCTAGAGAGTGCGTTGTTTTGTTTCTAACATAATCTTGTGATAGCCACTTTTCGCTTTTGGTTGCATGTTCATGGGGACAGACAAAGCCAAAGTTGAGAGAACAAAGTGGTGAAACTCAAAGGAGGATCATGAGACGAAACTAAAAGTACATGCGAGTGAAAATGTCAGCATGTATCCAGACGGTGGCTTAGTGTTGGCAAATAGCTCAGATGTGATCAGATTGATTTTTTTTTGAAATATTCTAATTAAAATTTTAGATGTTCTTGTTTCTCCAGACTTGGTCAAAGTCTGACTTAGCATGAACATAAATAAAATTCATAATAATTCCAAGCAAAGGGGTACCAAATTAGCTCTTCGGTGTTGCAACGCGGATGTAATTCCGTACCGATTTTATCGCCCGTTCTTGCAAAGGACGAAACGCCGAAACACAAGTTGTGAACGTGCGAAACGCCGATGCTTGTTCGGGGAATGGGGTCACAGACTCACAGACAACTCATCAGGAGGCAGGTGCGAAACAGTCGTCAACTCGGCACGGCAATTCCGAAGCAACCGGCGATCCATGTCTGTCTGTCCACATCGAAAACTCAGTCCTTCGGTCCTTGCAAACATCTCCCAACACATGCAAGGCTCCGAAGCTCCGTGCCATGGCCAGCCCAGAACAATGTAACGCCGGCCGTCAGCGCCTTTGGTTACAGCGACAGCAATGCTAATCTAATGCCTGAAGCATCTAGCGATGGAACATTTCAGCAAGTCGGTCTTATAAAAGTGCCATCATGCACTCTGCCACACAAGCTCAGAGCAAGGCAGCCATGGGAATCTCCAAGCAATCCTTGCTCCCCGTCCTTCTCCTCGCGGCCGCCGTCTCCGCCGCCGCCGCCGCCGCCGCCCGCGATGAGCTCCAGACATTCATCGTCCACGTGCAGCCGCACGAGAGCCACGTGTTCGGCACCACCGACGACCGGACGACGTGGTACAAGACGTTCCTCCCGGAGGAGGAGCGCCTCGTCCACTCGTACCACCACGTCGCGAGCGGGTTCGCCGCTCGCCTGACGCCGCGCGAGCTCGACGCGCTCTCCGGCATGCCCGGCTTCGTCGCGGCTGCGCCCAACCATAAGTACAAGCTGCTGACGACGCACACGCCGCAGTTCCTCGGGCTCGACCTCCCCCAGAGCGGGAGGAACTACACCTCCGGCTTCGGCGAGGGCGTCATCATCGGCGTCCTCGACACCGGCATCTACCCTTTCCACCCTTCCTTCAGTGGCCACGACATGCCCTCACCGCCGGCCAAGTGGAAAGGCCGCTGCGACTTCAACACATCGTCGGCGTGTAACAACAAGCTCATCGGTGCGCGTTCGTTTGAATCGAACCCATCCCCGCTCGACCACGACGGACACGGCACGCACACGTCGAGCACCGCGGCGGGCGCCGTCGTGCCGGGCGCCCAGGTGCTCGGCCAGGGCTCCGGCTCGGCCTCCGGGATAGCACCACGAGCGCACGTCGCAATGTACAAGGTGTGCGCCGACGAGTGCACCAGCGCCGACATCCTCGCCGGCATCGACGCGGCCGTGGGCGACGGCTGTGACGTCATCTCCATGTCGCTTGGCGGGCCGTCGCTGCCGTTCTACGAGGACGGCATCGCCATCGGCACGTTCGGCGCCGTGGAGAAGGGCGTGTTCGTCAGCTTGGCAGCCGGCAACTCCGGTCCGGTCGAGAGCTCGCTGTCGAACGAGGCGCCGTGGATGCTCACCGTCGGTGCGAGCACCATGGACCGTCTGATCGTTGCCGAGGTGCGCCTCGGCAGCGGCGCCACGTTCGATGGCGAGTCTGTCTTCCAGCCGAACATCTCGACGTCGGTGACGTACCCGTTGGTGTACGCGGGCGCGAGCTCGACACCCGACGCCAACTTCTGCGGCAACGGCTCGCTGGAAGGGTTCGACGTCAAGGGCAAGATCGTGCTCTGCGACCGTGGCAACGACGTGGCGAGGCTGGACAAAGGCATCGAGGTGAAGAGAGCCGGTGGGTTCGGCATGATCCTGGCCAACCAGTTCGCCGACGGGTACAGCACCATCGCCGACGCGCACGTCCTCCCGGCGTCGCACGTCAGCTACGCCGCGGGTGTCGACATCAAGAAGTACATCAACTCCACGACGAGCCCCGTGGCGCAGATCGTCTTCAAGGGCACCGTCCTCGGCACGAGGCCGGCGCCGGCTGTCACCTCCTTCTCCTCGCGTGGGCCCAGCACCCAGAACCCCGGCATCCTGAAGCCCGACATCACAGGCCCCGGCGTGAGCGTGCTCGCCGCGTGGCCGTTCCAGGTCGGCCCTCCGTCGGTGCCATTTCTCCCTGCCCAGCCGACCTTCAACTTCGAGTCCGGCACGTCCATGTCGACGCCGCACCTCAGCGGGGTCGCCGCGCTGATCAAGAGCGAGCACCCGGACTGGTCGCCGTCTGCGATCAAGTCGGCGATCATGACGACCGCTGACCCCACCGACAAATCCGGCAAGCCCATAGTGAACGAGCAGCTCGCGCCGGCGAACTGGTTCGCCACGGGCGCCGGGGAGGTGAACCCGGACAGGGCGCTGGACCCCGGCCTGGTCTACGACATCTCCGCAGCCGACTACGTCGCCTACCTCTGCGGGATGTACACGAGCACGGAGGTGTCCGTGATCGCGCGCCGCTCCGTGGACTGCTCGAGGATCCCGGTGATCCCGGTCAGCATGCTCAACTACCCGTCCATCTCGCTGACGCTGCCGTCGACGACGAACCCGACGGCGCCCGTGGTGGTGAGCCGCGCGGTGACGTACGTCGGGGAGGAGGCGTCGGAGGTGTACTACCCACGCGTCGACCTGCCGGCCACCGTGCAGGCGAAGGTCGCGCCGAGCTCGCTGCAGTTCATCGCCGCGGGCCAGGTGCAGAACTTCACGCTGTCCGTGTGGAGGGGGCAGGGGACGGACGCCAAGTTCGTGCAGGGCTCGCTACTGTGGGTGTCCGACAAGCACACCGTCAGGAGCCCCGTCTCCATCGCCTTCGCCTGATCGACATAACTAGTTTACCTGTCTTTTACTTGGGGCTTTTCATTCCTTCATCGTCCACACGATTTATTTGAGTGGTTAGTTGGTAATCATACGTGTTTCAGTTACAGTTAGTCTGTTGATGAACAAGGTAGTCATGCACGACCACTTCTCAATACAATCATACAAAAAATCAAAAAGAGATTGATATATGGCAGGACGTCAAAGAACAATGGCAACTTTTTAAAAAAAAATGGGGATTTTTTATATTTTGATTGAAAAGGTTTATTCCACATTTCCACCACATTTTGGTCATTCTTGATCGGATCAAACAAAGGCAAACTAAGCAAATCCAAAGAAAAGGGACACACACAGTCACTATGACCCAATCTCAACAAGACAATATGGCCTGTCCAAGCCTAGGCCACATCTGAATAAAAAGTTGCACCTAGGCATGTCCGCAAAAATCCGGATAAAAGAAGTGCCAAAAACACATAAAGCTCTAAGTTTTGAAACAACCCTAGATAATTATGGGTCCCACGTTGTCGGGTCCCTGTAAAAGGGGTACCCCAACTTAGACCCAGAACTACTCAATAACAAGGCCCACCAATGAAGTTGGCCTGGCTCCGTAGCCCAGCAAGGGCCCATCGCGACAAACGCCACCGCGGCGCTCGCCCCGCTTGAAGACCCTCGAGCGGGGAGATCCGCGACGATCGAGCCCAGCCAAGCTCGAGGGGGACGTTCACCCTCGAGCTGGCGCTTTCCGTCACGTTCGAGGCTCGGCCGCGAGGCTCGAGGGAGACGTTCACCCTCGAGCTGGCGTTTCCGTCACGTTCGAGGCCCAGTAAGCTCGAGCTTGCAGACCAAGCTCGAGCCTTCTACGCCGGGAACGGCGCCCGAGACTCTACGACCATCAACACCAATCATAAATGACCCCCCTGCGGCCAAAAAGAAGGATTCACTGTGCCACGCCACCGCCCATGCTGCAGAAAGAACATCGGTCAAATCCACCAGACGTGGTAGATTCGGATCTGACACTGCATAGGCCGGTCCTGGCAACGGCACTGTGCCAACCACTCCTTTGACTTTGCTTGCCTCGGATGCGCTATCATCCTCGATGGCAACCCTCGAAGGAAACTACGGAGCTTCGATCCGGGCGCCGTACTCAAGTTGCCACCCTCGAAGTCCTGATCTGTCGCAAGAAGAACATCATATCAACCACTGCCATGTCGTCAGCCGGAGTTGGAAGGCGCGATTCCCGATCGCATCGTGCCCGGCATGGGCAGCACAGTACACTTAGCACGTCTGCGCCACGAATGCATGTACTCTCACGCCCTCCCCCTTATGCCTATAAAAGGGGAAGGGAAGCCCATGCAAAAGGGCAAGAGACAGCAGGTTGACACCACAGAACACATACAAACGCACTTAGCCACCAAAAAGCTCAGGGACTTAGGAGCTCACCTCCTTCTCCCATCTTGCTTGTAAACCCCTACTACGAGCAATACGAAACTGGTGCTCGGCACCACTGCTGGACGTACGGCCCCGTGGCCGGAACCAGGATAAAAACCCCCGTCTCTTCACCCGCCATCGGGACAACGAGTGGATTAGCACCGCAATCACTTGTTTGTGCCGGTGTGACCAAATCAGGCACCGACACACGTGGACCTGCACCAACTCTATGTGGGTCCCACTCTAGCTAACATTGTTCAATTTTATTTCTGCAAGATAGTAGCATAGAGTTCTTGACTTTGTTTTTCTACAATATATCACTATACTATTTATAACTAATTTTGTTGACTAAGTTATGGCTAATCTAGGGTACATTTATATTCAATATATTGATCAACTAAAATTTTGAATTTATTTTATTTCTTTCTTGATTTAATTCAATCAATTTTTAATACTTTGAGTCAACATCTTTCGTAGAGACGCGTATAGCGTATCAATCCCACTAGTTACAAAATAAGTGGCGTCGAAATTTGCACTTCTCGACCATTCTTAACGATAAGAAAAATAGAGGAACAAAATTATCGTTCAGTCTCACTTCCCACGAGGGAAGGATATGCTCTGCATATCTAATGAATCCTACCATTACCAAATCAAAAGCGAGCGGAGCGCAACATATCCATCTCAAACGCTAAGCTCATATATATGCCCATGTAATCCATCTTTACCTCTCACCAGCTGCTACGGAGAGTTAGGCTTGACGCGTCCCGGCGACAATGAGCAGCGGGCTGCGCACGACGTACTTGCCGGAGACCCACTTGAGCTGCCCCTCGACCGGCCTGGCCGGTGCCCGGCCGTCCGCCGATTTGATGGTGACCGAGAAGTTGAGGACCTCGTCCAGCGCCTTGAACGTCAGCTTGGGCGGGTTCACCTCCACCTTCACCGACGCCGGCACCTCCACCTCCACGGCGTACGTCGAGGTGGCGGCGCCGACGTTGGTGACGGAGCGGTTGGCCGTGGCGGTGAAGGGCGGCTGGTCGAGGATGGCGGTGATGGACGGGTAGTTGAGGTCGTCCTGCTCCAGCCTCGACAGGTTGGCGCACGAGATGGGCTTCTCCGGGTAGATGATGGTGTTCACCTTCTGGTCCGTGTAGTTGAGCCCGCACAGGTACGGCACGTACCCGGCGGCCGTCATGTTGTACACGAGCCCCGGGTCGACGGCCCTCTGCGGGTTCACGTGCCCCGCGCCGAGGGCCAGGAACGTCGCCGGCCTCCCGTCCACGTCGGCGATCGGCTTCCGGAGGTTGTCCGTGGGCACGGCCGTCGTCATCAGCGCCGACTTGATCGCCGCCGGAGACCACGTCGGGTGCGCGTGCTTGATCAGCGCGGCGATCCCGCTCAGGTGCGGCGCCGCCATGGACGTCCCGGACTTGATGTCGAACCTTGGCACCTCCGCGTTGGGCGCCAACTCCACGTCCTCGATCGACGGGACGCCGGCGAGGACGTTCACACCGGGTCCGATGATGTCCGGCTTCAAGATTCCGCGGCTTCGCCTGTTGGGACCCCGCGAGGAGAAAGGGGCCACCATCGGTGACTGCGGGGTCCGGAACGTGGATCCTTTGAAGACGAACGTGGCCGTGCCGTCATGCGAGGTCTGGACGTACTCCTTCATCTTCTGCCCTGTCGCGTAAGGGACCTGCACCGTCGGGATGGCGTGCGGCCTCGGGATGACCACCGGGCCGAACACCTCCGGGGTGATGACGACCAACCCGGCCGCGCCGGCGCGCTTCGCCATCTTGGCCTTCTCGGTGCTGATGACACCCCCGGCGTCGCAGATGATGATCTTCCCCGTGACGTTCTGCGCCAGCAGGACGCCCTCGTTGGCGCACGTGCCGTCCACGTCCTGCATCAGAGGCTTTGGGTCGCCCATGGTGGTGTTCGGGTCGTTGAGCGACTCGCCACCAAGCTCGGACTTGTCGCCAAGCACCACGGAGACCGAGAATCTCCTGTCGCTGGTGCTGGCCCCCACGGTGAGCAGCCACGGCGCCTCGTTGACGAGGGTCGCCGGGCTCGGCCCGGTGTTCCCCGCCGCCGCGCAGATGAACACGCCGTTGAGGATCGCCGTGTACCCTCCCAGCGAGACGGGGTCGTCGGAGAAGTCGATGGCGTCCTCGTGCCCAAGCGACAGGGAGAGGATGTCGACGCCGTCCTCGATGGCGTCGTCGACCGCCGCCAGGATGTCGTCACGGTCGCAGCCCTTCTGCTCGTAGCACACCTGGTAGAAGGCGATGTGGGCGCGGGGCGCCATGCCGGCGGCCGTGCCGAGCCCGTTGCCGAAGACGCTGGCGTTGGCTACGAACGCTCCGGCCGCCGTGCTCGACGTGTGCGTGCCGTGCTGCCCCTCGCTGATCGGGAGCACCGGGTCGCGGAGCCCCTTCCATTTCCACTTGGCAGACTCGAAGTAGGACCGGGCGCCGATGAGCTTGTTGTTGCACACCGTCTTGTTGAAGTCGCAGCGGCCTTTCCACTTGGCCGGAGGCGGCTTCATCCCGGCGCCGTCGAAGGAAGGGTGGCCGGCGTAGATGCCGTCGTCGAGGATGCCGATGATGACGCCCTCGCCCATGTTGCTGGTGTTCCACAGGCCGCCGCGGCGGCGCCCGCCCATGAGCCCGAGCATCTCCGGCGTGTGCGTGGTGAGGAGGTGGTACGTCTGCTCGGGGAGGGCGCGGTCGAACCAGTCCATCTTGGACATCTTCTCGAGCTCCTCCGTCGTCATGCGGGCGGCGAAGCCGTTGACGACGTTGCGGTAGGAGTAGATGAGGCGGGTCATGGCGGTCGGGTCCGCCTCCAGCGTCTCCTTGGCAGAGTCGCACACCGACGCCAGGAGCGACGCGTGCCAGCTCGACACGTTCTGGTGCAGCCTCTTGTCGTACTCGTACAGGCTGCGCACGATGACGAGGTAGTTGCTGTGCACGCCGTGGTCATTGTGCCCCGCCACCGGGGTGACCGCCGCCGGGGAGAGGACTAGGAGGAGGACGACGACCGCGGCGACGCCGGCGACGAGACACGGCGGCGTGCACCTTCTGCGGATTGGATTGTCCATGATGGGGAATGCGCGAAATGAAACGAGGGGCGGTAGCACGAGGCAACGCTACATCATGCATATGGGTGGTTTGTTCTAGTGATCTAAAAATGGCTAAAGCGATCTATGGTCAAATGGTGGGATGTCTCAATATAGGAAATTGATGCAAAAGCTTTGGCCCTGACCACACAAGCTCATCTAGAGTCCGGATCGCTAGGCGCTTTCTTGTGGAGGAAACGAAGATGAGAGATCTGCTTGATCAGTTGGTTGTGTTTTCATGCATGTCAGGACACCACTTCAGTAAATTTTGAAAGGGCTTGTCACGTACAATTCTAACTGTCCATGCATCTAATCATTGACCACCTCCCACCGGTCATGAAAGCTAAGGCCGACAGTTAACTTCTTTGTAGCTTATGTATGTGAGCATGTCCAAGAGACCAAGGCAACCTAAGAAATGATGCATTCATTCAGAAAAAAAGAAGAAGAAATGATGCAACTAAGACATCCTTTGAGAGTGTCTTGTTCTGCCTCTGACTTTGAAGGAGAAGCATTTTAGCCAGTAGTTTTCTTTTTCTTTCTTTTTACGTGTGGTGTGCTAGCCAAATGGAATGGAATTGGTTGAAATTAATATCAGATAGTTGTGAGAAATCACAAATGGTGGTTTTGAAAGGGGCAAAGTCACCTCCCATGCATTTCGAGAATTAAAAAACAAACTTAAACCGCATAAAATTTTTATATACTAGCTTTATATGACTTCTAAAGGATGAAACTAAAACAAAAGGGACACAGCAATTATTGTTTAAATTAAAACGCTTTGCCTTCACGCCACGACCCAAAGCATCCCACCAGCTTTATGGAAAAATAACACACTTTATATATGTCAAATACCTGAAGAGTTAATGACGACTTATGAAATTGTTTTCTAGCTCCATTTCTAAGGGCCAAGAAGAATAACAGTGCATCAAGGCATCGGGTGGTGAGTGGGGCATCGAGGCAGTGGCGTTGCCACCAGACGTGGGGGTGGAGGATAGGGATGGAAATGGGCCGGCCCGGACCTGGCCTTGGACCTGGCCCCCCTGGCCTCAAGGCCAAATTCTAGAGGCCAGGGCCAACCCAGATCTGGTGTTTGGTTATGGCCTTGATGGCCCAATGGGCCTCATGGGTCGGCTCTGTCCAACTTTTAGAATCGGCTCTAGACAACATTTTGATAACCAGTTTCAACCACAGAAGATGCAAAATGCAAGCATTCAAGCGAACATGCTTATACAGTAGATTGACTGACACAAACAAATACGACTGCATATCAGCCATTAACGGTCATTACAGCAATAAATATTATTCAACTCAGTTTTTTTTGTCTCAATGGCCCAATGGCTTGTTTGGATCTGGATGTTAACCATCTTTGGCTGACACTGGAACCAAGTAGCTTGCCTCCTCATGCTTCATCAACAACTTCTTGCTCACCTTCATGTACATTAGTTGAGCATATCAGCGAGCCAAATCTTTATCACTGTGCAGTCATTTGGAACTCCAAATAAAAAGAACCAATAAAACAAAAGATCTAACAAAGACATGTGCTAACAGCCAAAGATGGTTAGCATCACCACAAAATAACTCGGAAGTTAGCATTTCCAGCCAATTACAGGAGCAACACTACTACTTTGCATATTAACAAAGACATGGATGTTGAGGAATCACCGTTGGGATGTTATAGAATCACCGTTGGGATGTTACACTAACTCCTCCTGCCTCAACAACCTCCACCTCACCTGCATGTACATTAGTTGAGCATATCAGAAGAAAACCACCGGTAATGAGTTTCAAATTTAGAGGAACATGACTGTTGCTCCTTGTTAGCAGAATGGAGCAATGAGTATAAATGTAATGGGAGAGTACTGGGAAATGGGAATGCATGTCACCCTATCTCCCCTGGACAATTCAATCAAAAAATTCAGAAGGACGGTTCTAAAAGTGGATTCTGAATTGAAGGTTTGTATTCTGCAGGTCTGTAGTATGCTGTTTTCTAATCCACAGTTTAAGATCTATTGAACTTCCTAGTTTGCTTTTTTTATTAAGCTCTACATAGGGCCCATGGAGAATGAGATTCACAGGGTTGCTTTTTTTATTACGCTGTTGTATAGTATCTAAGAGTAACAGAAATAACATATGCACACGAATTTCCATACTGCTAGATGTCTTCTTGAGTTTAGACATACATTCTTAACAGAGAGGGGATTCAAAAAGTAGTATGAAAAAGTACCTTCCAAGTCTAAGATTATGTCATGAATTGAATCCATGTTGCGGTTAGTATTAGCTGCACAAAACAATAGCAGATTTCATGAGTTTGTGAACTTGATGCATTAGTGAGAAATGAAAAGAGCATATGTCCCATGACTTTACCTGCAACCCTCATCCAGTCTTGTAGGCACACTAGAGCTTCAACGGTTTCTGGGATCATTCGACTACGAAAATCAAAAAGTACTCTTGATCCAGTACTGAATGCAGACTCTGAAGCAACAGTAGATGCTGGAACTGCTAGTATATCTTTTGCCATACGACTCAGTGTAGGGTATTCAGCTGAACTCATCTGCCACCATGCCAAGACATTGAATTGTTCACTTCGGCGAATTGGTACCTTTGACAAGTATGTCTCAAGTTCTAAAGAAGCTTCATCTGTAGATTGAGCAGTAAGGGTAACATGCTGATCCCAACTTGCTAAAGGATCAAAATCAGACACAGCCATTTCAATATTCTCTCCACACCTTGGACAAGAATTTTCTCCCTGGTTCAGGAAATGATCCCATGTCAACATCTATAGCTTGAAACCCTTCTACTGGTGCATCCTCTTTTTCTTCGACCTCATCATCTTCATCTGCGTCTTCGTCATCTTCTTCATCTATTTCGTAGTCAACATCATCTTCATCTTCATCATTGCCTTCGTCATCAAACATTTGAGTATCATGGGGAAATCCTGACAAGAGAAAAGGGCATAAGAAAGTTCACATTCCAGTCATAAGACACAATCCTAATGAGAAAATGGAAGTGGGAGTGAAAATTTTAGCTTGCAAGGAAGTTAACAAAAAAACTCACTGCTATATGCTTTGCAAAGGTTTATGGCTGAAGGAGACAACACCGGTGATGGTTCAACCCTTGTCCTTGCTTCACCAGGTACGCACAACGAACTGTCCCCTTGGTACACTTCTCCACCTTCCCTGGTTTTGAACTGTGAAAAATTATGAAAGAACAAAATGAGTTATTACAGAGGTTGCACTGTTATTACTGCAGGTTTACAGAGGGGGGAAATAAAGAGTGGGAAAAGAAGCTTACCAGAGGACACAATCGCTGAAGGACAGTGTGGCGCGCTGCACTGTAGTCTTTGTCAATGTTTTTCACCTCTTCCATGTTTTCGATCTATTAGAAAAATCAATAGTTGTTAACAAAGCAGCTAGCTAATCTAGAATAAAATAAAATAAATGAGTTACTACATATAAATATCAACACAAAAAAATAAGTTGCTGCAGAGATATCAAAATAAAAGAAATTGCACATCATGTGCCAGCACATTTATTCAGCACAAAGGCAACATAAATCCAACTCTAAATCAACCTAGCCTGACAGTTCAGTACACAACCACAATCAGATACATGGGATTGGTCGAGATCATGCTACTGAAATTAGCAAAGGCACAAATCAAAAGCATCACGTAGACAGACCATGTTGGCAACCCGGCCGACATTGATCGATCTGCAGCACTTTGACACGATCAGAGAAAACGACCAGATGAGCATGCAAGGCGATTGGCATGCACAACAAGACATCAACAGACAACAGTTGTCTGGCTGGGACCTGGGAGGCGATGCTCATGCTCATGCCTCTTCCCCTCCCATCACGTAAAACAGACCATGCTACTAGCACCAACATATATCCCATTAGTGTAAGACATGGATTCAAGAAAGATCTATAAACCCTAGGACATGGGATTTAAGATGGGAAAGAGGCACAGGTAAGATACAAGGAGGAAGAAATTGACAGGTCAAAGACCCGTACGAACTAAACAAAAGATCTCCGCATCTCACCCAAGAGGAAATCAAGCATAAATCAATCTAAGACATGGATACGAGGGGGAAAAGAACAGAGATGTGAGAACCTGGGGGAATGCGGCCCCCATCAAAGGGCAGTGCGACACGCCGATTCGCCACCGTTGGAGGGGGGGGGTGCGACGCGCCGATTCGCTGCCGTCGAACAACCGTCGTTGCCAAAGCAAATTTGCGAACTGTGGTCTGTTGTCTGCGGATGGGGAGAGGACGGGATGGCGGCGCACGATGACTGGAAGGGTCGATGTCCTCGGGGACTCGGGGTCAGAGAAGAGTTTTTTGGGTCGGCTTTGTCTTGCCCGTTGGGCCAACAAAGTCTGGCTCTCCTGGACCCTTTTCTGATGTGAGGCCGGCACATATGGCCCATTGGCCTTGCTTTGGTGGGTCGGGCCATCTACCCATTGGGTCGACTCGACCCATTCCCATCCCTAGTGGAGGACCAGCGATGAGTGGTGAAGGTGGTGGAGGAACCGCTCGTCCGCTCGAGATGAACTAGAGGTGGGTCAGCCATGAAGAAAAATAATGACAAAAGATGAAGGTAGAAGATGTGTAATTTACCATTTGATCTAATTCCTTAATTGCAATCGGGTCCTGTTCATCACTTGACAAAGACACTATTTTTCAGGTACCTAAAGAGTAGCATCTCTTCAGGTACCTGAAGAGAGTGCATGTCTGCATTGCCTATTTTCTAGATGGATTATTACTTATATAAGAATTGTTGCGGTATGCCGGTATGTATATTTCCGCATGTGCAGACAACTCGTTCTAACACAGAACATGTTAAAGTGACAGGATTGGCAAGTAGATCTGTGATCCGACCATGGACAAATCTCAATCTGTTCAAATATATACGGTCCACATGATACCAAATGGACTAGTATGCCACATTTTGTCCCATCTCTGAACAGGGATCCCTACAACAAACCTACCAAAGTTCATCGAAAAGCAACCTGCAATGCTATGACCATAGCTTCTGAGTAGGGTGTGTTTAGATTGGAGAAAGATTTCATGAAAATACATTGTTAAAAAAAACACTATAGATGAATAGTGTTCTGTGAGTGAGAGGGGTGGGATGAATAGTATTTTTTTTTGGAGAAATCTGGGAAACTAAACGCAGCCTAACTCAAGGAGTGATTAACAATTTTCTGTGCGACTACGGGTGTGTTTAGAATGTAGAGAAAAACACTGTAGCATAAGAAAGATACTGTTGCATTAGCTGAGAAACGTGTTTTGTGAGTAATGAATAGTAAAAAGTTAGAATAAACAGTGAATAGTTGGAAATCTAAACATGGCCGTAACTACGAAAACTTCCAAACCGTATTCCCGTATTTCAAACCCACATCGACCCTGCGAGAACTCTGCAGACGCCAACAAGCAAGCAAAGCCTATTGCTTGCACTCCGGATCTGAAAAGACGTGCCCCCACCGTGGGCCCGCGCGAGGCCCCACGTCAGCCGAGATCCCGCTGGCACGACGGAATGTGCCGAAGATGCCGGGAACACCTCACCACGGCGCTCGCTTTCCCCCCATCTTCGCCGTCCGCCTCGCATCGCACGGCCTCCGCCTCCCCTCGCGCGTTCCTATCCGCTTAATCTTCCGCGACCGACCAATCAACCAGCTACACACACATCGCTGTGCCTGCCAACTGCCAAGCTAGCTGCGCCTGCGCTGCGCGCGAGGAAGGCAAGGTCCGCAAGGAGGGAGGAGCGACCTGCAGCGACAGTGATGTGGGCGCCGGGCTCGCCGGGGAGGCTGCCGGTGATGGAGGAGTACGGCGAGGAGGACGTGGACCCGTACAGCCCACGGACGCGCGGCGGGATGGCCTCCTGCTGGGGCCGCTTCGGCGTCGCCGCGCTGTGGCGCAGGCTGCGGCAGCACCTCAGCCTGGCGCGGCGCAGGCGGCGGCTCGGCAGCTCCATCCTCGGCTCCGGCGGCCTCAACTACGACCCGCTCAGCTACGCGCAGAACTTCGACGACGGCTGCCTCGAGGAGCGGGACCCCGACTTCAGCGCCAGGTTCGCGCCCGCGCGGCACGCCGGAGCCGCCGTCTCGCCGAGCCCCGTCGGCGTGGGCCGGAACATCGCCGCCGCTTGAAGCCGCCGGCGTTCGTTCTTGCCGCCGGTCGCGCCGTGCATACGGAGCTCTTACCGCTGCTCCCTGGCAGTGGCAGAGCGGCCAAACTGGTAACTGCTCGTCTCGTCTGCTCCTCCACGCTTCTACAGTTGAATGTACATACACGATACATGTCGCGGGCTCGCATGGATGGATGTAAGTAGATTCGATATAGCTTCATGAAAGTTCATCTCATCAGATGAAAGAGAAAATAAAATTTCTTGCCGGATTGCTGGTTCTTGCAGCGTGTTCTTGCAGAGTTGCAGGGATTCTTTATTGGAGCTTTTGCTCGTATTTAATTCTGCACATACTACACCTGTGTGGCTGTGTTTCAAGCTTCAAGCTTTGGCGCAGCAATCTCTGTTCTGAAATCTGACTAGTTCTTGGAGTCGACAACGTTCAGCTTTCGTTCATTTTTTCACATCAGCACATCCGTGTTTCCAAACCCAAAAAATTTAAGCTTCAGTTTGATTCTTACAAAAAAAGTGATACTATGCTGCAGCTGTAACTATCAGTGCAATGCAACTAGTTTCTCCACTACGCATGCTGCCTTAAAAGTTGTCACTGGTGCTATCGTGGAATTACTTCTCCGGTCGTAGTCGAATTATTAGAGGACGAATTCAAGATTTGGGTGCCTGCTTCTGTTTTGAAAAGCAAAGGTACCGAGATTGAGCGTGATCTGCCCACTTGTCAAGGGAAGAGAGTGTTTGCTACAAATTCTAGGACAGCGCTAGCTTTAGGCTGGAATATTCCTTGCAAAAATCCATGGTTTCAGTTTATAACTTTATATCTGAGCCCGGCTAAAGGTCTCCTGGCACGTCGGATACAACTTGAGGAAGAAAAATATCTTGCTCATGAGCTCATCCAGAGCACCATCAGACAAAAGGATCTCTGGTGGTTTGTGTGGTCCTACTACCAATTGACTGGTCACACGCGTGTTACACCACTTATTTCTACACCAGCCGACTATTTGATACATTGGCTATTTGCTACTTCAACTCTCTTCGCCGTGTGTGTTTTTTGAATTGAATTACTAATATCTTGAGTCACCAAAACTTATTTTGAAACTTTGTACCAATATTTAAGACGAGACCATAAACCAAGAGCATCTGGAGTTTAGGCAGTTTTGACAACCATTATTCAATGTAACAATCTTGCTGTAGTAAGCTCAACTTAGACCTAAGCATTTTACAAGCCGGACCGGACCTAGAAAACACTTATTTCACTATGACATAATTTAGTGTCCGCCTGCCCATTAACTTCATCAGACCTACAAATTCAGTTCAAGTTCAGACTTAGACCTAGCCCTAATTTTTCAGTGAACTGATTCATTTGGAAAAGTACTACCTGCTAAGCTTCGCCGTAAATCATGGTCCTCCAGACTGATTTTCTTCAGGTCTAGCTTAAGTTCTTAACTATATTGTATTTCACTTTTGTTGGTTATAGATAGTTCTAGCTATAAGAGTGTGCATGCATTCAATATACTACATCAAAGTCAACTCTTTTTTACTTATCTATATAACCCAACATCTTATTATTTAAATATTAGCATATGTACGAGCAATAGTGATGATGATATCTGAACAAAAGCTATCTACGCTCTACATAGCTCTCCATTAAGCTGCGTTCTGATTATGTTACGTCCATATTGGATAAATACTGATGCACTATCATTTATTCGTATATACCTAGATGACATGGCTCTACTGAAGAAGTCCTATTTTCCAACTCCTATATACTAATTTTTCATAATTTGCTTATTTTAGCTTAATTTTCACAGGAAATATTTGTATAAATATTAATAGGAAGTTGACTTGACCGCAGAATTGGCAAATACTCGTGACATCCTTGGTTCGATATCATAGCGTCTCCAAGAGTGCTTAAAAAATAAACTCCCAAAAACCTGGTTGTGGGACTTTGTATTTAATTATTGGGAGGAAAAAAAGACACAACTATCCGACAGTTTCTAAAGGGATTAGGAGGTGAGAGAGTGGAGGCAATTTTGGCTCTAGCTGAAGTTATTATTGGGACTTTAAAAAATATAGAAACCAGTTTAGACAACTATTGAAGCTTTGTTTTTTTATTAGTCCCAAAACTATATTAGGATATTTTGAGTAAAGTTCACTGGCGGTCTCTAAACTATTCCCGTTGTGTCATCCAGGTCCATGAACTATTAAAACACGCGTTTAGGTCCCTAAACTATTCCCGTCGTGTCATCCAGGTCCATGAACAATCAAAACGCGCGTTTAGGTCCCTAAACTATTCCCGTCGTGTATCCAGGTCTATGAACTATCAAAACGCACGTTTAGGTCCCTAAACTATTAGAGACCGACCAATCCAGTCACGGCCAGCGACCGAAGGCCGACGTGGCATGTCACGTCTGATGGCTTTATGCAGTTATCCCCTGAAAGGATTCCTCAATGCCATTTAGTTCCTACCGGCGCCGCCGCTGCGCTGCTAGGTCGAATTGTCGCTGCCGCCGCCGACGGTCGATTCGTCGTAACCCTAGCCCGCCCCTCTCTGTCGCTGCCATTCTCCCTGGGAAGAGCAAGGGAGAATGGCAGCGACAGAGAGGGGCAGGCTAGGGTCTTTAATAGTTTAGGGACCTAAACGTGTGTTTTGATAGTTCATAGACCTGGATGACACGACGGGAATAGTTTAGGGAACTAAACGCGCCTTTTGATTGTTCATGGACCTGGATGACACGACGGGAATAGTTTAGGAACCTAAACGCACGTTTTGATAGTTCATGGACCTGGATGACACGACGGGAATAGTTTAAGGACCGCCAGTGAACTTTACTTGAATATTTTTATTGGGTAGTGTTGTTGGAGATGCTCTCGTATTGTCATCTCGATCCATCCGAACAGACATGAGCAACTCAACGGCCCAGCCAACCCATGCGGGCCCACATCTCCTACGCCCCCCAAAACGCCGAATCGATTTGAATCGGGCCGCTCGTCTCTGCTCCACTTCCACTCGCGGACCCTCCGCTCGACCGCTCCCCTTGGATTTCTCTCCTCCGCTCGCCTCGGCGCCGCGCGCTCCCAGACCCACCACCATGGCTGGCGGTTCGCACGCGCGAGGATCCACTCCCCGCCGGAAGCGCAAGGCTCCGCCCCCTGCCGCCGCAGCCGAAGAGGACGAGGCGGAGTCGGAGGCGCAGAAGCTGCGGAGGGAGGTGGAGGAGCTTGAGGATGAGCTCGCCGATCTGGACCGCCGCGTCCTCGAGCACGTCCGCAGCAACGCCGCCTGCCTCGTCGATGCTGCCGTCACCCGCCCCACCGCGCTCCGCCCGCAGGGTACGGCCCTCTTCCTTCCTTGCGCTCGTGTTAGGGTTTGGGGCTGGTCTGTCCCCTTGTGTGCCGAAGATGTAATTTGTATTCCGTACACCATAGGTTCGATCTCAGGGGCGCATGTTGAGAAATGACCAGTTCTAGGGATAAATTGTGGACACACAATGCCATCCGTTGTTGTGTGGTCACATTTGGGGGTCGTGGGGGAAAAAAAGGGTCCGTTTGGTTCTCTAGCTGTCTAGTACCCTGTCTAGTTTTCTCCCAATAATTGTGAACATTTGTGAATATTGCAGAACTACCAACAGCCTCCGAGTCATCAGTTGCCGAAGAAGACCAAGGGCAGCTAGATAAGCTAAACATCCTCAAATCCAAGATCGAGGCAACTATTGCAGATTTGCCAAAGGTACTTGAGGAAAGGAACGAATCTGTTGTTCGGTGTGAGAAGATGGAGAGTTTGACTGTCAATATCCATCCTGTTTTCCGAAGAAAACTCATGTAGGGTTTACACATCATGCTTGAGACTAGTTGCTTCTGTATTATGTAGTCAGCTACATGTAAGTTGAAGCTGAAGCAGAATGATTCTGCAGAACTGCATAAGCATTGGGGGAAAGCGTTGCCTTTCTACATTTAGGTTGAATTAGTGACACTGACAGGATACAATTGGCTTGGTGACTGATGTGCATCTGTTGAAGGCGTACAATGTGTAAAGTATTATTTAAGTCAGATTGTATGACATCGCCTGGGCTGTCATTGTTGACTTCGAATTGTAGTTTTGGGACGCTGATTCTCCAACGAAGCAGTGGCTTACCTGACACCTTAGCTCAGAGAAAGCTATGGAATTCTCCAACATTATACCGTAGCTCATGAATTGAATTCGGATGTGGTGAAAGCTATTGAATTCTATACCTCCAAGCTCTAGACCAGATTCAAGTGGCAGGGGTAGTTTTCAGGTTTGAAAATTTATAATTACGAATGGACTCTTTGTTTCAGCTTCGACTTCTCAGGACAGAGCCGATTGATGTTTCTAGCACACAAATGGACTCTTTTGTTTCAGCTCTGACTCGAGGACAGAAATTTGAAGAAGAGATAGGGCCGACAGAGTGATGTTTCTGGCATTATTATGTGGTAAAATTCACCGGAGCTGTTTGTGATCGTGCTGGCTCATCTCCTGACTGACTCCTGAGCATTGCACAACCAATGCTTCGACTTTGCACAAAAAAAATAAAATAATAATAATAAAAAAATGCTTCGACTTCAGATGTAACCACGGATTTGTACTACGAACACCAAACCTGTAAGCGGAAGCCAAGTAGCCAACTGCCAACGCACTAGAATGTCATCGACGTGAGTTGACAGCTGAAGAACTGCCAACTGACTGTTTATTTTCACAAGCCGTCATAACCTCATTCGTATTCCGTTAGGCGCCTACACGTAAGTTACAAGAATATCCAGCTCATAATAACAAATGATATCGCCTTTTCCCCTTCTATATACCCTTTGATATATTACAATTTTTTAGACGGTCGTAAATACCGAAGACCAAACTAAAACAGAGGAGGCTACTACAAGACTCTTCTGCACCTTTCAAAGCTTTGGCCTCCGGTTTGCTCTTGTCTTCTCCCTCCTAATCAGCGCCTCTTGGGTTAGCGACATGATAAGCTGAGCATCCCAGAAGAGAATAGTATAAATTATTAGGGTCCCAACAATAGGAGTAGAAGTAAGAGTCCAGCGATCTGAATTTCTGAAGCAACGAAACCTACCTCTCCTTGCCGGTTGAACATGCGTCCGGTGACGAAACCCCGGCCCCCGTGCGCAGATGGGCTCTCGATCTGTGCTCATGGAAAGCAACATGAATACCAGCATCTCACATGGATATTCTGTATATGTATCGATGAAGAGATGCTTACCACGTACAGCAACCAGTCATCAGCCTTCACAGACTTGTGGAACCACATCCTGCAGAACAGTGATAGGAAGCGGTAAGAGCAAACAAAAGATTGCTTGAGTGATGATTGGAATAACTGTAAGTATTACGGGAAACGCACGAGTGATCGAGACTGAGTGAGTATGTCTTCAAACCCTTCTCCCGATGAGGATTCAGGCTTACACCAGAATACAGTAGATCTGACGCATATGCTACAACACACCTGTAATATTGCAGAATAACATTATGCACAAGTACAGAAATGATGAAAGATGTGGTACGGTGATCAAATTACAAACCTATGCAAAGCTTGATCGTCTGAAAGTTTTCCTCGCGCTCTAAACCAGTAGTTTAAGCTGAAAAAGAATCAGATGCAAACTGCATCATAACTATTCGTACTAGAAAAAGCAGGGTAAATCTTGCTGTGTCAGAAACAAGGATCTATACACTGAATTTCAGAATGAATAAGGTCCGCCTAGACATTTGATGGCAAACTTGCCAAAAGTCAGGCCAAGATAAAATAAAATGCAAACAAAAAATATGAATGCACTGCACTGAGGGAAAAAGATGGTGTGCAGATACCTTGGTTTATGTTGAGATGCTGAATCTTCACAGAATCTCATTTCTATGGGCCAAGGAGTGAACTTCTTTTTAGCTGCCAAGTTCCTATATTGCCTGCAGATGACACAACACAGTCAAGAATCTGCCATGCATAATGCATCACGCGACCAATAGATGAATAATATAGAAACTCACTTAGAAAGAATATTTGATGTAAGATGTGCATTAACAGAAATGTAGATCCACTAGAAAGCTAATGCTTATGATAATCATACATTTTCAACAGTACAATAGGAAATAAATCCTGAAGGCTAAGGTTTCAGTGACTGAAAAAAATGATGAATAATCTGATAGCAACTTAATTTAGATAACTATCAAGGAGATCATAAGCAGTCAGAAAAATTACGTTGGGAAACGTGGGTCAGTAAGCCTTCTTTCTCGTATCTCCTCCAGATTAAGGAGCTGCATTTGGTTTACTTATTAGTTGTTTGTTCTATCTTCCAGAGATACCAAAGGAAAGGAAAGAGAAATCCTTGCCTGTTCTGGAGGAGGAACATTGGGCATGATTGCAGCCTGGTGCTCAAAACCTACTTCTTCCTTCTGCAATGGAATCAATTAAACAGATACTCAGATCAAATTCACACTGACAGATTTCATGAGGTTGGGCTTTGCTATTCAAAAATATAAAATTAGCAGTATAATGTCTTGCAGTTGCGCAACAAAAATATATCCATGGGCCGCAAATAAATGTACTAATAAAATTTGAGACTAAGAATGATATTGTTTGGTAGCTATTGAGACACGGTTGATGTTGATTAACAGGTTCTTAGCATATATCAGTTATGGGTTTAATAAAGAAAATAAATTTTAGTAAGATGTGTAAGTGCTACAAGGAGCCATTTTTTCTTTCCAACTGTTCATATTTTCCTTCCTGTTGCATCTTAAGTTATATCGGGTAACTGTTCAGACTGCCAGTACCATTTAAAATAACCAAGTGACATATGCAGCATTTTGCAAGTTACAGGGATCAAAACGTTCATACACCTAACACATTCTCAGTCAAGCTCAAAAGATTGAATGGCAATAATTGCTGGAATCAAGTTGTATAAGTTACTTATATATCTTTCACCTGGAAAGAAGCAATCAAAGTGAATATAACCATGCCTTTCTGCTTTGCCTCCACTTTTCTGGTTGCAAAGCTGGATCCATCTCGTGCCCGATGAACTTGATATATTATTGGCACTACAGTAGAGGAAAAATTAAAACAGCCATGAGTGTCAAACTTCTTTGTCGGATTAAAGGAAAATACACTTGATCTCCAGCTTACTGCCACTTATGAAGTCGTAAGAGTTAAATATACTGACTGTTATTTGAATATTTGATTGATCATATCATGAGTAAGAATAATAAATTGGAGCCCCAGATGAGCCCAAATTAGAAGCTTCTAATCATATGTCTTTGTTAACTGATATCAGGTTATATTGGCAAAAGATCACATAGGTTTCGAGAATCTTACTGTTATTGTCCCCAGCAACAAGAAAAATAGCATGCAGGCTGTGCACCATTTTTAGACAATCAACAGTCTTGGATGCTGCTGCTAGTGCCTGCATGGGATCAAAGAGAGAAGTGGTTAAGAATGCTTAAATCCTTTTGCAACAATCCCCAGCTTTTACTAAAACGAATCATAGAGTTAAACATAGGAGACAGAAAGACATTTGTCCAAAAGATACCCAGTCAGCAGCAAGGGAACAGCATAACTGATAAACTGAGTTCAAAAGGGGCTTATTTTGAATTCAAAAGCTACATGTATTCAAAAGAAGCCTAAGCAGTAAAATTTGTATAGTTTATTGTTACCCTGAGGTGCTTAGCAACATAGTATTTGATAACTGAAATTCCTATCAAGTGAATAAATCGTGCAAGAAATAGTCATATGATTACAAAAAAATAAATTCATATCCGAAAGTAAGTTTAAAATAAATATATTCACATGATCTAGATTGCAGAAGAGAGTGTGATAGAAAACCTGCCTGTCCAATGAACTGTCCTCCAAAAACTTGCCTAAAAGTTGGAGCTTCTGGCAAAGTAAACCCACGGAAGATATCGACCTAAAAAAGAAGAGATAATTGTTATGGTAAGCAAGACAATGGAATTCACTGTACAATATTATGATGCTATGTTTACCCAGCTTGTCATTTTAACTTGTGAATTAGATAATGCAACCACACAAATCTATTAAACAATCTGCTCTCGTATTGGTTTCATAAATCATAATTTCTTTTAGGTGCTGCAAATTAAAGCACATGAGGATTTCAATACTTGGCTCTCATTTAACGTACCTCTAGCGGTTCTAAGTGCAAAATTTGTTCCAGCAAAGAATGTTCCGGTGTCTCCTCTGCATTCCAAATTGTTTTTGGTTGTAACAAATGCCCATATTGATTGGGCAATATGAAGCAGGTCAGCTGCAATAGACGGAAACAATGACCTAGATATTGTTATACATATTTGGATATGTGAATAAGCCAAGTAACAACGAGAAGAGGGAATCCTACAGCTAAAAGATGACAACTCAAAAGCGAGAATGTTAGAAATAATCACCTTCGATAGTGCAACAACATTTACTTGATAGTCAGAACTATTTGTTCCTAGAAATATCAACAATTAAAGAATAAAATCACATACATATAACATGATAATTTATATAAATTTTATACAGAAAATGCATTTGAACTACATTAAATATATAAAATCATGATTCGAAAGGTCTTACCATAACCAAAGTAATCATACTTATTTAACAAATAGTCTGGGCGGTTTGTTTCTTCTGAGTTTGCAGGTGCAGAAACTTCAGCCTTCAAGACAACAAGGAGAATTTCATTCAACTATCAGAAGTAATCTGCTAATCATAGTATCAGCTCTGTCCCCTCTCCCATTATGGTAAATATAGCAAAGGTAATATCCATAATGTTTTCTTCGAAATAAAAAATATGTAAGCAAAATAACTGAGTGGAAGGTTTGAAAGAGCAATATGATAGTGTAATACAGTTAGGGCAGGAAAGAAAGCTACAGAAGAACCGAACCGTACAATACTCTAAAATGGTGGAACCGAGTCTAAGTTTTGCGCCCAAACAACGGTACAAATGATCGTTGTTATAATTTTTCTCCACAAACGTTAGTTCTTCTACAGTCTGCTACGAAGTAACCTAGAAAGAAAATCCAGGCCAAAATGAATGGTCCACATATTTGAGTCGACTACTAAGCTACTGATATGACATCCCTTTGTAGGGGCCTTTTGCCTGATAATAATACAGGCTTCTTCACGCCAGTGCAGAGTTAAGTAAAAATGTAACACATATAATCAATACCAGAAATGTGTACAGCATGCACCTGTTTAGCTTACTTATTGACACCTTAAACATCATCTAAATTAAGGATTTGCATGAATTTTTACCTGACCATCAAAAATGATGTAAAGGCCATCTACAGGTTCACCTTCGCGGGCGACATAGTCACCAGGTTCTGCAAGTTACCAACACGACAGTATCAGAAACCAAACATAACTCATTCTGAAGCCATACCACTCACGACAGCCATTATCTACAAAATCTTAACCAATAGATCCTCCTAGAATGGGGCATAGACTGAACAGGCGCCAAGGGTCAAACGGTTAGCCTTGATCAAGTCAACGTGGATTACTGGTTAGCACGTGACTTAAAAACCATTACCCTGCTTCTCGCATAGCTATGTTCTCAATTGTTTGCTTCCGAGACTTAGTAATCTACTAGATACAACAATAAATGTGCTCGAATACGTTGTGAGCTGTGCACAAAATCAAGTACGCAAGGCACATCAAGTTCTGAAAACACAAACCTACACGCATACCCATAAGGAATTAAAAAACAGAGCAACCCCCAACCGAAGTGAAATTTGCTGTCAGTTCACCTCGAACATCAAAACCGACCCAACGACCAATGAATCCAGCCGGCCAATCACCAGCAACGCGTGCGGCTAAGCTAGGTACGTACCGTAGCGCTTGACATGGACGGCCTCGGCGATCCGGCGGATGGAGGAGCCCGGGAGGCGCTGAAGGAGGGGCACCTGCCCCAGGAACTCGGTCACTGCACACCAATGGCAACCAGGCCCCAGATTAGCCAGATTCGCTCCCAAATTCGGCGGGCTCTGCGCTGGCTTGGCTTTACCTTGCTCACGATTCATCGCCGGCGGCGGCGGCAGCGGCTGGGGGACGCGGTCGTGCCGGCGGCGGGGGAGCACCGGAGCAGCGAGGGCGGCTGCGGTTGAGGGCGGAGGAGGACGCGGACAAAAATCTCCGGATTTAAAAGCGCGGTGAAGCGAGACCGGAGATCGGTTGGTCGAGCTCGTGCGACTCGTGGGGAAGGCGGAGACGAGAGGAGGGAGAGTGACAGAAGAGACTCCAATTTGTGCGCCTGGTGGTTTGCGCGATGCGAGTGAGATGACGAGCGTGTGGGTCCCCTGTAGTCTGGCTCTGTGTCGATGACTGGTGGGGCTGGGATGTGCGGAGTGAAAGCGGGCCCGGGTTGTCAGTGGTTCTGATTGCACGTGTCAGGGGGAAGGAGCCAAGAACTTGGTACAGTTGGCTGGCAGTTCGACGGGAGCATGGGGCCGTATTGCGTGCGTGTATCATGTGCTGCCCCATCACGGACCCTTTGACCTCCACGGGCGTCTCTGCATACGTCGGATCACTCCTTAGTAAATGGCGACAGCGTGTACGATTGCTAAGCATCCACGAAGGAACGTATTTTTAAGCATCATCCACGAAGGAACGCTACACTTGTCCTTTACTCCTTTTTCTATGCTTAAGGCAAGGTGTCCAGGCAAGTTTTTCTCTTTCCTGCGGATTGCTCATGACAACAACGCTTGTCCGTTTATAACAAACAGAGCCTGTCAAGTGCCAACCACCACGTTTGATTTGGAGTCTAATCCACTAGAAGAAAAAAGCCGCCAAGCTACGTTTCGTGTTGGGTACGTACTGGTACTTTGTTTATCTAATCATTAATCTAGTGTCACTTCGTACTTGACTAGAGTCCCGACTCCGGAGACGTGTATTAGACGTGACGCATACACACCTGACCAGTTTTGGCCCGACGAGTCGGTTCGGCGCAGCAACCGACTCTTGCCACCAGAGAGTCGGTTCCGAGGTCGGTCCTTGCCCGCGTAACACTTCTGACCCGGGAGAAGCCCTTGGAACTCGATTCATTCGATCGCGCGCCGGCCGCCGATGGGGAAGCCCCACGGCGCCGCCTCCCCGGCGATCGCGCGCAACGCCACGCGGCCCTCCAGGACGCTGTCCAGGGCCGTCCGCCGCCGCGCCGTCGCGGTCTCGGAGAAGCTGGCGGCGCGGGGGCTCGGCGCGTTCGTCTGGCGCAAGAAGCTGGACCACGACCTGGCCCGCGGCGTCCTCCCGGGCATCGTGTCGGCCCGCTCCGAGCGGCGCCGCTGCCTCGACCGCCGGAAAGAGGCGGACAGAGTCAGGACGTACGCCGCCGCGGCGCGGCGCGCGTCGCCGCCGCCGGTGGCTCCTCCGGCCGCGTCGTCGCTCTCCAGGGCGGAGGAGGAGGAGGCCGCGTTCCTCCTCGAGCAGAGCAGGCGCAGGGCGGGGATACGGTTCGCCGAGGGCCGCCCCAGGCGCATCGACATGCTCGTGGAGTCCCTCGCCGGGGCGCGGCGGTGCGCGCTCGCGGCGTTCCGTGGCGCGTCCGTGGAGGAGCTCAAGGAGCTCGGCGAGGAGATCGGGACGCTGGCCGATCTCGACACGGCGAACGGGGCCTTCTGGGTTGCCGCCAAGGTGCTCTGCGATGCCGAGATCTTCAAGGCCACCGCCGGCGGTGGGACTGACGGGCGCGGCGCCGGGTACTTGCACTCGGAGGTTGCGGCCGACGTGATGAGCGTCGTCGAGGGCAAGAGCCTTGAGGAGCTCGACGTAATGCAGCGGACCATCGCCGGGCGGATGACCGGCGGCGAGTCCATGATCGGCAACCAGTTGCAGGAGGTGATGGGACTCATACGGGTTGAGAAGGCCAAGAAGTTCCTGGCACAGAACTACTCCAGCAGCGGCTTCGACGACGCACCGCCCTCGTTTGATGATGATCACAAGACAGAGGCGAGACGCGAACTCGAGGACGGCATCGCGGACGCCGACGAGGAGGGGTCAGAGCCGCTCCGCCCCGTTGCATTGCCGCCAGCGACACGGACGCCGGCGGCGGAGGGGACGGAGTGGAGGAAGCCCAAGTACGTGGCGCGGGCGCGGACGGGGTACGAGTGGAACAAGTACAACCGCGCGCACTACGACCACGACCACCCGCCGCCCAAAATCGTCCGTGGCTACACGTTCGTGGTCCACTACCCCGAGCTCGCCGGCGGCGCGAGGCCCCCGCCGCAGTGCACCGTCGAGGAGGAGGACGGCGGCGAGACCTGCGTCGTGAGGTTCCACGCGGGGTGGCCGTACGAGGACGTCGCGTTCCGGATCGTCAACAGGGAGTGGGAGCGCTCGCAGAAGGCTGGGTTCAGGTGCACCTTCGACGAGAGGGGCGTCCTGCGTCTCAGCTTCCACTTCAAGCGTTTCTTCTACAAGAGATGATGGCCATTGATTGCTAGCTGGGACATGATTGAATCCTCTATTTGCTCACATTGGACTGGCATGTAACTGTGCTTTACTTGTTTGACATTCTTACATTGCTACTTCTTTGGTTTCTGATCGATAAACAGTGTTCTTCAGCCTCTGCCCTAGAAGCAAAGTTCTTCAATCTTAGTCTTATTTGCTAGCTGCCAGTAGCAGCATTGCCTTGTTCAAAACTTCAAACTTCAATTTCCACGCTTCATACTTTAGTTCAGAACTGACTCAACTGAGGCAGTAGAGAGTTTGCATCTGGCTAGGGACCAGAAGGCTTCTGAACCCTGTATGGGCTTTGCCCAACTGAAGAGTTTCTCCAGCTGGTGGACCTCTCTCTTTTAGACCGACCATCAGCAAGTGTCAAGATTAGTGTCAGGAAAAAATAGCCCATTATTGCTGTGGGCCTGCTACAGATTCTGGGCTTGGGCGGATGTTTGTCTTGTATAAGAACCAAAGTGGTGTGTATTTGTTGCAGGCTGCGAATTGATCAAAGATCAGTTGGGTTTTTTTTTTAATGGTGAGACCTACGCACCATGGTTCAAATCCTCGATTTGACACTTATGCTCGTATTTTTTTAGATTTATTTTAGGATTTTCCAGCGCTATGTGTTCGGTAGTAGGCGACGTCCCCGTCAATAGCGAGGCACCTATGGTTACTTCGTGAATCTCAAGATCTGCCGTCTCAATCCTTCGGAGATGCATAGGGGTAGGGTTTACGTACATGTGTACCCTTGTCAGGAAAAAGGAAATTCGGATATGCTAAAAAAACAGGGAGAAATCTAAGACTTAAACACGCACTGAACTGAATCTTCATAACCAAAACTATTTGGTGCTTCATCTGATGATTCTGATCAAAACCATTTTCTTCCCTACTCCTCTGGTTTGACTCCTCGGAGAGGGCTTACACGACAAAAAAAAACGTGACATGGTCTGATGAAGAACGTTGCATGGTCCTCAGAGCCGGCAACGAACGTTCGCGTTTGAAAAAAAAACGTGACAGATGTTCTCATGAAGAACATGACATAGTCTCATCTCATGGCCGGGAGAGAATGACGGCGTGAGAAGGAAAGAAGATGGGATTAGAAAGAGCACAGTAGAGCAGGCTACACACACGTGCACTGTGAACCGTGCTGGAATATTTCAGTTTTTTTATTTTCTCTCTATATATTAATTACTAAATATTTTATTTATTTTAAAAATCGATGACTGAGATTTATATGAGATCTTAAGATAAATGGAGTACTTAGCATATGCCATAGCTTAAATCCTTCCTTCGGTTTATCTTTATGCTATCAAATGTCGCATTAAAACGAGAGAGATTAGCCATGCGCAAACATGCTCGCAGGTCGCAGCAGACAGCTATGCACTAATGCACAGCACGTGCACATGATGCTTGCGTGTTTGTGCAGCACAGCGATTCTGCTCATGACTGCATTCAATCCTGGCACCTATGGACTATGGTTGCTGCAGATGAACGTACACCTAGAAGATAAGGATATGATCAGATTAGATGAAGCGTCCGCAGCGGAACGTGTGGATAACTGTTGTTGAATACAAAGCGGGCACAGACCATGCTGCTACTGTTGTTCTGTAGGCTCATTCTCGAAAATAAATACTCCTCCTCGTTCTAAAAAGCATGCTATTCTCATATTTGGAGTCAACTCACATTAACTTTTAGAAACTATATACAAGAAAATGATACTATTTATAACTCCAATATTTATAAGTAGACGTCTTATGAAAATATAAAATTTAGTAAAATATAAAAAGTTTGACTCCATCAAAACTTAGAATTGTAATTTTTTTTAGGATAAAGGGATACAGAGCATCTCCAGTGGAGGTCTCTGTCCAAGTCTCTACTCTAAATTTTAGGAGGAGAGAGAAAAAAACCAACCCCACTGAGGATCGTAAATGAGATCCTATTTTCCATGCCCTTATAAAATATGATCCCAAGACTCTAGAAATAGGATCCTCCTATCTACCCTCCTAACCATGGACTCCACTATTTCGTTTATCATTTTTTTTAAAAAAAATCTGAATGGTGGGTTTCATATGGAATAGGAGCCCACATAGAGACTTCCACTAGAGTTGAGAGTAAAATTGGGCTATTAAATTTTACAACTAAATTTGTAAAATAGAATCTAGGAGTCCGATTTAACTACTCCACTGAGATGCTCTTATTGTTCTATAGCATATAGGAGTGGTACCGTCAATATTGACATTCAAGTGCATGCGATGGAAGAGGGAGGTAGCTAGGGCGTCCGATCGCTCGGACCAAGAGAAGATCCTAAAATCTGTCACGCCAGCGCTGCACGCTACAGAGATGGTCAGTTATTAACTTATCATGCACCCTGGTGTAGCGTTGTCCCAAAAATTAACGACAAACCCACCACCGCACCAGCCATGAATGCGCTGGGCTGAGGGCAGTCCTACCTCCTAATGCTAATGCTAAAACTATCATAGTTTCTATAGTATAGGATATCGTATCAAGAAACTATTTTCTACGAGACTATCTAGAGCCCACTTGTCTCTCTCACAAATGATACTGGTTTGCGTGAAGACTTGGTTTCTTAGTTTTCTCCCCTCTCTCTTCAATAAATGACACGCCACATCAGCATTTTGCATACATGGCAGCATAATTAATAGCTTTAGACTCTACGATAGAGTATGTATTAGGACTGCCCTGAGCAGCTGACTCTTTGGTAAAGTTCCTCTACGCTATACAATGGTCAGGTCTCATATGATTATTGGGGCATTGGGGCAGCTCTAACTACTAACGATGTCACCATTTGACTAAACTGTTTTTCGACATGGAGTAGTAAGAAGAAGAGAGATCAGAGTACTCAACAGTGACAAATATATGATGTGGAGGTCGGAATTTTTTTTTTTTGAAAAGATGTGGAGATCGGAGTTCACAAGGGATTTTCGGTAGCACAAGGTCATGTGAGTGGCAGCAGATGGGTCTACACTCTACATCCTTGCCACCGGAGAGACTAGAGAGACGTCATAGCGAGAGAGCGTAAAACACAACTCGTTTCCTTCTCCCTCTCTTCTTCGTGTCAGCCATCTACGTCGTCCTTCTTGTTGAAGGGTGTCCTTATAGTTATTAGCACCTTTAGGTCATTCGCAAATGAGGATTTCATCCTTACTAAATGATATGCCATATCAAATAGTGACATGACAAGGTATTTATAAGAAGAGAGAAGAAATAAATTTTATGGTGATGAAACTAAATGTGCACTACGTGAAATATGTTGAAACCTTCATTGAGAGATGTAGAGTTTCGTTTCATCTTCTTTCCTCCAATCTGGTGCATCAATGCATCATATAAAACATATATTTGCCTATAAACAGTGATATAGAACTAAACATGAAGAGATATGATTTTATCAATCAACAAAAGTTAGTTTAGATGGTATGACAGTCTCGAAAACTATCCATGAAACTTTCTATTAAGAGTTGCTTACTCACAACTATCCATGAAACTTTCTATTAAAAGTTGCTTACTCACGACAAAGCGCTACACGTGCGGACGTGCAATTGCTAAGGGCACCCACAATGTGTGAAAAAGGTAGCCTTAAGCATTTAATGGTGCAGCAAATATACACCTTTGCTATTGTGGAGATGAGCCTTAAGTTTACTGCAGCTAAAGTTCACTCTAAGCTTAAGGTGGAACATAAGGTGTATAAAAAATCATTGAATATATCTCTCTCCACACTTCTGTCAGTTCTGTCTCTGGTCGTTGCCTACTCCCGCCAACCACAGCACGACAGCAAGCTGAAATGGTGCTTTTTTATTGCAACTTGGTCCTATTTGCTATTTGCGCTGTGTTTAGTTCTATAAGTTCTTTTGGACTTTACTATTCACCCCTCAGAAAACACGTTTTCTAGAAAAGTTTCCCTCTAATTCTCTCTAACTTTTCTATTTATCTCTCTCACAGAACACGCTTCCTAGAAAAAAAAGTTCTTTTCTCCCCCACCAACTAAACACACCCTTGATCATTGCGGAGAGAGAGCAGCCGCTGTAGCTCACTGACACCATGTCAGACCTAAAGGTCAAGTCTGTTGCGCACATTGGCCTTGCCCTAACAGCCGGTGGCAGTAGCTACCACTCGTACCACCAATCCAGCGGCTTTTGAGCTCCGTTTGATAGCGCAAGATAGTACGACGACGGCGCACGCAGCAGCTAGCAGTTGCAGAGTAGTAGCAGGCCGGATAGGGAGCGCGTACGGACTACGTGAGGTGCGCGCGGTGGCGACGTGCCAGTTTCAGTTTGTCCTGTTCGGGGATGGGGACGCCCTCGCGAAAGCAAATTTGAGCAACAAGGGTGGTGCCGTCTGCCGTGTGGTGCGGTGATACCCCTTGCCGTGTCGACTGTTAGGTACTGTTGGTCCTCTTTCTAGCTGCGCTCAGCAGGGACGTCAGTTCTGTACCCATTCTCGCTCTGAAGGGGGAGGAAAATATTTTAGGTAACAACGAAATAAAGGTAGGGTCTCGTAGAAGTCTCTGGTCGTTTTCTTCATATCAATTAGGAATAATAAACCTTCACTGGCCACCGGATGTGCATGGAATTTGATTATGCTACTTGATTATTGGATGTTGACCCTGTATCCGTTTTGCTTAGTGAAAACAAAGTAGCCTTTGCCTGTCTTTTTACAGCAATATACGTCGCTACAGCACCGCTGAATATGAAGCCATATGCAAAAAAAAAAAAAATTACGTCGCTTTACACGCGCAGGTCCTTTGTTTTTCCAATGAAAATTATACGAACCTATGATCTAACCGTGTGACGCAGACATAGAGTGACCAAAGGGAATGAAGTCTTCAAAGACGCTTTCGCGCCGCTCCGGTAGTCCGATCCCAGGCTCCCAGCCTCCCAGCAGGCTATATCATGGCACTATCACTCGTCTGGCAAAGGTTTCGTGAGGTTGATTTTGTGCACTCGGCTTAGCTCGTGACGATGGTTTGCACTGTTTTCGTCTGAAAGGATCACTGTACTATCACTCGTCTAGATCGTCTGGGAACTCAAGGTCATTTTTGAGCCACCTATTCGAAAGGTTGGGTGCCTGACGTGGATGAGATAACGGCAACAGATTAACTCATCAGCGGTTGGTTCATCGCTAGCTAGGAGCTCATGAATTTAGGATAATGCATGCATGCTGCACTCTATCTGACGTAAGACGAATTTTAGTATAATTTTAAAAGTAAGGATAGGTCATCACGGATCGACCGGTGAGACACAAGACGTACCAAGAAAAATGTATCAAGATGTACCAAAATATAAGTTTTTTGCCTTAACTTTGACCATTTATTTTATTAAAAAAATATAATTATGCAAAATATTATTTTTTTTGTTATAGCTTGCTTTTTGTTAAACATTCTTCAAGAATGGATTAAATTTGGTTGTGTTTGCACATATTTTTTGAATAAAACAAATGGTCAAACTTGGGGTAAAAAAAAGTCAAACGACTTATAATATGAAACGGAGGGAGAATAAGATAAAAGAAAATGTACAAGTAGGATGTATGAGATGACTTGAATTCTTCTAGCTAGTATTCCCTTCGTTATATAGTATAAGATACAATCATGTAACTTGAGATTCAAACTTTGAAAATTTTACAACAATAATACCATTTTGAATTTGTATTCAAAAGTCGTAGTTTGGCGCGTGGCTATAATTTATTGTTAAAAACATTATATTATGCAAGAGAATAAAAGTCAAATGTTAGCATGGCAAGTTTGATCAGGTCTTAATTTTAGGACAACGGGACCACTCCTTCCGTTTTGATTCAGAAAAATGAAGTAACTCCATAATTGTTGCTACATGAGCTACTAGGCTACTACTATGTAGGTAAAGCTATAGTATTTCGTGCGTCACAAATATTTCTGGACCAATAATTGGAGATCCACAAACCCATCTTTGAGTGCCAAGATTCGTGGCATCATCACATCTGCTGATAAATGTAGAGGTTGCCAATGTAGTATGGACTATGGTGTACCTGCACCGCTGCACGCGTACGCTGTCTGTTTGCAATTGCAACCCCGAGATGGGATCTCGTTGGTAACATTATATAGTAAGCGTTTCCTCGTCCTTTCGTGCGCAGCTAGCTTCTCCTATTGGCCAGCTTTGCAAGTTCTTTGCATTATTGCTTAGTTGCCTCGCTCTGTAGCTACTTCCTGCTACACCTTCTACCATCGTCTTGCGCCGATCCAGCTAGCTTCATGAGCGGCAGAGATCAGTAATACTGGGCTGGAATCCAGTTGTGTTCTTGGTGCAGCTAAGCTCCTTGGCAACATAGAGCTTACAGTACCAGGTTAATTACTTGCAAATTGTATGCACCGAACTTGCTTATCTATATATGTAACATCACCTTCTGACTTGCTTCTTCATGTATGAAGGAAATATTACCTACATACGGCGATGGCGCTGTCAGCCTCCCCGGTTCAGGAAGAACTACAGCCGGAGAGGAAGTTGAGGAACCAGCTTGCTTCAGCGGTGAGGAGCATCAACTGGAGTTATGCTCTCTTCTGGTCCATTTCAAGCACTCAGCCAGGGTAAGGTGTGACAGAGTCAATTTATGCTGCCATACCTTTTTTTTTTGAAGGAGATATGGCTGTCAGACTTGTACGACCTAGTCCATCATTTGAATCAACTTATCACAACTTTCAAAACCCATGTTCCTTCTCTATGTTATGCGCAACTGGCCAAATCCCATCTTACCGGGAGGTGTGTAATACTACATTTTGAGTTAGTTTTTTTTAGGGAGAAATCACGGAAGCTGCTAAAACTATGCGTGCAAACTTAGACGTAACAGTATATAGTCACAAACTATTAAAGACTAGCAAAACCATTATGATATACTGGCCATTAATTTGTTTTCTTTACTTTACTTATTCTATCCTAAGTAATATAGATCGTGCTCTACTTTGGCAACAATTTTTTTTTAAACGAATAGCACGAGATTGTGCCAATTTCATAGATAAAGGAGAGGAGTTTATAGAACCCGCCGAGATGGGAATGCAACTATGAAGGGACTATTCTCCCAATAACAGATCCACTAGAGATTTTGGCACCGGCCTGCATCCAGGTGGCGGCCTAAAACTTAATTTTCATCATGAGTGCCTATGTTTAAAATTCTTTTCTTTGAAAGACTCGCATTTCTTCCTTTAAAAATCTCCCATGGGTATTGCTGTCGTCGATGACATAGCTATCCACCATTCGTCTGTTAGTGGTACATTTCCACTCCTTGGGCCATAGTTGTGGTGTCTCACCCATTCTGCCACTAATTCCCATATCCTCCTTGTGTATGCAGTCCGCTAAGAGATGACGTGATGTTTCCATTGTCTGTCGGCAGAGAGGGCAGGTCGAGCCATGATCCCAGTTGCACTGGCAAGCCGGTCACGGTTTTGTGTGATTAGCCACGTGAACAATTTGCACTTAGGTGGCACCTAGGTTTGCTAGATAGAATTGAAGTGTGGTGCCTTATTACATGGAGTAAATTGTGCCCTGTATGCCGAGGAGGCTGTGTACTTGCCATTGGCGGTGAATTTCCAGACGATTTGATCTTCTTGCTGCATGTTCCCCTTGACTTTGGTAACAATAATTACTAGTTAGATTCAACGAATTTATTTTCTTAATAAAACAATCAGAACACATAAGCATACACACTTGCATAGTTTTCTAGAACCTACACGCTAACCACTAGCTTCATCAGCATAGGAAAAACTAGACTTAGTAGATCTGATATTATTGAAGTCACCATATGCTTGATTGTCAACGGGTACATCGCATTGCATATTGTTCAACAAAGTACCACATCGGCGAGAGACCTAGGATATCCTAGAATGCTAGAAGGAGTTAGTGGTCTGATGTCTTATGGGAAAGGTTACAATCGACTCCACTAACTGTCTAAGCAATTTTGGTTGGTTAAAGATCATATGAGCTTGTGAAGTACCAGTAACGTTGTTTTAGAAAAAATTCTAAAAAGTATTGATAATATATATTCCAAATAGTATCGATCACTCAGTCCAAATTGTAAGTCGTTTGACTTTTTTGACCCTAACTTTGACTACTCTCTTATTCAAAAAAAAATTGTGCAAATATAGTCAAATTTAAGTCATTCTCGAAATTCTTTTATTACTAAAGCTAGACATAACAAATATGATATTTTACAAAAATAATTTGAATAAGACGAGTGGTCAAAGTTGGGGTCAAAAAGGTCAAATGACTTACAATTTGGGACGGAGGGAGTATATGCTAAAATATAAAAATAAAAAATTTCATATCGCCATAACTCGTAGATTATATATTTGATATCACAAATTATCATAAAGTTGAGAGCTTCATCTCGCAATAAAGTTCTCGTTCACGCAAAAAAGAAAAAAACTATGATCTTTAAGTCGACAGCTACATCTAGCATTAAATTTCTCTTTCACGCAAAAAAAAAAGACTTTCTCCTCATGCGGGTTAAGAAAATAAAATGATTGCAGAATTCTGGAGTGGACGAACGGGTTCTACAACGATGAGGTGAAGACGAGGAAGATCGCCAACTCCACAGAGCTGACCGCAAACCAGCTTGTCATGCAGAGAAGCGAGCAGCTACGGGAGCTCTACGAGGCCCTCCTCTCTGGCGAGTGCGATCGCCGCATGGCGCGCCCAATTGCCTCGTTGTCGCCAGAGGACCTCGGTGACACCGAGTGGTACTACGTGCTCTGCATGACCTACACCTTCCAACCCGGCCAAGGGTACAAATTTCCTACCCTGGCCCAAAAACTTCAATTCTAGTTTTTAGATACATTATTAAGCGATGGATGTGAAAAATCCCAGGCCTTCATTTGTTAGCTGCAAGCAACAAACCAGGTCTCCAAAAATCATGGGTAGTATTAATTTTGGCATTCATATCAAATCTGTCAATTTAATTAGACAATACTTGTGCACTTGTGGTTCAATGCTAAAATTGCTCTATTCGTGAGGAGTACTCATTTATTATCAATCTGGGTTCAACAAAGCATGTGTGTTTCTCGTTGCTTATTCAGATGCATGCGTGCTGCCACAGGTTGCCGGGCAGGAGCTTCGCTAGCAACGAACATATTTGGCTGTGCAATGCTCACCTTGCCGACAGCAAAGCCTTCCCCCGCGCCCTTCTAGCGAAGGTATGTGTCTGAGACTAGACTCAGTTCTGACGGAATAAACCAATCTGCACTATCCATTTCTGTCTCTTGTCTTCCATTCCATGCTCCTGATTGCAATCTTTGTTTGCTCATCGTGAACTCCATGCTTACCTGCATGCATGACCTTACCAACTTGGTCGAACAGGGCACGCCCATTCAGGCAAGCATTTCAAGGCCTTCATTTCGACATACTAGTAGCACTAACAGTGCACTTTGAAGCCATTTTTAAACCTAACTGCACCCTGAACCCTTTTTTCTGTAGACAATCGTCTGCATCCCGCTGATGGGTGGCGTCCTTGAGCTGGGGACAACTGATCCGGTATGTTCATTGGCCACAACATGTACACTGTCTGAATGACAGATTGTTGAACTGAGAATAAAATAACCCGCTCCTGACCAAGAATATTTATTTACCGCATTGCTGGTTTTTCTGACGATAAATTATACTAACCTATCAACCCATGCTCCCATGCTTATTACAATTAATATAAAAATAATACTTATAGCTAATAATTATAATTATTAATCTGGTGCTCTCTTTTGTGCTCTTCATGAATGTATACATAGTGACACAAATCGTGCACAAAACTAGTATCACTTCTTCATAAATGTATCTACTCTTCTCTTTATTACTTCACAAATGATGTATATTTAAGGTAGTACTTTTATATAAACAATGACAAAAATATTATATTGACAATTATATAAATAGCGATTAGAATCTTATATTGTGTCCTTTTGGATTTTTCGTAATCTTATAATTTAGTTTCATATTTAGGGTTACTTCAATTTCTTTAATAATAAAATGTGGTTAATTTAATGTGAATTTAGGGGATTCTTGGAAATTGTCTTTTATAATGACGATGGGTAATTTAGATTCAGATTTGGGGAATATTTTAGAATATTATTATAATAAAAATGGTGGATAATCTATTAAAAACATAATAGATCCAATGTCTATGATGATTAGAATTACTGAATTGATGGCTCTTGATGTATCTGAGTCTGTGAGAGTTTATAGGGTTGATCTAATTTTTTCTAGCGTGACTGTAAAAAGAATTTTCAACTAGGAATAGTAAGATGCTTCAGCGTCATCAGCGTAAAGAAAAAGTTATATGCACTTAAATTTAAACAAACTTAGTGCTACTGCCAGGTGTTGGAGGATCCAGACTTGGTAAGCCGAGCCACTGCATCATTCTGGGAGATGCAGCTTCCGACATGCTCTGAGGAGCCAAGACCCAACCCATCAGCAAACGATATTGTGCTCGAGGACCTGGACATCTATCACAATGCCACAGAAACGATTATCGCGGCAGGGGGACAGGAGCTAGGCCATGCGGATAGCCTGTCAAATGCAAGCCTCGAGCACATTGCGAAGGAGATCGATGAATTCTATGCACTCTGCACGGAAATGGATGTGCAACCGTTTGAAGATAACTGGATCTTGGATGGGTCTTTTTTAACACCCCTGGTGTTAATTAACACTAAAATTGTGATTATGTTAAGCTAAGCATAATTCAAAAGTGAAATTAAGGAAAATGAGGAAAAGTTATCCAAATTGGGCCAAAAACCATTAAATGGAGCAATAAAGAAACTTTGAAAACTTTCTAAAAACTTGAAAAAGTGCAAATGGTAAAGTTGGAGTATAAGTCAAACCAATAAACTTCCCTTTTCAGACCATAGCCTAAAAATGCATGGAAGCATCTCAAAATTCAAACCCTAATCTTGGAATTTGAATTTTCCAATTCAAATTCAAGGCTGAAATGGAATCTTAGCCAAAACTCAAGATTTTACCACTGAACATCAAAATCTCCAAAAAGCAAAGTTGTACATCTTCACATTTATGAACTTTGTCTCAATTGACACTTTGGCCAATTTTGCCATCTAGCCCCTCGAATTTCAAAAATTCAGTTCAAAACAGGGTTTTACCCCCTTTTGAATCACGGCCAAATTTTCCTCTTTTTCTCATCATCTCCAGTGCAGGGACGTGTCTCATGAAATTCTAAACAACTTTCATGTTGGAAGATTTTCGAGCCATGTTCAAATTTTTGGAGTTTGAGCCATGCCAACCAAGTTGACTTTGCACCGGCAGAGGCGCGCTCACGGGGTGCTCACGCCGCGCTCACGCGTGCCCGCGCTCGCCGCCGGCAGAGCTCTGCCGCCGTCCGTCCTCGACTGAGCCGGCCAACGGCACGGCTGCGTGTCCCCGCTCACGGAGCACGCTTCTGGCAAGGTCGCGTGGCCAATGGCGCACTGTAGCGCTGACCCGAGCCTCGCCGTCGCGTCGCCGCCGCGAGCCGCCGAACAATAGCGCCGCTGCCGTTGCCCACCGGTCCGTCGCGCGACTTTTGCGCCCACGCACGTCGCTTTTCCCCTCTGCCCTGTCTTCTCTCCTCGCCCACGCGCGCCTGCCGCTTGCCGCTCGCCTGCGCGCGCGTTGACGCCGGGAAAAGGCGCCAACGGCCGCGCACGCCGCCTGCCGCCGCGACAGCTCACCGAGCTGCCCCAGCCCCCATCCCGTGCTGCCCGAGCACCCTTTTCCTCCCCTCTACCTCCTACTTAAACCCCCAAACAGTTCCCTCCCTCTCCGCGCCAGAAAACCCTCGTCGGAGCTCGCAGAGCCGCCGCCGAGCTCGCTCTCGTGGCCAGCCCTCTCCGTTGCTCCTCCGGCCAAACCGAGGCGCGCAATAGCTTCCCCATCACCCACTGCCACTGCCCGACCACACCCCAACTCGTTTCCGCCACCACAGCCGCCGGCGCAGCTCGCCGGAGAAGCTCGAGCCTTCCGCCGCCGCCCGCGCACGTGGACAGCTCGCTCCACTCCTCCTCCAGCTGAACCGAGGGCACCAACAGCTTCGCCGTGCCGCACTGGTGCTCATCGACCCCTTCCCCGACCTTCTCCGACCCCGACGTCGCCGGTCGCCGCTCGCCGGAGTTGCCGAGCCGCCACCGTCGTCACCGAGCACGTTCCCGGCCATCCCCGCCGTCGACTTCTAGCTTAAAAGGACCGCGGTGAGCCCCTCTCCGTTTTCCCCCACTTCCCCGGCCCGGACTCGCCGCCGTTTGGCCGGCGTACGCACGCCGGCGAGCTCGAGGACCAAACTGTGTCTTCTCCCTTTTTCCAAGGGGCCGAGTGAAAGATGTAGGGACCTTTTTGTAAGACTTTCAAAACTTCTAGGGTTCACGGCGTAAAATAGATTCTATCTTTTAGGCTTAATTCGCTGCAATCTTCAAAAATTCGTAGAAAATCGTAGAGAGATCAGAAAAATGCCAAACTAATTTTGTAGTGACCAGTGATTCAAGAAGTCCAACTTCTTCCTTTGCACCTCACTCAGTTGAGCTTTAGATTTTGAAATATAAATTCAAATCCGTTTGAACCCTTTTCATCATAGTTCAAAATCTACACATGCACTTGAGCTGGTCTTGGGATATGTTGTTAGTGTGATTTTCATTAGCTTAATGCGCAAGTGGTGCACAAAAATTCCCAGTGGATTTAGAGTTATGATTTTCCAAACATATACCTTGCTGTTTTGGCAAATAAATCACAGAAAATAATTCACTCAGTGAAAAATCACCTACTTCACACAGAAACTTAATCAAGACCTGAGAAACCTTATAAAAATGAAAATGGTAATTTTTGGACACTGGAAAGTGGTCAAATGATTTTTGGTAGTTTAAACATAGTGAAATTCCACAAAAATAACCATAAGCCAATACCACATGTAAACTTGCAGAGAGGTCACTCTTGGTGACCTAAGTCACTGTGCCAAGTGGTGTAGACAAAAACCTTATAGTTATTTTTGTAGTAATTTAGTTTGTTTTTAGGCAAAAAGATAAGAACATTTTTAATAAATTATAGAAAAATCATCTTGAGCCAAGTTTTGGGCTAGGCTCCTGACTTGGCATGAGCAAGCCTCTGGCCAAATGGCACATGAAAATAATATTCCTAAGTTCACCTTTTGAATAATGGAAAAAGGACTTAAATGGTGGAAAAGAGAAGAAAAAGAAAAAGAGAAGAGGAAAACCTAAATCTCTAAAATCAAAGGTTCAAAATAAAGAGGGTATATTCACTATAATTAATGTTATCCTTTCCAATTCATTAACCAAGGATTAAGCAAACCCTAACTATATTAAATCTCGATATTTAAACATTTCATGCATCTCGTGTAGATTCGGGTCTCGCCGACGGAGTCTACGAGCTAGTCCCCGCTGCCGAGGAGATTGCCCAGGAGTCCGAGGTGAACGTGGTGCACGTGGATCCGAGCCCCGAGCAGGAGTACCGTTTCGAGCCGGAAGGCAAGCCCCGGAGCATAACCTAACTTTACTTACGCAGTTTATGTGATTATATGTTTGTGCATTTAAGTTTCAAGGAGTTGAATGAAACCCTAGATTGCATGATCATAGGTTCCTTTGATTGAACACTAGTATGTTAGGTTCGATAGTCGCTATGCTTAAGACCGTTAGAAGTCGAGTGTTTCCGACACTCGCGAGATATAGGAGTTGTATGTCTACTCATATCAGAAACACTAGAGATGATGGACGGATGATTGTAGATACCCGTCTATCGATGGTTTAATTGGAAACATGTGGTACTTTTGTGTCAAGCTTTTGAACGTACCACACATATGCACGGACTATGGGACCGGTAAGTCCCGGTATCCGATTGATGCGAGCAGGTCCGACAGCTCTCTGTCTTGGAAACGTTATCCCATGGGCACATGAGGGTAGTTGCGTGAGTCCCAGTAGTGGTAAACCTTTACCCTGAGGCATTGGGACTCGGGAGCCACTCGCAGAGAGAGGAGAAAGGATTGGAATGTGTTGGCATTTCCAACCATTCCGTATGTTAGTCGAGCTCGACGCGACGGTCGTATCCGCACTTGGGAACATTTTCGTGTATTAGCACCAATGGAAGGTGAAATATACTTAAGTGGGCCTATTTCTCGGGTAAGATCGCTACACTTCTGAAGTTCCCTCTTCACTGCATCCGGTGCCAGGTGATGCTATTAACGATGGTGCTGCCTTAACCATGCCCGTTGATGGCTCTCGCGCGACGAGTTTTATTACTTGGACGAGATTGGGTTCAGACTCTGATGAGGTGGCTGTGCCGGTCATCGAAGAGCCGCAAAAATTACTGAAAAAAGCAGTGGCTGGCGGAGCCTGGGAGAATAATGGTGTCGGGGGTACGACGTGGACGACCCAAGAAAGTGGCATGAAGAACCACGTCATATCAGAGAGAAGGCGTCGCGAGAAGCTCAACGAGTTGTTCCTCATTCTTAAGTCACTGGTTCCGTGCATTCGCAAGGTAATGCTAATATTTTTTCTGGTGTTTTCTTGCATTGCATCATTGCGTGTAATCTTAGGAATTAGTATTACACTTTGAACTTTTGATTGATGCAGGTGGACAAAGCATCCATCCTTGCCAAAACGATAGCCTATGTTAAGGAGCTTCAGCGTAGGGTGCAAGAATTGGAATCCAGCACCGAGCCCATCCCGCGCCTGGCAAGGAGGCATGACGATGACACTGCCAGGAAAGAGTTTGTGGGCTCCAAGAGGAAGGGCTCGGAGCTCGGTCGTGACATAGAGGGGGAGCACCCCTGGGTCCTCTCCAAGGACAGTGCAGCAGCTAGCCATGTCACCGTCACCGTCTCGGACAAGGACGTGCTCATGGAGGTGCAATGCCAATGGGAGGAGCTACTGATGACGCGAGTGTTCGACGCCATCAAGGGCCTTCATTTGGACGTTCTCTCGGTTCAGGCATCGGCGCCAGATGGATTCATGGGGCTAAATATACGAGCTCAGGTATCACCAGAGATAATTATTGGACAAGGCATCCATATCTGGCTAGCATTTAGCTCACCACTGAATCATTGATTTGTCGGTTCCAATTCTTATTTTACTGATGCTGTTGTTCCTGTTGAGTTTCTGCAGTTTGCCGGCTCAGCTGCTGTTGCGCCCTGGATGATCAGCGAGGCCCTCCGTAAAACTATAGGGAAGCGATGAAGGGATAGCAAAGTTGGATATTATTGATCTGCATGGACTTTCCTTTTGGATTCCTATTTTTCCATAATACAGTGGACTTATTGTTGTTGTTTGGAAACATATACTCCCTCCATCCTCTTTTGATAGTCTTATTTCACCTTGACACAAAGACCAAGAAGAACAACCTTGCTTATCATCTTATTAATGCAACACAATTTTTTTAGTTGGTCATCCAATGTTTTAATTGGGAACTCCTCGTTACGAGTGCTATTTGTTACCATGTCCCATACCAATAGCAAATAGGACTATCATTTGTGAAAAGTTGAGTTTTTAAAATAGGACTATCAAAAGAGGATGGAGGGAGTATAACATAACATCCACACAATCTCTCCTATGAACATACACTTTTTGATGAGATTTGTGATCTATAATTTGATAGTCCCTCCATTTGTTTTTTATAATCTTATTTTTAAAACTTAAATATTCATAAATGATGTTGTATTTGCTATTGATGTAGTCCATGCCAGTAAATAGCATCAATAATGATATGTTCTATGATATTTGTAGATTGTTCCAACGATATTCATGAGATGTTATATGATGTTGTTTACAATATCCATGGGATATTTCACGATGTTTTTTTATTATTTCCATAATATACATGAAATATTCCATAGTGTTTCTTAGACTGTTTCCAACATCCATGACATGTTTTATAATGTTGATTTAGATTGTTCGCACACTTTTCGCAACATGTTTCAGTGTGTTGTTTGAGTTGTTCATATAGTATCTTACAAGATGTTAGTATCTATAAGATGTTCCATAGTGTTGCTTGGATTGTTCACACCATATGCGTTAGCTATTTCACTGTGTATTTAGAATCTTTTAGTAGTATAGATATATGATTTTTCTACTCTTTTCTACAACATTATGTCCAAACTCTATACAAATTATTTAATCATGATATTTATTGTTGGTTATTCCTTTATAATATTTGGTTCCACCTGAATAAACTTTAATTTACCTTATAATTATTTGTTCCACCTAAATAAAATTTTGTTCACGTTATAATTTTTTGGTCCACCTAAATAAACTTTTGTTTCAGTATATTTGTTTAAAGTGTTCAGCACAATATTTTATTCTACTTGAATAGAATGTTGATGCTCAAGTTAGCATGAAATTGTCCTGTGTCCTCAATTTGTTTTCCTTATGTACAATTTTTCTTTCAAACGAACGAAATTATTGTGTTTAGATAATTTTTTAGATGTGTCAATTTTGTTCTGACTGTGCAACATTTTTTTTACTTATACAATTTCTATTAACTTTTATGACATTTTGTCACTGATTTGAGATGGATTGTTTTTATGTTAAAACTGAATGATTTGTTGTACTCTTAAAATTATATTTTTTAAAAATATAATCCAAACATGCATGGTTATATGGTGTACACCCCTCTTCCAAATTATTGTTCGTTTGTCTTTTTCACCCCAAGTTTGACCGTTCGTCTTATTCAAAAAATTTGAGCAAACATTGTCAAATTTAGTTCATTCATGAAGTACTTATATTAATAAAGCAAGCAATAAGAAAAAAATATGATATTTTGTATAATTTTTTGAATAAGATGAGTGGTCAAACTTTGGGTCTAAAAAGTCAAACGAGCTATAATTAGGAACGGAGTGATAGTTTTGAAGACGCGGTTATAATAAAAACAAGAGTAAAGTGCATCCACTATACATGAAGTTGCCTCATTATTTCATTTTGGTCCAACAAGTTGTAAACGTTGCACACAAATGCATGAAGTTGCATCGTTGTATAATTTTGGTCCAACAAGTCGTAAACATTGCAAATACATACATGAAGTTGCATCTTTATATCATTTTAGTCCAACAAATTGCAAATATTGCACCCACCATACAATTAGTTCACGGTGTGCATATACAATCAATGTACATTAGAAATCCATATTTCATAGGTGTGGCATGCATTCGCATGATGTAAAAACATAAGGTCTAAAACATAAAATTGACATGAACCATGCTTACATCGTAGTGTGTACGGACATAGCATATAAAAATTCTATTCAATTGTCATGATACTAAAGTAGTTGCCTGAATCGATGTTTAGTATTTGCAGTATTTGCAACTTGTTGGACCAAAATGTTACAACAATGCAACTTCATGCATGTGTGTGCAACGTTTGCAACTTGTTGGACCAAAATAATACAGCGATGCAACTTCATGCATGTGTGTGCAATATTTACAACTTGTTGGACCAAAATGAAACAATAAGGCAACTTCATATATGGTGGATGCACTTTACTCTAAAAACAACAATGTTGCACCGAATTTAATTTAGGCACTTGATTTGAATTATGAATATTTTCTAACACTTCTGTCGAGTTAACTATGTATTTTTTGTCACCTATCCTTTCGCCGTTTTGTAAGAAAAAACAAGCATTATTATTGCAGTCCCGCGGCAGCTTCTGGGCTTGGGCCGATGTTCTACTTGAAAGAACAAAAGTGGTGTATTCGGTGTGCTGCCCTCCAGCACACAGGGATTCTGCTCATGAATGAACCCCTCACGGTCGCTGCGCAGTATCTGCATTCAATCCTGATACCTGTGGTAACTACAGATGAACAATTATATATTGGATGAAGCGTCTACAGAGGAACATGTGGAGAATATGGGAATGAAGTAGATCACAGAATTTTGTGGGCAAGCCAAGTAGCATGTTTCTACTATTGTTCTATAGGCTGCTTTCGATAAGAAATGCTATTAAATGTCCACAGCGATGCTTTGACAGTCGACCTAAAATCTCAAATGCATTCTGAGCTGGCCCTGGACTTCTGGTGCCTGACGATGTTAAATATGGTCATCCTGTTTCTACAGGAAAGAAAAAAGCAAATATCGATCGACCTGATGCATGACATATATACAACCGAAAGGTGATGTTCAGAAAAGAAAATGCATACTAATTACTACAGGATGAAAAATAAACAGTCCCCTGGCTTCCAGTGGTTCAGAGGGCATAGGAACCTGAACGTTGACACCATGAACAGAGAAACCCTGTTGCGATTCATTATAACATTTACTGCTTAGAACAGCTCATGAACAAAAAAGTCACTGCCACTTGGCCGATTGGAAAATGACAATTGGCCCCCCGCCCCGTTCTGGTTGCTGCCACTGCCATCCTCGTCTTGCTCAGGTAGTCATGTGAGACCGTGGAAAACTGGTGATGTACAGAGACGCTGCTGTTCCATGAGATACATACTATACACCTCGATTCCGTCGCGTCATCCTACATCATGGTTCATGAACCATGACTCGGCATCGCTGATGTTCAGTTATGGTGGAAAGTGAGCACGCGTGGCGCTCATCCCATGGACACATTTTTATTTTGCCAGACCCAGGGTAAGTTTAGATCAAACTTTCCTAAAAAAATACTATTCATCTCACTTTTCTTTATTCATCCCATCCCTCCCACTCACAGAATATTTTTCCCCGTGTTTTTTTTTTGTTTACAGTGTTTTTTCGACGAATCTTTTCTAATTTAAACACACCTTGAAGAACATAGGAGTATTATATACTGTGGGGCTTGAACGCCTCCCAGACAGGAAGTCTCTGCGAGCTGTTTGTGCTGAGCGAACTAGCGATCATGTTCCTTCTTAATTTTTCACGTGTGGATCTACACGAACCACGACTGGTTAATTAACTGTCAGTACATGGACCACGCGTCCACGCCCTTTATTATATTAGCAAACAAAATTATTACCATCTTAAGATTTTTTTGCATTGCGTTAATACAATCCTTGAAGAGCATTTTTAGCGTACACGCAACCAAATAATCCAAAAGAAAGACAAGGAGCAAAAACGAAGAACCAGTGCGCTGAAATGCTACCGTATGTAGTACCAGTAGTAGTCATGAGCACACTTTGATAATTCTAGCTAGCCCGGGGACAAATCATTCGTTCGGGGAAGAATAATGGACCGAACAACCGGCCGGCTGTTAGCTAGTGACGACGACGTGACGACCTATCACAGTAGCAGGCCAGACTGGGCACAACCGCTCATACGGAGCGGAGCATCTACGTGAGGTCATTGTGCCGAAAACGAGCCACACGGCCGGGTGGCGTGCGATCGCTAACAGCCGGTGGCCGTAACTACCACCACTTCACGCGACGTGTGCTGCTTTTCGACGGGGAGTTCGACGCTCCAGCGGCGGCGGTCGGCGGCGAGGCGAAGGCCGGTGTGTGGGTGGCGATCGACGGCCAGTTTGTTCCGTTCGGCGACGGGGACGCGCTCGCTCGCGAACCAATGGCGACGGGGCAGGCAGCTAGCGGTGCGGCCGTCGGGGACGATGACGCCTCGGCCTCGGTGACAAGGTCTGCGTTTTTCTTTCTATAATCCTGGCATACGTTGTTGATGGACGGACCCGTCAGCTAATCGAAGAACGACAGAGATCGTGTCCTGTGATTCTGTGAACGTGTGCCACTACCCTTGCCGTGTTGGAAAAAAAAAACACAAATGAGTGGTACGTTTAGTGTACTAGGTACTGTTTGTCTCTGTAGCTGCGCTCAGCAGGGACGTCAGCTCTTCGTCCCTAGTACCTCTGTCTGCCCATGAGCTTAACATAGCAACAGCGATCTCTAGAAAATGAAACCAAGCGAGCGGATAGATCAGCGGAGGATCGGATGGATCGAGTCGATGAAGATAACTACATGCGTATTCGTTACTGAAAAAAAAAATGTTTGATCTGCCATGCGATGTGTCATGACTCACGACACCTGAGCAGATAACGGCTGTCATGCAGGAGGTACACGTCTCTGTTTTCTTATGCTCGTATATTCCTTCCACCAGTGTGGCCTGAACTGCTGAACATATATATGGCCACAGTCATTTGCGTGTGGAGCTTCAGACTGCGATGAATTCTGAAGTCTGTTTATTGTTTACGCTTCTAACTTTTTTGGTAAAATAATAGTTTAATATTCGGGTCTCTTCAAGCATATACCCGGCCATTATTAAAAAAGAACCACACATAGCCAACTTAGTAAGATAAAAAGCAATTTATAAGCAAATTCTATTACTAAAACGTCACCGTTCTTCGCAAAGACATCCATTGACATCGTCTCCAAAGCCTGACAAGCTTCTGAAATAGTTTCTCGGTCCTCCTCCTTCTATAGTAAGGCCTAGGTCTGATCCAGTGAGTAGTCCTGAAAAGTATGTGCAAATAAGATTGATGGTTTGCTTTATAAAAAACAATATCATTTCTACTTAACCACATGGCACAACAAATTGCTCTTACTCTTGTAAGTACAAGTTTTCCCCCTCCATTTTATCCCTTGTAGCCATGACCCAAACATGTGAATAACATTATTAGTTTTATGTAGATCAAAGGTAGTATGAAATATTCTCCAAATCAATCTAGCCGGTACTCCATTTTCTCTTCTCTTACCTTTCAAGAGGTAAGATATCAATTAAACCTTAGCCCTTGATTTTTTGGGACAAAAAATAATTAAAGGATTTTTCTGTGTGGTGGTTATCAAAATTAAAAGAAGTAATTGTGCCCCTGTTGCCAGTTATGCGCTTGAATCCACAGATCCTGTATCACGTCTGTCACACCCCGAAATTTAGAATTTCGAGATGTAAATTAGAAAGGAAATTAAATAAACAATTTTCATTAATTATTAAATTTTTTTTCAACATTTGTCTTATTTACAGGGTATTTAGTATAGGAAAACAATCATTTTCCTAAATCAAATGAATGCTTTGTGTTGCCTTTATTGAAGCGTTGCATTCATGTCATTGAATCTCATCTTTCTTGAATGTGAAGTTTTCAAAATGGGTTTAGACCTCGATCAAATCCTTCTTGAGAATTTCCTAGATTTTCTGGGAATTAATTCTTGCAAGTTAAATATTTAATTGGTATAATCATTATATAAATATTTGCAAATAAAATTGATTAGGCTTTAACCCATCTTTTCATATCAAAGTATAATTTGATTAATTTAAATAATGAATATTTCTCTAAATATTCATTACATGTGTTTTTTTTCTTAATTAAAATAAATAAAGCACAAAGTCTTTACTTTCTTTTGCAATATAAATTATCCGATAGCTATACCTTTCCAACCGTTGTTCCGTTTTCAACGTTTATTTCGCCCTTGTGATCGTAGTAGCGAGCCCTATCGTTTAGTGCGTTCTTTTAAAGCTTTTCTTTTGATTGGTGTATTGTTCTTAGTTGTATCTATTTCTTTGCTTGCATGTTTGTGCTTGTTCTCGATGTTTGCTACGATTAGAGGAGCATCGTTCCGAACCTGTCAAGAACAAGAGTTGAAGACTGAGCAGTGGTATTCTTTTACGGAAAGGCAAGTGTCCCTAACCATCTTTCTACCTATGCTTTATGAGATCATATGTGTTAATTGGAAACCATGGAGAACCACTCAGGATTATCCGTACAACCATAATACTATATGGCTCTGGTCTTGGCTAATTAATTAGAAACCTTGGTTAGGAATGATCTTACCGAAAGGGCATGGGGGGTGGCGGTTGACGGTGTATAGCCCGGTCCTCTTGGGAAGTGGGCTTAGCTAAGACTCTATGCCCGTTAGGGAGGGTTATGCCTGCTTCCGATCCGGAAACCTTAGCGGATTGTTTTTAACTAGGCAATCTTTGTAAAGGCCTCGTAGCGTCCCTATGCAATCACACCTCGGAAGTGTGGTATGCGCCTTTGTGGTGCAGCATGGTTGGGTCTAAAGTTCCTCGGGACTTTTACGCGAATTATGGTGAAAGTGTACAACCTCTGCAGAGTGTAAAACTGTTATAACAGCCGTGTTCACGGTCATGAATGGCCTGGACCCTCACATGATTAATATACTTGAAGTTGATAATTAAATTGTTCTGGTCATTTCGGTGGCCTTGCTGAGTACCAACTATAAGTGTACTCATCCTTGCTCATTGCTGCTCAGTATTCAGAAGGTGTGTGAAGTTGTTGAAGATGATACCAGGCGTACGCAACCCCCAGTCAACTGCTGCCTGTGGTGAAGAGTTCAAGATTCCGCTGCTAGAATACGTTTGTATTATCTTTATTTTATTATTTCCGCTGTAACTTTGAGTTCTGTTTATTCATGGAGTCTATCATATGTGTGAAACTTGATCCTGGCACACATATGAGATGCATCTGGTTTCCTTTATAAAACCAGGTGTGACAATGTGGTATCAGAGCACGAGGTTGACTGTAGGACGTAAGCCTAGATAGCAATGGTCGTTTTCTAAGGTTTTCTCTCATCTAATAGTCATCCTTATCTTACCCTTGACCTCTGTGATGGTTATTCTTACCCATGGTCTATTGATCTCCTCCTTGATAACTCATTGGCCACTCTGATGGTTATTCTCACTCATCGTCTATTTATCTCCTCCTTGATAACTCTTTTATGATATTTGACTGTGTTCATTTGAGCAACCTTGATTGCTAGTACTCAAATATCAATCCTTGGCTATTTGTTTAACACCTCCTTGGTAATTACTTATCCTTGTTCATTGATCTTCTCCTGGATGAACGGGTTTACCAATTTTATCTCATCCCCTTGGTTCATTAATGATGTTGCTAATTCATCATTCCTTGATTAAACTATCTCCTTGATATTTCTATTGACTATCTATTTCTTCTTGCAAATTAGCACTACCTTGATATTGTCCTGTCCCCTCCTTGATTCAGCTGATTGAGCTCATCACCCCCTTGCTATTTCTTGACATATTCACTTTGGATTCTTACCATTGATTTATAGTCTCCAAAGTACCTTTTTCCCACTCTCTGTATTCAAACCATTGATTAGTCTGTAGTCGTATCCCCACTCTTCTCAAGTAATGAAGGTACTTTGAAGAGATAGCCCTACTAGTTAGGATCACCCTTTGTACAATGAAATCGTTTAGCATCGATTCCTGATTGTGTGATGATCTTGTTTGAGTGTGTCCGTAATGCTTGTCCTTATGACCATGATTGATTTGGTTCTTTGTACTGATTGTTTTTGTGTTGGGGTTCATCTTTCTATTTAACCCATATCCTTGTTCTTATGTCCTCTCTCTCTATCATGTCAACATCCACATGAAGATGATGTCGTCATCACCATTGTGTATTACAAAGCTGATAGAAGAATTGAAGCCTTTTTCTTTCTTTCTCTTGCTATATGTATTGCTTCTTTCTATCCCCAATTCTGAACACTGAAGAAAAGGAGCAACAGCAACAACAAAAAGAGATTATAGAGATTGAAGAATGAAGAATTCTACACTACAAGGCAATGAAGAAATTTTGTCTGTATGATCTCGTTCATCTTTTTCCTCCTCCTTGTTTCTTTTCTCTGCGAATCTCGGGACGAGATTCATTTTAAGGGGGGTAGTTCTGTCACACCCCGAAATTTAGAATTTCAAGATGTGAATTAGAAAGGAAATTAAATAAACAATTTTGATTAATTATTAAAAAAAAATTCAACATTTGTCTTATTTACAGGGTATTTAGTATAGGAAAACAATCATTTTCCTAAATCAAATAAAAATGCTTTGTGTTGCCTTTATTGAAGCGTTGCATTCATGTCATTGAATCTCATCTTTCTTGAATGTGAAGTTTTCAAAATGCGTTTAGACGTCGATCAAATCCTTCTTGAGAATTTCCTAGATTTTCTGGGAATGAATTCTGTTTTTCTTAAGTCAAATCCATTTACTGGAAGGCTTTAAATTCTCTTGTCATGAGCTCCAAATATTTTATTTCGGTTCAAAGTCTCCAACTCTATCTCTGGAATTTTTCCTAGGATTTTTGGAGATTTTGGAATATTTTCTATGGTTTAAATACATTATCTGGGATTTCCTAGAATTGTTTTTGAACTAGAATCTATTTCTCGAAAATATAAAACTTAATCTTTTTCCTTCTTGGGTCGAATCCATTTCTGCGGCCCAGCTTCCCAACCAGTCCAGCCCATCTTCCTTTCCCGGCCCAATCCGCCAAGCACAGCAGCCGGCCCAGCTGCTCTCCCCTCTCTCTTTCTCCCGCTGACGTGTGGGCCCCGCCTGTCGGTCTTCTTCTTCCTCGCGCCGTAGGCGAGTGGGACTCGACGGCGAGTCCGAGCCCGGCCGCGCGTCGTCTCCGCGCCGCCTTCCCCTTGCGCAAGCCTTGTTCTCGGCCTTTATAAGCGCGCCGCCCGAGCTCCCTTGGCCCTCAACCCAAGCCATAGCTTCCACGCCGCCATAGCCGCCCAAACCCTAACCTAGATCCGCCGCCGCGATTCGAGCTTCCAAGCGCCTTCTAGCCGCTTCGAGTTCGCCGCCAAGGTTTGTGGGAAGGTGAGGAACCCACCAAGCCTCTAATCTCTCTCTCTCGCTGTCGGGTACCTACGAAAGGGGTACCCCAATCTAGGCCCAAAACTACTTGGCATCAAGGCCCGCAACGACATTGACCTGGCTCAACAGCCCAGCAAAGGCCCGCCATCGCTACAAGTCCTCGGCCCCATCCAGCTCGAGGTAAACGATTACCCTCGAGCGGGAGTTTCCGTCTCGTTCGAGGCTCAGCGGCCTCGAGGGTGACCCCTACCCTCGAGCGGGGTTTCCGTCTCGTTCGAGGCTCAGCGGCCTCGAGGGCGACCCCTACCCTCGAGCGGGTGGTTTCCGTCCCGATCGAGGCTCAGTGGCCTCGAGGGCGACCCCTACCCTCGAGCGGGTGGTTTCCGTCTCGATCGAAGGACGGCGAGCTCGAGCTTGCCATCCAAGCTCGAGCCCGCCTCGACGGGAACAGCGCCCGGGACTCTGCAACCCATCAGAGTCGTCACGACGCGGTCAAAAAGCAGGGATCACTGCTCCACGCCATCACCTACTCCCGGAGAGGACATCGGTCAAATCCACTCGCAACAGTGGACTCTGAGCGCCATGCTGCGCGCCAGACCTGACCCTGCCAGCAGCACTGTGCCAACCACTCCTTTGACTTTACCCCCGCCGGACACGCTGCCACCCTCGAAGGCAACCTCGAAGGAGGCCACGGAGGCTCGAATTGGACCCCGTACGCAAGTTACCTACCCTCGACGCCGTGAACTGTCACGAGAAGGAAGGACGATACGTCAGCCCCTGCCATGTCGTCAGCGGAGTTGGAAGGCGCGATTCCCGCTCGCGCACAGTACGCGGCATGGACGAACAGTGCACTTACCGACAAACACATGTACTCGCACCCTGCTCCCCTTGGTCTATAAAAGGGGAAGGGAAGCCCACGAGAAGAGGAGGGAACGAGATCACAAGTCTCAAGCGACACAAACACACGAGTTCATACACACTCTAGAACACACACACCACACCACACGGGACATGGGAGCTCATCTCCTTCTCCCACCTTGCTTGTAAACCCCTACTACGAGCAACACGTAACCAGGTGCATCGCACCACTGCTGGACGTACGGCCCCGTGGCCGGAACCAGGATAAAACTCCGTCTCTCACTCTCGCCATCGGGAAAACGAGTGGTTAGCACCGCAATCACTCGTCGGTGCCGGTGCGACCAAAACAGGCACCGACAGTTGGCGCGCCAGGTAGGGGACCAGCTGTAGCGATCTCACCCGAGAAATGGGCCCACTTAAGTATATTCCACCTTCCATTGGTGCTAATATACAAAAATGTTCCCAAGTGCGGATTCGACCGTCGAGTCAAGCTCGACCAACGGCTACTGAAGATCGTCCGTCCATACGCTCACTCGAAGGTGAGTTCCAAAGATCACATCATTCCACAATTCAAATTACAACAAGTCTTAGAGTTATTACAACCAAATTGAAATGATAAATAAAATAGTTTGAGTTCATGCAGCGGAAATGTAAACGAGATACTAGCGACGATCCATAGTATCGTCACGATGAAGTCAGCCGTGACGCTACTCCTCACGATCCTCGGAAGAGGTCGGCTCCCACTCGATGCTGTAACCAGGAGGAAGCTGGGAGGCCCAAGCCATAGAGGCAGCTACCTCCTGAGGGGACGGTCCTGAAAATTTAGCCACAAGCAAGGCTGAGTATACTAGTTATACTCAACAAGACTTAACCGACTGGTGATCACTACGTCACCGACTCCTAAGATGAGAGGCTGTTTGGCTAGTGGGGTTCTTTTGCCAAAAGCGACTAAGCTGTTTTCTACTTTCTTTATCTTGATTTTAACTTCTTTAGTCTATCCATTCTAGGTGAGCCTAGCTAAACAATCAAGTTTTGCAATACAATTATTTCATACAAAGATTTCATCCTTCCAAGTTTCACTTCATAATATGTCATACATCGGTCAAGCAGTCTCATTAACCGCGAGAAGCGGACAGTTCGAACCGAATTTACTACCTGGCCAGGGAAAACCCAAACATACGGAATGGTTGGAAATGCCAACACACCCCAATCCTTTCTCCTCTGTCTGCGAGTGGCTCCCGAGTCCCACTGCCTCAGGGTAAAGGTTCACCACTACTGGGACTCACGCAACTACCCTCATGTGCCCATGGGATAACGTTTCCAAGACAGAGAGCTGTCGGACCTGCTCGCATCAATCGGATACCGGGACTTACCGGTCCCATAAACCGTGCATATGTGTGGTACGTTCAAACGCTTGACACAAAAGTACCACATGTTTCCACTTAAAACATCGATAGACGGGTATCTACAATCATCCGTCCATCATCTCTAGTGTTTCTGATATGAGTAGTCATACAACTCCTATATCTCGCGAGTGTCGGAAAACACTCGACTTCTATCGTTCTTAAGCATAGCGACTATCGAACCTAACATACTAGTGTTCAATCAAAGGAACCTATGATCATGCAATCTAGGGTTTCATTCAACTCCTTGAAACTTAAATGCACAAACATATAATCAAGTAAATTGCGTAAGTAAAGTTAGGTTATGCTCCGGGGCTTGCCTTCCGGCTCGAAGCGGTACTCCTGCTCGGGGCTCGGATCCACGTGCACCACGTTCACCTCGGACTCCTGGGCGATCTCCTCGGCAGCGGGAACTAGGTCGTAGACTCCGTCGGCGAGACCCGAATCTACACGAATGCATGAATGCTTAAGTATTGAGATTTAAATAGTTAGGGTCTATTTAAATCTTGGTTAATGAATTGGAAAGGATAAACATTAATTATAAGTGAATATACCCTTTTCATTTTGAACCTTTCTTTGATTTTAGAGTTTTAGGTTTTTCCCTTTTCTTTTCTTTTTCTTTTCTTTTCTTTTCTTTTTCTTCTCTTTTCTTTTCTTTTTCTTCTCTTTTCCACTATTTAAATCCTTTTTCCATTATTCAAAAGGTGAACTTAGGAAGATTATTTTTGGGTGCCATTTGGACCAGAGGCTTGCTCATGCCAAGGCAGGAGCTTAGCCCAAAATTTGGCTCAAGATAATTTTTCTATAATTTATTAAAATTATTCTTATCTTTTTACCTAAATCAAACTAAAATCCTACAAAAATAATTACAAGGTTTTTGTTCACACCACTTGGCACAGTGACTTGGGGTACCAAGGGTGACCTCTCTGCAAGTTTGCATGTGATTTTGATTTATGGTTATTTTTGTGGAATTTCACCATGTTTAAACTACCAAAAATTATTTAGCCATTTTCCAGTGTCCAAAAATTACCATTTTTATTTTTTCTAAGGCTTCTAATGTCCTCATTTAGTTTCTGTGTGAAGGAGGTGATTTTTCACTGAGTAATTTATTTTCTGTGATTTATTTGCCAAAACAGCAGGGTATATGTTTGGAAAATCATAACCCTAAATCCACTGGGAATTTTTGTGCACCCTTTGCGCATTAGGCTAATGATAACCATCCTAATAACATATCCAAAGCTCAGCTCCAGTGCATGTGTAGATTTTGAACTATGATGAAATGTGCTCAAACTGATTTGAATTTATAATTCAAAATCTACAGCTCAACTGATGAGGTGCAAAGGAAGAAGTTGGCCTTCTAGATTCACTGGTCACTACAAAATTGGTTTGGCATTTTTCTGATTTTTCTACGATTTTCTACGAATTTTTGAAGATCTCAGCGAATTAAACCTAAAACATAGAATCTATTTTACGCGAGGAACCCTGGAAGTTCTGAATCTATTACAAACAAGTCCCTGCATTTTGCGCTCGGCCCCCTGGAAAGAGGTTGAAGACACAACGAGGTCCTCGAGTTCGCCGGCGTGGTTACGCCGGCCAAACGGCGGCGAGACCGGGCCGGGGAAGTGGGGGGAAATGGAGAGGGGCTCACCGTGATTCGTTTGAGCTAGGTCTTGAGGTCGGGGATGGCCGGGAACGAGGTCAACGACGGCGGTGGCGGCTCGGCTTGCTCCGGCGAGCGGCGACCGGCGACGTTGGGGTCGGAGAAGCCCGGAGAAGGGGTCGGTGAGCACCAGCACGGCACGAGGAAGCGAATTGTGCCCTCGGTTCGGCTGGAGGAGGAGTAGAGCGGGCTGTGCACGTGCGCGGGCGGCGGCGGAGAGCTCGGTTAACTCCGGCGAGCTACGCCAGCGGCTCTGGTGGGGGAAACGGGTCGGGAATGGCTCGGGGAGTGGCAGTGGAGGATGGGGAAGCTCGTGAGAGCCTTTGTTTGGCCGGGGAAGCAGCGGGGAGGGCTGTGCACGAGAGCGAGCTCGGCGGCGCCTCTGCGAGCTCCGGCGAGTGTTTTTCCGGCGTGGAAGGGAGGGGAACTGTTGAGGGCTTAAGTAGGCGTGAGAGGGGAGTGGAGGGGTGCTCGGGAATCACTAGATGGAGACTGAGACAGCTCGGTGAGCTGCCGCGGCGGCAGGGGTTTGTCGCGGCCGTGTTGGCGCCGTGCGCGGCGTCAACGCGCGCGCGCAGGCGTGCTGCAGGCGGCAGGCGCGCGTGGGCGAGGCGGGAAGAGACAGGGCGAGGAAAAAGGAGCACGCGGGGACGCAAAAGTCGCGCTTTGGACCGGCGGGCAACGGCGGCGACGGCAAAACCCGGCGGTCCGCGGCGGCGACGCGACGGCGAGCGGGGAGTCAGCGCTACAGTGCGTCTCCGACCATGAGACCTTGTCAGAGGCGTGCACCGTGAGCGGGGACACCCGGCCATGTCACTTGTCGGCTCAGGCGAGGCCGGACGGCGGCAGGCGCTTGCCGGCGGCGAGCGCGGCACGCGCGGGCGCGGCGCTGGCAACCCGTGAGCGCGCCGTGAGCGGTGCAAGGGTCAACTGATTGGCATGGCTCAAATTCCAAAAAAATTGAACTGAACTTCGAAACGTGTCAAATTAAAAGTTGGAGTTTGGGATGTGGGACACAACTTTCGAGCTTGGGCCAGGCGCTTCGACCATGCGCTTCGAGCTTGGATCGCAAGCTCGAGCCTTCCGAGCCTCGAGCGTGACGGAAACGCCGCTCGAGGGTGAATGCCCCTCGAGCTTGGCTGCGGAGCCTCGAGCGTGACGGAAATCACCGCTCGAGGGTGAATGCCCCTCGAGCTTGGCTGCGGAGCCTCGAGCGTGACGGAAATCACCGCTCGAGGGTGAATGCCCCTCGAGCTTGGCTGCGGAGCCTCGAGGGTGACGAAAATCACCGCTCGAGGGTGAATGCCCCTCGAGCTTGGCTGCGGAGCCTCGAGCGTGACGGAAATCACCGCTCGAGGGTGAATGCCCCTCGAGCTTGGCTGCGGAGCCTCGAGCGTGACGGAAATCACCGCTCGAGGGTGAATGCCCCTCGAGCTTGGCTGCGGAGCCTCGAGGGTGACGAAAATCACCGCTCGAGGGTGAATGCCCCTCGAGCTTGGCTGAGGTTCCATTTCAGCTTTTGAATTTGAATTGAAAAATTCAAATTCCAAAGTTAGGGTCTGAAATTTGAGATACTTCCAAACATTTTTAGGCTATGGTTTCAAAAGGGAAGATGCTTGGTTTGGTCTCTCCTTCAAATTTTGCATTGGCCAAAATTCAAGTTCTTATATAAAATTTAAAGGTTTTTGTTTTGCCTCTTTTTGGGGTGTTTTTAATTTCTTATCGAATTCCTTTTAGCATTTCTTTTGATTTCTTTCTTTCAATTAACCTTGGTTAGGCTTGATTACTTGTTTAGCTTAGCTTAATCATTGTTTTAGTCTTAATTAACACCAGGGGTGTTACAGCCTACCCCCCTTAAAAAGAATCTCGTCCCGAGATTCGGAAATGCTAGAAAGTGCGGAACATTGGTACCTGGTGGGGTGGTGAGAAATCCAGGATAATGGCAATTAAGATATTCCTCGGTCTCCCATGTTGCCTCTTCTTCAGTGTGATGAACCCACTGAATTTTATACATTTTAACCGAGCTCCTTCTCGTGTGCCTTTCCTTTTGGTCAAGGACTTTGAGAGGTTGAGCAACGTAGGTCAGATCGGGCTCAACTTCCACGTCTTCTTGTTCCACGACCTCAGTCGGAACTCGAATACACTTCTTGAGTTGTGAGATATGAAAGACATTGTGCACGGCTGAAAGTTTGTCGGGAAGTTGTAGACGATAAGCCACGGATCCACATTTCTCAATGATTTCATAAGGTCCGACGTAACGGGGTGCAAGCTTTCCCTTTACTCCGAACCTTTGGACTCCTCGAGTTGGTGAGACCTTAAGATACACATGATCACCGACTGCGAATTTGAGAGGCATTCTTCGGCGATCGGCATAACTCTTCTGACGAGACTGAGCGGCTTTGAGGTTTTCCCGAATAACTCTGACTTGCTCTTCGGCTTCAATCACTAAGTCGGGTCCGTATATTTCTCGCTCTCCAGGCTGAGACCAACATAACGGAGTTCGACACCTTTTCCCATACAAGACTTCGAAAGGGGCCATTTTCAAGCTTGCTTGGTAACTGTTGTTGTATGAGAACTCGGCGATAGCCAGACATTTATCCCAACTTGCTTCATAGTGAATGACGCAAGCTCTAAGCATGTCTTCAAGGATTTGATTCACCCGCTCGGTTTGCCCATCCGTTTGCGGGTGGTAAGCCGAGCTTCGAATAAGCTTGGTGCCGAGAGATGCATGAAGTTGCTCCCAGAACCTTGCCACAAACTGCGGACCTCGGTCCGAAATGATGGTTCTAGGCACTCCGTGCAGACGCACAATTTGGTCGAGATAGATCTCGGCATACTTCCTGACGGCATAGGTGGTGTTGACTGGAATGAAGTGGGCGGTCTTTGTGAGTCTGTCCACAATGACCCATATAGAATCGTGCCCTCGTGCGGTCTTGGGAAGGCCAACAATGAAATCCATACTGATATCCTCCCATTTCCATGATGGTATAGACAAAGGTTGAAGAGTTCCAGCCGCCTTTAGATGGCTAGCCTTTACCCTCCGGCAAGTGTCACACTCGGATACAAACCGAGCGATATCCATTTTCATCTTGGTCCACCAAAAAGTTTTCTTCATATCCTGGTACATCTTGTTGCTGCCAGGGTGAATAGAGAACTTAGAGTGGTGAGCTTCACTCAGAATTTTCTTCCGTAATTCCGGATCTTTAGGCACGACGATACGGTTTCCAAACCATATCATGCCTCGGGCATCCTGACGGAAACAGTTATACCGTTCCTCCGTTCCTTTGGCCAGCTCTTCCCGAATAATTCCGACCTTTTTATCGGTCTGCTGGGCCAGAAAGATCTCATCGTGCAACGTGGACTCGAGAGATATATTGTTTAAATAACCATGCGGAACAATCTCGAGATTGAGTTTCGCCAACTCATGGCATAGAGTGTCGGCATACGATTCGACCGAAAGACAATGGCAATGGGACTTGCGGCTCAAAGCATCCGCAACCACATTCGCCTTTCCGGGATGATAATGCAAACTCATGTCATAATCTTTTGCCAACTCCAGCCATCTTCGCTGCCTCATATTCAAGTTAGTCTGAGTGAAGACGTACTTGAGACTTTTGTGGTCGGTATACACGTTGCAAGGAACTCCTATCAGATAGTGCCTCCATATTTTCAGAGCGTGAATCACGGCCGCCAATTCAAGGTCGTGAGTGGGATAATTCAGCTCATGGGGACGGAGAGCACGTGAAGCATAAGCAATAACTCGATTTTCTTGCATAAGAACACAACCGAGTCCGGTGCCTGAAGCATCGCAATAGACATCGTAGGGTTTGGTGCTATCCGGTTGGGTCAGAACGGGAGCTGAGGTCAACAACTTCCTCAATGTGCGGAATGCCTCTTCACACTTCTCATCCCACACGAATTTCTGCCCCTTCTTCAATAGCTCGGTCATTGGCTTGGCAACTCGCGAGAAATCCGGAATAAAACGACGATAATATCCTGCCAAACCCAGGAAGCTTCGGATTTCGTGGACAGAGGTAGGAGGTTTCCAGTCCATTACTTGCTGCACTTTCGTAGGATCCACCGAGATACCATCTTTAGAAACGGTGTGACCCAAGAACTTCACACTATCCAGCCAAAACTCACACTTGGAGAACTTGGCGTACAATTTGTGATCACGGAGTCGTTGAAGAACAATACGGAGATGCTCGGCATGCTCTTCCTCATTCTTGGAATAGACAAGAATATCATCAATGAAAACCACTACGAACTTATCCAGCTCGGGCATGAACACCGAATTCATGAGATACATGAAATAAGCAGGAGCATTAGTCAGCCCGAACGACATAACCAAGAATTCATAAAGTCCATAGCGGGTCGAGAAAGCCGTCTTGGGAATATCACAAGGACGAATCTTGATTTGATGATATCCAGAACGAAGATCAATTTTCGAGAATATCTTGGCTCCGGCGAGTTGATCGAACAATACATCAATGCGGGGAAGAGGGTACTTGTTTTTTATGGTAACCGCATTGAGAGGCCGGTAGTCAATACACATCCTCAACGTGTGATCCTTCTTTTCGACAAATATGGCAGGACAACCCCAAGGTGATATACTCGGACGAATGAAACCCTTGTCCAGTAAATCTTGGAGTTGAGTTTTCATCTCTGCCAATTCTGCGGGTGGCATTCTGTAGGGTCTTTTAGAAATTGGTGCGGTGCCTGGTTGTAGCTCGATAACGAACTCAATGTCCCGATCCGGTGGCATTCCAGGCAAGTCGTCTGGGAAGACATCGGGGAACTCACAGACAATAGGAATGTCTTCAAGCTTGGGCTCAGTCATGACAAAAACACACGAGCTCAAGGAGTTGGGAGACGGAAGATAGAGTGTGGTAGATCCATGTGTAGGTGAGTTGATATCAACAATTCTCTTAGCAATGTCTAACACAACCTTGTGCTGTGCCATCCAATTAGCTCCCAAGATTATATCTATCCCATCCAGTTCTAAAAGAATCAGGTCGGTCAAGATAACTCTACTACCCAGTTTAATTGGCACCTTTCGCGCCACATGATTTGAATTTAGGTTTCCTCCTGCGGTGATTATTTTGTAGGCCGCATTTGTAGATAAGCAATTTAACCCACATTCCTTAGCACAACTGGGACTTATGAAACTATGAGTGGCACCAGAATCAAAGAGAATGACTGCAGGTTGGTTATGAATCAGAAATTTACCCGTCATCACTGGTGCTCCCTCGGGAAGGTCGGTCAAGGTGGTGAAGTTGACCCTTCCTTGCTTGACGTGAATTTTCTGCAACTTGCCCTTGTTTGACTGGTTGCCATTGTTCTGCTGCTTGCCCTGGGGGCAGTCCCTGATGAAGTGACTGGTGCTGCCGCAACGGTAGCAAGAATACCCAGCTCCAGGCTGAGCTGGCTGCTGCAGGGTCTTCTGCTGCTGCGACTGCTGTGGTGGAAAGCGAGAACCACTCTGCTGAGGAGGGTTAACCACCCAGCGGCCAGACTGCCCTGTACGCTGCTGTCCCTGTGGAGGAACAATACGGAAGCGCTGCGGCTTACCGCCACTGGCAGAGACAACAGGAGCCTTCCTCTTCTTGTCGGCTCTATGGGTCATAATGGCATCCTCCTGAGCGATAGCCACATTGACCAAGTCAGCATAAGTGGCAGGCTTGATGTTTAGCAGCCTCTCCTGCAACTTGGTGCTGAGCCCCATACGGAACCTCTCCTTCTTCTTATCATCACTGTCAGCATGATGACCAGCGTACTGACAAAGGTTGTTGAAAGCCTGGGCGTACTGGTACACCGTGTGAGTGCCCTGAGTCAAGGTCAGGAACTCCCTCAACTTCCTCTCAACAAGGCCCTTAGGAATGTGATGCGCCTTGAACGCATCCTTGAAGTTCTGCCAAGTAATCACAGTTTCGGCGGGGAGCATGCCACGATAAGTCTCCCACCAAACCAAAGCCGGACCGCGAAGCTGCTGTGCGGCGAAAGTGACCTTGCGCTCTTCAGAGCAAGGGGCAGCCAGGATAGCAAACTTCGAATCGATAGCCCGAATCCACGCGTCAGCCTCCATGGGCTCAGTAGCTTTAGAGAACACCGGGGGCTGAGTACCCAGAAAGTCCTCAAATCGTGCAACCTGAGCAGCCGGGGCATTGCGATCATTCTGACGCTGAGCACCGATGTTCATGTTCTGGGCCAACTGCTGCTGCTGCAATTGTATCTACTGCTGCATAGTCCTCATGACCTCGGCGTGCATAGCCATCATCTGCTGCCAATTTGGCAGTGGAGGGGCAGGTGGTGGCTGCTGCTCTGGCGGGGCCTGCTGATTCGGGGCACTAGTTGAGCCTTGATTTGTCCCGAACCCACCCGGAGTCAGTCGGGTCGTAGGTCCTACCATCTGCATGATTGAGTCTCCATTAATCTCATGAATCACAATTGCTCATAAGGGAATGACAGGCATGATTAAGAGACAATCCCAATTCTACAAACGAATGTGGCATAAAAAGCGAAATTTCATAGAATGAGCAACTTCATTAATCCAAGACAAGGTTCGATGAATCCATTACAACCCATGCTGACAACACATTCCCATTAAGATGCTACACCAAATGCGAAGGGAAACAGATACAAGGAGATACAAGAGATTATCCATTCTTCAACTAGCTAAACTCCACGTGACACGAAAAAGCCATGCTGAAGAGTACCTAATCTATAACTCAACGCTCTAGAAGTCATCCACGTCGTTCACCGAAGTACGGCTCATGGTGGGGGAAAGTGGTGGCTGAACTGGGGGTAACTCCTCGTCGTCCAGCTCGGACTTGACGTCATCCTCTGCCTCATCCTCTGCCTCGTCCTCCTCGGGAACCTCCATATGAGCCTCCAACTCGACCATCTCGGCATTAGCCTCGTGCAACTCCGCCTGTGTCTCCTCAAGTGCATCCGTCAACACCTCCACCTGGTGAGCACAGTGCTCCCTCTCCATGGTAAGCTCCGCAATGCGAGCCTGCAAATCCCGGATCTGAGTATCCTTGGCAGCCATGTCCAAAGAAGTGCAGATACCGGCTATGTCCTTATCCGCGGACACTCTCACCATCGCATCGGCAAAGTCGAGCAGAGAATCCTGTGACATCTTGAGTAGCTCTGCCATGCGGATGCTAGCCTTCATCTAGCTAGCAAAGAAAGCTGGTGCGTTCCGGGGAAACTCCAGGAACAACTGCGGAGAAGCCAAGTAGCGTGACAACCACTGAGGGTCATCCCTGCGGGCTGAAGGCAGGAAACCAACCAAAGTGTTATCCACCAAGTCGTGGTGCTGTGAAGTGAACTGGTTAAGCCCTGCGAAAGCGGCCAGCTCCCAAGTGTCCGGAAAGCGGTGGCCATGCACCACAACTCCCAGCCTAGGCCAGTCGGGGTGCTTGGGGTGCACCGGTGCCTCCATGCGGACACTGCACCGAGTCACACCACGCTCCGCATATTCTCTGCCAAAGTAAACCGGCGGAGACGGGTAGCCAACCTCCTTCAGAATCTTCCAAAAGAGGGACGGAAACCCCTCCCAGCTGAGGCAGTCCTGGCACTCCACCTTCTCGTTCGCGCCAGCAAGGTGACTGGGAACGACCATCTGAACAAAAATTCAGAGGTGAGTACCATGCGTCAAAAAGACTAAGGGAAAACTGGGAGAAAACAGAGGGTAAAGAACGTGCTTAAGCTTTTAATTAGGGTTGTTTAAGCATTGATTTGATCGGTTGGATTTTGACTCTCTTAAGTTTATCATTATTCCGATTTTAATTAAGAGATGCATGCAAGACCTAAACGTTCTCACATCTTAAGCCAACTTGACTCTCTCGGAGTTAGTGCCGGTGGCTAGGCATAGACGCGCCTCTCTCTGTAGATCTAGTCGGACTCCTACTCGTAAACCTTTCGTAGCAGTCAGAGGAATTTCGACGAAAGTCTTTTAAGATTGGGTTTCATGGAAGAACAAACATCACTCCTAAGTTAGACTATGCCACCTAACAAAACGCAACCCTTAACCCTTAAGGACTTCACGTTCTAGTTTTATCCTTAACGATCCTATACGTTTCATTCCTTTTGCTTAGGCGCAATGGAATCGGGGTTTGGCAGATTTTATTTTAGAAACCATTGGTTAGGGTCTGATGTTTTCTTTGGAGTGTATGAACGTCGGCTCTGATACCAGCTGTAGCGATCTCACCCGAGAAATGGGCCCACTTAAGTATATTCCACCTTCCATTGGTGCTAATATACAAAAATGTTCCCAAGTGCGGATTCGACCGTCGAGTCAAGCTCGACCAACGGCTACTGAAGATCGTCCGTCCATACGCTCACTCGAAGGTGAGTTCCAAAGATCACATCATTCCACAATTCAAATTACAACAAGTCTTAGAGTTATTACAACCAAATTGAAATGATAAATAAAATAGTTTGAGTTCATGCAGCGGAAATGTAAACGAGATACTAGCGACGATCCATAGTATCGTCACGATGAAGTCAGCCGTGACGCTACTCCTCACGATCCTCGGACTCGGCTCCCACTCGATGCTGTAACCAGGAGGAAGCTGGGAGGCCCAAGCCATAGAGGCAGCTACCTCCTGAGGGGACGGTCCTGAAAATTTAGCCACAAGCAAGGCTGAGTATACTAGTTATACTCAACAAGACTTAACCGACTGGTGATCACTACGTCACCGACTCCTAAGATGAGAGGCTGTTTGGCTAGTGGGGTTCTTTTGCCAAAAGCGACTAAGCTGTTTTCTACTTTCTTTATCTTGATTTTAACTTCTTTAGTCTATCCATTCTAGGTGAGCCTAGCTAAACAATCAAGTTTTGCAATACAATTATTTCATACAAAGATTTCATCCTTCCAAGTTTCACTTCATAATATGTCATACATCGGTCAAGCAGTCTCATTAACCGCGAGAAGCGGACAGTTCGAACCGAATTTACTACCTGGCCAGGGAAAACCCAAACATACGGAATGGTTGGAAATGCCAACACACCCCAATCCTTTCTCCTCTGTCTGCGAGTGGCTCCCGAGTCCCACTGCCTCAGGGTAAAGGTTCACCACTACTGGGACTCACGCAACTACCCTCATGTGCCCATGGGATAACGTTTCCAAGACAGAGAGCTGTCGGACCTGCTCGCATCAATCGGATACCGGGACTTACCGGTCCCATAAACCGTGCATATGTGTGGTACGTTCAAACGCTTGACACAAAAGTACCACATGTTTCCACTTAAAACATCGATAGACGGGTATCTACAATCATCCGTCCATCATCTCTAGTGTTTCTGATATGAGTAGTCATACAACTCCTATATCTCGCGAGTGTCGGAAAACACTCGACTTCTATCGTTCTTAAGCATAGCGACTATCGAACCTAACATACTAGTGTTCAATCAAAGGAACCTATGATCATGCAATCTAGGGTTTCATTCAACTCCTTGAAACTTAAATGCACAAACATATAATCAAGTAAATTGCGTAAGTAAAGTTAGGTTATGCTCCGGGGCTTGCCTTCCGGCTCGAAGCGGTACTCCTGCTCGGGGCTCGGATCCACGTGCACCACGTTCACCTCGGACTCCTGGGCGATCTCCTCGGCAGCGGGAACTAGGTCGTAGACTCCGTCGGCGAGACCCGAATCTACACGAATGCATGAATGCTTAAGTATTGAGATTTAAATAGTTAGGGTCTATTTAAATCTTGGTTAATGAATTGGAAAGGATAAACATTAATTATAAGTGAATATACCCTTTTCATTTTGAACCTTTCTTTGATTTTAGAGTTTTAGGTTTTTCCCTTTTCTTTTCTTTTCTTTTCTTTTTCTTCTCTTTTCTTTTCTTTTCTTCTCTTTTCCACTATTTAAATCCTTTTTCCATTATTCAAAAGGTGAACTTAGGAAGATTATTTTTGGGTGCCATTTGGACCAGAGGCTTGCTCATGCCAAGGCAGGAGCTTAGCCCAAAATTTGGCTCAAGATAATTTTTCTATAATTTATTAAAATTATTCTTATCTTTTTACCTAAATCAAACTAAAATCCTACAAAAATAATTACAAGGTTTTTGTTCACACCACTTGGCACAGTGACTTGGGGTACCAAGGGTGACCTCTCTGCAAGTTTGCATGTGATTTTGATTTATGGTTATTTTTGTGGAATTTCACCATGTTTAAACTACCAAAAATTATTTAGCCATTTTCCAGTGTCCAAAAATTACCATTTTTATTTTTTCTAAGGCTTCTAATGTCCTCATTTAGTTTCTGTGTGAAGGAGGTGATTTTTCACTGAGTAATTTATTTTCTGTGATTTATTTGCCAAAACAGCAGGGTATATGTTTGGAAAATCATAACCCTAAATCCACTGGGAATTTTTGTGCACCCTTTGCGCATTAGGCTAATGATAACCATCCTAATAACATATCCAAAGCTCAGCTCCAGTGCATGTGTAGATTTTGAACTATGATGAAATGTGCTCAAACTGATTTGAATTTATAATTCAAAATCTACAGCTCAACTGATGAGGTGCAAAGGAAGAAGTTGGCCTTCTAGATTCACTGGTCACTACAAAATTGGTTTGGCATTTTTCTGATTTTTCTACGATTTTCTACGAATTTTTGAAGATCTCAGCGAATTAAACCTAAAACATAGAATCTATTTTACGCGAGGAACCCTGGAAGTTCTGAATCTATTACAAACAAGTCTCTGCATTTTGCGCTCGGCCCCCTGGAAAGAGGTTGAAGACACAACGAGGTCCTCGAGTTCGCCGGCGTGGTTACGCCGGCCAAACGGCGGCGAGACCGGGCCGGGGAAGTGGGGGGAAATGGAGAGGGGCTCACCGTGATTCGTTTGAGCTAGGTCTTGAGGTCGGGGATAGCCGGGAACGAGGTCAACGACGGCGGTGGCGGCTCGGCTTGCTCCGGCGAGCGGCGACCGGCGACGTTGGGGTCGGAGAAGCCCGGAGAAGGGGTCGGTGAGCACCAGCACGGCACGAGGAAGCGAATTGTGCCCTCGGTTCGGCTGGAGGAGGAGTAGAGCGGGCTGTGCACGTGCGCGGGCGGCGGCGGAGAGCTCGGTTAACTCCGGCGAGCTACGCCAGCGGCTCTGGTGGGGGAAACGGGTCGGGAATGGCTCGGGGAGTGGCAGTGGAGGATGGGGAAGCTCGTGAGAGCCTTTGTTTGGCCGGGGAAGCAGCGGGGAGGGCTGTGCACGAGAGCGAGCTCGGCGGCGCCTCTGCGAGCTCCGGCGAGTGTTTTTCCGGCGTGGAAGGGAGGGGAACTGTTGAGGGCTTAAGTAGGCGTGAGAGGGGAGTGGAGGGGTGCTCGGGAATCACTAGATGGAGACTGAGACAGCTCGGTGAGCTGCCGCGGCGGCAGGGGTTTGTCGCGGCCGTGTTGGCGCCGTGCGCGGCGTCAACGCGCGCGCGCAGGCGTGCTGCAGGCGGCAGGCGCGCGTGGGCGAGGCGGGAAGAGACAGGGCGAGGAAAAAGGAGCACGCGGGGACGCAAAAGTCGCGCTTTGGACCGGCGGGCAACGGCGGCGACGGCAAAACCCGGCGGTCCGCGGCGGCGACGCGACGGCGAGCGGGGAGTCAGCGCTACAGTGCGTCTCCGACCATGAGACCTTGTCAGAGGCGTGCACCGTGAGCGGGGACACCCGGCCATGTCACTTGTCGGCTCAGGCGAGGCCGGACGGCGGCAGGCGCTTGCCGGCGGCGAGCGCGGCACGCGCGGGCGCGGCGCTGGCAACCCGTGAGCGCGCCGTGAGCGGTGCAAGGGTCAACTGATTGGCATGGCTCAAATTCCAAAAAAATTGAACTGAACTTCGAAACGTGTCAAATTAAAAGTTGGAGTTTGGGATGTGGGACACAACTTTCGAGCTTGGGCCAGGCGCTTCGACCATGCGCTTCGAGCTTGGATCGCAAGCTCGAGCCTTCCGAGCCTCGAGCGTGACGGAAACGCCGCTCGAGGGTGAATGCCCCTCGAGCTTGGCTGCGGAGCCTCGAGCGTGACGGAAATCACCGCTCGAGGGTGAATGCCCCTCGAGCTTGGCTGCGGAGCCTCGAGCGTGACGGAAATCACCGCTCGAGGGTGAATGCCCCTCGAGCTTGGCTGAGGTTCCATTTCAGCTTTTGAATTTGAATTGAAAAATTCAAATTCCAAAGTTAGGGTCTGAAATTTGAGATACTTCCAAACATTTTTAGGCTATGGTTTCAAAAGGGAAGATGCTTGGTTTGGTCTCTCCTTCAAATTTTGCATTGGCCAAAATTCAAGTTCTTATATAAAATTTAAAGGTTTTTGTTTTGCCTCTTTTTGGGGTGTTTTTAATTTCTTATCGAATTCCTTTTAGCATTTCTTTTGATTTCTTTCTTTCAATTAACCTTGGTTAGGCTTGATTACTTGTTTAGCTTAGCTTAATCATTGTTTTAGTGTTAATTAACACCAGGGGTGTTACACCAGCGCTGCGCTACTCTCATTCCCGATGACGAACTTCGGCGAAGGACGGCCTCCGCTGGGCGAGAGCAGTCTGCTCCCAGCGGGGCAGGAGATCCGGTTCGGGAGCTTGCGGTTCCAAACATGTGGCGACGATTACCATATGCGCATCCTCCAGAAGGATCCCAGCAACCAACCGGAGCCTCACCATCAGCCTCCGGCGACACCGCGACGGCGGAGTCGTCCCGGACCACGCGCACGACGAACGCGCGCTGCGAGGCGCGCCGCCGACATCGGCGACCCCCATCCCACAAGGGAAGGAGGCATCCTGTGGTCAGGGTCACAGGAGAGGGCTGCTCCCTTCCTCCCGGGGCCCATGGCTGCGCCACGCGCTACGACGGCGCACTCCTATCTCTACGGGCTACGCAACTCCGCGGATGCGTACGCCTCCTTCATCCGCACTACCATGAGTGCGAACGGCAACCAACCTGGTTGTCACCCAGTCTCCAAGCAATACTTCACCGATCCATTGCCCGGCGATTCTCGCACGGAGTCCGATGATGGACACGCGTTTATGCGTAGACACCCCGGTTGGGACTACTCGGGTCTCCGCGACCCAGAGGCCTTTATTGCCTTTCAAACAGCGGCGGATTACTGCTTCGAGTATTCCGATGATGAGTATGACCCAACCAGGGAGTGTTTCGTCATCAACGACGGACAAGCCAGCGAGGGGTCGACGTCGGACGACGACGGCGGGGGTGACGACCAGGGGAACGACGATGGCATGGATCCGATAGGCGCGCAGCCATCGGATCCATCGGATCACTCTCCTTCCGAGGACGAGCGAGATCCGCGCCACCGGCCACGAGTTAGCGGTGACGTCTCGCCACCGGCGCGCTCCGACCGCGAGCCGGGCAAGCGAGGCGACGAGCACGCCACGAACCCACGACACGCGGGGCGAGTGGCTCAGGCCCGCATCCTCGCTGAGGGCAAAGACGACGATCTCGCCCCCAGAACGAGCCAGAAGCTCATCGCGGCGGCCGCGCTGCTCCGAGCCATGCCGGAGGCAGCCACCCCCGAAGGGCGAAAACTGCACCTCGAGGCTCAAAAGCTGGTCGAGCATGCTGCCCGACAGCATGCCGAGAGCTCAGCCTCCCGCCTTCGACGCTCCGCAGCCTCGAAGGGCGAACGAGGAGGGGAGTCATCGGTACGCTCACCCCGGCCTAACGGCAGGGCGCGAGCCCAGTCCCGCGGCGACTCATGCGGTGACTCGGCGCAGCGCCACGCCAACGAGCCACGCACGCCCGAAGCACGAACGCTTCCAGCGAGGGTGCCCGCGAGGTCACGCCTCCGGGACACCCGAGGCGCGGTCGGCGATGGCGATGCTCGCAACACCCTGAATCATATAAGGCAGCGAGAGGGAGCCCGGGCCCACCAACGTGGGCGGACCGACGTTCGGTGGAACCGGGATGCGGTCTCGGAACCGGCGGGAACGCGCGTGTTCAGTCGTAACATCCGCACCGCTCCTATTCCCCCTCGTTTCCGACAGCCTACTACCATCACCAAGTACTCTGGGGAAACTGACCCCAGGGTATGGCTCAACGACTACCGCCTAGCGTGCCAGCTCGGCGGCGCCACAGACGACGCCATGATCATCCGCAATCTGCCACTCCACCTGGCGGATTCCGCGCGGACATGGCTCGAGCACCTGCCCCCGAACCGGATCCGCGACTGGGACGACCTGGTCGAGACCTTCGTGGGAAATTTCCAGGGCACCTACGTGCGCCCTGGGAACACGTGGGACCTTCGAGGGTGCAGGCAAAAACCCGGTGAATCTCTGAGGGACTTCATCCGGCGCTTCTCCAAGCGTTGCACTGAGCTGCCCGACATCACCGACCATCAGATCATCCACTTCTTCCTCGAGAGCACCACATGCTATAGCTTGGTGTCCAAGTTGGGGAGGGACCCTCCCCCCGACGCGAACCGGCTATTCGAGGTAGCCTCCAAGTACGCTTCGGGGGAGGAGGCGGCGAACGCCATCTTCAACGGCAAGAAGGGAAAGCGCCCCGAAGAGACGCCCGCGGAGGGCAGCAAGCCAAGGAAGCCCTCGAGGAAGTAAAATCAAGACAATAAGGGGAAGAAGTATCGAACCCCTCGCGAGAAAGGCAACAGCGGCGAACGAAGTCCCCGTAGTGGACCCCCGCCACAAGGGGCCTCGAGGCCTTCCGTGTGGAGGAGAGTCTTTGATGCCGATGGCGTGTTCTTCAACGTAGGACGACCCACCGCCGACGGAAATCCTCGTGAACGCCTGCGACATCCAACAGCTAAGTTGCTTATATCCCTAGAGCGGCTTCAGCCCCTCGAACCCTTTTTGTACATACTTTCGATTGTACAAACTCTTGTTTAAGTATTTGGCTTAGCTCTCGCAAGTTGTGAACGAATCAAGTGGACTCGAGTCCACTCATACTTGAGTGAGGTTTGGTCCTACCCTCGCTAGGACCATCCCTCCCTCGGGGGCCGCAATGGGGACGAACCCCCGAAAAAGTCAATACTTTTATGAAATTCTTGTGATATCTCGAGCGTATCGCCAAGTGCTCCTTTGCAACCCTCGAAGGGAAGACACTAGGCGTGAAACGGACAAGGGCAGGGTCGCCTGAGCCGAATGCTCGCCTACGCCTCGAGGCTATGGCAGCACCTCACTTCCCTCCGCCTAAGTCATTCACGTACGATCCATCCTAGTGGCGACTTCCTTTCGAGGCACATGCATTCGACACGACGTGCATCGCAGAGATGTCGCATGCAAATAAAACTCGTTTAACGATACAAACGATGTTTAACGAAAATAAGTAGGATGTATGAAAACAAACGAATTGTTCTTACATCAGGAAACGCAAGTCTCTAATCGACTATTTATACTCGGGCTCGATGTCCCGAGGCTTTCAGGGTCCGCTTCAACCATCAAGGTCATCCCAGCCGCCGCCATCTTCGCCCGGGAAAGGACGCTCTTCCACCGTCAGGGCAGTCGTGCGGTCACTTCGCCCACGCCACGCCTGAAAAGGCGCGCGCACTCCCCCACGAAGTCGCAGTAACTGCCCTAACGGTCATCATGACCCCGCACGAAGAGGTGGAAGGTACATTCAACACACCAACCCTTGAAAGGGCGGCCTTCATTCTACTGATCAGGGGTTCGAACCTTGGGCCTTCGAAGGGTTTCGACAAGGGCCCCAGATCAACCGAGTCAGGGATAATCGACGGTACCCTCGAAGCTCGAGCGCTCGAGGAAGCCAATCGATTATGTTCGAGGCCAGGCAAAGTGCCTAGATCGAGGGACCCCTCGAGGGGGAGCATCGAGCCCTCGACCTCTATCGAATGAGGTCGAGTCCCATCTAGCATACCTTTGCGAAAAGCTTTTACGGGCGTATCCTATGACCACGAGCCTACCCCTATCGAATGGGGCATGGACGTCCGCTCAAACTACCCGCTATCAGCTCACCCAGGCATCCATGGCTCGATCCCAATCGTGGGAAGCATGGATCGCCTCCTCCTCAGTCCCTCGAAAGGGATCCCGAGGAACGAAGAAAAATTTGGGACATCTCGAGCCAAACAAGGCTCGGGGGCTCCTAGTGCTGTGGACAAACCCACACGACCGTGTTCCTCCCCACATCGGCCACACCGCGCGGAGCGGAACATGCGGAGAGAACGCTCAAGGCTTCCCCCTCGAAGGGAGGAAGTCATTGTTCTACTGATCAGGGGTTCGAACCTTGGGCCTTCGAAGGGTTTCGACAAGGGCCCCCAGATCAACCGAGTCAGGGATAATCGACGGTACCCTCGAAGCTCGAGCGCTCGAGGGAGCCAGCCGATTATGTTCGAGGCCGGGCAAAGTGCCTAGATCGAGGGACCCCTCGAGGGGGAGCATCGAGCCCTCGACCTCTATCGAATGAGGTCGAGTCCCATCTAGCATACTTTGCGAAAGGCTTCTACGGGCGTGTCCTGTGACCACGAGCCTACCCCTATCGAATGGGGTATGGACGTCCGCTCGAACCACCCGTTATCAGCTCAACCAGGCACCCGTGGCTCGATCCCACCGAGGGAAGCACGGGTCGCCTCCTCCTCAGCACCCTCGAACAGGGGCTCGAGGCACGAAGAAAGCTCGAAATCCCCCCTACCTCAGGCGTAGTGGACGAACCCACACCTGAGAGAGCAGCGAATGCTCTGTGCATCAGGCTGAGACCTTGAGAGAGTGTCAACCACTCTCCCAAGGCCTCGGGGGCTACACCCGCGGGTGCGCTAGCGCGCCCCCACGGATTCTCGGAACCCACGAAGAGATAAAGGCCTCGAAAGCCTCGACAAACTCCAGCCTTCGCGGGATTAAACCTCATCACCGCGAAGGCTCGGGGGCTACTGTCGGGTACCTACGAAAGGGGTACCCCAATCTAGGCCCAAAACTACTTGGCATCAAGGCCCGCAACGACATTGACCTGGCTCAACAGCCCAGCAAAGGCCCGCCATCGCTACAAGTCCTCGGCCCCATCCAGCTCGAGGTAAACGATTACCCTCGAGCGGGAGTTTCCGTCTCGTTCGAGGCTCAGCGGCCTCGAGGGTGACCCCTACCCTCGAGCGGGGTTTCCGTCTCGTTCGAGGCTCAGCGGCCTCGAGGGCGACCCCTACCCTCGAGCGGGTGGTTTCCGTCCCGATCGAGGCTCAGCGGCCTCGAGGGCGACCCCTACCCTCGAGCGGGTGGTTTTCGTCTCGATCGAAGGACGGCGAGCTCGAGCTTGCCATCCAAGCTCGAGCCCGCCTCGACGGGAACAGCGCCCGGGACTCTGCAACCCATCAGAGTCGTCACGACACGGTCAAAAAGCAGGGATCACTGCTCCACGCCATCACCTACTCTCGGAGAGGACATCGGTCAAATCCACTCGCAACAGTGGACTCTGAGCGCCATGCTGCGCGCCAGACCTGACCCTGCCAGCAGCACTGTGCCAACCACTCCTTTGACTTTACCCCCCGCCGGACACGCTGCCACCCTCGAAGGCAACCTCGAAGGAGGCCACGGAGGCTCGAATTGGACCCCGTACGCAAGTTACCTACCCTCGACGCCGTGAACTGTCACGAGAAGGAAGGACGATACGTCAGCCCCTGCCATGTCGTCAGCGGAGTTGGAAGGCGCGATTCCCGCTCGCGCACAGTACGCGGCATGGACGAACAGTGCACTTACCGACAAACACATGTATTCGCACCCTGCTCCCCTTGGTCTATAAAAGGGGAAGGGAAGCCCACGAGAAGAGGAGGGAACAAGATCACAAGTCTCAAGCGACACAAACACACGAGTTCATACACACTCTAGAACACACACACCACACCACACGGGACATGGGAGCTCATCTCCTTCTCCCACCGTGCTTGTAAACCCCTACTACGAGCAACACGTAACCAGGTGCATCGCACCACTGCTGGACGTACGGCCCCGTGGCCGGAACCAGGATAAAATTCCGTCTCTCACTCTCGCCATCGGGAAAACGAGTGGTTAGCACCGCAATCACTCGTCGGTGCCGGTGCGACCAAAACAGGCACCGACACTCGCTTTCTCGAGATCTCGTCGCGTCGCCGTCATAGCCGAGCCGCCGCTCGTCGTCGCGAGCTTCCTCGATTGCGCAATGCTCGTCGAGAACCCCCAAAATCGATTCCCTTTGATCCCAGCTAGCTCCCAAGCCCAGAATCTTTGAAAACCGAGCTTTCTAGCTCGAGTTTGTGTCAACTCCGGCGAAGCGCCGCCGCGGGCAGCGGTCTCCGGTCGCCGGCGCCGCCACAGTTGAACTAGAGCTGTCCAGAGCCGTTAGATCGAGATCCAACGGCTGAGAACCGACCTGACTCAAGTCAAACTGAGTCACACCGGTGAGCCGCGCCACTTTTGCAGAAAAGCCCCTAAGTTTCTTAGAAATCAACCCGCAGTCCAAGCCAGTTCAAAAATAATTAGATCTAGGTCCTTTTCTTTTTGTTTTAGCCCCTGAAATTTCATAGATTCTAACCCGCCGTCCTTGGCTGCCCGTTTTACATGTGAACCCTCGAGTTTTCATATGTAATTACGTTTTAGGTCCCTGGTCTCTTCTTATTAAGCCCCTGGAAGGTTAGATTTAAGTACAAAGAAGTCCTTGAGCCTTGTTTTATCCCTAGATTTCACGTTTAGTCCCCGTTTAACCTCGTTTTTGTTGCTTTAATCTTCTATAAGCGTAGAGTTTAATTCACCACTGCTGTTTACCATGTTTCAGGTTTTGAAATAAATTAATAAATATTAATTTTCCTAATTCTTATTTAACTAGCTTTCTAATTTAAAAGCTAATTAGAGTTACACCTTCATGTTTTATAATGAAAGTTTATTTGGTTAATCATTATTGAACTAGCCTTTTATAATTAAAATATGGTAAGATTTATATCTTGTCTTTTCATAAACAAATGATGTTAATATGATTAACAATTATTGAACTCTCCTTTTCAAATTAAAATCTAATTAAGGTTAAAGCATTGATTTTGTATAATCTAAATTAATATGTTTGATTTCCAACTTGAATGTGTTTTCAATAAAACTTGTTTAGTCCAACACGATACATTATGTTATTCGTCTAAATGCTCCCTCATGCTTTCTTGCAAGTTAAAATATTTAATTGGTATAATCATTATATAAATATTTGCAAATAAAATTGATTAGGCTTTAACCCATCTTTTCATATCAAAGTATAATTTGATTAATTTAAATAATGAATATTTCTCTGAATATTCATTACATGTGTTTTTTTCTTAATTAAAATAAATAAAGCACATAGTCTTTACTTTCTTTTGTAATATAAATTATCCGATAGCTATACCTTTCCAACCGTTGTTCCGTTTTCAACGTTTGTTTCGCCCTTGTGATCGTAGTAGCGAGCCCTATCGTTTAGTGCGTTCTTTTAAAGCTTTTCTTTTGATTGGTGTTTTGTTCTTAGTTGTATCTATTTCTTTGCTTGCATGTTTGTGCTTGTGCTCGATGTTTGCTACGATTAGAGGAGCATCGTTCCGAACCTGTCAAGAACAAGAGTTGAAGACTGAGCAGTGGTATTCTTTTGCGGAAAGGCAAGTGTCCCTAACCATCTTTCTACCTATGCTTCATGAGATCATATGTGTTAATTGGAAACCATGGAGAACCACCCAGGATTATCCGTACAACCATAATACTATATGGCTCTGGTCTTGGCTAATTAATTAGAAACCTTGGTTAGGAATGATCTTACCGAAAGGGCATGGGGGGTGGCGGTTGACGGTGTATAGCCCGGTCCTCTTGGGAAGTGGGCTTAGCTAAGACACTATGCCCGTTAGGGAGGGTTATGCCTGCTTCCGATCCGGAAACCTTAGTAGATTGTTTCTAGCTAGGGAATCTTTGTAAGGCCTCGTAGCGTCCCTATGCAATCACACCTCGGAAGTGTGGTATGCGCCTTTGTGGTGCAGCATGGTTGGGTCTAAAGTTCCTCGGGACTTTTACGCGAATTATGGTGAAAGTGTACAACCTCTGCAGAGTGTAAAACTGTTATAACAGCCGTGTTCGCGGTCATGAACGGTCTGGACCCTCACATGATTAATATACTTGAAGTTGATAATTAAATTGTTCCGGTTATTTCGGTGGCCTTGCTGAGTACCAACCATAAGTGTACTCATCCTTGCTCATTGCTGCTCAGTATTCAGAAGGTGTGTGAAGTTGTTGAAGATGATACCAGGCGTACGCAACCCCCAGTCAACTGCTGCCTGTGGTGAAGAGTTCAAGATTCCGCTGCTAGAAAACGTTTGTATTGTCTTTATTTTATTATTTCCGCTGTAACTTTGAGTTTGGTTTATTCATGGAGTCTATCATATGTGTGAAACTTGATCCTGGCAGACATATGAGATGTACCTGGTTTCCTTTATAAAACCAGGTGTGACCACGTCTGAGACGTGTAGGACCCGACGGCCTACAGCATCTGAGACGTGCAGGACTTGGTGGATATGTACTGAACCGAGAACACCAATAGCACACGAACTGCACTCAAATAGGCATGTTTGTTACACGGCATCTCTCTCTTGATTGGGAGACTTTTTAGGATTGTTTCCATCTACTCTTTTCCTAACTTCTTGCATTCTTTGTATTTGATTAACAAAGGATTACACGGATCAGGTACCCAGGTATGAAAACAACGTTACACATCACGTAAAAATTATGGGGATCGTTAAAAGAAAGCCTTATCCATGTGCGCACGTCAGCACACGTACGTTATTGCTGAATCCAATATCATTGGATCGATCATATTTTTAATTTTTCAGAAATAAAAATATAGAAATATTTATTTATTTATTTATTAGGAGATAATATGTGATAAAAAAATCATCTAGATCAACGGCTCACAGTCATTTGAGAGTATCGTAACAAAGCCTGATACGAATACCTTTGGAGCTCCATTGCACGATGTACTACTGTCTGTCTCAATTGCAATCTTCGTCGCCACACCCACCCACTACGTATTTGCATGCTAAGAGCACAGTGGAAGATGATCTGTTGGGTTACTGTTGTCCTGCACTCCTACTATCTACAATCCTGCTACTACAAATAAGTGAATAATCGGGCACGGCGGACGACGATGCCTCTCTACTCGACCTCGTTAACATCTTATTCGGTTTATTATACTGGACATTCTAGGTTAAGGGGAATTGGATGGGTTGAGACTTGGGAGGGCTTTTAATTTATTTGTTAGAGGGGATTTATACCTCTCAAGTCTCAACCTCCTCCCAAATCCCTCCAATACAATACAAACCGACCTAAACTATGGTATGGAGACACTTCATACCATAGAGCTGGAGACACTCCATACCATGAAGGGGTTGTTTGCTTGTGGTCCTGGTAGGGCTGCCTGGCGCAGAGAGCGCTCCCAGGCGCACGATTTCGTGTGCTTGCGGTAGAGATCGCTGCCTGGCGCTCCGACTGCCTGCTGCCAGGGAGCAACCAAACAAGCCTTAGTTGCAACCCCAAATTAATACACGATGCCGATAGGTTCTCACCCGGCCTGTGGGTGGGGCCAGCGACTGTAATATGCATCAATGCGTGCGAGCTCGCTGTCGGTCGCTGGCTCGCAGCTCAGCTCACTGCCGTCGCTATCCTGTGATCGGCAGGAACTGACCGGCCGCCGGCGACGGATCTCCCGCCGCTCGACGGACCGGCTTACACGTACGGCTCCGGTGGTTAATTGCGGCTTGCACCTCACCTAGCTCACATCAATCAGAAGCTGGACACGCGAGGGGATAGGATGGGAGATCGAGAGGCCATACAGAGCTTGTGCACGCTACGCAGCAGGACACTGAACACGATAGGCCTGGAGCTCGATCAGCTAATAATAAGCCGATCAATTACACTTTACAGTTTACACATGGAAGGCCGGCCGGTCTTGATGGCGATCAGTCGGACACCGACACCGATTGGCCGCCATGTTCGTGGCTACTAGCAGGCGAAGCATGTGCGGAACAATGGTGCCTGCACCGTTCCAGTCAAAGATGGAGTTCGATCGGTCACGCTTTTGTCTGTCAGTGACTATGCAACTAGGAGAAGTATACCTCTTTGAACGGGGAGAGAGAGAGAGAATGAGAATGAAATAAAGGAAACTTGAACGGAGAGAGAGACAATATGAGAATGAAAGAAAGGAAATTAAACAACCGGTTTCGTAGAAGTCTCTGGGGGTCACCGGACGTGTAATACAGTAGTACCGTAGGGTTAAAAGGAGCAATCACATTTGCCAAGAGGTCAAAATATATTCTCACGTTAATAAGAAAAAGAAGGATTAAAACCATTGAATTTTATGAGGATCTAACACGACATTAATCCATCCAAAGAGTCCATACCAAATAGAATTAAAAATATAAATTTGGAAGAAAGATTCGTAGGTCTGACCCCAATACAAATAATAATATATATTTAATTAATCTGAAGATTGGTACAAAATCATGGAATCATTTTTTACCTTCTATTACTATATAATATATGGATAACCCCTCCTATTTTATAAAAAAGTATAGAATCGTTTATTTGGAATTTATTATAGTACAGGTTCTTTGGTGACCATTACGTAAGCATGTACAACTCTAAGCTGTATTAACTTTGACGATAACATTCTAGATTAATTTCATGATTTTAGCCTAGAGCTTCACTACATCTTAATGAAAGGTACACAGCGACGAGCTCGTCTAACCACATAGCTTGCCGTGGACACCTCCCACCTCCACTTGCACCTACCAAGGATGATGGATCTTGATTTGAAAGAGATAAAGATCAACGGACAATCAGACTCTTGATGAGTTGGTCATGTTAATCTGGCAACAACAACCACAGGCCGATTTATGTGGGGTAAAATTCAACATGAGGAGGAACATGGTCTAGGCGTCGTAGAGCTACCCAATACTACAAGAATATTAGAGGTTGGTGTTCAAGATAGAGTGCTTCATGCACGACAGGAATTTAAAAGAGATTTAAAAATTAAGGAATTGTCTTTTGCTCGATTTTGAAATTTATCATGGCTTTCAGGAAAGTAACAGTTCTAAAATCGTGCCTCCATCTAAGGAAAAATATGTAAAACTAGTGGTAGTGTCTGCCAATTTGCTCACTCTCAAGATCTATCGGCTCATACGGCTAAGGTTGCAAATGTATATTTATTTATAAAAATAATATTTAGCAAGAATACTAACTACCTATGCTATTTGCACGGACCATCTTGCCAGTTTGATTATACATTTATAATACTTGGTTATTGGCTGCTGAACCTGTCTTAGCAGTGAAAATAAGTAGGAGTAACCTTTACCTGTCTTTTGACAGCAAATGATTAATTATATAGCAATATGACAGTGTACGGCTACAGCACCACTGAATATGAAACAATATAAAATAATTACGTCCCTTTACACGCGCAGGTCATTTTTTTTCCAACAATGAAATTTATAACACGAGGAGAAAACTTCCTTATCGTGTGACGCAGACATAGGAGGGCCCAAGGGAAGTCTTCAAAGACGCTTTCGCCGCTCCAATCCCTGAAGGCTTAGCACACTGCACTATCACTCTCATCTGGCTAGCAAAGGTAAGGGGAGCTCGTACGTTTCATTCAACAAAAATGGAGTTGCTCCTTCATAAATGCTGCTATAGGAGCTAGTACTATACGAGCTATAGTTTTTCGTTCATCACAAATCATTCTGGACCAACTGGAGATCCACGAACCCATCTTTGGGTGCTAACTGCCAAGTGGCATAATCGGCAGGCGAATACAGAGAGGTCGCCATTGCCAGTACATGTTGTATTTGGCTACTTGCACGCGTATGCTGGCTTGCACGCGTATGATGATCTTGATTTGAAAGAGATAAAGATCAATGGACAATCAGACTCTTGATGAGTTGGTCATGTTAATCTGGTAACAACAACCACAGGCCGATTTATGTGGGGTAAAACTCAACATGAGGAGTAACATGGTCTAGGCGTCGTAGAGCTACTCAATACTACAATACAAGAATATTAGAGGTTGGTGTTCAAGATAGAGTGCTTCACGCACGAGAGGAATTTAAAAGAGATTTCAAAATTAAGGAATTGTCTTTTGCTCGAATTTGAAATTTATCATGGCTTTCAGGAAAGTAACAGTTCTAAAATCGTGCCTCCATCTAAGGAAAAATATGTAAAACTAGTGGTAGTGTCTGTGCCAATTTGCTCACTCTCAAGATCTATCGGCTCATACGACTAAGGTTGCAAATGTATATTTATTTTTAAAAATAATATTTTGGAGTAGCATAAACTCAAACGTTAGTAAGAATACTTACTACCTATGCTATTTGCACGGACCATCTTGCTAGCTTGATTATACATTTATACTACTTGGTCATTGGCTGCTGAACCTGTGTTAGCAGTGAAAACAAGGAGTAACCTTTACCTGTCTTTTGACAGCAAATGATTAATTATATGGCAATATGACAGTGTACGGCTACAGCACCACTGAATATGAAACAATATAAAATAATTACATCCCTTTACACGCGCAGGTCATTTTTTCCAACAATGAAATTTATAACACGAGGAGAAAACTTCCTAACCGTGTGACACAGACATAGGAGGGCCCAAGGGAAGTCTTCAAAGACGCTTTCGCCGCTCCAATCCCTGAAGGCTTAGCACACTGCACTATCACTCTCATCTGACTAGCAAAGGTAAGGGGAGCTCGTACGTTTCATTCAACAAAAATGGAGTTGCTCCTTCATAAATGCTGCCATAGGAGCTAGTACTGTACGAGCTATAGTTTTTCGTTCATCACAAATCATTCTGGACCAATTGGAGATCCACAAACCCATCTTTGGGTGCTAACACAGAGAGGTCGCCATTGCCAATATATGGTGTATTTTGGCTACTTGCACGCGTATGCTGGCTTGCACGCCCGGAGATGGGATCTTGTTGCCAGTATAAGCTAAGCGTTCCCCTAATTTAGTTCGGAGCTCCTCCTCTTATTCTTGGCTGGCTTTGCAGGTTCTTGCATTGCTCCGTTGTCTTTCTAGCTACCAATTCATTCTGCACCTCCTAGCTTTGTCTTCAGCCGACCTGGCTTCATGATCGGCAGAGATCCATAATACTAACCTAAGCTCCTTGGCAGCATAGAGCTCTACAGTATCTGGTACAAGGTAAGATATATATGCATGGTTAGATTATTGATTGCAAATTGTATGCACTCACTGAACTTCTTCGTCGCTTACGGTAACATCATTTTCTTGCTTATCATGAAGAAATATTATGGCTATGGCACTATCAGCTTCCCCACCAGTTCAGGAAGAACTGCAGACGGAGAGGAGGTTGAGGAACCAGCTTGCTGCAGCTGTGAGGAGCATCAACTGGAGCTATGCTCTCTTCTGGTCCATTTCAAGCAGTCAGCCAGGGTAATGTGTGATAGTCAATATTTGGCTGCAGAACTTGTACAATCGAATCCATCATTTGCATAAGTATATTAGAACCTTCAGCCCATGTTGCTTGGAATGTGCCACTGGCAAAACTCCATCTTTTCTGGGAGGTATGTAATACTTTTTTTCTATGAGGGAGGTGTGTAATACTACACTTTGAGCTAATTTATTTAGGGCGAAATCATAGGAGCTACCAAAAACTATATGTGCAGGTTTTTCCATAAAAGTTACAAAATTTTACAAACTATTGAAGGCTAGCAAAAACCCGTTCATGATTACGCCGCCCGTCATGATTTTTGTTTACTTCAGTTAATAATTTATTACTATTGATTCGGCTATTCTTTGGAACAATAACTAGTATTCAGCGTCAACAAAATTATTTTTAAAAACACAATACAGACACAGACATATACCCAGGTAGTTTTTTATAGCCTAAAAACACTTAAAACCCACATACATGCTAACCATCACACGCAAGCGTACCTCGAACTTCTGAATGCCTTTGAGAAATTGCACTTAATAAATTTTGATATTGATAAATTCACCATGTGCTTCACTGTCTATGGACACATTGCAAGTTCAACTAGGTGCCATATGACGGCGAGAAACTTGGGATATAGGCTTACTCTCTCTGGTCCAGTAGAATGCTGAAGCATTTTGCTCAGCAAGAATCTCTTAGACACTTGTTTTGTATTTAAGGGTTTGATCTCCTGCGGGTAACGATACAACCCACTCCACTAGACGTCCAAGCAATGAATCTTGGTTTTGGTTGAAGTTGATATGAACTTGTTAAGTATCTTTATGTTTTTTTATTGCAAGAGCTTGTGAATATATATGCTAAACATAAAAAGTATTTGCCATATCATCATAACTGGTAGATTATTTAACATCACCAATTAAATATTAAAGAAATTCATGTTCTCTTTGTTCAAAAAGCTGACTGCTACATCTCGCATTAAAATTCTCTCCCAATAAAAAAAGAGTTTCTCTCGTTGAATTAAGAAAAAAAAATGGTTGCAGAATCCTGACGTGGACGGATGGGTTCTACAACGGTGAGGTAAAGACGAGGAAGATAGCCAAATCGGTGGAGCTGACCGCCGACCAGCTCGTCATGCAGAGAAGCGAGCAGCTGCGGGAGCTCTACGAGACCCTCCTCTCCGGCGAGCCCGACCGCCGCCGTGCCGGGCGGCCAGTCGCCTCACTATCGCCGGAGGACCTCAGCGACACGGAGTGGTACTACGTGGTCTGCATGACCTACTCCTTCCGGCCAGGCCAAGGGTACACATAACGTATCATCATTTGCTGGCCGATCCGTTCCTACAAAGCATAGCTGATCGATGTCCCCACTGCTGCTGCCACAGGTTGCCGGGCAGGAGCTTCGCTAGCAACGAACATGTCTGGCTGTGCAACGCTCACCTTGCCGACAGCAAAGCCTTCCCCCGCGCGCTCTTGGCGAAGGTATGACTCTGAGTTCTGAAGGGAAAGGCCGGCCTGCATTCTCCGTTTCTGTCTGTTGTCTTGCATTCGTGTTCTTGATTAACTGATTGCAAATTTTTGTTGGTTCATCATCATATGAACTCCATGCAACCTGCAACTTATTCATGCATGTAACCTTACCGGGATTGTTCAAGCAGGGTGCATCCATTCAGGTAGACCGTTAGTTCGTCATGCTTCATTGGACATACTAATACTATCAGTGCACTTTCAGACCATGTTTTTTTAACCGTTCTTCATCCTGATTCGTATTTTTTGTAGACGATCGTCTGCATCCCGCTCATGGATGGCGTGCTTGAGCTGGGGACAACTGATCCGGTATGTTCATTGGCCACGTATACACTGTCTGAATGACAAATTGATGGGCTGAGAATAATTATTACGCACGCGCTCTTGACCAAGAATCTTTTTTTTATTGAATTTTCCTGAAGATTGATTATATGCATCAGTGTCATCGCAAAGTAAAAAAGCTACACGGACCAGAATTTGACCAAATTTGGTGCCATTGCCAGGTGATGGAGGACCCAGACTTGGTCAGCCGAACCACCACATCTTTCTGGGAGATGCAGTTTCCGGCATGCTCGAAGGAGCCGAGCCCCTGCCCGTCAGTAAACGAACTCGGCAAGCCCACCGACATTATTGTGTTCGACGACCTCAATAACGACGCCACGGAAACGATGATCGCCGGGGGCCAGGAGCTAGGCGAAGCGGAGAGCTTGTCAAATCCAAGCCGCGTACACATCACGAAGGAGATCGACGAATTCTACACGCACTGCGAGGAAATGGACCTGCAGACACTTGAAGATAGTTGGATCATCATGGACGGGTCTTTTGATATCCCCCCTTCACTTCAGCCGGAGCCGGGGGCTGCTAATACTAACGTTGCCGCCGCCGCCGCCTTAACCACGCCCGTTGATGATTCTCGCGGCACGAGTTTTAGGGCTTGGTCGAGGTTGGATTCCGATGAGGTAGCCATGCCGGTAATAGAAGAGCCGCAAAAGTTGCTGAAGAAAGTGGTGACAGGAGGAGCTTGGGTGGAAAATTGTGGCGGGGGCACGACGACGCAGGAAACGAACATCAAGAACCACGTCATGTCAGAGAGAAAGCGCCGAGAGAAGCTCAACGAGATGTTCCTCGTTCTCAAGTCACTCGTTCCGTCCATTCACAAGGTAATGCGCGTGTTTTTTCGTGGTTCACTTTGCACGTAATGTAATCCTTTCAGGAATTATTTCACACTGAACTTTTGATTATTGTTGCAGGTGGACAAAGCATCCATCCTTGCCGAAACGATAGCCTACGTCAAGGAGCTTCAACAACGGGTACAAGAGCTGGAATCGAACAGGGAACCCATCTCGCGCTCATTCCAAACAACAAGATTGGCAAGGAGGCATGACAATGGCATTGTCAGGAAGAAAGTGTCTGCGGGGTCCAAGAGGAAGGGCTCGGAGCTAGGCGGTGACATGGAGAGGGAGCATCCCTGGGTCCCCTCCAAGGATGGAACCAGCAACGTCACTGTCACCGTCTCGCACAAGGATGTGCTCCTGGAGGTGCAGTGCCGGTGGGAGGAGCTGCTGATGACGCGAGTGTTCGACGCAATCAAGAGCCTCCATTTGGACGTTCTCTCGGTTCAGGCATCGGTGCCAGATGGATTCATGGGGCTGAAGATACGAGCTCAGGTATCACTAGATAATTAAGACACGGAATTGCAGTGCAGCCCTGGTCAGAAATTAGCTTACCATTTCTTTATCGGATCGAATTTTGTTTCATTGATGTTGTTGTTCCTATTGAGTTTCTGCAGTTTGCCGGCTCAACTATAGTTGTGCCCTGGATGATCAGCGAGGCCCTCCGTAAAGCTATAGAGAAGTGATGAAGGGAAATCGATCGAAGTTGAATATCGATCTGTGACTACTAGATTCACAAGATTTGCTAAGTATTTCTGCTCAATTACAGAGTGTATATGTATGAAAAGTTCATAACGTGGAATATTTTTTTTCAAGAATGGCTTGAGGGTGGGGGGTCATGCTACATCCCATATGAACTTGTTTGGAAGGGTCCCTAGCTCCCCTTATATATCCGGAGGGGCAAGGTTACAGAAACAAATCGTATATGAGGGGGATTCTTTACAAATATGAAAAAGTCTATTTTTGACCATTCAACTATCGACAAAGTTATTTTTGTCGGTGGTTCGCTGACGGGATGACACGTGACCATGGGACCCACGTGTCAGTATTATCTTCTTACTCACACCTCCTTTTTCTCTCCTCATGTACTGTCGCAGCTCACAGCGGCCATAGTAGCCAAACGGCCTGTGAGGGGATGCACAACATGATGGAGGGGAAACGGGTGGAGCGTCCCATGGCTGTGGAGCTTGAACTGGAGCCAATGATGGCAAGAAGCGACCCCGTTACACCCACACTGTACTCGATGCCGAACGGTCCGGGAACCTCGTAGAGGATGAGGCAGATGATATAAACGGGGGTGCCCAATCTTCCGTCAGGTGAAGGATAACTCGTTGTTGACGGAGTACAACACACCGATCCGGCTTCAAATCAGCAAACTTGAAACCCGTAATTTTAGCACCACAACTACTCTGGTCATCAACCAAAGTCACAATCCGGTTGACCTCGCCAAGAAGGCTAATCCCTGCCTGCGCAACAAAGAACACAAGCAAGAACTCGAAAGAACACAACACTCAATAATTGTGACGACTGCAGATGAATGATTAAGCACAAATGTTGGGGTTCCATAAACCGATGAACGGCGAAACTGTATCAAACCGAATAATCTAAGCAAACCCGAGTCTAAACAGCGGCAGCCGCCCTATTTATGATGGAACAGGGGGACTCCCTAGGGTTGGGGCGTCCAGAGGGGGCGCCCTCAACTTGGGCCAAAACCCGACACGATACATGGCCCAGTTCGCCCAAAACAGGTGACGCAACACCTTTTGTGGTCACACAGTATGATCCACGAACGATTTGGAGCTAGGACCAGAACCAAAACGACGGCGTCATCATCCCCTTTCCAACGCATCCTTATACACCTCGTTTCGACGTCGTATGTGAGAGATATCGCCGAAACCGTCCGAACGTGTAAGCTGAATTCGAGGTGGACATGACAGCGAAGTCGGAGTCGAAGCACAACTTGGGGAAGTCCATGACGTGTACAATTCTAGCATGGTGATGTCCTCATCAGCAGAGCTGCTAGTGGATTTGTCTGCTCAGAATTGGAAGAAGGGGAGCCAGATGGTTGCTAGCACTTCACGAATTGGAGAGCTACATTGCTCTCGTGCTTGGATTTAGGGACGGACGAGCAGAGAAAACACTCTTGGTCTCCAACTCATGGGAGCACCAAATGGCAACGTAGGATTCGATGACCTCCGTGGAGGCATGGACATGATGGCACCAAAGATGGCCCTAATGTCGGGGCCGCTCACCAGACTACTCTCCATGGCGAGCCTGATCAAGCGCGTCCGTCGCAACCCCAAGGACCATAGCCATTGCCGCTCTGTCGCCCCGTGCAGTCTAGGTTGTTGCGAGCGAGAGTAGTTGATGAGGGAAGAATAGGGAGGGGTGAGGACGAAGATAATCCTGACAGGCGGGTCCCATGGTCATGCTTAGTCCACATGAGCAAAACCACCAACGAAAACCACTATATGGCAAGTTGAGTGGTAAAAAATACCCGGTTTTAGAGTTCCATGGCCAAAATATTGAATGGTTGAATGGTCAAAATAGACTTTTTCCTTACAAATATATCTCTAACTTCCTAATACATTAAGACTTCTTTAAACTGTGCGCCTATCAATGGATGACATCTTTGATGACACATCTTTTAGCTGGGCAGGCCCATACCCGAGTAGGGATGACCCATCAGAGTTGTTTTTATCCACGAGAATATCATACTAACACCAAGCATATACTGCAAATATAGTAAAAACATGGCAAGACCTAGTGCGCAATATTAGAAGCGAGGTGTGGAAACAAATGACTGACTAGGCGACTAGAAGGGGGTGAATGGGAGAAAATAAAAAAATTCTCCGATCATCGAGAAACTTTATCTATGTCCCAAAATTTAACACGATGATCTTCTCTATCTGGAAAATTTAGATAAGATTTAGGGGTTACTTCAAGTTATTTTTCATTTTCATAATGGCAAGCGAATAGTTTGGGTCTCAAGTATTGTCACAAGGTTTACCGATGCTATGTTTCGTTAAGGTCTTTACCTTTTTCTTACCCTAAGGATCTCTATTTTATTTTTTCTTAGGAGAGAATATGCAAGATGAATCTAGCAATTTGTAATAGGAAAAAGTCCAATTTACAACCCTTAACTATAAAGGAAGTCCCATTTTCAACCCAATAATGACCGTTCAATTATTGCAACGGGACGAATTCGGTTCTTTGTGTGCTTTTGAAAGTGATTTCTTATTTTCTAAAATAAAGAAGTTTTGGTTCATCCTAGAAATTCAAAAATACTTTTTAAAAAAATCATAAAAACATGAAATAGTCCAAAATATTTTTAAAAATGTACCAATTTGTTGCTGATATATTTTGCAGTAAAGTGAAAAACTATAAATGAAATGCTTAATGCATGTGACTAAGCAATAAAACACTTAAAGTGTGAACAAGTAAAAGTACAAATAACTTCAAATACAGAATTACCTAACAATAACTTCAAACAGAGCAACAGTACATACATTATATTTTTAGAAAATAAATTGATAGTGGATTCATATCTTCTTATATAAAATGAAATAGTTATGAAATTATTATAGATTAAATCTTTTTATTAATTTTCAGTAAATTAAATAAAAAACACCTTTAATACCACTTAAAAGACTATTTGTCCGGTTTCAATAATTATACTGTTTTTATGTCCGGTTTTATAATTCAAAGTTGAAACCTGTAAATTAAATGCAGACTGCTCCACCTCCACTACATGCCAAACTTTTCTGCGCACAGGCTGAACACATATGGCTAGCTTTGAAGCCGTACACATCCAATTGTTGCCTAGCCAAATTAAGGATATTATTGCTGCATTGATAGCGCTTGCAAAAATGACATGCATGACGTGACAACTTAATTACAACGTTGTTAGTCCATCCTCGAGCGAATGTTTGCGTAAACTACCTAAAGTAAAAAAAAACTCAGATGACAAATGTATCTCCTAATTTTCTGCTTAATTGCATCTACAAAGATTATCCCAAAGACGTTCAACAATTATTTGGCTGGTTTAAGTTATTTATCCAAGGTATAATCTATTTATACCGCAGTTGCGTGTGGATCCATTTAGAACAGAAAAAATACCATGGATGGAAAATATTAACTTTACATGCGTGGATCGGAGCAAATGTTGGTGTTTTCTGGAGAGATGACTTGTGATTTGATGGTGTTCATCACTGGTCTTTCGTAGAGCTTGTCATGGACAGAAAAAAAATCAGCGATAATTTTGTGCAAGTTATTGGTTAATGGTATTAGTAAAGAAAATGATAAGTCTACATCAAGATTAATGGATAAGAACATTGTTACTTGCCCAGCCACATACTTCAAGTTTTCCCCAGCAAGGTTCCTCTCTCCTCTGCCTGTTTTTCTTTTCATTTTTGTGGTTGATGCCTGGGCGGGCTTGTAGCTATGATCTATAACAAGAAAAGCTCAAGTGAAGCTTATTCGCAGCGTGGACGACTACCCTCCATCTTCTCATTTCAATCAACAATGATTTTTTTGTTAGCATAAATATATTGTTGATTTATTCTATTTCAGTTTCAGGCCTAGGAAACTATAATGATGCTGGAAGTTGCTATGATTGCCGGCGTAGATCAGATGTCTCATGTGCACAGCCACACAGGCCACCTGCTGACCATTTATTGCTTGATTTGATCATTTCACCAACTCATTTTTTTAATAGATGCCATTTTAGATGGCTTCCTTGCTACACGCACTCAAACTTCAACTACGCATTTTGATCTCAGGCAAAAGTTTAACTACATGCATGCATTCTTCTTCAAAGTTTTCTTCTGCAAGTCTGATCGAAGATGTTTTTTAATCGAATATGTTACTCATGACACAATCTTTGACAGCTCTAAAGAATCTAGGTGTTTCTAAGGGGCTAGCACCCAGATTTTGAATCATTGGATCTAGAAATGGATAGCTTAGATCTTCATATTTTTCTCTCCTATCACTTTCTCTCTCTTCTCTATCCTCTTCTTCTCTACCACCCACCACAGACGGGCCCCACCCTGCTGACTTTATAGGGGTGATTTTAGAATTTTTTTATAAAGGGAAAAATCCGGCCTCCACAAGTGTACACAGCCCAATTATTACAAGTTTTGTCACCTCAACTTTAATTGCTGATAACACGAGGGAATAACAACCCGAAAGAGAAAATAAAATTGAGTCAATCTATTATTATGTTTGCATCCTCGATTGGCACGATCCAAGGCGATGACCTCTAGCACTAAGCTCGTCTTCCGTAACATCATCATGCTGCAGCTGGGACCAAAAGCGCAGCCAATATGTCCCCCTGAAAAGAGCCTGCAAAAATGATGAATACCTGGATTTGTTAAAAATATTATCATTCCGACATCTCCAAATAGCCCAACATAGTGCAGATGCTCCCACCAAAATCAACAATTTTAATTTTTTATCATGATTCGTTAACCAATTCCCTAGCATCTCGGAGGCTGAAATAGGTGGGGTTAACCCGGTCGCATAGAAAACTAATCGCCTTATCTCCTTAGCATGGTGGCAATCAAAAAAAGAGGTGTTGTATTGTTTTGTTATCATTACAAAAACAACACTTCTGGCTCCCCTTCCAATTCTTCCTAGCTAAATTATCTCTCGTTAATGTGCCTCCTCTGTTCAAGAGCCACATGAAGATTTTTATCTTTAGAGGAATTTTGAATCTCGAAATGTCCTTGTTACGATAAGAAGTTACATGGTCTAACATATGTAAGTACATAGACCTTATAGAGAAGGTTCTATCTCTAGCAGATTCCATTTAAATGTATCAGACCCTCCTTGTAGATGACAGTTGGAGATTTTAGCAACCAGGTTGTACCATTCTCTGAGCTTTTCCTGTATTAATGTCCTTCTAAAAGAAATATTGATTGGCACGGTTGACATCACACTAGCAACTGTGGCATGAGGCTGGTGTGTAATATTGTATAATGCAGAATAAACATCTTTGAATGGCTTCGAACCTACCCATGTATCTTCCCAAAATCTCGTCTGATTCCTGTGGCAGAACCGCCAATTTAAACTGGCTCAGGTGCGCCATAACGACCTGTTACGGTCATCGGACCCACTTCAAATAGTTTAAACTGGTGATCTGTCGATTGTCCCAAGGACTCCTCGATAAACCATGTTAACTCATATCTTTGCCATACATCAGGATCGTTTTCGGTAAGGAGAACACAACGAACATTATCATTTTTACACAACATACCAAGATTCTTACTTATTACAAGCCAGGTTTTGAAGAGAACTTAAATGCAAGTCATGCCATTACTAGGAGTTTAATACAACCAGTCTCGGTAGTTCTATATCACAAATATCTATAGCCACCGGCTTAACCCTAGAATCACCGGGACCACGATGATCATGCCATTGCCGCCTAACCGAGCTGCTAGAGCTGAGACATTGCGGCCAAGATTTCTCCCAAAGCTTCTTCTAAACTTGTCAAACTCTGAACACAAAACTTGTAGAAGAAACATAGCACTCCAACTTTCATGTTGCAACCTTTTCGATTCGAGCAGTGTGCAACGCGGATTCGAAGCTCCAATGTCGGCCGATTTTATTCCCCATTTTCAGACCCCGAAATCGAATTCTTCAAATTACTTTCAAATTTCCATTCAAACTCTCCTCGATCCCCAAATGAAACTTGTCCGTAACACATTCAATTTCATTTTCTATTTTGGCACCATACTCAAATTCTCGATCAATCGCTCGAATTCGAGCCTTGATCCCCGGTCGGCTAGGGTGTTCATATGAACCCCGAAACCCTAGGTTCAGTCCGAACTTCAAACTCAAATTACTCCCAAATTTTGAATAGAACATGCTATTCCTCAAAACATAAAAGTTCTTTGCCTTGACTTGAATTTCATTTCTTATTTTTGGACCACTGTCAATTTCTCAACGGTTTGAGCTCAATTTGAAACTGAAGTTTTCAGCCCTTTTTCAACTCTGAATTTCCTCAACCTTTTTCTGATTCGATTTTTAACCCAGTTTTTCTCCTTGATTTGCATCTAACCTCAAACTGATCCCGCAAACAAAGTTGTTCTTTATACCTTACTTGACATCTTTTGTTTTTGTACCATGGTCAAAAGATCAACCAATAAATTTTTATGATCACTCAAACATTGCTGCTCAAAAAGGCCAAAACTGAAACTTAAAACTCCTATTTTCAGATTAGGAATAGTAACCCTTCTCATTTTTCTTTCTCCATTTAATTGTGCTATTTCCATACTCTTTTTCATCCCAATTTTGTGTCAAACATTCTCCTCCAATCTTGCCGATCAATTATACATTTTTACTTCAAATTTATGTCGAATTTTGACCAAATTTTTTACTTTGGTCAAACTTCGTGACTTTCAAAAATCGGGGATGTCACAGCCCTTTCCCCTTAAAAGAATCTCGTCCCGAGATTCCAAATAGAACCTCAGCTTGATCTTGACAACGGAAAGGATAATGTGTCATATCCAAACTTCCAAACATACTTCACAAAGAAACTAAGGTGGCGCCGGTGGTTACGTCATAACTCCGAACAACCTTCTCTAATAACTCAACAAGAAGACCCTTATTACTTTTGTTCCCATATTACTTTTGGTGGCTCTCAAAACCCATATATCATATATTGTTCTTAAAACCTTTCTCTCCACATACTTACCCCTGAGAGTTGCCACACATAACATTTTTATGAACCACTAGCATCAAGTAAAACATTGACGGGGAATTATTGATAGAGACATACCAGTTATCATTGGTTCATCTTCTGGAAGTTTCTCCACGTTCATATATCGAACCTGTCCGGTTTGAGGATTGAGAATCTTCCTTCTCACAAATCTTTGACCAACTCCTTGTCCCGACATTTGTGATTGCACATTTGAATTTCCACCTTGCTTGGGTAAGCGACATTCACGAGCATAATGCCCAGTCTTGCCACAATTATAACATGGTTGAGCATTGGATGGACTAGAGGTATCACGACTCTCTAGTTCTTGTGGATGCACCGGATGGGAAGTATTATTGGGGTTCCTTACCACCCACTGTTGCTGAGATGGTTGTTGCTGCGAACTTCGATGGAACTTGTTAGCCGGTCCGCGATAGACCACCTTGAAGCGCTTTGGAGCACCACTGGATGTCTCACATGCCGGATCCTTCCTCTTAAGAGCTTCTTCTTCCTTAAGACTTTCATCCAGAGCCTTCATCTTTTCTTCAGCTGATATCGCCATGTTCACTGCGGAACTGTAATCAGGGAAAGTACACGTTCCCAGCTTCTCCTGCATCCTTACATTAAGTCCACGGAGATAGCAATCCCGCTTCTTGATTTCATTGTCCATGTGCTCGGGAGCATATTGAGCCAGATGTTCAAAAGCATTGGTATATTCCAACACACTTTTAGTCCCTTGTTGAAGCTTTACGAATTCTTCCAACTTCATCCGCATAATCCCCGCAGGCACAAACTGAGTACGGAACGCCGTCTTGAAGTCATCCCACGTAATATCCCTTCCGGCAGTCTGTCTGGACAGAAAACTGGACCACCAAGTACCAGCAGGACCATGAAGTTGAAGACCAGCAAACTCTACCTTTTGACTCTCAGTGCAATGAGGAATAACTCGAAACTTCTGCTCTAAGGTCCCAAGCCATTCATTTGATCAAGAGGATGCTCAGCTCGAGTAAAAACAGGAGGATGGGTCTCCAGGAAGTGAGAATAAGTGACTCCCTGTGGCCTTGCTTGACGGCTGGACGAAGAACTGTCAAGACTCTGAGCAATAAGATTCAACAGTCGGGTCTGCTCAGTGCCAGAACTGATGATATGAGCAAAAGCTTCCGTTAGACCGGGAGGTGGAGGTGGATTTTCTTCACTAGCTTCCGCTCTAGTTTGAGAGTCCCGTGGATCTGCCATTCTGCAAAAGCCCCCAATACAGACCATATAAACTTTGCTTGTAAAGGACTGGGTCACACTCAACTTCTAACCCTTCTTGCACTACAAAGACTGAAGATGCATGTGATGTCATCAAGAGATGGTTAGCCAACCAAGACCAAAGCTGTTCTCTTGCATCAACTACCCCTGGAAAGGAGGTTCTAAATCTACGCCACTCACCAAACCCCACAACCTTTGAAAACATGCAATGCAAGCATGATGCAGCGGTCCCTACTTCCTCACAGACACATTCACACTCGCAAGAAAATTGGTGGCATCGTATAACTCTCCCTAAGCATAAAATTCTAACGATTCTAGCGACACGCACGAACAGTTAACACATGCAAAACAAGCAACCCATTATCACTACTTGCCACCTAACGACTCGACTGCTTTTCTTTTATAGAAAATATGGTCCCGAAGTTTGAAAAGACATAATGTTCGTTGCTTATCCCAACCTATGGCTCTGATACCAGCTGTGGCAGAACCGCCAATTTAAACTGGCTCAAGTGCGCCATAACGACCTGTTACGGTCATCGGACGCACTTCAAACAGTTTAAACTGGTGATCTGTCGAGTGTCCCAAGGACTCCTCGATAAACCACGTTAACTCATATCTTTGCCATACATCAGGATCGTTTTCGGTAAGGAGAACACAACGAACATTATCATTTTTACACAACATACCAAGATTCTTACTTATTACAAGCCAGGTTTTGAAGAGAACTTAAATGCAAGTCATGCCATTACTAGGAGTTTAATACAACCAGTCTCGGTAGTTCTATATCACAAATATCTATAGCCACCGGCTTAACCCTAGAATCACCGGGACCACGATGATCTAGGTCTTCTGGATCTTCTTGGTGATCTCCTCCGTAGCCTCTTCTGAAAAAACAAAAGGGAGATTCCCTGAGTACGAAGGTACTCAGCAAGACTTACCCGCCTTACCAAAGAAAAGACTCCCAAGGAATATGAGTGGGTTGTAAGTGGATTTGGCTGACTCGACTCTTTTGCCAAAAGCAGTACTAAAACTTGATCCTTATATTTTATTTATTTTAGCTCAGTTGAGTTGTTACTTATCCATCTAGGTTATAAAATATTTTGCATACAGGTTGTACTAAGCTCAACCAGCATTTATGAATCACACTGATCTTGTTCAACTTGTTTCCTCTACGATGTTTAAAACCTGATCAAGTGCACTCATAACCAAGAGTTGTGTCGATCCGGATCAATGTACATCCTGCAGGAGATACGTAGCCCCCAGTCACGCACAGTCGATCTTATTGTACGCAACAACCTTTCAATCAGCTGGACCAACGACCGGAAATATCCTTACTCGAACCCGGGAACGCACCCCCACGTGGGCCCCACGTCTGGCGACCACCCCGTGAGTTACAGGTTACGACCCCGCCTTTCTCCGACCCAACAAGCACGGGTAAGCGATATTTCCAACCAGAGAGCCAGCTAATCTAATTGGCTTTACTGGTCCCATAGCCCAGTAAGAAACCAGGTAGAATCACTTGATCAATCACTTAAACAACGGAACGGTCCTTAGTCACTTAAGCAAGTAGGCAGAACTATGGATCGAGCTTACCTCAATCTCTCCTACCAGCTTCTGCCCACTATCTTTCAACTCGAATCTTTCGTGATTCATATAAGATTGGTGATGGCCTAGTTCATCATCTTTTACTTAACCTTTCTAAGCATAGCCAATGTAGACATTGCTAATTAAATTTCTTAACTAAGCAAGGATAGTTCTACCAAGGATTATTTTATGCATCAAAGGGGTTTCAACCAATCCCTAAGCACATAAAATCATAAGATTTGGACTCATGAATATTATGAAATAAATGGGTGATTCAAAGATGCTCCGGGGCTTGCCTGGAACCACGAGCACGTTAGATCCTTCCGCGATACGAGATTCCGGAGCGATGACGATCACTTCTTGGTCTTGCCGCTGCTCCTCCGCGAGTCCAACGAGCTCGTACTCCGAAGCTTGAGAGACTAAAACGTAATGCAAGTTAGAGATATGATATGCAACACCTTTCAAAGAACTATGCAACTTTCCCTTCTCGATAATGTTGCAAGCCAACACAAACTACCCTAAGATTTTTAAAAGACAAACCCATATTTTTCCTTTAATAAAACTTGCCCTAAAGCATTTTTAGTTGATTTTAATGATTTTAAATCATTTTCTAAAATGATAAAGCATTTAAATAAATACATAAAACAATTTTAGAAATCATTTCTAATTATAAAAGAATTATTCAGAATTTTAACCCTTTTAGAAATTATTAAACATTTGTTTAATTAATCTAAACAAAGGAATTAAATTAATTATCTACACAAGGTTATTTAACATTTTTAATGGATGACAAACTGTAAAACAAGTTTAACAAAATTGATTTGAGCATTTTTGGACTTTCCTATGATTTTCTATGAATTATTTAGTAAAAAACATAAAATTCAAATCTATTATGAAAACCTATTAAACACTTTTGCGGAAAACCCCCTGGAAAAACCCGCCTTCTCCCCCGACGCCCCTCCCTCTGTTTCAAAACAGAGGGCGGCGCAGACCGGCGCTCGCCGGCCTTGACCGCCAGCGCCTCGCCGGCGGCGAGCACCTCCGACCACTGGAAAGGCATCTACAGCACCCCCACGTACCAACGCACCTCTTTCCCCTCGCTACTCCCCCGATTCCAGCTCGGAGGCCTACCCGCGACGGAGCAGGTGGCGGCGCAAGGCATAGCCTCGCCGGCTGGCCAAACCAAGGCCGAGAAGCAACAAACCTCTAGCTCATGAGCATCAGCGAACCAAGCAGAAGCTATCTCACCCACTAAACTGGACCGAGATGGACGGAGGAAGGCTGCTCACGTGCGCCGGCGTCCTTGGCGGGTGGCGGCGGCTGGCGACGAGGAAAACGATGGCGCTCGGTTTAGAGATGGTTGAAACTCAACGGGAAATGATCGGGGAGGTAGAGGAGTTCAAGGCGAAGTTACGAGCGAGAGGAATTGGATGGAGATGGCTGGACAAGGGTGCACGACGATGAGCTTCGCCGGCGACCGAGAGGAACCAGAAGTGAGGAGGAGGAAGAAAAGAAGAAGAACGCAGGCGTAGGGCGGGTATATATCGACGAGCACCGCCCCAGGACGACCGCCACCTCCTGCTTACACACCGCCACGGTGCTATCATGCACAACGACGCGTGGCCTCGGCCACCGACGTCGAACCGCCATTGCCGCCTAACCGAGCGCTAGAGCTGAGACATTGCGGTCAAGATTTCTCCCAAAGCTTCTTCTAAACTTGTCAAACTCCAAACACAAAACTTGTAGAAGAAACATAGCACTCCAACTTTCATGTTGCAACCTTTTCGATTCGATCAGTGTGCAACGCGGATTCGAAGCTCCAATGTCGGCCGATTTTATTCCCCATTTTCAGACCCCGAAATCGAATTCTTCAAATTACTTTCAAATTTCCATTCAAACTCTCCTCGATACCCAAATGAAACTTGTCCATAACACATTCAATTTCATTTTCTATTTTGGCACCATACTCAAATTCTCGATCAATCGCTCGAATTCGAGCCTTGATCCCCGGTCGGCTAGGGTGTTCATATGAACCCTGAAACCCTAGGTTCAGTCCGAACTTCAAACTCAAATTACTCCCAAATTTTGAATAGAACATGCTATTCCTCAAAACATAAAAGTTCTTTTCCTTGACTTGAGTTTCATTTCTTATTTTTGGACCTCTGTCAATTTCTCAACGGTTTGAGCTCAATTTGAAACTGAAGTTTTCAGCCCTTTTTAACTCTGAATTTCCTCAACCTTTTTCTGATTCGATTTTTAACCCAGTTTTTCTCCTTGATTTGCATCTAACCTCAAACTGATCCCAAAAACAAAGTTGTTATTTATACCTTACTTGGCATCTTTTGTTTTTGTACCATGGTCAAAAGATCAACCAATAAATTTTTATGATCACTCAAACATTGCTGCTCAAAAAGGCCAAAACTGAAACTTAAACTCCTATTTTCAGATTAGGAATAATAACCCTTCTCATTTTTCTTTCTCCATTTAATTGTGCTATTTCCATACTCTTTTTCATCCCAATTTTGTGTCAAACATTCTCCTCCAATCTTGCCGATCAATTATACATTTTTACTTTAAATTTATGTCGAATTTTGACCAAATTTTTTACTTTGGTCAAACTTCGTGCCTTTCAAAAATCGGGGATGTCACAATTCCCATCATTAACTATGAAGGACCCACAAGATAAAACATCATCCTTAACTTTCATTAATCCCCTCCAAAAATGAGAGTCAGTTGGTTTTGCTTTAACTTGTGTAAGATTTGGAGCTTAGGTATTTATTTCTAAGCATGGTTTGCCACATACCTTGTGTGTTAAGTAAATTAACAATCCATTTACTTAACAAGCATTTATTTTGGATTTCTAGATTAATAATCCCTAGTCCTCCTTGATCCTTAGGGAGGCAAAGTATATCTCACTTGACCAGACGATATTTCTTCTTATCTTTAGTGGTGATTTTAGATGAAGTAAGATGAATCTGAGCCATCCATTCTTAGATCTAATATTTCAAAATTTAGGTGCTAGCCTCCTTAGAAACACCCAAAGTGTTGGCTAGCTTTTCCTACTCAAGAGAAACTTAGCATGCAATAAGAGAATTTTTATAAACGAAAGGGGCATACCGCCCCTCACTTTGAATTAAGAAGGTGCAGGGCTCGAACCTAGGTCTTCGGACTGAGAGTGACCTCTCCTAGCCGGTTGCCCGCGAGAGCGCCCACAACTCCATCCACCGAGCACCGCCGCCCCCTCAGCTCTACTCCCACGCCTTTCCGTCGCCTGAGCGGCCACAGGAAGTCCATGCGGCCACAAGGAAGGAGACGGGGGTGTAACGTCCCGCCACTCCGGGCCGGGCCTGTCTACCCTAGCAGCCCTCTAGAATCCCAAGAATGCCCCCACATACCAACATATGTCTTTTCTACGCACTTTGTCCTCACTCATGCGCACCCGGGAAGGATTTACCGGTCGGTCACCCATCTGAAATTGCTCCGAGCCAAGCACACCTAACCCCGGAGTTCTTTCGGGATGAGCTCTCGGAAAAGAAGTTGCAACTTGTTTGTATGAGTATCCTTATCAATTCTATTAAGCCCTGGGTTAGGGTATTACAACTCACCTCCCCTTAGGGGACCGACATCCCCGTCGGTCCACCCCAAGCCAGGAGTGTCCCCTTCGGCCACGTCTGTGTGTCTAGTTGCCAACGTGACTACGCCAACGGCGCATGGGGCATGCCATGTCACACATGCACATGCGCACCATGCCCGCGCAATTGACCACATGTGCCCGTAAAAAGCCACGAGGGTCAGCTCTGATACCATTGTAATGTTCCGCCACTCTGGGCCGGGTCCGTCTACCCTGGCAGCTCTCTAGAATCCTAAGAATGCCCCCACAGACCAACACATGTCTTTTCTGTGCACTTTGTCCTCACTCATGTGCACCCGGAAAGAATTTCCCGGTCAGTCACCCATCCTAAAATTGCTCCGGGCCAAGCACGCTTAACCTCGGAATTCTTTTGGGATGAGCTCCCGGAAAAAAGTTGCAACTTGTTTGTATGAGTATCCTTATCAATCCTATTAAGCCCTGGGCTGGGGTGTTAAGGGGGGCTTCACCTTCACCTCTCCTTTCCTTTCCCTCTCGACCTCCTTGGTGGTTGCCCTCATTCATGTCAACAGTGGTGGTTTCCGACGGTCCTGGACCAGATCAGCCCTGTGAGAGGTTGGATCAACTCCTACGGACACCGGATCTGCCCCCTAGGCCTCAACGCGGCATTTTGGGTGCCGGTGGTGGCGTTTGGCCTATGCGGCTTGCCGATGTTGGCTCCCATGGCCGACACCGAGTGGCTGCTAGGACCGCGACGAGCGTGCTCGATGCGGAGCGCCTATGCAGCAGGGCCCGTGAGGCCCACAACTGGTGTTGGCTGGGCCTAGATGCTACGACGCTCGTCGTGGTACCGTGCTCTGCTACGGGCCTAGCCTTTGTCAGGCTCCTCGGTTGTCCGATGTACTTGGCGGGGACGCCTGTGGCTTGCATGGCGGTGGCAGTTTAAGGCGGGGATGTTCGTGTTGGTCAACTGCACCTAGGACAATGAACCGTGGTTGCTGCCATTGTGTCGTAGGTGGTTCTTTCTCATTCGAATGTCGACATGAGCCACCACACAATGAGCTGCACTAAAACCTTCTTGTTTTATTAAAAAGGATAAAGAAAGGAAGAGAAAGAACCACATTCCAATCCAACCAGACAAAGCTTGTGGAGTTTATCCTTTTTAATAAAAAGGAAAAAATAAGAAGGTTTCGGTGGAGCTCGCGGTGTGGTGGCTCGTGTCAACATCCCAATTCGACCGGACAAAGCTTGTTGAGGCTCATGTCGATGACCAATGTGACCGAGTGGTATTTAGTTAAGGCTCATGTCGTGGAGCCAATCTGACCGGGTGAAGTTTAGTTGAGGCTAGTGCTAGCCAGAGTTGTTTGAGTTGCTTAGAACGGTGTGTGTTGATGTTCTAATTCAACGCACCGACTATCGTTTTTTGTTGCTTGATCTTTGGATAGGAGTTGTTTAGGGTTTGTACCTCTCAAGGTGTAGGGTCATTGGACCGAACTTGTATGGGACAGTTCCAACACCTCCTTGGTTGTCCGGTCTTTGCACCGAAGTTATATTATTTTCAGGACAGATTTATTTTATAAACTGGATCAATTCTCTTTTTTCGTCTAATAAAAATTCAAGAAAGCATAAGCTTTCACCGTCTGTTCAACAACATGAGTACTTTTAGTAGTGACAACTCCAGGATGTGTGAACCATGTTTTTTTCTCCTTTAGCCACTGTTTTGGGAAAAAATAATATAGGATCACTATGAGCTATTTAAAATATCTACTAATGTGTGTTTGTTGCACGTGTATCAATCAATACATGTATGGATGATCATGGATGGTGTGGTTCAACCAATTTTGATTAAATGTATATATGTATTCATGATTCACAACTCTTAATAATAGTTTGGCTTAATTGGGATAGCTTCATCCTAGATGAGTTGATATAGTTAGTCCAACCAAACCTTAGGAATTAGGATGACGATTAATCTTGAGCCATTCCGATCCACACATAAATCACATGGTGCATCTAACCAAACACAACCTAATAAGCGAATGGTGAAATATAAGTGAACCATAAATAAGCATCGCGAATTGGCATTTGGCAGTGCATATAAATCAAGGCATATCTGCAAGTTAAAATCGGTCGCCGAGAGAATGAATTTTTAAAATAATGAGGGCATGAATGTTGATCATGATACACAGTAGTAAACTTGAGAGAGACCTTCCCTGCCCTCAAAGTTAAATGGCATGTTATGAAAACTTAGTAGCAAGGATAATGAGAACTTAGTATCACATAGTAGGGAGATGTGCGGTTACCAGGTGTAACACATTATTAGCCTTGTGCAGTAATATAATCTCCCGGCAGGCCGGCACTTTATATTTTGCCTCTGGGCTTTTCGTTGTTGAGATTCTTTTTCTATTGCAAAAGCTGCAGTGTATAAACCGTACATATGGTTGGTTGTGGCGAGCTCAATGAATACACCCTTCCTATTGGCAATAAAGGTTCGTACATGCGTCGCTCTGCAAGTGGTTGCATATTGAACGATGGTCCTTTACTGTCATTTCCGGTCGCGATCAAGTAGTACTGTCGAACGATGTGTCGATCCTTTAGACGGGTGAGGGGAGGATTTTTGGAAGTGTGTTGTGTGTGAGGATGAATAGAAAAGTTAAAAGAGTTAAAAAGGAAAATTTTTCTGGAAAGCATGTTTTCTGAGAGGGATGAATAGCAAAGTCAAAAGAACTTCAGGAACTAAACACAGTCAAGTTGGATCCCATCGAAAGATATGCCTGCTCACCCCTTGTGCTGTCACCCTCGTGGCCTCTTTTATTCTGTTGCGCCCAAAACGCACGAGCGAGCGAGCGGGCAGTTAGGCGACACGTATGCTTACTGGTCACTCCGCTAGTCTGCTAGTAGCATTGAGGGAAGCAAAAGCACCAGGCCTGCACATACGATCGTAGCTAGTAATAGCTTGGCGCCACCAGTCGGTGATGAGCTGACTTGCTACGATCCTGCACACACGAGCGTACTAGCTTTTAGTTCGTCCATCGTCCAGAATCTCTCAACAGATGAGAAGGGAAGCCATGAGAGTTTCGATTTTTCTTTTTATCAAGAGAATACGGGAAAACATTTCCCAGCATTGCTTGACAACCTTTCGAGATGAGCCTAGCTACATGTATTATCCGGGACATCATTTCCAGCTAGAGAAAATAAAGGTTGGTTCGTAGCTTGTGGAATGTTAAAAGCTATGATGGAGCTGTTTGATCCAAAGACTACATTAAAACCGGTGCTGGATTGCTGCTTCTCATGATGTCGATAGCATATATGACCTTAGTGGGAGATATGGGGTTGAGTGAATGGAATTAGTGGGCATTTTCTAGTAAACACCAATACTAATAGTTTTTAGTTTGATCTTTAATTTTGCAATGTGCAAGCTGGTAAAAACTAAAGGCAGGCAACTTGATTGTGTATTACAGTATGGGGTAGAGATTGTAAAATCTTTGCCCAAAAGCTGGTCTATATAAATCAACAAGAGCTTTTAGAAGGTATAATACACAATCTTTAATTAGCTGATATAAACGGAACGGACCAGACAATCTTGTATGTCTGGCATCCTCAGCGTGCAGTTACAATTTCAAGGCTAGATTCAGTGTTATCAGTATGTGTTGAAAAGGTAGGGGGTCGTGGTCTTTTTTAAATAAATAAATGTACTCTAATCGAGACATATATATTCAATTATGCCTCAAAATCATTGACACAGTGGCTTAATTATTAGCATGTAGTACAAGCCACCTATGTGTCAAATTATTGCCCAAACAAATTGAGATCTGCAACCTATATACAGGTTTTTCCCTGCGACATTGCCACTGCCAATAATAGTGTATGCTGTGCTTGGCACTTGAGCTCTAAGTAAGCCCTCTCACTCCTTACCGGCGGCTCCTATTTTTGTCAATGTTTGCGAGTTCTTGATCGATTTATCTGCTCCTGCTTCCTACTCCTCTCCCTACTTAGTTTTCTCTTCGCCTTCATGATGAGAAATCTGCTCATATGTCTTTTCACATTTGTAGCCTTAGACTGCTGCGAGTAAATTACTAGTTTTTATGCAACTAAATTCTATAAATTTACACACAGCTTGTATCTAGCATCACTGTATCAGCGAAGAATCAGCAAGGTGGCCAGTGACAACTTATGTGATTATGTGCTTCTTTGTCACTTGACATCATCCTTCTAACAGCTACGCAAAGTTGCTTATTAGGCATGGCAGCGTCGGATCCTCTAGCTCAGGAAGAACCACAATCAGCAGGGAAATACTTGAGGAACCAGCTTGCTGCAGCCGCGAGGAGCATCAACTGGAGTTATGCCATATTCTGGTCAATTTCAAGCAGCCACCCGGGGTAATGTAGTAATATATCGACCCAAGATTTGGCTATGAGTATTTTGATAGTAAAATACATCAATTGTATGCCGAGCTCACATATATGTGAATTCATGTAATAGTGAACTTTTGGAGAGCGAACTCATAAATAATTTTTTTCTCAAGAAAAAAGATTGTCCATGTATCGATATATGTTTTGCCTATCCTACTTTCTAAAAGATAAAGACAGATAATCCATTCTTCTTTGAAACAATTGCTAAAACAATTGGGGAAGTAGAATAATGAAAGATATGTTCAAATTGTATTGTTAATACTTTTAGCTTATTATAACAGCCCCTAATTTATTTTTCTTTGAAACAATTGCCAAAACAATTGGGGAAGTAGATAATGAAAAGAATGTTCAAATTAATATGTCTTGTTAATATTTTTAGCTTAGTATAACAACATAAGCTAACTCTAAATGTACGTATGAAAATTAAAGTTAAGGTGGCCTTTTACAGGCCATTTTTTTTTCAAACAATGAGGTACTTAAAAATGGGTTATGAAGAAGCATGAGTAGAAATATGGAAAGATGAAGTCTGCAACGCATAGGATTGAAGTTATAAATTCCAAATTCTGACAATGAAATTAAAATATATTAAATAATCATATGTTAATTCATAATGTCATATTCTTTTGTGCTGAAAAAATTCATATATTGTCATGCCTCTTTTTTGCATTAGGGTTGAAATTTACTCTAATACGACCTACATTCCAAAATAGAGCTATGTTTAGCCTTTTTAAGATAGATTAAGAAGTGTGGTAAAATATCTCATATACCCTTGATTAAACATTTCCATGTATGTGTATATAATAGCTACACCTGCCTTAATATCTCCATGCTTACTAAAAGGAATTATGTATGCTACAACAACGACCACAAGACAATTACTTTCTAGAGGGATATTTTTTCCCATTCACCCATTCAATTAGGCTTCACAACTTGTATGTAGCTATATTTGGGACAAATTTTGAACACTTAATGCAGCTATATTTTGGAAAGGAGGGGAATATTAATTGTGATAAGATAATGTTTTGTATTTTTTCTCCAATAATTGATTGGGTGTTGTGCATTGGAACAAAGTTAGCACTTTATGATGCATTAATGAAAATATTATAACAAAAAAGGGTAAATGTACAAATAATCTGTATACAGCTGGCAACTTGAGTGGGCATTTATTTTTAGGTGTTTTAAAAAATGAAATAAAATAATTTTCTAATAAGTCCCTATTTGGATGGAATGCATATTTTTTATGGGAAAGATGGAATATATATTCTTATAATCTAGATAATAGTTATAGATTATCAATAGCTGGGCTAGAAGTTGGACGGTTATTAAAAATCTGGGTTGTTGCATTTCACAGTATGCACGAGTATCTATATTGTTTGGATGGGATACAGTTTTTTTAGTTGGTTTTCATAATCCGTAGGTGATCCAAGCACCCCCCCCCCACCAAAAGTATATATAGGTAACCTTACCAATAGTTTCAGGTTAATTAGTTACGGTTTGTTTAATTGAAGACTATTATTTTTTAGTTAGATGCTGAATTAATAGATAAAATTTAATTTTTTAAATGAAAGAAGGAACTCACTTTCAATTTTAAACAGTTGTTTACTAGGAAAAAATACAGAAGTGCTACAACTTTGGTCACATACTTTTTCTTTGGACAGATATACATGTGACCTCGATTATAAGTAGTTTCTTCTTAATTTTTTTATGTAAAAAATATTAAGCAATATATCAAATGAGTTTAATAAGTATTGTCAACAGAACTTATTATTGGTCACATTTTATTATGATGGTGATCATACTGGCGCACAAAAGATAGTCACTTGCAACTTTGATTTAATTAAAGCACAACTAAATCCAAGTGGTCACGTGTTTCACTCCGTGTTTCTCAAGCACAATTCTGTTGTTGACACGGTATTTCCATAAGTAAAAACTACATAAACTTGGTTTTGATGCAAGTGAAAAACATACTAGCTAATAATATTGTCCAGAATACCAGTAGAACACATTTACTGTGCTGTTGAGATGTATCATTATATCAACAACATATGTGAGAACGGGTTTCTAGCCTGGTAAAATGGAGAAACTTATTATATTATTTGTTGCTATCATTAACACCATGTACCTTAGCTACCCAGTATCTCAAAAAATGAAAACTTGGATGGAAACTTGTAGAGCACTGACATGGAAGGACGGGTTCTATAACGGCGAGACGAAGACGAGCAACTCATCACTGGAGCTGACGTCCAACCAGCTCGTCATGCAGAGAAGCGAGCAACTGCGCGAGCTCTACGAATCCCTGCTGTCGTCCGGCAACTGCAATCACCGCGCTGCGCGGCCTGTGATCTCTCTGTCGCCGGAGGACCTCGCCGACGGCGAGTGGTACTACCTGGTCTGCATGACCTACACCTTCCGGCCATGGCAAGGGTATGGTACTTGATTACACTCCAGCAATTACTCGATCATCACAGTTTTAATAAAAAAAATGCTAGAGGCAGATCAGACAAACGGCGATTGATCCATTTACGGTGCCCCTGCAGATTGCCGGGCAGATGTCTTGCGAGCAACGACCATGTCTGGCTGTGCAACGCTCACCTTGCGGACACCGAAACCTTCCTCCGCGCGCTCCTAGCAAAGGTACGCCGTCTTCATTTCGGAGTTCTGATGGCTTTCATGCCGTGTCTAACTGAATTTTACATTTTTACTGTGATTGACCTCGGTGAATTCTCGGTTCTGAGTTCTGACACCTCGCTGGCTGGTTCACGCAGAGCGCGGCTATACAGGTACATCAGGTACCTGGTGCTTATTGTTTTGTCTAGTCCATATAATGCATGAGCACATTCAGGTTTAGGTTGTGCCTAAACGTGTTTAGATTCGGAAAGATTCCCCGGAAAAATACTATAGACTAAAAAAGCATTGTAGATGAATAGTATTCAGTAAGTGGGATGGGTGGCATAAATAGGGAAAAGTTAGATGAATAGTGTTTTTGGGAAGAAAGTTGGTGAAACTAAATACACCCTTATTTAGGCTGCATGCATGTTTATTCAGACAATCAGGCTGTGTGCACTATGCGTCTCTGACTACGTACTGCGTACCGAAACTTCTGTTTTTGCTGCAGACAATCGTCTGCATACCTCTCATGGGTGGTGTGCTGGAGCTGGGGACCACTTTTTCAGTACGTTTATCTTCCTTTTTTTTAAACGATAATCCGCTGTTTCTCAGTAATCTATTTGTTGAAATCCGATGCACCATGCGTGAATGGCCGGTGCTATTTGGAGTTGGAGCTGCAAATTGTGGCTCTTTCTATTGGCAAATTGCCCGCACTGCTAGTTGTCAAAAGTGACGTGCGTTTGCTCCTCACTTGTTACAACTCACTAGTGACATTAGAGTTATGGGCACGGTTCTAGTCACTATTGATCTGGTTCAGGTAGTGAAAGGTGACCATTTGCGTTGCATCAGAGACCGTTGGTGTGACGTATACCTTCCTTAGCTATGGGTGATGAGTCTCGTGTTGATCTCTGAAAAACTTTCACCACTTTTAGATCATTGATTTGTGTGATCTTTAAAAGCTAAATGCCTCAAAATCAAGAAGCCTGAAGTACCATGTCATGAGCTTTCCAACTTCTGTCTTCTAGGGACATTATATTTGGCTTCAGGACTGGCGGAGCTACGTGTATTTCTTGTTGTCAGCTGACAACAATGACCAGCTGAGAAATTACAAAGAAGTTACTGTTTGCACTGTAGAATTAGAGAGCTGACAACAGTGGCTACTACACCTGACACCGGTGGCCCTGAGGGCTGGCTCCGCCCATCAGGAGATCTCAAAGCTACCGTCTAAAAGTGTTTAGAGCAAGTATAGTGGGTGGATGGAACCGGCGAGATGTGACGTGGTAGAGAGGGAGAGAGAGAGTAATACAGACGGCTGGTGACGCGCCCGCCTCACGCCGGCGAAGAGAAATACAATAGTTGTGATTGGTTCAGATTCCCTATACTGCATTAAATGTTGTGGGCCCGTCATCATAAAGCACCACATCAGGACACGCTGAAGCCCACTGCTAGTGCAGCTATTAGCCATGCTCTTAGAAGCTCAAACAAATAGGACATTAATAAATCATGATAAATTGGACATGCACAAAAAAGGGGTTTTAGCTTTTACGTACAGGGTACAACCACCTCCAATCCGCTATAAACATGTAAAGTAATGTTTGGTTTACTACACATGCATATTCATCTCTTTGTATATAGTTTGTCTCATCTATTTTTCTAAACCAACTTGCAATAACTCAAATTTAAATCGAAAAATGAACTAAGAAACTACGTACTAACCATAAGATGCCAGGCGCATAGAAGTTCAGGATCGGGTGGATTGTGAACGTGCAAGGGCTTACTAGCGAGGCTGCTACAGAAAAGTTCTTGGCTTGTCCAGCAGTCAAGTGTGTTACTGCTAATTCAAAAAAGATATAGTATGGCTTTTGCTGCTATTTTTGTTTCTGGTCGGCTTGTGGTTTTTTTTTTTTGGGGGGGGGGGGGGGGGTACATAAGTGGTGGAGCTTTGAGTAACAAGTAACTTTTGGGTTTTCTATGGGCCCATTTTGCACCTACTAGCAAGTAGCTTCGCCCCCGCTTATGGGTGATGGGTCTTGTGTTGGTCTGAAAAACTCTCCTCGCGTCATTAGATAAAGCATTCCATGAGCCCGAGTAGAGCAAACTAATGCAAAAAGGTTTTCCAACATTTTGCGAACTAAACAAGCCCTTATTAGTGGTCAATATAATGCGTTGATGATGTCATTGACGTGGAAAATAAATGACACTCTTCGTACTGGTAGTAGTACAGTCATAATATGTGCTCGAGTACGTAGTGCCCGGAATTCTGCAAATAGTTCACAAGTTCAGAGAAGTTATTACGATATTGGCATTCATCAAGGCCAAATGCATCAGACTTTCACCACATCACGTGCTACTGTCAGGTCCCAGAGAACACAGACTTGGTAAACCGAGTCACCGCATCTTTGAAGGAGCTGCAGTATGGGACATGCACGGATGCCCCTTCAGCTAACCTAACAGGCCGGCAAGCCGATAATGCTATCGTCCTGCTCGATGACTTGGATGAAAATGGCATGGAAACCATGATAGCTGAGGGCCGACAAGAGCTTGCTAGTGAAGTCGATTGCCTGTTCAATACTAACCTCGAGCAGATCACGAAGGAGACCGGCGACTTCTACGGCCTTTGGGAGGAACTGGACGTGCAACCTCTCGAGAACAGTTGGATCATGGACGAGGGCATTCTAAGTGATAGCCCTCGCATGACGAGTTTTATGGCTTGGACGATGCCGAGCTCCGATGAACTGGCTGTGCCAGTCATTAGAGAGCCACAGAAGTTGCTGAAGAAAGTGGTCTCCGGGGGATCTTGGACGAACAGTGACGATGTAAACACCAAGATCGGGAAAAGAGTAACCCAAGAAAGTAGCATCAAGAACCACGTCATGTCAGAGAGAAGGCGCCGAGGGAAGCTCAACGAGATGTTTCTGATTCTCAAGTCATTGGTTCCAGCTATTAACAAGGTATTTAGAGACATTCTTCGGTACTTTTGTTGTTTTGCAAATTTCTATGTTCCAAGAATTCAGTTTTCACTTTGAACTGTTGACCGCTGCAGATGGACAAAGCATCCATCCTTGCAGGGGCGATAGCGTACCTCAAAGAGCTGGAGCAAAAGGTGCAAGAGCTCGAATCCATCTCATGCCCAGCTGGCAAAGCAATGCTAATGTGCCATGACAATGAGATCACTGGGATGAGTCTTTCTGCTGCCAAGAGGAACAAGGCCTCGGAGCTCAGCGGGGACATGGAGGAGAGGGAGCACCACTGGGAACTTTCTAAGGACGGCTCCAGCAATGTCATCAACGTCAGCATCATGGGCACCGATGTGGTAGTCCAGGTGCAGTGCCGGTGGAAGGAGCTGCTGATGGCGCGAGTGTTTGACGCCATCAAGAACCTACATTTGGACGTTCTGTCGGTGCAGGCGTCCACTCCGGATGGCCTCTTTGGACTGAAGATAAAAGCTCAGGTCATCAGCACACAACTAAGAAATGGCATGGCAACTGCGCGATACAGCAACTTTTAGTGCCAGCTCGCGCTTCCATAGCATGTGCTGATTTTTATTTACTACGTAGTACTGATGCTTTTCTCTTCTTTTTTTTATTTGCAGTTTAGCAGTTCCGCTACCTTTGCGCCTGGGATAATCAGGGAAGCTCTCCAAAATGCAATAAACTAAGCAAGTCCTGAAGGAACGGCTGAAAATATTCTGCAGTTGTTCAAGTAGAAGTACTTGAGATTTACTAGTGACCTGTATAAAATATAAGGAACTGCTCTAAATATTGAGACCTGAGTGCTAACTCATGTATTGAACCCAAAACTGTGTCAAATAAAACTGCCTTGTACATAAACTGAATAACGCAAACTATTCAGTGCAAAAAGTAACCTTATCTAGACACCTCTCAAGCTCACATCACAGATCAAATAAAAAACAGATATTTGAATGAAGTATTAGTGAGATATAATTTATCAATTATCACGCTGGGAAGAGCGATTGATTTGACGGGAATGAAAAATGCGCTGAGCGAGCGGGCGTCTTCTCCGTGCACCATCCATCTTCCATCACCTCCCCCCCCCCCCCCACCCCCCACCACCACCACCATTTCAAACAACGCCATTAACCAGGCATCTAGAGCAAACCAGCTGTAACTGAATCAGCAAACCGAGCGAGCGAGCAACTCGAGCGGGGGCGACTCGAAGAAACGCGTCCGGTTGGTGCAGACATCAATCCTGTCAACTGACATCAAGGGATTAGCTGTAATTAGCTTGATTTAGCATTCTCTGGATGGATATGAATCACCTAATCAAATGCTCAATTCCTCCTTCTTTCATCAACGACTCGCTGCCGCTGATTCACACCGATTCCTTCCCCCACCGCCGCAGACCGCCCCCCATCGCAACGAGCGCCGTTGCCAAACCAACCGGAGGCCTGCGATCAAAAGATGTCATCTACTCCGGCACCGTTGGACCCCTCCGGCCGCCCCTGGGCGTCGCTGCCCGAAGATTTGATCCGCCTCGTCGCGTCGCGCCTGCTCGCCGGCGACCTGCTCGACTACGTCCGCTTCCGCGCCGTCTGCGCCAGCTGGCTCTCCGCCACCGCCTCCCCGCGCGGCCGCGCCGTCGGCGACCCGCGCTTCCACCCGCGCCGCTGGATCATGTTCCCCGAGGGCCACGGCCTCTACCCGCGCCACCCCGACCTGCGCGGGCACATCCGCTTCGTCAACCTCGACACGGGGGCCCTGGCCCGGGCTCACCTCCCGCTCTTCGCGGAACACGTTGCCATGGACTCGGTCGACGGCCTCCTTGTCCTGTTCCGGGAGCGGGACACCGCCGTCCGCCTCCTCCACCCTTTCACCGGCGACATCGTGGAGTTCCCACCGCTCGCGACCCTTGTCCCGCAGATAGCCGAACGAATGAACGGCGACCCCGCGCCGAGCGCCGAAAGGCTGACGAGGATCGTCTGCGCCTCTGTTTACTGCAGCGCCGGAGCCGTCACCGTCATGCTTGCGCCGCATTTTCAGGTAAAACGCGTAGCATTTGCTAGCACCCTGGATCAGCGGCAACAGTGGAATCTGTCAAGCTGGAGGTACGAATCGGTCTCCAGTCCACCCTTCTCATTCCGAGGCAAGCTGTATGTGGCGCATCCTGTCTTATTTTGCGACCACATCCACATTCACCAGATTGATCCACCTGTGAAGGACTGTGAGCCACAACCCCCGAAGTTGATTGCCACACTCCCTAAAGGCAACCTTGTCAATCCTGTCCATATGGTAGAATGTGACTCTGAGATCCTGGTGCTTGGATACAAAGATCCGACCCTGTCGCAAATTGTAGTTTTCAAGCTTGCGGATCTTGCCAGACAAAGGTGTGTTCAGATAACAAGCATTGGTGGCAACACCTTGTTTATCTCAGAAAGTAGCTTGAGTGTTTCCTCTAATGCACTGCGTACCGCTATGGGGGACGCTGTCCTAACCACGGATTCAGGGCAGCAACATCTTGTGCAGTACCACCTTATTACTGGCAATTGGTCACCAGCAGCTGATGATTGCAGAGTCTATGGCCCTGCACCTGGTCCCTGTACCTTCATGCACCATATATTAAGCTGCTGCATTCGTAGTAGATGGTATGTACGTTTATGTTTACCCACTTTTACGTTATGTTTTCATGATATTCGTTCTCTTTGGGTGAAGCTAATTCGCTTTGCATTATTTTGTACTTTTAGGAACACAGGACGGATATTCGGAAGGAATCCGAAAGGTTGGTACGGAGGAAGATGAACATGAAATTTTAACATGAGGCTAGTCCTACCCTCCTATTTCATCATCCCTTGTTTTTCAGTACTACTACACAATGAACTAGGTTGGGCTAGAATTTGCCAATGTATTTCTTTTGTCCGTTTATGTACTTTGTTTTCACATTGTTCATTTTCTTTGGGTGAGCCAATTCATTTTGGCATTTTGCATTATTATGTACTTATAGGAACAGAGGACATACATTTAGAAGGAATCCAAAAGGTTGGGCTAGAATTTGCCAATATATTTCTTTTGTAATCCCACCAACAACTGTTGTTGTACTCCCGCAGTCTTCTTAGTCAAATATGTCTTTTGTCATATCTGAACGACAATCGGTGCCCTAATCCGCAGAGAGTTCAGAATTTTTTATTGGGCTAGAATTTGCCAATTGTAATCCTACCAACAACTGTTGTCATACTCCTTCCTAATGAAATACTCCTCCATTCCGGAATTGCCGAGTATATTTTATGTCATATCCGAACGACAATTGGTGCCCTGATCAGCAGAGAGTTCAGAATTTTTGATATGTTAGTTCTAGCAATGCTTAGTATCGCCTTTCTCCTTTGTTTGGAGGGTGGCAGCAAAGTATATTGCAGCGCCGACAGTGCATTGGCAACCATTTAGCTAGAGCAGTGCCAGAGCGAAAACTGCATGGCCGGAGCGTGGTGCCTTCTGCATGGTTGAAGTACTACAGGTCTACAACACCTAATTCTTCTTTGAACTCTGAACAAACTACTTTGAAGCTGTAGATTCTACAGATCAGAACGAAGACATGTGGTTTTGCTTTCAATTATCATCATTTTGTGTTACCCGTGACCATTCTTTTCCCTATTTCTTCCAAATTTGGGTTCAGAAGAGTACTTGCAAATTGAAAGGGCCATATTGTTGCTCTGCTCTGGTTTTCACAAGGTTAGAGGTGTATATTCCTGTCTTCCCCTGTTCTGTATCAAAAACTCTACTGGTCACAGCAGTGTGATAAACGATGGATACTGGAATTTATCCACATTGATTCTATACCAAAGAAACATCATATCTGACCATATGACTAAAAGCCCAACATTTGATACATTTACATAGTTCCAGAACACTGTAACCACAACATGATCATTACAGATGCAGGCTGACTACTTTGGTTCAACCCTATTATTACTGTTTCATATTCGTGCAGCTATATTTGGTGGATATAGTTTAACCTTGTTTTACTTCATCATGTTTTTTATTGTATAATGCGCCTTGTTTGACCAGTACATAACTCAAATGTCTAATTTTAGCCTTGCATATAATTACAGTTCCCTTGATTATGAATATTAAACTGGTCACACTCTTTGCTACGGCACAAAGTTGCATGGCTTCTGTCATATGACCTTAAGACCTAGTACTTCACCACTTAATCACAACAATCGATCGTGTTCTAGTTCCTGTTTGGCTGATGCTAAATTCGAGTTTATTAACTACATCATCGTAACGGCTACCTGAATATCTCTGGATATAGAGGCTGGGTTATGATTAATTTCGCTATTGAATAATTGAGTACCGTGTAAGGGTCGTTTAATACATTTTCTTCAGCTGAGTGATATTCTCAACAATAATGCAGCATTCTTTTGCTCTGCATATTAGTAATACTTGTTTGGCAACATGTTATATTTTCGTGGTGCTTTGCTTCAGTAAAATTTTGTCCCCCCCCCCCTCTAATTACAGTTTGCTTGTCTAGTGTGGAGTGAAATTTTGCTTGAAACTGAGATGTGCAAACTGGAATCTTGAGGGTAGGTGTGCGTGTGGAATCTTGTACAACATTTAATTTGATTATTACTTGTCGAGGCTATGTAGCCAAGAAAAAAAGCACTTTATTGACCTTTTTGCATTACCACAGCAATGCTGAAGTTTTGGTTAGAGATGGTGATGTTTCTTGTTAAGGGAATAATATGTCACTGTGTTAATTAAGGGGATAAATAATATGTCAGTGTATGATCAATTGGCAATTGGTAGTTCGTAGATGTGAGCATCACATGAAAGCAAAAGCGAATTCCAAATGTGGGCATCATAAAAATATGCCTCAGGAAGTGGTAAAAGGCCAATAGCTTGGCAATTGCCACATTCACTGAGATGATGTAGATCCGTATAATTGTACTGGAGACAAATTGGTACGCAGAGAATATGGTGGCTCAGATCAGTTCCATAACTGATGAGCTCCCTCCTCATTTCGACTTGATGACAAACTGGTGATGTGTGATGTTCATTTGGGGGAGCTCTTCTCCAATTGCAGACAGCCAGCCAGCAGTGCCATGCATATTTATTCCAAGAAAGAGGAGTTTGTTGCATCTGTTTCACATGGGCCTGTTACATTGTAAGAAATGGAAGTTTGTTGCAAGAGTTCACATGGACTTGCAGATCAGATACAGATTTTGTCTGAAGCAATTCACATTGCAAACAAAAGAACGAATAAATGGGTGATACAGTGGTAAGTGTTTAAATATTTGCAAAATAAATAGTTGGTAATAAACTCGCGGTCATACTTTCGTCTGTCAAAGCATGCATCTTTATTAGCCACTAGCCAGAAGGATCATGTTACAAGGCGTATGTGGGGGCGACATGGCAGAGTCGTGAGATAGAAGGTAGACGTACATAGCATTAATCGAGCACTGTATATTTCCTTCCATAGGTGAGTTGATTGGTCGCTTCTTATCTTCTCGATCTCTAGACTACTACTCCGTAGTTGGTTACAGTCTACTATATAAACGGCACTGTGGTTGTGCCTTTGTGCACACACAAGGGCCCTAAGCTAGCTAGCTAGCCAGACATTGCACAGGATGTGGAGGAAGACGTCCTCGGCCGCGTTGGCCATCACCGTTCTGCTGCTCCTCGGGTGTTCGTCGTCAGGCGACGTGTACGATTCGTTGCTCATATGCATTGCAAGATATGATTTCTCTATGCCTTTGTTTTTCAACGACTAATCTCTCCCCTTTCGGTTGCCTGTGTGTATGCAGGCCTTCGTACGAGGTCTCGTTCGACCTCGCCAATGCAGACGGCGTGGAGTATGAAGCATTCCTGAACCAGTTCAACCTCAACGTCGACCGCACGGCCGGCGAGTGGATCGACGACGGCCACCCGGTCCTCGGAGAGCAGAAGCTGACTACCACACCGGACGTCTGGCTGAGTGTCGTCATCAAGCAATCCGACACGGACGACCGTGTCACATTCGCCGTGCGTTCCGACAACTTATACGTCAGCGGATTCACCAACAAGTACGACGAGCGGTTCGCCTTCCTGGGCGAACGGCGCAAGATCCCGTCGTCCACCCAACTGAGCTTCAGCAGCGGGTACCCGGACTTGTTTGACGACAAGCTGCCCGATGGCAAGAAGGAGGGCTACCAAGGCCTCAAAAAGCTCTCGATCAACAAGGTTGAAGCAGCTGGCCATTTCCGGATCCTGTCAAACTACCGGGCCGGAGGAGCCGGGACAGACGAGGCGCTGAAGAAGCAGCCCCTGGCATTCTTCATCCTCGTCATCTCCGAGTGTCACAACCCGTGGTCGACGGATTCACCGACGTGAGAAGAACACGAAGGAATCGAGATTTTGGTAGGAGGGACGAGGAATGGTTCCTCCCCTTTTCTTTCTTGTTCAACAATATTCAGTTCATGTGTTTTCGGATACATCACAGGACAGCATATACTCTCCCCCTCTCTCACCTTACACGGGCTCACCAGGCCCACACGTCATACATGGAACGAAAACACAGTCTCAACGACAAATAACAAATACGCCTTCCAAGCTTAGCTACGCCTTGCCTTGTATGTCCGTCACCGGTGTGACACCTTCCCCCGCCGGAGAACTTGCTTGACCCCAAGCAAGAACGCAAGGATAACGCTTAGTGAGTACATTCCAATCTTCCCAGGTCGCCGTGTCTGATGGTAGATTGCCCCAACGAACCAGCACCTGTGGGATTGTTGTGTTCCCCTTCTTCACCAGGCGACGAGCCAGTATCTCTTGTGGTTGAAGGTCTTCAGCAGAAAGATCAACAACTTTTGGTAGCTCATGATAGACAGGGGTGTAATCTTCACGAAAGGGCTTCAGCTGGGAAACGTGAAACACAGGGTGAATGAGACTGGACTCTGGAAGGTCCAATCTGTAAGCAGCTTTCCCCACACAAGCCAACACTTTGTAGGGTCCGAAATACTTGAAAGCCAACTTCGGACATGGTCTGTTCACCAGTGATGACTGAACATATGGTTGGAGTTTTAGCAGCACCATTTCTCCCACCTGATACTGCTTATCTGAACGTTTACGGTCAGCCAATATCTTCATTCTATTCTGTGCTTTGGCCAGGTTACTCTTCAGTATCATTGTCTGCTGTTGTAAACTCTGCACCACTTCCTCCACTTCAGGATTAGTAGCAGCCTGGACTGGAGGGACTGCTCCAAAGTTAGGAGGATGCCCATATAGAGCCTGGAATGGAGAGAATCCCAGTGTTGTGTGAAAAGAGCTGTTATACCAGAACTCGGCCTGTGCCAACCAAGACTTCCAATTCTTGGGTTCATCAAAAACAACACACCTCAAATACATCTCCAGGCATTGATTCACTCTTTCCGTTTGCCCGTCAGTTTGTGGATGATAAGCGGAACTCAACAGTAGCTTTGTTCCCATGATCTTGAACAATTCAGCCCAAAAATGGCTTGTGAACACTTTGTCCCTATCAGAGACAATTGTCTGTGGCATGCCATGCAGTCTTACCACGTGCTCAAATACTAGGACAGCAATAGATTTAGCTGTATATGGATGTTTGATAGGAATGAAGTGTGCATATTTGGTGAACCTGTCGACCACCACCAGGATTACCGAATAACCTTCAGATTTGGGCAAACCTTCTATGAAATCCATGGAAATGTCTTTCCAAGCACCTTCAGGGATAGGCAAGGGTTGCAATAGCCCTGGTGGATGGGTGTTCAAGTGCTTGGCATGCTGACAAATGGAACATTGTTGGACATAATCCACTATTGATTGTTTCAACCCTTTCCATGCAAAAAGTCCTTTGACTCTGTGATAAGTTGTCTGTATCCCAGAATGCCCGCCAATGGCACTAGCATGTAAGGCAGACACAATCTTAGTCTGCAATGCTGAATTTTGGCCCACCCATATTTTACCATGTAACCTGATGATGCCATTGTCCAAAGAATACCCTTGAGAACTGGGACTGTGCACAGCCAACTGACTCAGCAACCCCTGAGCTTGTGTGTCAGTCACATATGAGTTTACCACTTCCTGAATCCACAGAGGCTGAGGAGAAGACACGGCTTGAATTTCCATCAAATGGCCCATTCTAGACAATGCATCCGCCACCACATTATCCTTGCCCTGTTTGTATACCACTTTGAATTGTAATCCCATCATTCTAGTCATAGCCTTCCTTTGCATCTCGGAGTGTAAGTTTTGTTCAGTTAAGTAGGAAAGACTCTTGTGGTCTGTCTTGATAACAAATTCCTGAGACTGAAGATATGGTCTCCACTTCTCGACGGCCATGATCAAAGCTAAGAACTCTTTTTCATAGATGGACAAGTGTTTGTGAGCTTCGGTGAAAGCTTTACTGATGTAAGCCACAGGCTGATTATGTTGACTCAACACTGCTCCCACCCCTACCTCACAGGCATCAGTTTCCACCACAAAAGGTACTGTGAAATTGGGTAGTGCCAATACTGGAGTAGTGCTCATAGCATGTTTCAATTTGTCAAAAGCTTGCTGGGCTACTGGGTTCCAACAGAACTGTTTCTTCTTGAGAAGTTGAGTTAAAGGCTTGGCAATCAAACCATAGTGCTTCACAAATTTTCTATAGTATCCAGTTAACCCAAGAAATCCCCTCAACTCTGTCATAGTAGTAGGAACAGGCCAATTGAGCATGGCTTCAGTTTTAGCAGGGTCAGTGGCTACCCCTTTGTCAGAGATAATATGGCCTAAATATTCCAGTTGAGTTTGGGCAAAAGAACACTTGCTCATTTTCAGATACAATTCGTGTTCCCTGAGCTTTGTGAGCACTAGCCTAACATGCTTAATGTGATCCTCTATAGTTGGGCTATAGATCAATATATCATCCAAAAAGACCATAACAAATTTCCTCAAGAAGGGGGCAAGAATCTCATTCATAAGACATTGAAATGTAGCAGGAGCATTGGTTAAGCCAAAAGGCATTACCTTAAATTGATAATGTCCATGATGTGTTTTGAAAGCCGTCTTCCACTCCTCACCCGGCTTCATGCGCGCTTGATGATACCCGGACTTCATATCCAGCTTGGCAAAATACCTGGTGCCTGCCAATTCATTGATAATCTCCTCAATTAGTGGCATGGGGAATCGATCCTTGACTGTAATTGCGTTCAATCTCCGTAATCCACACAGAATCTCCAACTTCCATCTTTCTTAAGGACCAATAGCACTGGGGAAGCAAATGGACTACTACTCCTTTCTATGAAACCAGCTTGCAAAAGCTCTTGCACTTGCCTTTCAATTTCAGTCTTGTGCTGAGGACTATACTTATAAGGTCTGGAGTTCACTGGTGGGACCCCTGGTAGCAAAGGTATGTGGTGATCATAGAACCTCTCTGGTGGTAAAGTCTGTGGTGTTTGGAATACATCCTGAAACTCACTCAAGAGCTGTTGTAACTCCTTGTTAGCTGGACACACCTGTGGTTCTGAAGCCACATCCACCACTGCCATAGCCCAAATGTCATTACCCTTAGTCCATTTCATGACTTGCTCCACTGCAACTTCCTGTAACTCAGATGTTGAACGCAGGATCCCTTGCAACTTCACCTGTTGACCCAAATGTTGAAATTCCAGAGTCTTTTTGTCCCAATCATAGGTCATTGGACTGTGGGCCTTCAACCAGTCATAGCCCGATATTGCATCATATGCACCTAAATCCAGAACTTTCATGTCGACATGCAAGGTATGGCCACCCACCCACCAAGAAAACTGGGGCACCCCATGATCAGTTACCATACTGTCACCATTAGCGAGTTTCACTTGACTTGGATGTGTAGCTGTTGGTGTAATTCCCACTGTATCCAAGAAGGATCGATTCACAAAGCTATGAGAGCTACCACTACCCACTAGTATCAACATGACTTTATTGTTTACCAATGCTCTTACTTTGAGTGTGTCCCCAGTGTCAGTGCCAGACAATGCATTCAGTGAAAGTTGGCAGAACTCGGTGGCTAAAGAATCCTCAAGAGCCAACTGTGTTAATACCTCCTCAGTCAATTCTGTGTCCAATGGGTTCACCACCAAAGCATTAACTTGGGCTCCTGGTCGTTTAGGACAGACCAGAGCATGGTTTGGGTCATACTTCTCAGCACAGAAGTAACATAAGCCGTTAGCTTTTCTATAATCCCTTGTCAACCTCTCTTTCCACAAGGAGCCTGAAGGATTACCTTGTTTAACTTCAGTTTTGACTGATTGGGTACTCTGTTTGGCATATCCCAGTGTTTTGCCCCATTTGGGTTTGGTTCTGTCTGCCACCTGCTGCTGAATACGAGCCAAAGCAATAGCTCTATCCATTGTAGTTGGGTCTTGTGACTGCACTGCTCCCCGAATTTCAGGTTTCAACCCTCTCATGAACTGGGTAATAAAGAAAACTTCATCCCAACCTTGATTATGCATTGTTATCTGAAACTACAGATTCTCAAAAGCGGCCACATACACCTCCACCATGTCGTTCTGTTGTAGTTCAAGTAATGCCTCAATTGCTTCCTCGTAATCATGATAGCCAAATTTTTGTTCCACCGCTGAGATGAAAGCATTCCAGTCATCTAGCCCGTGCTTCACTTTATAACCTTTCAACCATTTTGAGGGCATCTCATCCATATGAAGAGAGGCTAGAGTAGTCCACATACTCTCCGGTAAATCAAACAACCGAAAGTAGTCTTGACATTTGTCACGCCAAATGCTGGGGTTGTTGCCATCGAACCGAGGAAACTGCATCTTAGGCCAATGAGTATGATGCATGTTACTCCATCCTCCAGGGTCCTTGTGTTGGTGCTGATAGAAAGTGCTCGGTGCGGTGCGAGGAACAGCACCACCAAATCGTTTCCTCTGTCCCCGGAATGGCTCATCAATAGTAGTATCCGAGTCTGTCGGGCTCTGTGGCTCCTCCTGCTTCTCGCGCGGCTTCTTCAGTGTTAACTGTGCCACCGCTTGTCCTGTCAACTCGAGGGTCTTAGCGATATGTTGTTGATCCTTCATCATTTGCTCCATGACTTTGGTCGTCATATCCAATTTTGTCTCCAGCTTGGTATGACTCTTTTTGACCTCCCCCATCGAGGCAAACAGCAGATCCACATTCTCTGTCACTTGTTCCCAACGCTCGTCATCCTGGTGCGCTTTGTTCTCCATCGCTTGCAGAATGATACCTGTCTGCGGCAAAGGCTTGGGCGGCGCCGTGGTGGCTGAAACTTCAGATAGAACTCCCAATCTTCACGATATCTCCCAGAACGCCAGGACCACCGCGTCCAGATCCACTCACTCCAATTGAAGAAACCCAACAATCACTCGTCAGCTGTGGTAGGTCACCGCAAATCGAACCAGAGTAGTGTGGGAATTACCGGGAAACTCGAATTGTGTCCAATTTGGGTGGCGCGATCCAAATCTCGACCAAACCCACCCTGTTTGCCGGCTCAGATCGACGGGATACAGACCGCACAGCGGATGCGCCAGGGGCGACTGAATCTGATATCAAGATGTCACAACCCGTGGCCGACGGATTCGCCGACGTGAGAAGAACACGAAGGAATCGAGATTTTGGTAGGAGGGACGAGGAATGGTTCCTCCCCTTTTCTTTCTTGTTCAACAATGTTCAGTTCATGTGTTTTCGGATACAGCACAGGACAGCATATACTCTCCCCCTCTCTCACCTTCACGGGCTCACCAGGCCCACACGTCATACATGGAACGAAAACACAGTCTCCACGACAAATAATAAATACGCCTTCCAAGCTTAGCTACGCCTTGCCAAGTATGTCCGTCACCGGTGTGACGCCGAGGCGGAGAGGTTCCCGCAGATTCGCACAGCCGTCGCCGACGTCTGGGACGATCCAGCGGCGCAGAACATCCCTGGGCCCGTCATCGATCAAGTCACCAACTGGGCCAAGATCTCGTGTGCTCTCCGTGCTTGGGCCAAGTACGACCGAACCCAGGCCAGCTGGGCTGGGAACGAAGAGGCCAATCTGATCAACCAGAGAGGCTCCAGATTGCACGCCCTGCTCAGGCCCTGGAAGTGGTCGGCCCACTCCTCCGTGGCCGAAAGTGCTCCTGGACGCCGCTGCCTCCTCCATCCGTCCGCTAGTCTGTTCGACTGCAGCTTTCTTCTGTCAGGCATCTCGCATCTGCCTCCTGTTTACCCTTTAGTTATGTCCATCTCCATCTGTCACCTGTTTACCGTTTAGTTATCTTCATTTCCATCTGTCGCGGCAAATAATAATGACTGAATTGCATGTGCTGTCTTATCTGACTCCGTATGGTATTATTGATAAATAAAGCACTACTTATCTTTGTCAATCTCTTTATCTTTGTAATCTCTGCTCTTCTTGTACACTAGTATTTTGTCAAGTTGCACACACATGTCAGGATCCAAGGACCACGCTAGGCTAGCTATTGTTTCCAAGGACCCTCTCAGGCTCACATCATAGATCAAATAAAAACAGACGTTTGAATGAAGTATTAGTGAGGTGTAATTTATCAGCAGGGGACGTGTCGTGACTTAGAAACAAACAGTTGCTGTAAAGCAAGAGTTGAAGATCCATAGTTAAGCTTGTGCGATTCTCTTTCTAGGATTACAAGAACATTACAGAATTCATAATCACATAGTTATGTAAACAAGGATGGAGTGGGAAGGAACAGAGTACCTTCTCAAAGTTTCCTTTTCAGAATTGATTGCCTAGCTGTGTAATGTCTGTATAACCCAGAAGAGGATGGTTTGAACAGAACCAATCCTTCCCAAAAATGAAATTATGCAATTAAGAGTGCAAAAGTACTTTAAAGTTCAAGTTTAAGTTTCATCACCGTCAAAACTGGGTAATAAAATCGGTAATACATATATACTGTACATGCACCAGTTACAGGCTGGAGTTTCATCACTTCAAACCTCCAATGACTAAAAGTAGTTAAGCTAAGGGAATTCCAGTGATGCATCACAGGAAAACCAAGCAGGTAACGCAAGCTCAGGATTATCCTTAGTCCTGATCTCACACTGCTTGGTCTGTTTACAAAACGTAACACATAACTTAGGCTACATCAGATTATAAGTACAACAATATATCGGTACTCATATTTGCAGAAGCATCATTCCTCGATTACAATCTCCATATCCATGTCGGATTCTCTGCCCCTGCGACCAATAGCCTCACCATTAACAAGCCTCTGCAAGTCAACAATAGAGAGTTGATCGAGCCATCTCACAACATGGTTTGCTGCTTGGAGCTCATAGGCAGGGTGTCGCCCTGCAATTGCCACACACCTCATTCCAGCAGCATGTGCAGATTCCGTCGTCAAGTTTGAATTACCAAACACAAGACATACATCTGGTTCTAGACCAAGTTGCTCTGCTGCGACCTCAAACATCTCACCATCAGGTTTCCCTAGGCAGAAATCCTCTAGTGCAATGGTAGCATCAAAGTAGCCTTGCAGACCAACAGTCTTAATCCCTTTTTCGAGGCTCTTCCGCGGGCGAGGAGTTGCAATTGCTATTGGAATTTCAAAATCCACAAGGGTGTTCAAGAAATCAAGGACACCTGGTCGCAATTTGTAGTATCCTCCTTGGAGTTTCTGATATATTACCTCCTTGCGTGCTGCCAGCCTTTTAATTTCTTCTGGATCTTCCGACCAACACAAGACTTCTGAAATAGCCTGGTCAGTTCTCATTCCCTCAATTTTCTTCAGCAATGCATCCGGAGGGAAGGACTTTGCCTCTTCAAGTGATAGAACATACCATACCCGGGGTTCCAAGTCTGGATCATCATCTTCCACAACAACTCCCTCCCACTCCAAGATAACACCAAACTCACTAGTCACAATTTCATCCTTCTGCCTTTTCTTCTTTGAGGTTAGTCTTTTAGGAATTTCTGGTGGTTCCAACAGCCAGCTAAGGTTTTCAGGAAGTCTATAAACCAATTTATAAAGTTCATGGGCCTGGGGATTCCTATTGATGTCCGAGGCATGTGGCTTTAGACGTGCCCTCTTTATAATCATAGCTTTACACATGGATTTTGGAACTGAATGCATGGTTGGTGCAAAATGTGCGTTATTTGGCAAGCATCTTCTGTAAAAGTTGAGAGCAGGTTTCTGAGAGCTTCCAAATAAGTTGATAGATGAGATCATTTCTCCCCAAACCCGATCTGAATCTTGATCTGAAAATCCAAGTAGTCCACAGACAAGCCAGTTCAGCTCATGAGTCAGTCAATGACAATCAATCAATCAATGTCGTAAACCGCACAGAAATCAAACGAAGTTATAAAAAACATAATGCACAGCAGGAATGTAAGAAAATAAGAGGCAACACCCATAATCAATATGTAAACCACCAATGTTAACAGCTTATTTCATTGAGAAACTAAAGAAATGTGCATAAGGAGCAATATTTTCATCACAGCCTATTAGTCATCTCGGAGTAGAATGGTACAAGCGTTGAATCGTTCCATAAGTTCTCCCCTTGCCCCTTCAGAAAAAAAAAAAGAAGAAGAAGACCAACCCGTTGCAGTATTCTATTTGCAATTTAGGGAAACGAAAGCATATGCAGAGCACCACTTCCTGCAAGCATTTCTACAGATCGACCACCTTATGAACCTACAGTAAACCATAAAAAGAAAAGAAAAATGACTAGCAATAGCTTTTCATATCGACATTCCTCCCGCATTTTAGGCAAACTTACAACAGGTATATCAGAATAAAAGGCAAACTTTATCATAAAATAAGGAAACAATTTAACAAGAGTGCTGAACCTCACTAGCGACTCGCAACTATGGACAACAAATGAGAAGGGATAAGATGCAACCTTGAAGCGAAATTCCTTTTTGTTCTCAATATTTTTCAGGAATATACATGACAGCAAAAGGTAAAAGAACAGCATAATGCTACACCTACGCCTAAACAGCAGCAACTTCCCAAGAATCCAGGAAGAAAATAGAGGATTCTACTGACCTGAGGAATGAGAAGAGGAGCAGCTGAAGGGAGGAGCATGGGCAGGAACTGGCAGTGAGCTGGAGGGGAGGAGGCGCCACTACTGCTTGTCCCGTGCGCTTCCGTTTGGGTGGTGGCGATGAGCCCCATCCGGATAGACAAGGGACACGGGCGGCCGCCTGCCATTGGTGGCCGCTGCAGCCGCTCCGTGACTATGCCGGGTGGGACAGGAGTATCTGAGAGAGTGGCTGCGCGGCGGCGAGAGCGTGGCGATGTTTGGAGCTGGAGCGCTTCCCCATGGGCCGCGGCGCTGTCTCTCCACTTCCTTGGGCAGCATGCGTGTCTGTCGAGCAGCCCATGTAAAGGTGTGTCAAAGCCTGCTCAAATTAATGCGACCAATCGCTGACACAGCAAAGGAGGTTGACCACTTCAACATTGACTCAAGCAGAATATGGAAAAAAAAATAACAAATTCTTGAGAAATGGACGCTGAATTTTTGCCCTCAGGGTGCATGCTTCTATCGTCAGTGTTTATACATCATTTTCCAATGTTACGAGTTTGTATATATACTTTTATATTACGACTTTACGAGCAATGGTTTTTAACGTTGCGGTAATCAATTTCTAATGTTGCAGAAAAGTTTAATGGAAATTTTTTCATCAGTCCGAACGCTATTCTCCAGCTATAGAGTATGAAGTGCTCCATATTTTTTTCGAAAAAAAATTGTGTTATCAAATTCAAGTTTGAGGTGCCATGTAAACTCCGATGGTAAGGCTCAAGGTTGCGTTAAAATCTAAAATGTGAAAGTAATGACTGGTTCCTAAAAGAAAGTTTTTAACCTCTATGTCATTGATTCATAATTATCTAATTAGAAATATGATTGTTTATTCCTCACCTAAGTGATTTGGAAGCTCTTCTCGTTCAGTTTTTGAATCACTGGATATTAAATCAGGGGCTCTGATATTCTCTCTTTTTTTCTCTCGTCACTCTTTCTCTCTCTTCCCTGTCCTCCTTGTCTCCACCACACACCCTCACTCCAACCTTTTTTAATAGGAGGACATTTTTTTAAAAAAATTTATTGATCCAAAATCTGAGTGAGTAGAGCCTCCAAATCACTTAGGTGAGGAATAGTTGTTCTTTAAAAAAAAGTTTGAAGTGCCATGTAAAATCATATCGGTTCGCGTTTAAATCTAAACCGTGAAAACAATGAATGGTTCCTCTAAGATTTTCTCTTAAGATCTATGGGAGTGGTCCAATAAGAAGGCAATGGATTTTAATACTGCACTAATCGATTTTTAGTGTTGGGCACGTAGGGACATGGGTGGCTCTATTTTTTATGCTTTGCGAACTGGCTTTGTACTGTAGAATACAGTATGAGCAGCCCTATAGTTTATCAAGTTCATGTTTGAGGTGCCCTGTAAACCCCGATGACAAGGCTCAAGTTAAGGTTAATCAATGAATGGCTCCCGTAAGAAATTTTCTTAACATCTATGAGGGTGGTTCAATAATAATCTGATTAGAAATAAGGGGCCGTTTGGTTCGCGACCAACAGGCGCCACAGCTCGCCACGCCGCAAATGCGGCGTGCCGCATGGGCGTTTGGTTCACGCCGCAGCTTAGGTGTGCCACGACCTCACCACACGTGCACCATTCATCGTCCCCCAAATCCTGCCGAAGGTTGGGCGCTCGATTTCGGCGCTGTAATTCTGACGTCGTCGTTGCTTCGGCGTGGCTCACGTCGGCGCCAACCAAACACACCCAAAGTCTCTAAAACATTTATCATTTCAAAGAAGGCTCAATGATTTCACCCATTCTATTACACTCATTTCAAAGAAGGCTCGCATGATTACCCTCAGGAGCTACCAAAAGTTTGAGCAGAGGTTTTGAGATTTGGGAGGGGATCAACCTTGGTGAATTTCGAGAAAAATTACATACAAACAAGTTAGTGAAGTTGTGGGTCTGGACTCTAGAGAGATGCTCCTTGAGTCCCTCTATCCCATAAAAAATATAGCTTTAGGTTTAAATTTAGTAAAGAAATTTAAGATTTAGCTAACAGGAAATATTATTAGCTTGTATAACTATAAATATATAAGTATCAAACTATATTTCATAATAAAATTTAGTTATAATTATTTGGCATTATAAAATATTATTTTTTATGTGCTCTCGTTGAAATACTAGAATGAATTGTATGCTTATATTTTTTATAGGACAAAGGACGTAGGAAAGTGAGATATTATTAGCGGGTTGATGTTATTGGTAAAAGCTATCTAGAGGTTGAAGACAGTATATAAACCATCAGATCTTTATCTAACGGTCTAAAGACACCAACCAAATGGAGCCTGAAATCCCAGATTCAGATACATCATAGATCAAACATGACCTTTATATTATCTCCCTTGTAATAATAAGAACACTTTTTATATTATCTCCCAAATTCGGTCATCTGCCTCCGAAGTCCAAACCACTCCCCATTCTCGTTTTTCCCTCCACGTAGCCGCGATGACCCCTCCGGCCACCACCCCCGCCCATCCGTCTCCGCCGTCGGGGTCCGCGACAACCACCAGGCCGGAGCAGCAGCGCCCGCCGCCGCCGCCGCCACCTCCTTCCGGTGTTGAGTCCGAGGCGCCGCCAAAGAGGCGGAAGGTGGAGGTGGGGTTCCAACGCTCGCCGTACTACACGATCAGAGAAACCGTGGTAAATCTCCGCGGCTGCTTCCTTCAGGTCCCCACTCAAAACCCTAACATCCTCTAGTTCCATTCAGCGATAGCAACAGCAGTAGCCGCTAGCTAGATGGCACGATCATATTCTTAACTCAGCATGTAGCCTGTAGGGATGTTTTTGCTTGTGATGTTTCAGGGCAGAGCACTGGAGGTTGAACTGTGCTTGTGAATGAAATTGTGGAAGATCTTATTGATGCTTGAACTGAAATGTTTGCGCCGAAGTTCATAATTTATACTAGTCCTTAGGCGGGTGCTCTTTTTTGTTGAATTTAATGTTCTGATGAGAACAAGTATGTACTGATACAACATGGAAATCGAAGTTCAAGGAATGGTTGTGGTCTTAAGTTATCGGGTTGGCTCACCATGCTCGTGTGCATTTTTTTGTCGATATCTGGTATTGAACTACATATCTCGAATTCAACATTCAGGAATGCTCTTGTCTGCATTGTTTCAAGTTATAGCACTGGTGGTAATATTTACTTCTCAATGGAGTTATGCGAGTCTCTATTGTCTATTGATTCCTAAACAGAAAATTGTGTGCTGAGTTCATAATAGTTTTTAGGGTGATGTTTGCTTGCAAGTGGAAAATATGGTATGATGAGGACAAGTACATGCTGAAACCCAACATGTGTAGGTGAGGTGAATCAATGGCTGGATGGAGAAAAATTAACAGCTGAGATAACGCTTGAGGTCACATGTACATGTGGTTTAACATTTCCCTGCTGAAACCAAATTGAAGAGTTCAAGGGATGGAGGTAGTATAAGTCTAAGTGATCAGCTTAACCAGCCATACCTATGTGCCTTGCAATGTTGATATGTGGTATTGCAGTACTTTTTTTGAGAAATATATCACTATATTTGCCAATCTGAATGTCTGATATATCTCATGTCTTGTTTGCTTGTCATGTCATTGGTTGTAGTTGAAAACTTGAAACAGTAATCAGTTCTAAAATTTTTTAGTACATTGTGTAATGTAGGTTTGCCAAGGAACTGACTCACAACAGAAAGATGCTGCTGTTGAGATCTTGAAAGGTATTGATGATCCACCATGTTAGAACAAGATGTGGAATTTCTCAGTGAATTTCGATGATGATGTTCCATGCTAGCTGAAGATTTGGAAATCCATTCTGCGTTCTATCATATTTTATAGAAAACCACATTGCTATATGTTGGTTGTAACATAACTATATAAATATGACAGCCTTAGGACTATGAAACTTTTTAGTTCTCAAATGTGCATGCATATATGTAATCCCCAGCGTGGCCACATTGCTTTTTTACACATGTATTTTTGCCATGCATATGTGTGCATACAAATTATTGAGATTAGTATATCTAACTTGTCTGCCTTCTGCTCTCTCTCTCTTTTTTTTGGTCTTACAGAGATAAAAGATGTCATGGAATTGTCGAAGAAAACACGACTTGATCTGTCCTCTACTGCTGAGCCTGTCAAGCCGTTCGACAAACCTGAAGCTAGAGCTCCTGAGGATATACCTGCTGGAAAAGTTCCATCTACAGAGAAGAGTCAAGTTCCTTCGACAAGTCTGGCTGCTGATCCTGTGAAACCGTTCGACAGACCTGAAGATAGAGCTCACGTGGATATACCTGCTGGAAAAGTTCCATCTACAGAGAAGAGTCAAGTTCCTCCGACAAGTCTGACTGGAAATTTCGTGCACAGTACAGGTGTGGATATACCACTCAAGCCTGCCAACTCAGACACTGCAGCACATAGGTTACTGGTGGAGACCAAAAAGGGGGCCAGGCCAAGTAAGACAACAGATCATACAAAGCAGCAGGGTGGACTCCCGCAAGGGTCATATGTCATCGGTGGATCTCCAATTGGCTGGAATTTTCTTATGTGGCCTGGTTGCAAAGCAGTCTTCTATGGTTTGACCAAAGCAGAGTGGTTGGCTCGTCGATCTGCAAAATGAAGTTCCATCCTGTCTCACCAATGACCAATCTAACAGTTACATCGATCTTGATCTTCAGAGGATGAGAGGATAACATAGTATTTTCTAGTAGTTGCTGTGATATAAGTAGTAGTGTAGAACTGTATAGTGCATTGACACTCCAGGAAGGTGACCTCTTGACACCCGAGCACGGCAAGGTACAAGGTGTATCGGAATCGCAATGCTTTTGGAATGGTTTTTGTTGCACAGCAGGGGCAACCAGTAAAAGATATACAAAGAAGTTTGGTTTGTAAACTGAACGAGCTAAGTGCTCATGTTATACTTTATGTTCATAAGTGGAGACGAGGAAGAACCTAAGGACATGATAGGGCATCACTAAATCCCTATCGTATGTGGCTTTGATCCCTTCATTTCTGTATCTCGCCAACAATGCTCAACCTCTGGTCAGTACAAACTCCAGATTGAATACTAGTGAGACCTTTGTTTCAGTTGCAGGCTCCTGCTGTTCAAGTGCAGCAGTGCTACTGCCATAAGTTTGGTTTTGTTTTTTAATTTTTTGAGGGGGAATGTTTTCTACTTCAGTCTTCAGTATTTTGGTCATGGTAAGCATCAAATTTTGGATGTCAAGGCTACTGAAAGCTCAGGATGTAAAATAAACAGAGGGTCTGAAGCCTGCTTTGCTGGTTACTAGGATGTTACAAGAAGGGGACCGAGGGTTCTGCTGCTCGGTGTTGCCGAATTTTTGGGACAAGGAAACGGGCCTGCAACTTCCCAGCGTGCGATTGTGGGCCTCCCCTGCCAAAACAAGAAGCCCAATGCGCCTTGCGGAGGAGAGAGAGAGAGGGTTCCAGAGACATCTGAGCCGCGGCGGCGACGTCAGGCTTCTCACCCGGCTAGCAGGCAGAAACGCCTATTTAACTGTGCGCCAGGCTCAACCCCTGCCTCCTCCCCTGCTTCCCATTTCCACCCAACGAAAGGCAAAAGCCTCGCTGCCCCACGCCGCCCCGCGCCCTCGACACGGCCACGGAGGCGACCCCGGCCGTTCCTCACAGCGACCGGCGACCGTGCCGCGGCCTGGGCTCTGGTCGCCGGCCGCCTCCGTCCCGTGCCTGCCCGGCCTCCGCCCCCGGCGCAGCCGCGGACGGCCTGGAACGCACCCCCCCTCGGCGACTTCTGATCCAGCCGCGTCGCGCGACAGCTCGTAGGGCGATCCCGATCCCCGCCGCCGCCGCGGGACGAGACGTCTCCGCTCCCCGAGGTGAGCCTCCAAACCGGCGGCTCGGATTTCGTTGGCTCCGATGGTTGCTTTGTCGCCGCGGCGTTCCCAGATTCGCCCCCTTGGTCTCCGTCGAAACCCTAGATGCGCCATTACTTCGGCCGCGTCTGGGGCGGGATACGTGCGATTAGGTGCCTGGGCTACGGTTTGAGCCCCTTTCCGCAGGAATTTTAGGGTCAATCGCTGCCGGTTCGATGTGTATTTGGTTCTGATTGGGTGCTTTGCTGGTTCAACGTGGGCATTGTCTGAAACATTCATGGTGAGCACTGCAAACTTATGGAATTTTTATTGTTTTGATTCAGGGGATCCGGGGATTTTAAGGCTGATAAGACGGGATCCTGGTGATAATGAGGGGCTACGAGTACGAGACCAATGTAAGTTCTACTTTTTACCCTTCATTATGTTTAGTCTCGACTCCTTATGATCCTCAAAAGCACTATAAATCACAATTCATGGTGAAATTAGTGTTTCAAGGCAATTTGAGGTGGGCCTAAGTCTCATCTGTGATTTACTCAGTGGACAAATAATTATAACAAAAACTAGGGAACCATATTATTGACAATCGTGAGAAATCTGTGAAATAATGATAATTATCATGTAGGGTTACCATCGAGCAGTGGAGGATGAGTATTATGATCAAGATGAATATGAAGAGGACGGTTCAGGAGCTGGAGATGAGTATGTTGAGGAGGAAGAACCTTCAGAGGGACAGAAGGAGATCCTTGAATTGAGAGAACGACTAAAGGAGCAGATTAGGAGAAAGGCAAAGGCTGCTGCAGCTAGCGCAGCTGGCCGCTCATCTTCTTTCCATGATAGAATTCTTCCAACTAGTGACAACAAGTACGCATTTATGTGTACCTATTGCCCTGTCATCAGCAGCATTTTCTTTTAAAACATTCTTTTAGTTCATGCCCTTCAGGAAAAATTCAGGCTTGCATGGCGGATAACCTTTTCCTTTTTAAATGCCTCCTATCACAGAACTAAAAGCTTTCATATACTACTGATCATTACTCTTTTTTTTATTTGTATATGCCACTGAAAATTCATGTTTCACTTAGCTATTATCTGTCTGGTTTTTAGTGTTTTGTGATGTTGGTGAACCAATTTTCTTTTCAATTCAGTCAGGCACCAGTCATTACTTGATAAATAAGGGGAACTTTTAAACACTCTATGTACTAACTTTTCTGTAGCATTTCCTACCTTACGTTTTATAGTGTTTTTATGTGTATAACTTACTCTTTTTTTCTGTAGATTTGGCTCTTTCTTTGGTCCATCCAAGCCAGTGATTTCTCGACGAGTGATTGAAGAAAGAAAATCATTGAAAGAACTGCATAGCACAATCTCAAGAGATCCAAGGCCATCTGCAGTACATGTAATAGTATACCCATACACGTAGTTCTGATTAGAGCTGAATCAACATTAAATAACCATTTTTATCTCTTTTGTTTTCTAGAGGGACATGCCATCATCCTCTAAAGTCCAAAATAAAGTAAATGGACATCATCATAAACCAAAGGTGGTTAATGAGGTATAAATAATTTATATTCACTGCATTATTTGCCTGTTGGTTATACTGAACCTGAAATAATGTATTTACAACATAGCAGCTGCAATTTGCAGGTAAAGAGGAAGGCTGAAGCTCTTAAGGATAACCGGGATTATTCATTTCTACTCTCAGATGATGCTGACCTTTCGTCCTCTCCAAAGGAGAAAAATGCAGCTCGATCTTCCTTGAGTCAAAGGGCTGGTGAGTTTGAAGATAAATTTCATCAAACAAGGTCTTCCCTGTTTCTTCAATTGGGAAATGCTGACTAATGGTTTCTTGAAATTGAAGATCGTGAGGTGATGCATTCCGCAGCAAAGAGCAAGGCACCGACAAGTCAACCAGCAGCACGGCTGTCAAATGGATATAACACGTCGTCAACCAAAAGACATGCTGAAGGTATGGTAGGTTTCATGAGAAAGGAGGTTTTGTCAAATAGAGAAAGGGCTGTTTCACGGGACAATGAGAGGATGCATAGTATTGTTAGAAATGGATCCAACCAGACAAGTACTAGCAAAATCACAAGCCAAAAGCTTCCAACCAAGGTTCCTATTGTTAATAGGCATCCTTCAAAGGATTTGAATGATTCAGCTCTGAGGAAGAGTATTGTAGCCTCAAGGCACGAGATTGACAGACCAAAATCCTCGCAAAGTCAGAGAGTGCAGCCAGCTGGTCAGAGACCACAAATTTCTTCCCATGGTCAGAGGCCACATCAATCTGCTCAGCAGAGGCCGCAGCAGTCATTGCAGAGTCGAAGGCCACAGCAGGTGTCACAGGGTCAGAGGCCACAACAGTCATTGCAGAGTCAAAGGACGCAACAATCTTTGCAGAATCAAAGACCGCAGCAGTCTTCACATGCTCCGAAATTGCAATCTTCACACACTCACAGACCACAGTTGCAAAGTAACAGGTCTCAGTCGTTGCAAGGGCAGAGGCCTCTTTCTTCGCAGGGTCAATATTCAGAGCAAAGAAGAGTTCAGGCAGATGATAGAGTAAAACAAATTGAAAGGCAGATTAGGCCTCCTTCAAAACCTATGGTAATATTTATTAGCAGAGGACGCATGTTTACCATTCTTTTGTGTTTAATGCTGCTCCACACAAATTTCTTTTTGGACGAACACTTGTTTGAGGTAGCTGATGTTTATTTTTCTCTTTATCTGTGCCTGCAGCCATCTCGGCCAATCTCTTCGAATGGAATTCGTGATGATCATGCAAAGAGAAAGCAAGTGGTGAAAAGAAGATTTGATGATGATGAAGATGATGAGGACCCATTAGCAATGATAAGAAATATGTTTGGGTATGTGCTTGATAAACTTCTATCTTGTTCATTTGGGTCTGTAATTGTGAGTGCTGGCCTCTATATAAGTGCATGCTTTCCCAAACATGGTTGCAAGACTGAGCAAACCAAGCATTGCTCGATTGCTATGGCAGTTCCAAAATGTTGCTCAGAGATAATTAGATTCTAATTTTTTTGCTTCCTCTGCAGGTATGATCCTAGAAAATACCAAGGCAGAGATGATGATGATAGTGACATGGAAGCAGATTTTGCTACCATAGAGAGGGAAGAGAAAAGAAGGTATTGATTCTCAGTTTATCCAAACTGTTGTACAAGTTGAAGAAATATTTTGGTAGTACGGTTATTTCTGTAGCGATGCCTGGAATATTGTATGCTTTATGCATAAGATTTTTGCACTGTTTGCAGTTTGCACAGATGATCAAAGATAACATTTAGTAACATTGCAATCCATTTGGTTGTTCCGTTTGCTCAACCATGCTAGGGCCAAGTTCCCGTGCTACATATATTCACAGTCAAGAAACATACATGGCATATTCATTGTTAAGCATTACTGGAGGTTTCCCTGTCTGAATGCCCTCTGGCTTGCATCTGATTTGGATTTTCATCTTGTTTTGTTCTCAGTGCGAGGATTGCTAGGCAGGAGGATGAAGAGCAACTCCGCTTGATTGAGGAAGAAGAGAGACGTGAGCAGGAGAGGAAGAGACGAAAGATGGCACGGGGCCGATAGTAACTGAGTAGCTCTCCTAAACAAGTCGTCTTTGGATCAGAGGCCTTAATGCCTGAAGATGCCATGGTCAATCAGACCGCCACCTGGTGGGCAATTCTGATCGACTGGTGCGCTGCAGACGATCTCAAGTGTTGTGCCGTGAGGAACTAGGATTCTCAGGAGACATCAAGAAAACCCGGTAGGTGAGCAAGCTGGGAGTTCTGTGTAACAGCAAAATGTTAGTCGTAGTGGTTACTGTTCCTGAATCTGACATGACCGTGCCTAAACTCTCCTTGGGGTGTTTAAAAAAGGTAGCACCCATCGAATTTGCTGGATTGTACATGATTTTCTTCTCCCTACACTGATTCGTTCTGTTAGCCTCTCCTAAGGATGCCTAATCAAGATTATTGATTTTGTTTGGGTCTAGCAGTGTTGTAATAAAATCATGTGTTCCAATTATCATATACAATTTTGTTCATCAGGGCCGAGCATTCGTTTTACTCTGGGGGAAGGGGGTAAGACGTAAGAGTAGTGGAAGCTGTTTTGTTTCCGGAGTCATGTTTTTCTAGCTGGGCTCAAATCTGGTTCATGTTGGAGTTGTTGTTCGTCTCCAATCAGGTTGGCTGACAGAAAATAGGAAACTGAAGGGTTGACTTCGTGGTTTCGCGGGCCAATAAGGACTCCGATATATCCCTCCTGACGTCTTTTCTTCCCTACCTTCGTCAAACTCGACGACGACTCGCGAGTCGAGTCGCCGGCATGGCGGGAGAGGAGAGACCGAGCGGAGAGGGAGACGACAAGAAACGATACCCGGTGGGGTTCAGGTTCACGCCGACGCTCCGGGAGCTCGTGGAGTTCTACCTCCTCCCTAGGCTGCTCGACCAGCCGACCGTGCCCAACAACGCCATCATCGAGGCGGACGCGTACGAGTGCGACCCGGAGATGCTGACCAGTAAGCATATATGACCTGACCCCCATTGTTAATCCCCATCTCCTTTCTGCTCAGTAATAAGTACGTACAATGTAACCTTGTTGGCTTTGGGCCTATTTCCGGGGTGCTGTACTACCCCTTGTTGGTACGGAGGGACGGAGGAGGCTAGGTTAGCCGAAAGATGGTTATAGGTCGAAGGACACAAGGAAGGGGTAGAGAAAATGCCTCGAGCCGAGGTCCGAGTACCAAGCGCTGCAGCGCTGAAGTATGAGCCCCGTGGACTAGCCATTGCTTCTCCACGAGGCTCATACCAGGCGCTACGGCGCTGAAGTATGTAACACATGCCATACTCCCAGGAAAAGCTCGAACGACCTTCAACAAAAGGAACAAGAAAATAAGAAGAATCTTTTTCTCTATTCACTACCATTCCGCGTCTTCGACTTCTATCAGTTTCTTTTCTTCTTTAATGCAATAGCTATAGTTTGATATAGAATCCATTTCTCAAAGTAATGGAAACCATTCTCTTATAGGAAATGGTTCGAAAATCGCTATTCCACCTTTTAGGTTTAGGTATCGTGAAAAGTGATACCTGTGAAGATCGTGCATTTCAGTCACATTCAGATCCGTTTTTCGAGTCCATGATATAATCACTTTGCATTTGTACATGGCGATTTGATCCTGATCACACGGCGCGCGCGCAGAAAAGTACGAGGAGAGGGGCGTGGACGACAACTGGTTCTTCCTGTCGCCGAGGAGCCGCAGGTACCCGGGAGGTGACAGGCCGACGCGGCGCACGGCGGACAACCGCGGCAGGTGGAAGCCGTCGACGGGCCAGTCGAAGCCGGGGAAGAACGCCGCCGCGGGCCACTCCAAGGGGAGGAAGGGCCTCGGCAAGAACCTCAGCGTCGGCGCGGTCGACTTCACCGAGAACACCCTCGCCTACTACCTCGGCGAGCCCAAGGACGAGACCAAGACCAAGTGCTGACGCAGGAGATCACCGTCCCGGAGCCCGAGAAAGAGAAAGACCCCGACGAAAAGCCCAGAGACCACATGCTGGTCAGTTTACTTCTTCTGCAGTTTCGCAGTGCTCTTCCCTCCCTCCCGAGATTTCTTGTTTTCCATCTAACTAGTGGCTTCATCATTGACTAAACACTAGTTATTGTATGCTCTTGCAGCTGAACAAATACGTCATGTGTAAGATTTACAAGAGCCCGCTGAAAAAATGGAAAGAGCGGGAGGCAGCAGATAAGGCGGGCTGCAGCACCAGCTCCACCCCCGCTCTCGACAAGGACGTGCCAAGCTCGTCTCAGTCCGGGCCCGCGCCGCCAGAGAGCGCCGGGGAGGCTTCCGTGACGCCGACGTCGTCGAGCAAGCGAGAGGGCAAGAGGCCCGCGCTGGAGCAGCCAAGCGAGCATTCCAGCGCACCGAACAAGCGAGCCGGCTCCAAGCAGATGACAATGCCCCCGGGCCAGCCAGTGCCGACGCAGACGAACGGCGGCGGCATGCGAGCGCCACCGCCGGTCGGAGTCGTCGGAGCAGCAGGCGGGCACTACCACGGCGTACCAGGGCTGCCCTCGGTGATGCAGTGGCCACCGGCGATGTACAACAGCATGCAGGGACCAGTGCAGCTGCAGCGGCCGCGCAGATGTACATGCACAACAGGATGGCGCCGGTGCAGGGGCCGCCGGTGTTGCAGCTACACCCGCCGCACCGGGCCGCTGCAACTGCCTCCCGCGGCCCTCGTGGCTCGACGATGGTGATGCACCCGCCGAACCAAGTATTAGCCGGCCAACCGGTTCGGTCGCCGTCGTTCCCACAACCACCACAGGAGCAGCAGCTGGTGCCGATCAGAACGCCCGAGGAAAAGCGAGTGCTTATGCAACTATTAGATGTAATGAAATCACAGATAGCACTGAAGGAGAGCGCGTCTTTCGCAGGGCAGCAGCAACAGAACACGCAGCCAGCATGGTTCGACGACGAGGGTGCCAATCATCCTGCATCGGCGGCAACAGTCTTCGTCCCTTACCACCAGTAGAGGCGACGACGCTGGCGGCTGACAAGTGACAATGCGCCCAGTAAGCTACCGGAGATGCAGACAAAGGAAACGGGGACGGCTGCAACTATAGCAAGCAATTTATTGCAGATTTGGCCGCTGCAAGAGATTACTCCCTCTGTTACATGAAGAATGCAATTTCAGACCTAACCATTAATTGGAGTATTAGACATTGTTATCCTCTTTGTAGAATTGCACTATTTTTTTTAAAAAAAATTGCCCTTTTTTCTTTAAAAAAAATGGTGGTTTGGCCTGCAAAACAATGTGTGCCGCGACGACGGGCGGGCTGCGTTGTAGACACCAACCAGCAAGGTCCAAAAGTCACTGGACTAGCCCGCGATGCGCCGCCGGCGTTGAGATGGGCTAGTCCCTCGTGTTTCCGTGTAACTTTTCGACGCCGAGCAAGCGAGAGAAACGTTAGCCGAAGAGAGGGCCCAGGGTCCAGGGAGGGAATGGCGACGCAGGCCACCGCCTCTCGCAAACGGCAACGCCCCCACGGTGGTGGCTCCCGCGCCAGGCTGGCGGGTGGCAAGGCAACCGCGCCGGCCCAGACGCTGATGACGGGGCACCGGCGGCGGCCGGGCGGAGGATAGCGCGCGGCTGCCTGGACGTTCCGAGAGAGCATCTCCGCCGCCCGCGTCGCGGCACGCGCAAGGAACGATTCGGATTTCTGTCGCTGTCTCGGGACACCGGCGCCTTCTTCGTCTTATCTCTTTTGTTCTTTTGATGAAAAATAATAGCACGCATCGTCCTGTCCCAGGATGTGGGCAATGTGGCTTTCGATCCGACCAACTAGCACATGACAATGTGGCTCGGGTCGCAGAGATGGCGAGGCGTGGCCAGTGGAATCGCCGGATGCCATGGGGAGAAATCAAGGCACGCGCGATGAGAACTTCGCGGTGAAAGTGCAATGCCCGACGGTGACATCCTCTCCCGTCCCGTAGCCAAGCCGGCGAGCGGCGGCTGTACGTCGGGCCAAACGTGAAACGTTGGCCGTGAGACCATGCATGCTGATGATGCGAAAGGATTGGACAATTGGATCTGATCGGGCACTTCCGCAGTCGTTTTCTCCCAAGACTTCGTCTCCATCTCTCGCGGAGAATGGAGCACTGCACAAGTCTGCTTACGTTGCGGTTACTGAACAGTCGTTACGAGTACCCGTTGCGATTGCGGATTGGCCAGTGAAAATTACTATCGTGTTCTAACCTGCAGCAGGCACGACTAACTCAGATGCGCCAAGCAATGAAGCATCACAGCCCACGACGGCAGTGGATGAGAAGCAGAAAAGGACGAACTTGTTTACTAGTAGCTGGTAGCCTGGTACTGCACGTACTTGTCATCGTCGGCTTCCTAGCTGCCCTGTTTCGATCGCGGCGGTCGCCGCTGCAGAGGATCACCGGGGCGGCTGTCCTTCGTCATCGATGACGAACCGGCAGGCCACCGCACCCCCGGCCGCTGCGCCGTTGCTGCCGAGCTACGAGCTTTCCAGGAAAAAAAGACGTGCACCCGGACAAAGATGAGATCGCAGCCACGCTGAGACCACCATGCCAGCCAGCCAATCAACAAGCCCTGTGTCGCCATGCACTTGTTTGTCTGTGTTTGTCAAAGTTGATTGCTATGTGTTGGTCACCCCACTTCGCCCACAATGCCGATTGCCGAGATCGACCGTTTCTCGAGAGTTATCCCCTGCGATCCAGCGCGACATTTCCGCTAGCCTCACTACTTTCCTCAAGTTGGCTAACCTTTTGCCAGCTTCCAGAAATGCTGCCGTGTGCGCGTGTGTATAAATAGCACATCGGTCTACACAAGTTCTACGCCACTGGATCTTCAGTTCTCCACATACACCTACCATCTGAGTTGAGCTCTGACAAGACCGATGACTGTCGACACGGTGAACTCGGTGGCCGTCGTGGCCGTGCCGTTCCCGGCGCAGGGCCACCTGAACCAGCTGCTCCACCTGTCGCTGCTGCTCTCTTCACGGGGCCTCGCCGTGCACTACGCCGCGCCGCCGCCGCACGTCCGCCAGGCGCGCGAGCGGCTGCACGGCTGGGACCCCAAGGCCCTCGTCTCCGTCGAGTTCCACGACCTCGACGTCTCGTCGTACGACTCCCCTGCCCCTGACCCGGCCGCGCCGTCCCCGTTCCCGAACCACCTCATGCCCATGTTCGAGACCTTCGCCGCCGCGGCGCGCGCCCCGCTGGCGAGCCTCCTCGGACGCCTCTCCGCCACCTACCGCCGCGTCGTCGTCGTGTTCGACCGCCTCAACGCCTTCGCCGCCACGGAGGCCGGGAGGCTCGCGAACGCCGAGGCGTTCGGGCTCCAGTGCGTCGCCATGTCGTACAACGTCGGGTGGCTCGACCCGGGGCACCGTCTCCTCCGCGACTACGGCCTCCAGTTCCTCCCTCCCGACGCCTGCATGTCAAAGGAGTTCGTGGACTTCATCTTCCAGATGGAGCAGGACGAGCAGGGCGCGCCCATCGCCGGCGTGGTCATGAACACGTGCCGCGTGCTCGAGGGCGAGTTCATCGACGTGGTCGCCGAGCAGCCGCAGTTCAAAGGACAGATGCTCTTCGGGGTTGGCCCGTTGAACCCACTGCTCGACGCGGACGCCAGGGCTCCTGGACACGATGCACGGAAACGGCACGAGTGCCTCGAGTGGCTCGACGAGCAGCCGGCGGCGTCCGTGCTCTACGTCTCCTTCGGCACGACGTCGTGCCTCCGCGCCGAGCAAGTCGCCGAGCTCGCCGCGGCGCTCAAGGGTAGCAGGCAGCGGTTCATCTGGGTTCTACGTGACGCTGACCGTGCCGACATATTCGCCGAGTCCGGTGAGAGCCGCCACGCCAAGTTCCTGTCCGAGTTCACCAAGGAAACCGAGGGGACGGGGCTCGTGATCACCGGGTGGGCGCCGCAGCTGGAGATCCTGGCGCACGGTGCCACGGCGGCGTTCATGAGCCACTGTGGCTGGAACTCGACCATAGAGAGCCTGAGCCACGGCAAGCCGGTGCTGGCATGGCCCATGCACTCGGACCAGCCGTGGGACTCGGAGCTGCTCTGCAAGTACCTTAAGGCCGGGCTACTTGTGAGGCCCTGGGAGAAGCACGGCGAGACCATATCGGCAGAGGCCATCCAGAAAGTCATCGAGGAGGCAATGGTGTCGGACAACGGGATGGCGGTGAGGAAGCGGGCCGAGGAGCTTGGGGAGGCACTCCGTGCGTCCGTGGCCGAGGGCGGGAGTTCGCGCAAGGATCTCGACGACTTCGTTGCGTACATCACGAGGTGAACGTAGGATCTGGTACGACGCATGTGGAGGGACAAAGACTGGTGGTGTTTTGAGCGATCGATCGAGTGGCTCAGTTTGAACGTAGAGGAAAAAAATAATGTCACGCTGTCCAACAGGGAGTTTAGAAGCATATATTTGTGTCCACTTCATGAGATTTATACGATGGGGCTGTGTTAACGTGGACCTTGGAGCTGAGAGTAGCGGTTTTCTGACCATTTCACGACATTTATATCCGTTTTTCCATCTCGAAGTGTGTCGCTTTCGTACTTCCCTTAGCTTTAAAATCATGATCATCAGCTCATGTTGGATTGTTGGACTGAACCACTTTTCACCTCGCTCTCTGTTCCGTCCGATGACTCGGCCTGCTGCTGATTTTGATCCGCCACTCGGATAGTGGTGCTCCGCCACTTTGCCTGCCCGGTACTATCTGCCATCCCTTCTCCAACTCGACGCCTCGATCATCACGCAATCCCTGCTCCGGAACCCTAACATGGTCGGAAGCGTCTGCAGGCCACCTCAGACCTCACGATACACCGAAAAAAATGCTTAATATCTTACCATATCCTTGAGATTTTGACGAAAATGCCTAGCTCTTTTTCATTTTTTACTTCCCTCCATATTCTCTCTGTGCTTTTCCCACATCAGACCTTTTTTTAGAAAAAAGGAAAACCAAAATCGTGAGTTTGTTCGCTTTAATTCGACATATTTTGCATTCTCTCAGCAAGCGCAATTTTGAAGAGCTTCTTAGCTTTCTCGTGCATAGGCTTCCAGACAAATATTATATCCTATCTAAACTTTCTGGCAAACCCATCGAGTTTTTTTTTTTTTGCTACTTTGAGAAAACATGTTTTACCGGCCAGGTTACCTTGCGCTAGGATGGAGATTCCTGAAGTAGATGAAACGGATCTTCGTTGGATCCAATTCATCCTCAAGGATTGTAGCAGCCTGGCAGGCAGGTTGACGAGTATTACAATCAACACGTACGAATCTAACACTAACTAGCAACTAGCATTACACTAGGCTGTTTTCGGTTGCGATCCCTGACACCTACTTGTCCCACCCTCAGCAATAATGTAATGCCGTCAAAATTTCTTTCAAGAGATTTGCCATCGTGCACGTGTTGTTTCCTGTTTCCCTCGTCTATATGCTCAATCATTTATGGCCCCTTCTCACCGACAACTCGATCGGGTGACCGTGGTCCTCAAACCATACCCTAGCAAGCGTTGTCACAAAATAAAAGTGATGACCGGAGTATGAATTCATCTTCAAACAGATTGCCAAAAAAAAAAAGGCAAATACATTTTAGGTAAGTTAAGCGGCTGTTTGGATCCATTGGCAAATGGCATCCATTTTGTCATTTGCCTCCAAACATCCCCTTAGTAAAAGAGAAAATGATAAAAAGACACGACAAAAATCTCTTAACTCCAAATAGTAGCAAAACTTGGCACAAAGTTATTGAAAAAAGTGCCACCCCTCCTATCCTCCTTAGCCTTCCATATTTTGCCAAAAGTTTTACAAGGGATACAATCACTCCTAATGGCAAAATTTTTATCATCTTTTTTTGGACAAAAATTTTGTTTTTTTTTCTCTTGCCCCGTGGATTCAAACAGTCCTAGTTCTTTCACGTGCCAGAACTTTTTGGGCAGTTTTTCTCTCCGGCGTGTCAAACATTTTCGGCACTTTTTTCTCCGGCGTATCAAAATGGACGGTGACGATCCACAGATCTACTTGTTCAGCGAAATCCTATAGATCTACCGTGCAGAAAAATAATTGGACAACAGTACAAAAAGCATCCGGCTGGTTTTTTTTTGGACCATTCCTTTGTCTGTATTGTATCACTGTGTGGATTGGCAGTGCTTTAAAATTTGTCTACTAGGGCGTCTCCAACGGTACTAGCTGGTTGCGAGCATCATTCCATAGATCCATATGTAAGATTTTAAATATTCCCTCTCCTTTCTTTAGGGCCCACAAATATATTTTTCTTTACCTTTCACAGCCATATAGCATAGTGTTGCATGTGCTTTCCTCGATTCACGTGCTCCTAGCTAGCTAGGAGCAAATAGCTGGTGAGCTGCTCTCTCATCCACGTCATGCACTAAGCTGAGTCAGCCATCAAATAGCTAGCTCAAATAGCCTTGTTGAGGACGCCCTTAGACGGCAGGACGCTCAGTGACCCTTAAAAAAAAGGTAAATAGTATTTACCTTTCCAGCGCTACTTGCGAAGTTGCGTTCCGGTCCCAGCTCAGAAGTTAGAACAGCCGCATATGGACCATAGAGTTCAAAAATATCACAAACTTGATGGTTAGCAATTGGCCAAGATTTGCGTTGATGAATTGCTCACTGCCTCACTACATATACCCTGCCACTCGTCAGCAGACCCTGCACGCCAGAGCAACACACTCACAAAAACAATGGTGGCGAAAGGAAGCCAGATGGAGTCGGTCGCCGTGGTGGCCGTGCCGTTCCCGGCGCAGGGCCACCTGAACCAGCTCCTCCACCTCTCCCTGCGGCTCGCGTCACGGGGCCTCCCCGTGCACTACGCGGCGCCGGCGGCGCAGGCCCGCGCGCGCGTGCACGGCTGGGGCGAGGCCGCCCTCGGCTCCGTCGTGTTCCACGAGCTCGCCATCCCCGAGCACGCCTCCCCTCCGCCGGACCCCGCCGCGGCCTCGCCGTTCCCCACCCACCTCATGCCCCTCTTCGAGGCCTACACCGCCGGCGCGCGCGCCCCGCTCGCGCCGCTCCTCGCCGCGCTCTCGGCGTCGCACCGGCGCGTCGTGGTCGTGCACGACCCGCTCAACGCGTACGCCGCCGAGGAGGCCGCGCGGCTGCCCAACGCCGAGGCGTACGGGCTCCACTGCCTCGCCGCGTCGCCAAGACGGGCGCCGGGCTCCGGCTCCTCCGCGAGCGGCGCGGCCTGGCGTTCGTCGCCCCCGAGGCGTGCGCGCCCGAGGAGTTCGTCGGGTACGTCGCCAAGCGCGCGAGGCCGTCGTCCAAAGGGATCTCGCCTGGCGCGGGCATCCTCGTGAACTCGTGCCGCGCGCTCGAGGGCGAGTTCATCGACGTCGTTGCCGACCACCTCGCCGCCGACGGCAAGAAGTTGTTCGCCATCGGGCCCCTAAACCCACTGCTCCATCACACGACAAGCAAGCCGACAAGGCACGAGTGCCTCGACTGGCTGGACAAGCAACCACCAGCGTCGGTACTCTACGTGTCGTTCGGCACGACATCGACGCTGCCGGGGGAGCAAATCGGGGAGCTTGCAGCAGCACTGCGGGACAGCAAGCAGCGGTTCATCTGGGTGCTCCGCGACGCCGACCGCGGCAACGAATTCGCGGAGGGCCACGGCAAGAGCCGCCATGGCGGCAGACACGCGGAGCTGCTCGCCGAGTTCACCGAGCAGATCGAAGGGAGAGGCATGGTGATCACCGGGTGGGCGCCGCAGCTGGAGATCCTAGCGCACGGCGCCACGGCGGCGTTCATGAGCCACTGTGGCTGGAACTCGACCATGGAGAGCATGAGCCACGGGAAGCCTATGCTGGCGTGGCCCATGCACGGCGACCAGCCGTGGGACGCGGAGCTCGTCTGCAACTACTTCAAGGCCGGCATCCTCGTTCGCCCCTGGGAGAAGCACAATGAAGTGATCCCGGCGGAGGCCATCAGAGAAGTCATCGTGAACGCCATGGTTTCTGACGAAGGTGTGGCAGTGCAGCAGCGAGCAAAGGTGCTCGGAGAGGCTGTCAGTGCTTCCCTAGCCGACGGTGGCCCATCGAGCAAAGACCTGGATCATTTCATTGCTCATATCACAGGATAACCGTTTAGTTTGATTTGAATTTGAATTTGATCCAGCACTTCAGAACTTGTATTTTGGTATATATAATAAAAAAAAACAGCAATAATCGCAAGATCGAAGCTATAGAGAGGGCTGTTCTGTTCGTGATTACCAATCTCGCAATGGACACGTTCTAATTTTTTTATTGTTTATCAATTTCGCATCATGGACATGTTGTCCAACTCTTGTCGTCTGCATGGCTATGGCGGTGGCCGTCGAGCGGTCGTAGCAGGTCTGCTGGCGGATGTCAAGCAGGAGTGCGCCTCAAGAGGTTGCGGCAGCTGGCAGCCGAGGGTCAGCCATGGCTGAGCGTCGAGGCCTTACGCACCATGCTCGAGCCCGTGCAAGTCTGACAGCGGCGGTGGCAAGGTGTGAGCCGCAGTTCCCGTGCCGGCACCTGTGCCTCTAGCGCGTGCGTGAATATTACAACACCTCCGTCGATGTGTGCCGTGCTGTCCGGCGTCCTGAAATGTGTGTCAGTGTGACGCTGTGTAGCATTTCTTCAATTCCTGAAGGCGCGACCGAGCCCAAACCCCAAAGGAGCGCATTTTCTCAATTCCTGACCATCCAGAGGATCTGATGCATCTGTGTGCTTGCTTCCTGCAAGGTCTTTTTTCGATATGCTTTGCTTGGATTTTGATGGTAGGTGAATTTATGTTTGTATCTACAACAAGAATCAAGAGAGGGGAGAGCTACTGCAACATGAACCAATGGAGGAAGAGCTGTTGCTAGCTCGGTGGAGAAGAGAAGCTCATAGCGCTTATGGCAGTCAAACTCACCAGAGTAGAAACGAGGTAATCGTAACCAACCAAGTCAAGCAATCAAACACCCACAACCGTAGCGAGTCTAAGTATTGTCCATCCAACCAAACAACGGGTACTTACTTAGATCTGACTTATGCTGGCCATGCATATATCTTATCGAGGCTTGAGCTAGGCCAAGGAACTAATCACTACCTAAGAAGCTAAGATCCTCCAACAGATCTGGTTGTCCTCGGTCTTTTTTTTTCCTCCTACCTTCTTAAGATATACTTTCTTTGTCCCAAAATAACGGTCTTTCTCACTTCTAATAAAACACTTTGGTCAATTATATATAGAAAATATATTAAAATTTATTATATAATATAGATATTTAGATCTAGTTTTTTTATAAAAAATATTTAAAGATTTAAATATTACACATATTTTCTATAAATCTAATCAAACTCGTGGCACAATACCCATGAGGCACTTATTTTGGGACAAAGGGTTAGTACCTCAAGGTTTGTGAATGATATATATCCAGATTTAAGCCATAAAAATAGTACTATCACATCATATATTTTTATGGTATATTTATCTGGTGTCAGGTTGTGAATGTTTTTTTTATTTCAGATTTATAATTTGAGTTAAATAAAGCTAAAACTATATATATTTAAGGACAAAGAAATTAAACTATATACTGTAGATAGACCTAATCGAGGAAGTAAACTACTCCATGATAATGGATCGGTAATGGGTCCATCACTTGACAGTTGACACATGTATGTAGACGTGTATGTTTGCATTTAATGTCTTGTTTCATTGGGCAAGTTTACACAACAAAATTCACACTCACAACCATGCCCCTTCTCATAGAGCATGCTTCTTAGTATCAAAACTTTTCATAAAATTTCACCAACTAAACATGTACTAAAATAAATATTCTAGCGTTTTCTGACTTGCCAATTAATCTGATCGGTACGAAGCAAAACCAGTTTGCCCATGGTTTCATACTCTCTTGGGTGACCAAGTGCCCAGAGCAATAGTAGAAGTCAATGAAATGTTAGGCCATGTTAGATCGGTTCAACTTCATTTTCTATTCACACTTTTATTTTATTAAAAAACTATGATTTTTTAAAACTTTTGTTAGTAAAATTTGTATAAACTTTCGCTACACTGTCATCCGTGTGCAGCCTATGTCACGTGGCAGCTAGCAGGTATTAAGTGCATTGATGCTCGCGGTCGGCCTTAAATGTTGTGTCGCGTGAATTGTGCGCGGCATGGGCATGGGGTGCACTGTAGTATCTCAGAATCGCTGCAGGCTCGCAGCCTTGCAACGAGGTTACATATAGCGAGGCCAATCTACCATCCTTCCCGTGTGTGTGACTCGTGCGACTCTGCGAGTAAGAACTGAGAAGAAGAAGCGGTCACCGGGAGCCGTGCACGCCGTGGCAACAGAAGCCGCGCCCCACACCATCCCCATCCCACGCTCGATGGAGTCGGTCACTGTCGTGGTCGTCCCGTTCCCGGCGCAGGGCCACCTGAACCAGCTGCTCCACCTCTCGCTGCAGCTCGCGTCCCGCGGCCTCCCCGTGCACTTCGCGGCGCCGCCGGAGCACGTCCGCCAGGCCCGCGCGCGCGTCCACGGCTGGGCCGACGACGTCCTCCGCCGCGTCGAGTTCCACGAGCTCGCCATCTCCGACTACGCCTCCCCTCCCCCCGACCCGGCCGCGGCCTCCCCCTACCCGTCCCACCTCATGCCCCTGTTCGACGCGTTCGTGGCCGACGCGCCCGCCGCGCTCGCGGCGCTCCTCCGCGAGCTCTCCGCCGCCTCCAGCCCCCGCCGCGTCGTCGTCGTCTACGACGTCCTGACCGCCTTCGGCGCCGAGGAGGCCTCGCGTCTGCCCAACGGCGAAGGGTACGCGTTCCACTGCACCGCCGCGTCGCTCATCGCCAGGGACCTGGACGGAGGGCTCCAGCTGCTGCGCGACGCGCACGGCCTCGACGACCTCCCGCCGCTGGCCTACTCGACCGAGGAGCACCTCGAGTTCGTCGCCAAGCGGGCGAGGACACACCAGACGATCCCGTCCAGCGCCGGCATCCTCATGAACACGTCCCGCGCGCTCGAGGGTGAGCTCATCGACTTCGTGGCCACCACATTCGCCGGCTACGGCAAGAAAGTCTTCTCCATCGGGCCGTTGAACCCGATGCTGCTTGAGCTCGACGGGAGCTTGCCTGATGGCAAGGGCGTAACGCCGCGGCACGAGTGCCTCGAATGGCTTGACAAACAGCCGGCCGCGTCGGTGCTCTACGTGTCGTTCGGCTCGCTCTCGTCGCTGCGGGGTGAGCAGATCGAGGAGCTCGCCGCGGCGCTGCGCGACAGCAAGCAGCGGTTCATCTGGGTTCTGCGCGACGCCGACCGCGGCAACGTATTCGCAGACGACTCCGGCGAGAGTCGACACGCCAAATTCATGTCAGAGTTCAAGAAACAGACTGAATCGACAGGGCTGCTCATCACCGAGTGGGCACCGCAGCTGGAGATCCTGGCGCACCCCGCCACCGCGGCGTTCCTGAGCCACTGTGGCTGGAACTCGACCATGGAGAGCATGAGCTACGGGAAGCCTATCCTGGCGTGGCCCATGCACTCCGACCAGCCATGGGATGCCGAGCTGATCTGCAAGCACTTCAAGGCAGGCTTCCTGGTGAGGCCATGTCAGAAGCACGGTGAGCCGGCTGAGGTGACACCGGCGGCGACCATACAGCGGATGATCGAGAAGATGATGGTCTCTGAGGAAGGGCGTGCGGTGCAGCAGCGTGCAATGGAGCTTGGCAAGGCCATCCGCGCCTCCATGGCTGCGGACGGGTCGTCCCACAAGGACCTCATGGACTTCATTGCTCACATCATAAGGTGATCTAAGGATGCAAGAGTGAAATGTGTGTCAATTTGGATTTCTGTTGTACTTTTTTTTCCCCATGAGGTTGAATAAAGTAGAGCGATTTGTATAATTGGCAGCGAAAAAGGTTGAATAAATAAAATGTCGGCAGCGCTCTAGTGTTAGCAGCAGCGTGTTACAGTAGCACTGTCGATCCAGCGTCCACTGCCTGCCACGACTGACCGGTCCAGACGCCACATCAACAGTGTCCGATCCAGTATCGAGCTGTTGGCCATTATTAATTCAACTACTCAGTCGGTTCAAATATACAAATAATTAAAATATTAAATTAGGCCCTGTCTAGTTGAAGACATTAGGGTGTGAAACTTTACTGTAGCAATTATCGATCGTAAAGATTAAAGAAATAAACATGATCTAATTATAAAACTAATTACACATATAATTACACATATGGACACAAAATCGCGAGAGAGTCTATTAAGCAAAATCAGCAGAGAATCTATTAAGCCTAATTTCATCATTAGAGATTGTTTACTGTAGCACGACATTGTCTAATCATGGTCTAATTACGCTTCATAGATTCATCTCGCAAACTCACTCGAAGCGTTATAGAATGTATTTTGTCAGTTATCCGCATTTAATACTCCTAGTTCTTGCTGTAGCGATGAAACTGGTTGCCAAACTAAACGGAACAATACTACAATTGTCATGTCATTCTTATGATGGGATGAAATAGGTTACACTCTTTACTCCTTCCGTCCCAGAAAACAATGCAATTCGGATTAAACATCAGGACAAAACATTTGTTTAGATATATAGCTATCTATTTTTGAACATAGGGAGTAAATGTGTATGCTTTCGACTAAACAATAACATACCTTCATTGATGATGTGTCAAAAAATTTAATGCTTATAAACTCTTGTGACTCTTTTTTTGTTGGAACAAGTTAGGTAAAAAATAGAAATTGCAAACAATTGGATATGAGATTCTTGAGAAATTACTTCTCTTTGCATGATGAAACAGGAGCTGGAATGCAGATATGAAAATCCTTTTGCGGACTGCTATGGTTGAAAAAACATTGCTGAAAATCACATCGTTTCTTGTTTCCCAGATGCTTAAGGCCATCAAGATAATAATTTCCATGAAGAAAATTTCACTGATCTGGTCATGAAGTGAACTAGAATATGAAGTGGAGGTATGATAAAGTGAATATGCAGATTGTTGTGACACTTCATTGAGACTGGTCTTAACACTCGTACCAAGTTATCTTCCAGGCGCTCTATATTAGTTTTTAGATTTTAAACATGATGCTTATCTAGACATAAACTAATATTATCCATTTGTACACTTTAATTGTAATTACTTCATAAACTTTTGAACCACCTCCATAGTCTTCCTTTTCCTTTCAGTTGCACCTCTATATGTGTTTAAGTTTAATTAAACCCTTAGCCTTGAGCTATGCCTTTAACATGGATTTGGTGATGACACAGGACATGTATATATACTACTTTAAGTTAGTATGTTCTATATTAAAATGGCATAAATAAATAATTTAAAGATTATATACATTGGTATAATTATAATGACACTTATTAGTAATTTATATTTCGATTTAGGAGTTAGTAGGGTTCATCATTTATAGATAAATATAGGGGCTGTTTTATGAAGATTAGAGGGATTTTTTAGTTACTTTCTTTAATGGTGAAGGTGAGGTTACTTTAGATTATTTTATAATGAAAGATATGACTAATTTTCTGAAAAACATAATATATTCAACGGTACGATGATTTGAGCATACCATATTATGGATTCTCTGGATTTTATGAGAATTTCTAATATTTATCTTTTTTTTTTGTCTTGACAATTAGAGTGGAGTCTTCAAAGGAGTTTCAAAGAAATAAGAAAAAATCTATTTGCCACCCTCCAACCGTTATAATAATCTGATTTCGAACCCACTATAAAACCAGAAACGGAAGACCATTTAACAATCAACACAGGCAAAATTGGCTCTTTGCTTGATTTCAAATATGGTTTTCTATTTTTAAAAAAATAAAAATAATTTAATAAAAAATTCATAATAAATTTATTTTAGATTAGAAAAAATATGAATCTGGTGCCAATTTTTCTAAAATAATGTTTGCGCACCATTCAAAGGTATTTGCATATTATTATTTTTATTCTATGTATTTTTAGAAAACAATAAGACACTAGCAAAATAAATAGATAATACCCATATAACAAAGTAATGTGCGAATATGTATGTTACATTTTGGGGCTATTGTGTTCTTACCCCTATTTTTTTTATCTCCAATTGTGATTTTTCCCTACTTTTCTTCACTTTCCGTTTTTACCTCTACTGTTTGGAAACGAAGCCTCATTTTAACCCTAGTCCGTGAACATCACATAACGGTGTTAAAAAGACAAATTTTCCATTGCGAACAAACCTCTCCTTTTTTTTAGAAATTTGTGAATATATCCATATTTGACAAAGGAAAATGTATTTTCTTTTTGTATTTTCTGCTAACACCGTGCATAGGTCCATGTGTCAGAGTTTTTTTTATATTTTTTTCCTCCAACACCACACATTTTCCTATCTTCCTTGTGTCAGAGGAATGGTTGGGGAACAGAAGAGGTCACTGGAGCTCGCAGGAACAGAGATTGGTCCGTGTCCAAATCCGAGGGCATGGTTCGAGAGAGGAGCAAGTGAGGATTCGATTCTGGGGCTTCTCAACGGCGACTGCTGCGGAAAAAGTAGGGGGCCACGGGCGGCCATGGATGCCATTCTAGAGCTTCGTGGTGAGCTCGGCTCAAGCAAGGATCGAGAGAGGCGGGGCTTGGTAGAGTCGTAGAGATAGAGGAGGGTGTGGGGTGCTCACTGTCAAAGCAATTGAACCAAGATGGCTTAGCTGAGGAGATCGACGGCGGTGGCCTCGTCCTTGTACCGAGTAGAGCAACATGAAATTGGAGCGAGGAAGAAGACAAGCGGAGCGTGCCAACGGCGGGCTGGCGCGGGGCAGCTGCTAGTATTCGAGGCCTCACGACAACGGCTGCTGCTTGATTTATTTTTTTTGTTTTAAAAATTAGTTATGAATTTTATGTTTGAATAATATTTTTCTATTTCCATAAAATTCGAAGCCACTCCCGAAACCACCAAAGGGTCAAATCTCCCCGGTTACTGGTTTTGTGGTTTTGGGTTGAAAATAAGACTTTTGTGACAACTGGAGGGTAAAAGTCACATCTTTTCCCCTAGTATAATAAAGTGAGATAACATAAATTGCACATACCAGTCATAGATTTGCTCACCCTTATTTTCCTTTGAAACAAAAAGGCGGAAACAAGAACACAACATTGTGAAGGGCGGCAACTTGGACGATAGTTCAAATTGTCAGTAGTCTAATTGCATCGGTGGTGCCGACCGTATAGCCTATGGTACGGGAGGCGCTGACCAGTAAGGCAGTAACCACGCTTTCTGGCATGATAAGAGAAGAAACAAACTCTCCCACGTCGCAGATTTGTGAGGCTGTCCGTTGTCAAGCGCGAGGCGTGTCAGATACATTCAGGGCAAACCAGACGCCATCCGCCTAGCTAGAGAACCATGGAATCCGTCGCCGTCGTGGCGGTGCCGTTCCCGGCGCAGGGCCACCTGAACCAGCTCCTCCACCTCTCCCTGCAGCTCGCGTCCCGCGGCCTCCCCGTGCACTACGCGGCGCCGGCGGAGCACGTCCGCCAGGCCCGCGCGCGCGTCCACGGCTGGGGCGACGGCGCCCTCCGCCGCGTCGTGTTCCACGAGCTCGCCATCTCCGGCTACGCCTCCCCTCCCCCCGACCCGGCCGCGGCCTCTCCCTTCCCGTCCCACCTCATGCCCCTCTGGGAGTCCTTCACCTCCACCGCGGCCGCCCCCGTCGCGGCGCTCCTCCGCGAGGTCTCGTCCTCCCACCGCCGCGTCGTGGTCCTCTACGACCTCCTCAACGGCTTCGTCGCCGAGGAGGCCGCGCGGCTCCCCAACGGCGAGGGCTACGGGCTCCACTGCACCGCCGTCTCCTCCATCGTCGCCCGGACGGAAGACGGCGGCGAGCTCGTGCGCGAGCGCGGCCTCGTGTACCTCCCCATCGACACCTACGTGACGAAAGAGTTCATGGAGTACGTCGTCGGACGGGCGAGGCCGGAGCGAGCGATCGTTTCCAGCGCAGGGTTGCTCGCCAACACGTGCCGCGCGCTCGAGGGCGAGTTCATCGACATTTTCGCCAAGCAAATGGCGGCCGGCGGCAAGAAGTTCTTCGCAATCGGCCCGTTGAATCCTCTGCTTATTGACGCCAGCAGCGTGCCGGAGGAGCAGAGCGGAAAAATCCGGCACGAGAGCCTCCAATGGCTCGACGAACAACCGCCGGCATCCGTGCTCTACATGTCGTTCGGCTCCACGTCATCTCTGCGCGGCGAGCAGATCGTGGAGCTCGCCGCGGCGCTGCGCGGCAGCAACCAGCGGTTCATCTGGGTGCTACGCGACGCCGATCGCGGCAACATATTCGCGGACCACGGCGAGAGCCGGCACGGCAAGCTGCTTGCCGAGTTCACCAAGGAGACCAACGGGAGAGGGCTGGTGATCACCGGGTGGGCACCGCAGCTGGAGATCCTGGCGCACGATGCCACCGCGGCGTTCATGAGCCACTGTGGGTGGAACTCGACCATGGAGAGCATGAGCCACGGGAAGCCCATCCTGGCGTGGCCCATGCACTCCGACCAGCCATGGGACGCCGAGCTGGTGTGCAAGTACTTCAAGGCTGGCTTCCTGGTGAGGCCATGTGAGAAGCACGCCGAGGTGATACCGGCGGCGGACATCCAGCAGGTGATCGAGAGGATGATGGTGTCCGACGAAGGACGTGCCGTGCGGCAACGTGCAAGGGAGCTCGGCGAGGCGGTCCGCTCGTCCGCGGCTGCCGGCGGGTCATCCCACAAGGATTTTGATGACTTCATTGCTCACGTCACGAGGTGATCCAACAGTTCAATGCATGGTTGGAAACTGTCTCGAGCGTTTGTGTGTGTTCAATGTGATCTCCAGCCGTTTTTTTTTTTTGAAACCAAACCAAAAGGAGAGCAATTTGTGCAAGTGTAATAGAAAAGCGATCGAACAAACTTGACTTCCTGGTCTCAAACAAAGCAGGTAGTTTGTGGTGCATTCAAAACGAGTTGGATCCTTCCATATCCAAGTGATGGCAATTTGTCGTGCAGGGTTGGCGGGTTGCCATAGGCCCCATATATAGCGTCACGATTGTCCACAAAGTACGTGTTTATCGAGCTTGAAGTTTCCATGCATGTCCACCCAGACGGTCGAGGACGAAAATGTCAGTTGTCAGTGGCGACAACCACAAGTCCCTGGAAAAAGTCCAGTCGAAGACGTCACACCATTTGGTTCCTCCACAACCATCGGTGGTGCCGCGCCGGCGGTCGTCCCTATCGAAAATTTAGCCATTGCTGCACACACACACAGATGTTAGAAAATAAGCGCGGAAGCAAATAACCGATCTACTGAGATGATGATCACAGACGACACCGGAGGCACGATATTTGTTAACGAGGTTCAGCCGAAGCCTACATCCCCAGGGCATGACTACGGGCGCTCCTCCCCAATACGCAACATCGGTCGCTCCGGGGTCCCGGCAATGCGCCACCTCCCCCTGCGAGCCTGTCGCCATGTCGTCATGGTTACAACAGCGGTCCTCCTCTCATATTTACGAGGAGCCCAGGTTACAAGAGTCCGACACATACTCTACGCCCTACAGCTAATACAACTCCAAGTCCAAACGTAACCAACTAGTACACAATATTCGACACAACTCTAACAAACTCCACCTTGGCAAATATTCCACCACCTAGAAGTCGTTACGTGCGAACCTCCGTATACACCGGACTTGAGTTGTTGACTTTGTAGCTCACAGAGAGCCACCCGACGAGTCTGACGTGGCCTCATACCCGCCGTCCTCAGAAGACCTTGCTATCTTTGCAACTCCATCTTCCATGACTCTACCTGCAACCATACACCCTTGCAGCTTGTAGAGATGCGACGCCGTCCTCTCTCCTATCATCACAGTCTCATCACCCTTCATGATCTTCATGGTCTTCCCATCCGGCTCAGCCCGGAATAACATCCCATCATCATATAGAGCTCCAAGCAAAATTAGATTCCTTCGTAGCTCTGGCACATGCCTAACACCTCGAAGCACCTGCTTATCTCCGTCTTGTGTCTTGATCTTGATGTCGCCTACTCCAATAGCACGGTAACCTATGTCATCTCCCAGATAAGCTAAGCCAAAATCACCAGACTTGTACGAAGTGAACCACTCCTTGTGCGTCGCATGAAAAGAACTTGCCAAATCTAACACCCACGCTTCAGTTGACTGCACACTACTTGATACCGAGAGAACATCACCATCGCTATACGAGTCACTCTTTTGAATTGCAATATTTGCACTCGTCCCCTTTTTCCTTTCTGGACAGTCTCTTCTCACATGTCCTAACTCCCCGTAATCATAGCACTGCACCTTCTTCTTCCTCTTCTCCATCTTCTCCCTGCTACGATCATCTTTGACCAGCAATGCATCACCTTGTGGTTTTGCTACACTGTTTTGTCTCCTTTGTTCCCGAGCCAATAACGCTGCAGTAATATCCACAGTCTTGATGCTTTCCTTGCCGTACGTCAAAGTCGTGACCACATGCTCATAAGATGATGGTAAAGAACACAGAAGAATAATTGCCTTGTCTTCATCATTAACCTTCACACCTAGCTGTTCTAGATTCGTGACCAGCTGACTGAAAACATTGATGTGCTCTACGAGATTCGACCCCTCAAGCATCTTCAGCCCATATAACTTCTGCTTCAGATACAACTTGGTCGTCACAGTCTTCGACATGAATTGACCCTCCAGTTTGTCCTAGATTTCCTTCGGTGTCTTCAGTCCTATCACATGGTGCATGACCTGGTCAGACAGACATAGCCGTATGGTTGCAGCCGCCACTGTCTGTTTCTCCTTCCAGTCGTCATCATCCATCTTCTCTGGCTTCTCCTGCAGACCCACCAAGTTCCCATGTTGTGCCAACAAGTCTTGGACCCTTATATGCCACAAACCAAAGTTGCCAGAACCATCGAATTTGACCACCTCAAATCTGGTTGCCGTCGACATCCTATCAACACGCGGTTTGACAGACTCTTTACCACCGGTAGCACCGCCCGATCCGCTCGCCGGACTGTCAAATAGCTGCACGAGCCAACCACCTTTCGATCCGAACAGATTCTGCGCAAACTGCCGAGAATCCCTTTGCGACCTCTGCAACTTAGCCTTGCGCGCTCTCTACGACCTCTGCTCGTCTCGATTGCTATTCTGCCAAGGCGCACCGCGCCCTCAGGTTTTATTCCCCGCGTGACCCCTATCTGACCGTGACTCTGCTTGTAGCTCAGGAGCCTAATTCCTGGTTGATGACTCTGCTTTCCATGACTGAACTGCCTCCGTACCATACATGTCGTACCAGACCTGTCAAACGGGAAATGAGGGTGTGTTTAGTTTGCAAAAGATTCCAAAAAAAACACTATTCATTCAACTTTTCCCTATTCATCCTATCCATCCCACTCACAGAACACTATTCATCTACAGTGTATTTTTGGTGAACAGTGTATTTTCGGGGAATCTTTCCCAATCTAAATACCCCTGAATCCGACCCCGAATCCAGCCAATCACGGTGGGTCCAAGTCTTCTGATTTTTTTTAAAAAAAAACAACCAGACTTCAATTCCATCACGCTAGAACACCTAGGCACGATTCCAAACTCAATCTCAGTGCAGCATTGCCGTGCAACATGACTCTCGGGCTGCCACGATTCACCACGGCCTGCCCTGCATACTCGCAGTCCACTACATCGTGTCTGACTCCAATGCAGCAACGAACCACAGCCAGCCACAAATTCCGATTCTCACACGACTCCTCTTCTGGCGCCAGAACAATGTCCTGATGACTCACGCGTCCCTTTGTCCTTCCACACTTGTGCTGATCACGATGATCACGTGCACATGCATGTAAGACCACGCCTTTAGGAATACGAATTTTATATCTGTACGACGGCTGTTCTGGTGTTACGTTCGTGACCCTGCCGCCACGAAACTCCTGCCGCTGCATCTTTGTCTCCGTCCGACCATACGCAACGACCATGTCCGTGCACTCGCCCTGCGACGCCAATCTCGTTATGCACGCCCTGCTGTAGGCTCCGCCGTGGCCCTGCTGTAGGCTCCGCCGTATGTGTGGCCGGCCCTGCCTTTTTCACAGACGTGCCTCACGCACTGTCGTGCATGAGCTTATCATACTATGGCTATATGCATCATCGACACAATCCGCTCATCGTGCCACAATGCTGTCTTTGTATGACACCAATCACCCCATCCTTGTCGTGATGATCCCACGTTCCAATCTCTCTGGCTATCACCTGCGTCTGGCCGCCAGTCTGATCCCGAGCCGAAGTCGCCGCCCTGTTCGCGCCGTCTTCACGACCACTGTGTTGGCCTGATCACCACACCTGGCCGATCCTTGCCAACCGCAGCCCGCCGAACGGTCCGAGCCTCCTGCCTAGAGTGTCCGACACCACCAATTGAATCGCCGATCGCCGCCATGCTCCACCTTACGCCGCATTGAGCAGTCCCCCGGCACCCATCGAGCATGATCCTCGCACCTCCATGGTGATCACCATACAATCTCTAGATCCAATCCAACCATGGCTCTTGATACCACTTGTTAGAAAATAAGCGCGCGGAAGCAATAACCGATCTACTGAGATGATGATCACAGACGACACCGGAGGCACGATATTTGTTAACGAGGTTCAGCCGAAGTCTACATCCCCGGAGCATGACTACGGGCACTCCTCCCCAATACGCAACACCGGTCGCTCCGGGGTCCCGGCAATGCGCCGCCTCCCCCTGCGAGCCTGTTGCCATGTCGTCATGGTTACAACAGCGGTCCTCCTCATATTTATGAGGAGCCCAGGTTACAAGAGTCCGACACGTACTCTACGCCCTACCGCTAATACAACTCCAAGTCCAAACGTAACCAACTGGTACACAATATTCGACACAACTCTAACAACATACGCCAAGCAAAACTGCGCAGAACGTAAGGCGCTCGCACGCACCTGGCAGCGACGCAGCGTGAGGCTTGCCGTGGCCTCCCGGGCGGCGCCCTATATCCAAACAGACGCTGAGTTCCAGTTCCACCGCACCGAACTGTCTTCGGCGGTGGTGCCGATCCTGTCGGCGAGCGCGCGCATGGCAACGGGAACCAACATGCCGCACCCGCACGCGCTAGCTGCTTGCGTTGTCGCGGTACGGCGCCGGGGCACGCAGTCCCTTCCGCTCCTGGCTGTCGGCTTTTCACGAACACGAGCATGAGCACGGGGTCTCTCCCCTCCACACCTCTGGAGTTCGGAACGTAACGCAACGGGAGCGGCCGCGCTCTCGCCGTGAGAGAGGAAAAAACTTCTGTGCAACAAAACAAGGCTGCAAAGCGCTCTCTGTGCAGCCTACCCCTGATATGTGGGCCTCAGTAGCTGGAGTTGGGTACCACCGCAGCCGAGTCTACGCAGCTGCACGGATGAGGGTACGACCGTACGAGGCTTACATATCATGGACTAAACGGAGGGTACTTTTGCAGCTCCTCCTGCACATGAGTTTTTTTTCGTGAGAGGCGAGGTGAGCTGTACGTGTCCTGCGACATTCGTGCTCGGTAGAACCTGATGGAATGAAACGGTGTGCTCCCTCCGTTCAAAAAAGAGGTAGTTATAGGATACGTGCATGTGTTATTTTCTTAACTTTGACTTAATTTGTAGGAAAAACTTACAACATTTATATCTTCAAATAAATTTGTTAAAAAACTAGATTCAAAGATCTTTCTAATGATACTAATAATGTATTATAAATACTAATATTTTATATATACTTAGGCAAAGTTGTAAAAAGTTGGTTTTCTCGGGAAGCGAGAACAATGTTTTTTCTCCAACTCTTTGTTTATTTAAAAAAAATTATTCATTACTTTTTCGTCTAATCCTGCAAAAGGAAAACGATGATGCTGGGGGTGGGAGGGGGGGTGGCGAAGCTTCTTTGACTTTGATTGTGCGTGCCCCCAAGTTACGCGTCCAACTGATTGCTATAGGGCCTATAAATAGTTGTGAGTACCTTCTTTGACTTTGATTGTGCGTGCCCCCAAGTTACGGCTTGCATAACTTTTGTGAGGACACTATCCCATGATGAGCGGTGAGCCCGTGATGATAAAAGTACATGAGAAAAATGTTCAACAAACTATCTATTGACAATTAATTTGGAAAATTAAAATTTTCATGTATACCAGAATTGCCAACTCGACAAGCTCACCATCTCATACACGTATTATGATATAGGCTAGCCCTATCGTACAGCCGTAGATCAGCATCATCTCCAATACCTTATGCATATGTCTCGGTGTGCTTCCTTCTGAAACCGGAGATGCGTTGCCCGCACAAGAAACAGCTTCTCTCTTCTGGCGTAGAAGTTTTATCTTCTTCATGGCCTCTTTCCGCGGCATAGTGAACAATGGACTACGTACAGACATTGCGTACTGTTGTCGAGCTGGAACTAGGTAGAAATACCCGTCTTTCAAACGACGCTCCTTGTACCTTCTAAGAGCATCCCGAAGAGTGTTAAGTACCCGCTTAATGCATAGGCTATTTTCTTTGTAGGCTGGCCAGCTGAGCATGCCCGGACCTTTGGCTGATTTTTACTTGAATGGAGTTAATCTGAATCAGCAGGAGGAGAATGGGTGAGTGTGAGAGTGAAGGGGATGGCCCGTGCCGACCGGAGCGCCGCCGGCTAACCCTCGCGCCGACGGTGAATCTGGGTGCCAGGAAGTTTGGCGGTCGGTTCTGGGCCCTTGCGGATGATCTAGCATCGTCCAGCGATGAAGAGATGGAGGTTGTATCTCCGGCGGCAATGGCAGAGGGTGGGCTGGGCGTTACGGCTTCCCCGGTGGCATTCGGGGCTGTGCCGGCCTCGGCAGTTGGAAGCACCACGTCTGGCACTCTTGGAGCATCGAAGGTATGGTCATCCGGTCGGGACGGCGACGAGCAACCGCGCTGGCCGGAAACCATGGCGTGGTCCGCTTCCCCCGAAGCGCGTATCGGACAAGGTGACGATCGGTGATAAGCTGGCCGTGGCGAGGCGGCCGGGGCCGGCAAGCACTGGAAGGGCGTAGTCCCCTTGGGATGGCCGGCACAGAGGCCACCGTCGCCGGGGGAGACGCCACCGCCCGCTGCGCCATTGATGGATTCAAATTTCACGGACAGGAGGCAAGATCCGGAATCCCGGGGGGCGGGTCGCGCGGTCGGTCCGGCATCGGTCTGGGCTTCTGCTGGATCGACGAAGGCGAAGAAGGTAGTCTCCGTGGGCCATACGGCCCGTTTTAGCACTAACCTTGGCATTGTATCTTTTTTCAGCAGGTTAGGGCGGCTGTGCTCTAGGGTTCCTCGAAACGGTTCGTCTCTCCATCCATCGACAGGCGCAGGCGATCGTCGGGGCGCGCTCGCGATGCAGGGCGGCGGTCACTCCGGCGCTGGTGGTGGTGGGCGTCCCTCTCGCTGGGAGCAGCAACGTCCGGCCCAGGGCGCCGCCTACGGCGGACGGGCAGGAGCCGATGCAGGCGCGGAAGGGGGTCGCGGCCGGGGCACGGTGCAAAGCGGCCGTGGCTGGCAGGAGGAAGATGGAGAGTTCTTCGGTGATGGTGGATTCCATATCGAGCATGGGGAGTTCAATCCGGGGTCTGGCCAATGGAACCAGGGTGGTGGTCGGCCATGGCGGGGCTCCAGACCTCGGGGCCCTAGAGGCTCCCGGGGTTTCGGCGCCCGCCGTGGTGGCCACCAGAGCCGTGCTGGTCGCACGGCCGCCCTGCCGCCGTCTGGTGGTGTCGTGGGGCGAGGTCCAGTGCGTGCGACGGCGCCGACCGGGGGTGGTGGGCTGCCTACGGCGGTCCAGCCACCGGCACGCGGTCTACGGCCTCCTGTGCAAGCCCCGGACGGGTTCAACCCTGAGGAAGATGATCTTCTGGGAAATGAGGAAGAGAAGCATCCGGTAAAAGGAAAAGGATGTGGCCGCTGCGCAGCCAAAGATCACACAACGGCAGATTGCGTGACACAGCTTTACTGTGATATCTGTGATGCTCATAATGAGCACATGAACCACAGATGCCCCGTATTAAAGATGCCAAAACCGGTTGCTCATGCAGTTGGGTTTGCCGTTGAGGGGCTAGGCTTTTACCACATCCCGCACCCACCCTTGTCAAAAAAACGGGACGCTAAGACGGCCCTAATCAAGGTGGTCGGGGGATCGCTAACTTCGGAACAGCTTGTGGCGCAGTTACAAAAGATAGTTCCTGGACGTTGGAAGTGGGAACCAGAGGCGCAGATGGATGGCACCTTTGTGGTGGAATTTCCATCTAAGGCACAGCTTCGTACTTCAATCAACTATGGCAGCATGGACATACGGGAAAATGGTGTGTCTACTGGGACTCGCCAGGAGTTTGAAGAATGGCATGATAAGGATGAAGGTTTCCTACTTCCTAAGGTTTGGGTGAGAATTTCCGGTATCCGGAAAGCACTCAGGGAATACCTCAATCTATGGGCAGTGGGATCGATTCTGGGATCAACTCAGGTGGTGGACATGAAAACTACCCGAAAGAAGGATTTTGGCCGAGTTAATGTGGCGGTCCTGGACCCCAAGTTGCTTCCAAAGGCTCTGGATGTTGTCATTGGCGATCGTTATTTCGAGTTGAAATTTGAGATGGAAAAGATTGGAGTGGATGAGAACGGAGAGGAGGTTGAGTGGGATTTTTCTGGTGGTAAGGGTGATGGTCCAGATGAGATGGAGGAGGACTTAAATGGAAAGGATGGATCATTGGATCGAGAACCTAAGCGTTCTCGCAATGATGACATCAATATGGAGGATGGTGCAGCACTCGGGAAATCAAGTGGGGGGCACCTAATGATGCTCTGGACAATCCGAACAAGATGGTGGAGGATAAGATACAAGCTATGGCTAAGGATATCCTCGACTGGGCATGTAACAAGGTTTTGGGTGACTGCGCTGACAAGGTTATGGAGGAGGAAAAGGATGAGCAAACGGATGGAGTGTTCTCCGATGTGGACGGCTGTTTTGCAGGTGATCAGGCGGACCAGATGATGGCAGGGGATGATCTCTCATCGCCAGACATAGTTGGCGCGGCTATGCGTCGCATCGATACGGCGGTGCGATGTCGGGAGGAGACCTGCCGTGCTCGGACGGGAGGTCCAATGGGTGGTCTGTTCGGTGGTTTCTCCAAGGTGCCCGAGGCCCGGGGTGCTGTGGTACCTGGCTGTGAGGGGGTGCTGGCCGACGGGGATGGCGGCGCTGCGGTGCTGATCTCTGCTGAGAAGGGTCCGGATGGTGGGAGGCTGCCGCCTGGGCTGGGCAGTCGCTCCCCCGGGGCTGCATCTCTGGCTCTGGATGGCGGGTTGGACGAATTCATCTCAGAGGAGTCTGGGGCTGCGGTCCTGGTTGCGGCTGGTGTGAGGGACTGCGTGGCACTGCGGGCAAGCCCCAGGCTGACGGGCGTGGCGGGGGATCATGTGATGGATCGTGCCATGAAGAGGACGGCTTGGAAGAATTTGGAAGGCGTGGAAGGTAACTCCTTTCTCTCTTTTAAGGATGCTTGTTTACTGTCTTCCTTTTCCAACCTAGGTGTTCTTGTTGATCGAAATGGGGTAGAACCTTCTGTTTCTTTAAGCAAGTTTAGATGTATTGAACATGATCGTCAGTCTTTGGCTAGGGTAGATGTGGGGCTAGGTCATTCTGATGAATCTAGTAAAGAGGAGGAAGAAGAAAATTTTGAATTCGAAAACCTAACTCTTGGTCATTTATGCGGTGACCTTATGGAGGAGGTGATGGATGAGGAAGACGATCACCTAAGTTGTGATTTCCAAACCATCTTTAAAAAGAATAAAGCTAGACGAAAGAACAAGAATGCTAAGGTCAAAATAGTTAAGAAAAATAAAAAAAAGGTGTCAAATGAAAGGAATCTTTTGGAATAGCAGAGGTCTTAGTGACTTGGCTAAACATAGATTTCTAGCAGATATTTGTAGGGAGCAAAAGCTAGACTTTATTGCCCTACTAGAAATAGGCAAGAAGGATTATTCCAAAGCTATTTTAAATAAAATCAGTGCAAGCCAAAATTATTTTTGGCATTGGACAACACCCCACGGTAGATCTGGGGGTATGTTGCTCGGGATAAATCTGGACACTTTTGATATAGGAGGAGTGGACGAAGGGGATTTCTATGTTAAATTTCATCTTCGAAATATAAAAGACGACTTCCGTTGGATTCTTGTTGCAGTATATGGTGCGGCACAACCCGAGTTCAAAGAAGCCTTCCTCTCAGAACTGGTACACACATGTGCGAAAGAAAATCTACCACTCATGGTGGGTGGTGATTTCAATATAATAAGGAGTCCGCAAGAAAAAAACAATGACCGCTATGATGATAGGTGTCCTTTTCTTTTTAATGCCATCATTGATAGCCTTAATTTGCGCGAGCTAAAGCTCTCCAATCGTAAATATACGTGGGCTAATTCGTGGGAAGTTCCTACGTATGAGACACTAGATCGGATCCTGGTTAGTACAGATTGGGAAACTAAGTTTCCTTTGTCAACTGTACAAGCTTTAACTAGGGAGATCTCAGACCATACCCCTCTCTTTCTAAACACCGGAACAACAAACAACACCAGGAAACAACCCATCTTTCGGTTTGAGTTGGGTTGGCTTCTTAGGGACGATTTTTATGAGTTGGTGAAAGATGTGTGGAACAGAGAGTGCAGGGGTACGACTCCTTTACAACGTTGGCAATTTAAGATCCAACGTTTACGTCAATTTTTGAAGGGATGGGCCAAGAACACTAGTGGTTCGAACAAGAAAGAAAAGGCTAAAATTATAGCTAAATTAGATGAGTTAGACAAGAAAGCAGAGCATCAGTGCTTATGTGCTTCTGAAATTGATCTAAAAAACTGCTTAAACCAAAGGCTTGTACTAATGCTCCGAGAGGAAGAAGTGAAATGGTACCAAAGAGCTAAGACAACTAAGTTGTTATTTGGCGATTGCAACACAAAGTATTTTCATCTTGTAGCTAATGGTAAGCACAGGAAAACAAGAATCTTTAAACTAGACCAAGAGGAAGGAATTATTGAGGGAGATGAAAACCTAAAGAAGTACATTACGAATTATTACAAGGGTCTTTTTGGACCATCTGAAGTAAACGGGTTCTCTATGGCTGAGTCTATGACTGAGGATATTCCTCAAGTAAGCCGTGAGGAGAATGATATTCTAATCTCCCCTTTCATGGAGGATGATGTTAAGAGAGCCATTTTTCAAATGGAACACAATAAGGCACCCGGACCGGATGGATTTCCGGCTGAGTTCTATCAAACTTTCTGGGAGTTAATAAAGGGAGACTTGCTGAATTTATTCTATGAATTTCACAAAGGTGACCTTCCGCTCTTTAGCTTAAATTTCGGAATTATAACTCTCCTACCTAAGATGGCAGAAGCAAAACAGATACAACAATACCGACCTATCTGCTTACTTAATGTAAGTTTCAAAATCTTCACTAAAGTGATGACTAACCGGTCGGCGTTGGTTGCACAAAAGGTCATTAAATCATCACAAACAGCTTTTATCACCGGTCGAAACATCATGGAAGGAGTAGTAATACTTCACGAAACTATCCACGAGATGCATAGGAAGAAGCTAGACGGGGTTATCCTCAAGCTAGACTTTGAAAAGGCCTATGACAAGGTCAATTGGGCCTTTCTCCAACAAACGTTGCGAATGAAAGGATTCGCACCACTATGGTGTAAATGGATTGAACAAATTGTCAGGGGAGGGAGTGTAGGTATCAAAGTCAATGATGATATTGGACACTACTTTCAAACAAAGAAGGGGCTGAGACAAGGTGACCCTTTGTCACCCTTCTTGTTTAACCTCGTGGCAGATATGCTGGCCATCCTTATTGAACGAGCTAAAAAGAATGGTGATTTTAGGGGGGTCGTTCCACATCTTATTGATGATGGACTTTCTATTTTACAATATGCGGACGATACAATTTTGTTTATGGATCACGATTTGGACCACGCCAAAAAACTTAAGCTAGTCTTAAGTGTTTTTGAACAGTTATCAGGTCTCAAAATCAATTTTCACAAGAGCGAGCTCTATTGTTATGGTAAGGCCATAGAGCACGAACACGAATACGCTCAAATCTTCGGTTGCAAATCTGGTAATACTCCTTTTAGATATGTGGGTATCCCAATGCATCATAAGAGGCTCTCGAATAAGGATTGGAGTATGATTGAAGAAAAATTTCAAAAGAAGCTTGCTGGTTGGAAAGGTAACTTATTATCGGTTGGAGGGAGGCTAGTCCTCATCAACTCAGTACTAACCAGCATTGCAATGTTTATGTTATCTTTTTTTGAGGTCCCTAAAGGGGTCCTTAAGAAATTAGACTACTATCGATCCAGGTTCTTCTGGCAGTGTGACGAACACAAAAAGAGATATAGGCTCACAAAATGGAGTATAATTACTGTGCCAAAGGACCAGGGGGGACTTGGTGTAAAAAACCTAGAGCTACAGAACAATTGCCTTCTAAGTAAATGGCTGTTCAAATTGCTCAATGAAGAGGGTACGTGGCAAACCCTTCTAAGAAGGAAATATTTATTCAATAAAACCCTCACACAAGTCAAAAAGAGACCTGGAGACTCCCATTTTTGGTCGGGGTTGATGAAAATCAAAGATCAATTTCTTGCGGGGGGTCACTTCTGTGTCCAAAGTGGTTCACAAATTAGATTCTGGGAGGATAAGTGGGTGGGGGACAAACCGTTAGGGTTCACTTACCCTGAACTCTACAATCTGGTTAGAAGAAAGGACGCGACAGTGGCCCAAGTCATGGGCACTCGGCCACTCAATGTCTCTTTCAGACGGGCGATTGCCGGGAACCTTCTCCACCGGTGGCTAGATCTTGTTGTACAGGTTCTTGGGGTCTCTCTTAACGGGGGCAAGGATACCTTTAGATGGAACCTTAATAGTAGCAGCATTTTTACGGTTAAATCGATGTATAAATCATTTGTGCATAGAGGTATTATACCGTTTAAGTGCCCAATCTGGAAAATCAAGATCCCGCTTAAAATCAAGATTTTTTTGTGGTACCTCATTAGGGGCATCGTGCTCACAAAAGATAATTTGGCAAAAAGAAGATGGAGGGGATGTCTCTCTTGCTGCTTCTGCAGAATTACGGAAAGCATCCACCATCTATTCTTTGATTGTCACTTAGCCCATCTAGCTTGGAATTCCCTGTTCTGGTCCTTTGGTATACAACCCCCAACATCTGTTAATGACTTATTCAATACTTGGCTTTCTCAATTTGACACCAAGCATCTGAATTTAGTACTTGTAGGTGTTTCAGCTCTTTTATGGAGTTCGTGGTTGTGTAGGAATGATATGGTTTTTAATAAAACCAACTCTATATCAATTTTGCAGGTGGTGTTCCGAGCGGCGTACTGGGCGAGAACCTGGTCTATGTTGCTTAAAGATGATGCAGCCCAAGAAGCACTCAAGTTTGGTTGTCGGAGGTGGGAGACTATTGCCAAGGATATTCTCACCAAGTTTGGTTGGCGCTGCGCTACTAGGATAGGGGTGTAGATCTCTTGTCGTTGGTCGCTAAACTCTTTTTAAGTTAAGACGGGTTGTTTCCCGGGGTCTTTTCTTTTCTTTTCATGGCCTTGCATATCCCACTCCTGTGTGTTAGAGATATGAAAGGTGAGACTGTTTTGAGAGTCTAAGTACTCATTTTGTATCAAACTGTGCTGTGTACACCCAGGTGGTGTAGAGGCAGGAATTTCAATTCCTTTATCTAAAAAAAGCTGAGCATGCCCTTGTCCTTTAGAATACGAAACTCATCCGCGACAATCCTAGACTCGATCCGCAGCACTACTTCACGGTGCAAGGATGTGCCTTTCACCACAACACCGTTCAGATCATCGATACCAAACTCACTGTGCCGGTACAAGGTAAATCCTTTATTAGATCCAACATTGAACTGTATTTTCTCCTTGATCTTTTGCGCTTTCCTGTAAGTGTCAGCGCCATATTGGTATGCGGAAAAAAATCATCTATGGTAATATTAAGCATTAACTATGCAGCTAAAATAGGTATTGCGAGTCCAACTGATTGCTATAGGGCCTATATATAGTTGAGCGTACCTTCCTTCACTTTTATTGTTCTCCATGATAGTATATCATCAAAATAATTGAAGCTTTCCTGCAGCTCTTCAAACTAGAAAGCCACAATTAGCGTCTCTATCGGCGTCTCTTCAAACTAGAAAGCCACGACAGATAAGCGATTATCGTATTGCGTCTTGCTAGGCTCATCATATATACTATCACATAAACGTATGCATATTGTTGCAGAGTCCGAATGAAGTTGCAGAGATGAGATAGGCATTGGCCGTACGTAGCATTGTCGGACAGAAAGAAAAAAAATATCATATATATTCTGGTGATTCTAGAGGCGTCGTATACATCCTGTATTTGTGTAAGTCTAGAGGCGTCGTATACAACTAGGAGACTCTGCATCTCAAACGGAGAGGCTGTAAAATACGGCCTGATGGCGACCAGGATTCCAGAGATCTCCTCTCGCAAGCAGTTTTGGCCCAGCCGCCCAGGCCTCAGTTGCAGAAATGGGTCCAGTACTCCAGTGAGCGCTCCCGACAGAATGGGTGTGCCCTTCGCCGGCCCTCCTGGCAATGCTGCCCTCGCGAGACGTGCGAGCTGCGAGTGCAACTGTCCTGCGCTACGTGAGCGCCTGGTTGATAGAGATAGAGAGAGTTCAATGGCAATCAGAATCGACCGGGCAAGGAAAGTTCCATGCATATGCACCTGCACCCCCGCAGGTCCGCCTCATACTTGGCGTGGGTGACTACTCATCGCCTATCAGGCGAGTGATCCACATTTTCCCAGCATGAAGATTTTCTCTTTTCGAAAAAGTAAAGTCGCAGATTTTAGTTACAGCCTCGTAAAAAGATCTTGGAAACTGCACGGAGGCACGTTGGTCAAGTTTGTGCTGCGCAGTGCGCACGTCCATGTCACATCACGGAGGCTGGAGCACGAGGAGAATTGTGCTCATATATCCGACGTGGAGGTGGGGAGGGGTACAGCGTAAAGCATCGAGCTCTACACCACAAAGCCTAAAACCTCCATGGAATCCGTTGCCATCGTTGCCGTGCCGTTCCCGGCGCAGGGCCACCTCAACGGGATGCTGCACCCAGTCGCTGCAGCTCGCGTCGCGGGGGCTCCCCGTCCACTACGCGGCGCCGGGGCCACACGCCCGCCAGGCCCGCGCGCGCGTGCACGGCTGGGGCGACGACGCGCTCCGCCGCGTCCACTTCCACGAGCTGGAGCTCCCCGCCGCCGCGTACGACGTCGTCGTCGCCGACGAAGACTCCCCGGCGGGCGCGCCGCCCTCGCCGTTCCCGTCCCACCTCATCCCCGTCGCCGAGGCCTTCGCCGCGGGCGCGCGCGCCCCTGTCGCCGCCCTCCTCTCGAGGATCTCCTCCGCCGCGTGCTCCCGCCGCGTGGTCGTCCTGTACGACCGCCTCAGCTCCTTCGCGGCGCCCGAGGCGGCGCGGATCCCCAACGCCGAGGCGTTCTGCCTCCAGTGCGTCTCCGCGTGCTTCGACGCCGCGTGGACGGACGCCGGGCAGCGGCTGCTGCGCGCGCACGGGCTCGGCCACGCCCCGCACCCGTCCGCCTGCATGCCCAAGGAGCTCGTCGAGTACATCGTCAGGACGCAGGGGGACGGGCGGAGCCCGGCCTTCGCCGGAGTTGTCATGAACACGTGCCGCGCGATCGAGGGCGACGAGTTCATCGACGCGGTGGCCAGTGACCCGGCGTACCGGGGGAAGAAGGTCTTCGCTGTCGGGCCACTCAACCCGCTGCTCGACGACGCGACCGCACCAGCAGCAGGAGGACAGACGCGGCACGAGTGCCTTGAATGGCTCGACAAGCAGCCACGGGCGTCAGTACTGTTCGTGTCGTTTGGCACGACGACGTCGCTAGTGGCAGAGCAGGTCGTGGAGCTTGCCACGGCGTTGCGTGACAGTAAGCAACGGTTCGTGTGGGTTCTGCGCGACGCCGATCGTGGCGTGGTACATGATGACGAGGAAAGTGCCGTAGAGAGCCGACACGCTAAGTTCCTGTACGAGTTCACCGAGCAGATCCAAGGCACTGGGTTGGTGATTACTACTTGGGCACCGCAGCTGGAGATCCTAGCGCACGGCGCCACGGCGGCATTCATGAGCCACTGTGGCTGGAACTCAGCCATGGAGAGCCTAAGCCATGGGAAGCCGATCCTCGCTTGGCCCATGCACTCCGACCAGCCATTGGTGGCGGAACTTGTGTGCAAGTATCTTAGGACCGGGATCCTGGTGAGGCCATGGGAGCAGCACGGCGTGGTCACACCTGCAGAAGCCATCCGCGAGGTGATCGAGAAGGCGATGGCATGCGACGAAGGTTTGACGATGCGGGAGAGGGCCCAAGTCCTCTGTGAGTCCATTCGCGCCTCAGTGGTCGAGGGCGGATCCTCGCAGAAGGACCTTGACAGCTTCATTGCTTATATAGGAAGATGAAACGTGACTCGTTTGTTCTTCAAGTTTGATTTGAGCTTTTGAGGTGAAATACTGGAAAGAGAGATTTTGTAAGTACGTTTTGGCATTATAATCCACGTGCAAAATTTATACGAATTGAAGTTTTTAGGTGAAGGAATAGCTTTACTCTAGCCTCATTATGAGTTTTGCACCTAACCCGTTAGGCACCTCGTGTGTAATTACCTTCGGGATCCTGGGGTTGCGGCGACGGGGAAAAGGTCAGTTTACACTGTAGGACACGCTGGAAACGTGTTATGTGAGATGGATAAATAGGGAAAAGTTAGATAAATAGTATTTTTTGGAAAAAGTTGGTGAATCTAAACTCACCCTAACTGTCCAAACTTCGGAATTTAACGGACCCGTTTGAAGAACATATTTGTAGAAGTAATTATTTTTTTAAGGATGTAAAAGTAATTATTGAACTGCTCATTTTGATTTGGGCCCAAAGATTAGTCCAGGACCGGCCCAATAGGATTGGTTTGGCCAGTTTAACGCAGACAGACAAGCATTATATCAAGCTGAAGCCATAAGAAATTGCATGTGAAGCCATAAGAAATAGCATGTAAACGTGTCTTCCCTGAAAATTCAAGCACCACAGGCACCTCATCACAACATTTTTCATAAAATCTGAGTTCAAACGGAATATACAAGTACATAGCACATGCAGGGGAAATAAGCAAGTGCTGCACCCTCTGAAATTCGAAGCACTGCTTTATTAACACAACATTATTGTAAATTTCAGCGCTCAGAGCAGTGCAGGAGCACAGGTTTTTCTACAGGTTCCAACAAGATGGTTTAAGAGCTCCCAAGCAGCTTCTTGATATCCTTCTGCAGAGGTTGAAGAAAATGTTAAAATGGACTCAAGGTAGAATACAAGCTTTTATAATTTACTATAACAAATGCAAAACACGGCGATGGAAGTTACCTCGATGCTCAGAGGGGAAGTGGTTGGGGCGTAGCGATCCACAACGCGCCCTTCCTTGTCAACTAAGAACTTGGAGAAGTTCCACTTGATACTGTCACCGAAAAGGCCACCCTCGCTAGACTTAAGGAACTTGTAGATGGGCGCAGCATTGTTACCGTTGACATCAACCTGGAAGGCAATAAAAACTTGGGCTCAGTAGTACTCCACAATAAACAATTATAAATGGGTGGAGGAACATCATTAATACCCCCACATCATCCTCCTAAATCAGATAAGTGCATATTTGCATTAAGACAGGTATATGCTACAATGCAATACTCTGGTTGAGGAAAAAGATCATGGAACTCTTACCTTGTCAAAGATGGGGTACTCGGCCTTGAAGCGTGTGCAGGCAAACTGGACAATCTCCTCATTGGTGCCAGGCTCCTGCCCACCAAACTGGTTGCATGGAAAAGCCAGGATCTCAAAGCCTATAAAACACAAATCGGCAATTGTACTCAGTGATTAGCATCACCAATAATCGAAATAATTTAAAATGATGAACAACCGGTGGTTGGGTAAAACAAATCATATTCCATATTGCCATGAGAACAGGTAAGTAACATAAGACAGAATATACAGGGGCAATGGATTAAGGACACACCTTGGTCCTTGTACTTCTCATAGAGCTGGGCCAGCTCAGTGTAGTTGGAGTTAGTTAATCCACTGAAATAATCAGTCACAGTACAATAGTTAGCAGCGTACAGAGTACAGCTTTCTATATTGCCGACCAAACTTAGATGTCCACATCAGACAATGAAACGAGTAAGCACAGACAATTACTGCTGAACAGAATATATCAAGTTGAAACAAATGATTCCAATTTCCAAGCACATGAACGACATTATTATTGATAAAATTTTGCAATGGGCCAAACAATTACAGTAGCACCACGCAATTCCATAGTTACTATGTGGCAGCAAAATTGAGTGCACAAGAGCAAGGCAGCCAGGAGAGCGCGAGGTTCTGTAGATGGTTCATACCACTGGGATGCGACGTTGACAATGAGCAGAACCTTCCCCTTGTAGGTGCTGAGGTCAACATCCTTCCCGCTAGCATCCTGCAAACACACGCACGTTCGTTAGACCCTCCCTGCAAAATCAGACGCAGCGGTATCCACTGTTCTCAAAATTCAGCGAAACATGCTAGCAAATGGCCAACAAATTCAGCCGCGTTGCAAGCCAATGAAACGGATCGGCACCAAAATTCACACCGCAACAACCAGGAGTCGCCGGAGGCCAGACTACGCAGCACAGAGCAGGCCCAAGGTCGGGGAGTTCATGTGAAGAGTTCGCAGGGTCCTATCGCCTCTGCAATCTACGCGCAGAAACGTTGGGGAGAGGACGAGGAGACGAACGGGGCTGACCTTGACGGTGAAGTCGTGGACGGAGGCGGCGGACGACGCGGCGGCCATGCTGCTGTTGCGGCGGCGGTGGCGAAGGAATCAGCGGAGTCGGGGATGGAGCGGGGCGGTAGCGTGTAGACGAAGCAGAGGGCGTCGAGAGCAGCAGAATCGGCGGAGCGGTGGTTGTGGGCCGAGACGAGACGCCACCGGCGGGCGGGGATTTATACCGGCCAGGCCCACGGGGGGAGTTGGGGGTTGGATTGGGATGACGGATGCTGTGACGGACTGACGGGGACGATGAAGTGTGAACGCGCCTCGGCGGGAGCAGCAAGCAGCGTGTGACCCACGCGGAGGGAGAGAGAGCTCGTTGGCGCCGCGTCGGCCGCGCCCGTGGCCGGGAGGCCGCCGCGTGTGAACGGACGGAACCGTGGCGCGGTGGTCAACCCGCGCCGCTGGGGCTGCAGCTGCACGGTGTGCACCCTCCGTTGGGTACGGCCGGATCGGCATCCAGTTCGTTCGTTCACGGGCTCACGGCGGCTGCGGGCTTCTTGGCCGTGGGCCGGCGAAGTCTAGGCGGTCTCCTGCGGCCCGCCGCGTGCTCACATGATAGCGGTTAGCGGCGGCCGGCGGGGGTTAACTGCTCCCTCCGTCTCAAAATATCAAAATATAAGTATTTTTTGATTTGATCAAAGTTAATAATTTCAATTTTAACTATAAATAATAAAATAAATTATAATGTTTGATCATCTATAAAAAATGTTATTACATTCATCATGAAACTAACTATCATAATATGTAACTCTTTATATTAAAACAAATTATGTTTGTGTATATTGATATTCAAAGTTGATAAATATTGACTTTGACCAAACGCAAAAATATTTATATTTTAGGACGGGGTAGTAGTGTGAAAAGACAGAAAAGTTTTAGCAGCTTATAGAAGCATCCGGCGTATTGGGCCTGGTCTTGTTCCACCCAGTACGCGGCCATGCTGTAACCACACGTACGTGCCCGGTGGCTGGCACGCTGTTTCGTGAAACACCGATCTACCACGATCTGACGCACATACTGGCATCACGTTCTTAGCTTTGCTCCCTCCTCCTGCGATTCCACAGGTGTGTTTAGTTTCACCAACTTTCGAAATATCTAATTTTTTTCTATTCGTCTCATTCCTCCCACGAATACTATTTATTTATAGTGTTTTTTTAGAAATCTTTTTCCACAGGTGTGTTTTCTTGCCAAGTGCATTTCAATGGCACGACCACGACGATGGTGCGCATGTCTGCATGGGTGCATGGTCGTTCGATTTCTGGTTGACGCACGCTCAGATTGCGATGCAACCAACCGGGAAATTAAAAATGTTGTTTCCCAGAGGCCCCGTCATCAGGGCCAGGTGCAGGTCGTGAATGAGAGTGACCGGTTGGTCGATCGGATCAGCCCAGAGGCAAACAAAAGGCCACTGAACTTTCTGCTCTCTGCTGGGTTCATGGGCCTAGCACTTACCTTTGGTACGTTCTTTTGACTGGTGGCACTGGGAGCCACTCGGCACGCACATTATCGTATCGTAGTACCACCTTATCAGGATTTCTTTCCGTTGCAAGTGCGCCTCTTTGCGCCATCATTAAAGTCGCTGCTAGCAGCTTAGCCGTTAGGTAACTAAATGTTCGCCACAGACAAGAAGGTCGTACTTTTGGTTGAATCTGGTTCCATGGCTCCTCGATCTGACCCTCTCCTACTTTCAGCTTGTTCAGCTTTGAGAATTCCAGCGATCTCATCCCAGTCCGTTGCAGTACCAACGGTCCAGCACGCCTGGAATCTCGCCGCGTGCATTGGGACAGATTGTTTTGCGTTTTATCGCATCGCTTGCTCTCAGCAGCCAGATTCATGATTGCAATCTCACACAATAATCACGACAGTCCCTGTGGCTTATATATTTCTGTGGACATTTCTTCGTGGAACAAATGCGCGCTAATTTTCTTTTTATAACGAGCCTTCTTAGTTTTCTAGTGTTCCAAATTATAACAGTCAACTGGTATGGAACCATCAAGATGCAGGTGTTGGTACGGCACAGTTCAGCTATATATTTGAGCTCCAACGTAACCCTATATATATACTCTCTAACACATACGGAGTATACAGGAAACCCTACCTTATATCCATAAATTTACCTCATATTATTTACATCTTGTTTCAGGCAATTGTTGGCATCCCTCGTCATTCCAGCATGTTCTTTTTCTTTTCTTTTCTTTGCATGGTATATGCCTCATCAACTACCAACAATCTTTGGACTCTTGTAGTATCTCAGCAGCAGGGACCAACAAACGACACTGACAGACGAAGCCGCCATTGCAGCCCCGGCAACCCACGGCGGCAAGCGGAACCCGGTGAACGGGAACAGCACCCCTGCAGCGATCGGTATGCCAATCACGTTATAGCCAAGTGCCCAGACGTAGTTCATCCGTATGCGGAAGAATGTTTTCCTGGATAGATCGATGGCGGTGATCACATCCTCCAGGTTGCTCTTCATTAGTACAATGTCCGCAGCTTCAATGGCGACATCTGTCCCTGCGCCGATCGCCAGACCCACGTCAGCTGACACGAGTGCTGGAGAGTCGTTGATTCCATCACCAACCATTGCCACGGTTCTTCCGGACAACTGGAGCAATTTAGTTTTTAAGACGGTAAATAACTTTAGTCACTTAAGATAAGGGCAATAAAGTGACAAACCAGGCACACGGAATAGCTCACCTGAAGCTCCTTCACAATCTCAGCCTTCTGCTCTGGTTTTGCTTCAGCAACGATCTTTTCAATTCCAACTTCTTTGCCGATAGCATTAGCTGTCCCCCAGTTGTCCCCGGTCACCATTATACTCTCGACATTCATGGACTTGAGGTATGATATCACTTCATGGGCATTCGGTTTGATTGGGTCAGACACAGAGATTATGCCCACAACTTCTCGATCCATAGCCACAATAATCCCTGTCCTTGCCTTCTCCTCTTCCTCCATGAGTATTTCCGATGCTTCTACGGGGATATCAATGCCGGATGACAACATAAAGCTCTTGTTCCCTACAAGGACACTCTTGTCACTAACTTCCGCCTTGACACCATGCCCAGTAACTGAAATGAAATCCCTTACTTCAGGCCAAATGTGGTTTTCTTCTGGATGTAACTTTTTGGCATGGTCCACTATCGCCTTTGCCAGTGGGTGCTCACTATTGACCTAAACAAGACAAGAATCCATGGAGTCTCAAAAATAAAAGATAAAGGAAACAATTTGAAACAATGGAAGAATTAAGCAAATTGATGATGAGAAACATAAGAGTTGCAGAATTTACCTCTGCTGCAGTAGCATAGTCATAGAATTCACGCAAGACCATGTTTTTGAGAAGCCTGGTGTCGACAACGACAGGCTTCCCAATGGTCAATGTCCCTGTCTTGTCAAAAACGATGCAGTCGACCTATGAAGAACCATAATTTAACATTTCTGAACAATAAAATGATCTTTTGTAAACATGTACATACACACGAATGAATGGCACAAACTTCATACCTTCTGTGCACTCTCAAGAGCCTGCCCACCCTTGATCAGAACGCCTTGCGAGGCACCAACTCCAGTTGCAACCATCACGGCAGTTGGAGTTGCCAACCCTAGGGCACAAGGACAGGCAATAACCATAACCGATATCCCAAATTGAAGAGCTAGCTGAAAACTATCCATAGATGGTGGTATCCATGAGTTAGGGTAGCTATGGAGCCTCCCAGCTATAAACCATGCGAACCAAGTAAGCAAAGAAAGAAGAATAACCTGAAAAGCGTGGAGCAGATTGTTCAAAACTTATCTATAACAGTATACCACAGATTGGATAAATACAATGTAAAGGATCATACCAGGGGGACAAAGACTCCAGATATCTGATCAGCAAACTTCTGGACGGGAGCTTTGGCCATTTGTGCTGACTCTACTAGCCTTACAATCTGTGCCAGTGCACTCTCTGATCCGACAAACGTTGCCCGGACATGAAGCACACCATTCTCATTCACTGTCCCTCCAATTACAGTGTCACCCTTCCTCTTTGCCACTGGCCGTGATTCTCCAGTAATCATGCTTTCATTCACATGGCTCTGGCCCCATGTAACAAATCCATCGCAAGCAACTTTTCCACCTGGGACTACTTTGATCATATCATTTTTCTGAATCAGCCTGCTGTCAATCTCCTTCTCTCCTACCACATTTCCTTCATGGTCAAACATCAACAGTGTTGCAGTTTCCGGCGCAAGATCCATCAGCTTGGCTATAGCCTCTGAGGTCTTTCCTTTTGCCAAGATCTCAAGGTACTTTCCAAGAAGGATAAATGATATGAGCATGGAACTTGTCTCAAAAAAATCAGTTGTCATGTAATTCTCAGATGTAGCTGCTCGAAGAACCGAATAAACAGAGTACAAGTAAGCTGTGTTTGTCCCTAGAGCAATAAGTACATCCATGTTCGGTGTGCCCCGGCACATTGCCTTGTAAGCACCAACATAAAATTTGCGACCAATAAAAAATTGGACAGGTGTTGACAAAATCCACCGCAGTAGTTCACCGGTGCTCATCATGTTGAAAACCTTCCTTTCCAGCCCATCCTTCACCCAAGGGATGTACATGAACACCATGGAGGTGAGAAAAACTGGAATAGTGAATATTAAGCTCCACAAAAAAGACTGTCTGTACCTTTTGATTTCCCCGTACCTATTTTGGTCCCTTCCATCTGCTTCCAGATATATCGACGCACTGACATGACCAGATGTGGCTGACTTGATGACTTCAATGAGATCCCGGGGACCTGTCTGGTCAGGCTTGTATGAGATGGTGACCTTGTGTAACTCAGTGTTGAATTTTATGTTTTCCACACCAGGAAGGGCCTGTATAGAGCTTTTCACGATCATTAGCATCCTCTCATCGAGAATACCATCGATTTTGAGGTCTATCCTGCTCCGATCTTCTCCTGCCGTGACTAGTATTGCTTCAAAGCCAGTTTCTTCCACTGCTTGGATTAGCTGGCTAGGAGAAACAATCCTGCGATCATAACGAATCTCTGCCTCTTCCGTAGCCAATGCAACTGAGGCTCTTTGAACCCCAGGAGAAACTTGCAAGGCAAATTCAACTGTGCTTGTGCAATACTTACAAGCCATTCCTTTTATATGTAGCCTACATAGTAGAATGTTCTTTTCCTTGACCTCTTCATCAATCAACTTAGCTTCAAAACCGGCATCCTCAATGGCTTCTGTAATGTTGATGTCCTGTCCAAAAGGTTTACACGATCACAATCTACAAATATGTGAGAATGGGTATTCAAAGACATGGTTCGTAACCTCTAAAAATATGATAAAAATTCTGAACAAACTAAAGTAAAATTTAAATGGGTTTCTCTTAGTTGTTCATCAGTATACAAAATAACAAAGCGATCAGAGAATTTCAGTGTGCACACTATGAATGTATTGCATGGATCAACTGTAAAGAGGTGTGAACTTGGGATGTTGAATAATCTAAACGAACTGCAGAAATGCAACTTTTATGCAGTACATAGAGGGGAGGGGGAGGGGAATAGCATTATGCCAAAAAAGGGTATACACAACTCACAAGCAGCAACTCAGCTGGTCATGTAATCAAGGTTATCAGGAAAAAAATGTTTAGGTACAGTTATGCATCCACTCTGTATGAAAATAGGAGTACATGTTATTTTTTAATCTGCTCCCAGATTTAAGGCTTGTTCTTGTTGGGCTAAGCTTTTTCAGGCCTGTATCAACCATGAAGTTCTGAACAGGTTTATTCAGGAGGACAAAGTTTGAGAATGGAAGTTGTTTCTTGTAAATGTATTGGCTTTTAGAACCAACTTTTGTGCATAGCATAGTCATCAATCATTAAAGTGTCTTTAGTTTCCAGGAATCTAACAGTATTACAGAAAGAAAATTCCTTTTCCAATTCCCAATTATTGAAAGGTGTTATTGAAAAAAGAGGCACTATCCATGGAAGTGCACAAATACTACGTCATGCACAAATATTAGTCCAAGCTACAAAGAGACAGGTTTCTGCTCTAAAGTGGGTTTATAACAGGATAAGAAATATACTTGGTGGTACCTGAAGTCAAAACAAAAAAAGAGGTTGTGTACCTACATCTACATGTGTTAAGAAAAGTCTTTCTTCTACATACTACGATTGACTCCGCTCTTGTTTTAATTACTTCCTATATAATCCATGCCATTAAACATTAAAAAATTGGCTACCAATTAGATTGAAACTACAGTTCAAGTTTTATGGTTAAAATAATTTTTAATACGTCAATAAAACAGAATGTAGTTAGTACTTCAACATGTTTTCGCTATATTTATCTATAAGTGGCACAATTATATCTGCAAGGAAATCAAAGCATTCCAGCATTGGTGTAGCTATTACTGATTGAAGTTACAACTTACAAGATGCAGAAAAGAATCGGCACTTTCCAAATATATATAATATCCAATAAAAGTGTGTGAAGACAACCACTAGGTTGAAATATGGGATGAAACTTTTAGTGGTCCTACAGAGGCAACCACATGAAGCCTCTCTCTTCATGAAACTAGCTAGAACAGTGCATGCTGCATGACAATGACTTCCAATAATAGAAGAAAAATTGAAATGACAGAAAACATCATCCATCCTAACGAATTTCAACTAGTGATAAGAGAAGTGTTGTGCCCTCCAAGTTAATATTCATTTTCAAAAGTTATTAAGTGATAATGATGGCAGACAAGATTGAGTTTTATATTCTGAATGCGCCACTGAGGCACGGATGAAAGGAAGTAATTATGAGATGGGAAACGTGAGTGTCAAATTATTCTTGAAAAACTCAGTCTTGCTTCCAACTAAAAACTTGACCTGCGGGGGTAAGACCACCCCGAAGCGTTTCATTACTAAAAGAAAACCTTCTCACACAGGTCGAGAACCCCCCGACCCCTCTCCGTCCCTTACATGAGGGCCACACATTCCCTATGAGAGTCGGACCGGCGCTTGGCGCTTAGCACCGTTACCTGTGACTGGGCTGGGTCTTAACCCGTGCTTTGGGATTACGGAGAGGCAAGGGGATTTTTTAACCCAAACCATAATTCGTCCCCACTGGAAATCAAACCTGGGACCTAGGAGGTGCAGCCGGAGCTCCTAACTACTAGGCTAGAAGTCCATTTGTGCCTTGCTTCCAACTAAAAGATTCACTATCATATCATTTGGGTACATGGTGATATCGGGCTGGGATCCTCTGCAGTCGAACCCTTGGTGATTTTTGCACCGACTTGTGGGCCCTGGCACCATCGGGCCGACACATCGGTGATAAAGTCACTGCGAAGTCGACATACACATACCCGGTGGAACCAAGTGAACAGATCAACAACTTGAAACTTTGAAACATAACTAGACGTATTAGGTAGGGCTTCGATTCTAATTTCTATCCAGGCGAATTGAAGGCACACTTGTTGCTGAAAACTTGACGGCCATATGCAGGAACCATCATCATTCTTCCTTTTTGAACGGATAGTTAGCAGTTCGACATCAGAAGCAAAGCAAGCAAATAAATGCAAAGATGGAAGCACTCTTTTTCACAGTCTATTTCGTATCAATTACTTATCAACTTGGAGAATCAGTTAAGGCCACACAAATTCTTTGTCAAGTAACTACACGTATCAGCATTTTGCTATACATAGTTATTCCCCTCAAGACCAATCTCTTATGACGTGTGAGCCGATTGCATATGTCTCGAGCATGGACCACGAAGCCCAGCCATCAGTTTTTAATGGTGAAAACACTGCTGAAATGCCCATAGCAAGCTACTACGCTTTTGCAAATACGGTTTCTTCATAGAAACGTTTCCACAGAATACGGCTGGACCACTAGTCCACTACTGTACATCCTAAAGGCTAAATTAAACTGAAGTCCCCTGATCCCCTAGAGGTGTGCATCTACTGATCTACCTGCTGGATTATCCGGTAATGACATGAAACATTCCAATCTAGAGCTCTGCATTACGTTAAACATCAGGGAAACGAAATTCACCAGAGTGTCCGGAGCTCACCGATACGAAGGCCGGGTAGAAGACGACCTGCGCGCGGCCGCCGAGCACGTCGACGGCGGCGTCGTGGATGCCCGGGAGACGCTTCACGGCCTTCTCCACCGACCCCGCGCACGCGGCGCATGTCATCCCGGACACCGAGAACACCGCCACTTTCTCCTCCTCCTCGCTCCCCGCACCCGCCGCGGCCTCCAGGTCCCCGCCGCCGCCGCCAGCAAACGCCGCCCCTTTCGGCCGCCGCGGCATTGACGGGTACCGCGGGCGCAGCCCGAGGCGGCGGCTCACCTCGGAGCCTCCTCCGCCGCCATGGAAGCAGCAGAGGAACAGGGATCGAGTAGCCGACGGCGGCATTGCCGTGGGCTCACTCCACTCGATCGCGCCAAGCGTGTTGGGTGTTTGGTTGGGGATTTGGCACGGCACCGCACGGGTGATTAATTGGTTTGAACCGTGCCAGATTTATAATAAGGAGCAGAGGGATGCTTGCTTTGCTAGTGATGAAGATGAACTGCTATGCGTACGCAGCATCGGCTCCGGAAATGCACCTGCGTATGTTTCGTGTCCAACTGGTGGCTCCAATTCTGGTAATGTTGCAGCTGACTCGGTATCCACCGTGTGTGTCGGGCAGCGCTGGCTCGCACAAAGGCTGAACGAATTGGTGATAAGCGGACGATAATATTCTACTTTCAGGGCATTTGCCTGCTGTAACTGTCATGCGACATACTGTAAAGATCAGAGTCGGATTCAATAAAAGATATGAGAAATGACCACGTAAGATGATACGATACGATAATACCACTTAGCTTCGTCTTCTACGTCAAGAATACATTACAGTTTTTTTTATATTCAAGAATACATTAGAGTTGTTTGTTGATGGAACGGTAAAGTTGTTTGTTGGTGGAGAGCTTAGGCCACAAGGATACATAGGACATTTTAGTTAAACTTAGAAGTTAAAATTGTTTAACTTTTTAGGACGGACACGCGGGCATTGTTTTGACAGTGCTGTGTTTTTTTTTTGATTTTTTCGAATCACAACAGTAACGCAGACACTCGTATAACGCACACACACTTGCCCCTACAAACATACGCACGTAACCCTACCCCTATGAGCACCTCTGAAAGACTGGGCCGGCAAATCCTCCAAATTGACAAAGTCACCAAATATGCCTCGCTGTTGACGGGCACGTCGCCTACCACTGAAAGAATAGCGCCGGTTAAATCCTGGAATAAATCCTGAAAAATGCGAGCACCAGTGCCGAGTCGAGGACTCGAATCCTGGTGGATTTGTTCCACCACAAGAAACCTTGCCAGCTGAGTTAGAGCTCAGTTCGCGACAGTGCTGTGTGTTCACGTCACCAGCAAAGTCGAAACTCAAAATTGAAATGCGAAGACGCGCAGAACTCGTTTGAATGTTGAACACGTTCAAATCTGACTCTAGATTTCCTAAAAAAAATATTGCCTCAAAAAAAAAACCTGACTCTGGATTGCCCGGGTACTACCAACGCAATACACGCACGAATGCAGCCTGAAAACAAAGGGAGCAAATGGTCATATCTAATTTGAGTCAAGTCACCACGAACACGCTCTCGGAGTACGAATCGGATTCCACCCAGCGGTTGTCCCGTCCCGCGACTGAAAATAGAGCACTCGGCCACGAGGCAGAAAAAGGCAAATCGAACCGGACCGAATTCCACTGCTGGCGTTGGGCTCCAGGTCAGACCATCGCCTCATCATCAGGGCCTCTTTCTGTTGCAGGTGTCTCTATCCATTAAAGAAGTTAGCAGCGTGGTCAGGCAACTGATGTCGCCCACAAGAGGAAAGAAAAGAAACCGTGAACGTGAAGAGTGAACAGACGTCCTTGTAGCTCCAGCCTCCAGCGTCTCCCTCCAAACATCAGCCTCTCTGCTTTGGACAGTCGAGTCCGCCTCCGATCCCATTAACTGGCACTTCCACGGCTCAAGGACACGAGTCCATGAGAGTATTTCAGTTTCAGGGTCTTCAGGGCCATACCCTGCGCTGTCGTCGAGCAATCACCCTCCCTCTCGGTCAGAAAATTGATTCTTGCTGGTTCTCATTGTGTGAGATTGGGACCTCCCCATTCACGTTCAGTTATTTTGTGGGTGTTGGGCAGTTTGGAGTAATTGAGGCCTCCTTCAGGTAGCCGAGGTACAAGTCCCACACGTTCCTCATTTTATGTGATCTGCTACTGCAGTCTGGTCTGCTCTACTAGTGTGTATTACTCCAGAGTGTAGTTACTCCCATATTAAAAAAAAACACCTTAGGTACGTGTACATACCCGTTTATCATTTTTAGTATGTACTCGTACCCAAATAAGATTTTTCAAAGTGATAACTATTAAGCATTTTGAGTGAAAATATATTTTTTTGCGCCTTGTGATATATTACATTTTCTATATGTATGTCCATATACTTCATCTATTCTCATATATAAAAAGGAATATATCCGCATACTACTTTTAAAAATCAAGTATGTGTACAAACATTTTTTAGAAACCCCAAGTATGAAGAGATACCTTCTAATTTGTGAGATACACACATGGGATAGGAGTAGTAGAAACAAACGTTTACAACCAAAGGAATAAAAATAAAACCTATACAAGATGTTCTAGCCATATGGAGAACTGTCGCTGACTGAAGATGAAGTTATTTCTTCCTGTCCACATACTCCAGGAACATGATGACAACAATTTCCATGAAGAAATTCTTTACAATTTTAGTTATAAAGTCTTCAAGAACTGCAAATGGTGCCTTTGTTGGATCAGGACTGACATGTTGAAGGAGGCAATGCAAACTTCTAGAAAGTTCTCCACCATACAAGAGCAAGATATTTTCCCATGGAGAACTCTAGATTTAGTAATTAAATAAATTAGCAAAGTTGTAATATTTAGGAAAGCTCTAGAAGGGGGACACTTGTCACATGCATATGATCCTCCTTGGCTTATAAATAGAGCCCCCCTCCCTTGCCATGACACACCATCCAAGAGCATGGTAGAAGAGAGGTGCTAGGTAGAGTGGAGTGTGTGAGTGGTGTTAGGCTAGCCACCTAAAGGTGTGAGTGCTCCTTTGTAATATTGTTGTTCCAATAATAAAGAGTGTGTATTTGTAAAGTGTTAGTCTCCCGGTTAAGCTTCATAGTTTCGAAGTGTATAAAAGTGATCTATCGAAGGTTGGCTCTGCCACTCGGGATCACACCAGGTCTGGGCTTTATCGTAGGTTGGCTCTGCCACCCGGAAGCCAGCTTCATCTGTTGGTAGGCTCTGCCTCCCGGAAGTGAAAAGACGGTCCTATAGTCCAAAGGACCTGGTGCACTAAGTATTAGAAATTAAAAGAGCTGACCGACTCTAGAGTGAGTTGGTGTGTGTTTTAGGTGTAGGTCCTCATAGAGTGGATATTAGGGCCACCTCGATTTCCAACAATTGGTATCAGAGCCGGGCGGTCAGGAACCGTCTGGAGGAGGTCACTCGGTGAGCACAGGGTGCTTGTTGTTCGGTGCAATATCAAGGCGCTAAGGGGAGACTCTGCCGGTGCACAGTCTGGGACTGTGAAGCTCATTGGTCCGGGACCAAGAAAGCTAACTTGACGCTGGGCGTCAGTTACCATGGCGAATCTTTCTAGCGCAAACTGTGGGATTAAGAAGCTCAATAGCCATAATTATGGCTATTGGAAGACCTGCATGGAGTCCTACCTACAAGGCCAAGACTTATGGGAGGTCGTTGCGAGCGCCGAAACAGTGCCTCCACCAAAGGAGAGTGGCGAAGGTGCTTCGAAGAAGGAGAGCGCCGAGTCCTCACGAAAATAGCGCATCAAGGCCGGCAAGGCTATGTTCGTGTTGAAGACAACCATTGAGGAGGACCTACTAGAGCACATTCGAGATGTGGAGACCCCGAAGGAAGCTTGGGAGACTCTGGGGAAATTATTCTCCAAGAAGAATGAAGCACGCCTCCAGCTCTTGGAAAAGGAGTTATCAGGTATCTCTCAAGGCACTCTCACTATTGGGCAATATTTCACAAAAGTGAAATCTATCTGTCGGAAGATATCTGAGCTTGCACCAGATGAGAAGGTTGGTGAGGCTCGTATGAGGCGTTTTGAAGGGAATGCAAGACGCTTTGAAGGAAACATGGCCACCATCACACAAGAGAAAAAGAAGGAGGAAGCATATCCTAATGAAGAAGAGTGGGATGTTGAAGCTGGGTTTTCTCAAGAAATTGAAGAAAATGAGTTGGAGGAGGACATGGAGGCACATGCTTTTGCAGCAACAACGAATCCAACACTTAATTACAAGGAGGATTGGATCATTGACTCAGGGTGCTCCAACCATATGACTAGTGACGACAAGAAATTGAATGATGTGCCCGACTATAAAGGAAGGAGAGTGGTGCTAATGGCATACAACTCGAGATTATCCATCTCTCATGTCGGGAAGGCGATCGTCCCAAGGTATGGTCCTCAACAACTCCAACTCGAGAAGGTTTATCATGTCCCTGGCTTGAAGAAGAATCTGCTGTCAGTCCCACAATTGACAGCAGAGGGGAAATATGTTCTCTTTGGGCCAGATGGTGTGGCAAGTTTTAGAAAATTGAAGGTGGTCGGCACACCCATCATGGAAGGAAGGAGGAGACAATTGGTCTATGTTCTCTCCGCTGAGTCCGCTTATGTGGACAAGACACGGAGGAATGAGACTGGTGATCTTTGGCATGCACGTCTTGGGCATGTTAACTACACTAAATTAAAGGAGATGATGCAGAGGCAAGTATTGAAGGGGCTTCCTCAAGTGGACATCCGGACAGACACGGTTTGTGTCGGTTGTCAATATGGCAAGGCTCATCAATTGCCATACAAGGATTCGGAGCATCGGTCCAAGACGCCATTGGAGCTCATACACTCGGATGTGTTCGGCCCAGTTAAGCAAATATCTATTGGAGGGATGAGGTACATGGTTACTTTTATTGATGACTTTTTCAGGTACGTTTGGATTTACTTTATGAAGGAAAAATCTGAGACTTTCACAAAATTCAAGGAGTTCAAGGAGAAAGTTGAAGGTGAACTTAATATGAAAATTCAATGCCTCCGTACTGACAATGGGAGAGAATATTTATCAAATGAGTTTAATGTTTATCTTAAGGAGCACAAGATAAAAAGGTAATTGACTTGCCCCAATACTCCACAACAAAACGGAGTGGCGGAGCGCAAGAATCGTCATCTTGCAGAAACTTATCGAAGTATGCTCCATGCCAAGAACGTACCTGCAAGGTTCTGGGCCGAGTGTATGAGGACATCAGCCTATGTAATAAATAGGCTACCTCAACCTAAGCTGGGATTCAAATCACCTCATGAGTTGTTATGGAAGGTGAAGCCAGTGGTCAGCCATCTCAAAGTATTTGGCTGTGTTTGTTATGTGTTCGTGCCGGATCATCTAAGGAGTAAGTTTGATAAGAACGCAATTCGATGCATCTTCGTTGGCTATGATGATGCACGAAAGGGTTGGAGGTGCTGCGATCCAACCACAGGAAGGTGCCACACCTCAAGAAAAGTGGTATTTGATGAAGCTTCGGCTTGGTGGTCCCCAGAGAAGGTCGAGCTGCCAGACTCACATAATTTTGAGGAGATTCCAGAATGTAACACCCCTGGTGTTAATTAACCTTAAGATGATGGTTAAGTTAAACCCAGGCTAATTCAAAAGCGAATTTGAAGAAAATGAGGAAAAATTAATCAATTTGAGTCAAAAACCATTCAAATAAGAAAACTTTGAAAGATTCCTAAGAACTTGAAAAAGTGCAAATGTAAAAGTTGGAGAATAAGTCAAACCAAGAAACTTTCCTTTTCAAACCATAGCCTAAAAATGCCTGGAAGCATCTCAAATTTCAAACCCCAAACCTTGGATTTGAAATTTCCATTCCAAATTCAAAGCTGAAATGGAATCTTAGCCAAATCTCAAGATTTTGGTACTGAACTAAAAAGAAATCTCCGACAATAAGAGTTGCCGTCATCACAAATACAGCCCTTCACCACAAACCTCGCCACAGCGTTCGTTCCGCTTGACGACCCTCGAGCGGTGATTTCCGTCACCCTCGAGGCTCCGCAGCCAAGCTCGAGGGGCATTCACCCTCGAGCGGCGTTTCCGTCACCCTCGAGGCTCCGCAGCCAAGCTCGAGGGGCATTCACCCTCGAGCGGCGTTTCCGTCACCCTCGAGGCTCCGCAGCCCAGCTCGAGGGGGGCATTCACCCTCGAGTGGCGTTTCCGTCACGCTCGAGGCTCGGAAAGCTCGAGCTTGCGATCCAAGCTCGAAGCGCATGGTCGAAGCGCCTAGTCCAAGCTCGAAAGTTGTGTCCCACATCAACTTTTAATTTGACACGTTTCGAAGTTCAGATCAAATTTTTGGAATTTGAGCCATGCCAATCAGTTGACCTTTGCACCGCTCACGGCGCGCTCACGGGTTGCCAGCGCCGCGCCCACGCGTGCCGCGCTCGCCGCCGGCAAGCGCCTGCCGCCGTCGGGCCTCGACTGAGCCGACAAGTGACATGGCCGGGTGTTCCCGCACGCGGTGCACGCCTCTGGCAAGGTCTCATAGCCGGAGACGCACTGTAGCGCTGACTCCGCGCCCGCCGTCGCGTCGCCGCCGCGGACCACCGGGTTTTGCCGTCGCCGCCGTTGCCCGCCGGTCCAAAGCGCGACTTTTGCGGCCCCGCGTGCTCCTTTTTCCTCGCCCTCTCTCTTCCCGCCTCGCCCACGCGCGCCTGCCGCCTGCAGCACGCCTGCGCGCGCGCGTTGACGCCGCGCACGGCGCCAACACGGCCGCGACAAGCCGCTGTCGCCGCGAGACGTCACCGAGCTGCCCCGGTCTCCATCTAGTGATTCCCGAGCACCCTTCCACTCCCCTCTCGCTCCTACTTAAGCCCTCAACAGTTCCCCTCCCTCAGCACGCCGGAAAAACCTCACCGGAGCTCGCAGAGCCGCCGCCGAGCTTGCTCTCGTGGGCAGCCCTCGCCGTTGCTTCCCCGGTCAAACCAAGGCTCTCACGAGCTTCCCCATCCTCCACTGCCACTCACCGAGCCATTCCCGACCCGCTTCCCCCACCAGAGCCGCTGGCGTAGCTCGCCGGAGTTAACCGAGCTCTCCGCCGCCGCCGCGCACGTGCACAGCCCGCTCTACTCCTCCTCCAGCCGAACCGAGGGCACCATTCGCTTCCTCGTGCCGTGCTGGTGCTCACCGACCCCTTCCCCGAGCATCTCCGACCTCGACACCGCCGGTCGCCGCTCGCCGGAGCAAGCCGAGCCGCCACCGCCGTCGCTGACCTTGATTCCGGCCATCCCCGACCTCGAGACCTAGCTCAAACGAATCACGGTGAGCCCCTCTCCATTTCCCCCCACTTCCCCGGCCCGGTCTCGCCGCCGTTTGGCCGGCGTAAACACGCCGGCGAGCCCAGGGACTAAACTGCATCGTCTACCTCTTTCCAGGGGGCCGACTGTAAAATGCAGGGACTTGTTCGTAAGGGATTCAAAAACTCTAGGGTCAGCCGCGTAAAATAGATTCTACCTTTTTGGGTTAATTCGCTGAAATATTCAAAAATTCGTAGAAAATCGTAGAAACATCAGAAAAATACAAACTAAATTTCTCTGGAAACCTTGAAGCATAAAAATCATTTCCCTAGTTATGAGTTGTCACTTTTGAGCTATAGGTTTTGCAGTATAAATTCAATTCAATTGGAACACATTTCATCATAGTTCAAAATCTACACATGCACTGGGGCTGTGACACTAGCTTAATGCGCAAGTGGTGTACAAAAATCTGTTGTATATCTCCAGATATGAATTATTTTGTAAAGGCCATGCTGTTTTACAAATTAAATCGTGGAAATAATTTTTCTCCGGGAAAAATAAAACCCTTGCACCAGAGAGGTTTAAGGAACCTTAGAAACCTTAGAAAAATTACCATGGAAATTTTTGGACACTGGAAAATGGCTAAATGATTTTTGGTAGTTTAAACATGGTGAAATTCCACAAAAATACTCATAATTCAAAATCACATGCAAACTTGCAGAGGTGTCACTCTTGGCATCCTAAGCCACTGTGCCAAGTGGTTTGGACAAAAACCTTGTAATTATTTTTGTAGGATTTTAGTTTGATTTTAGGCAAAAATATAAGAATAATTTTAATAAATTATAGAAAAATTATCTTGAGCCAAATTTTGGGCTAGGCTCCTGCCTTGGCATGAGCAAGCCTCTGGTCAAGTGACACCTAAAAATAATATTCCTAAGTTCACCTTTTGAATAATGGAAAAAGGACTTAATTAGTGGAAAAGAGAAGAAAAAGAAAAGAAAAGAGAGGAAAAAGAAAGGAAAAGAGAAGAAAAAGAAAATAAAAGAGAAAAACCTAAAACTCTAAAATCAAAGTAAAGGTTCAAAATGAAAAGGGTATATTCGCTTATAATTAATGTTTATCCTTTCCAACTCACTAAACAAGATTTAAATAAACACTCACTAATTAAATCTCGATACTTAAGCATTTCATGCATTCGTGTAGATTCGGGTCTCGCCGACGGAGTCTACGAGCTAGTTCCCGCTGCCGAGGAGATCGCCCAGGAGTCCGAGGTGAACGTGGTGCACGTGGATCCAAGCCCCGAGCAGGAGTACCGCTTCGAGCCGGAAGGCAAGCCCCGGAGCATAACCTAACTTTACTTACGCGATTTATTTGATTATATGTTTGTGCATTTAAGTTTCAAGGAGTTGAATGAAACCCTAGATTGCATGATCATAGGTTCCTTTGATTGAACACTAGTATGTTAGGTTCGATAGTCGCTATGCTTAAGACCGATAGAAGTCGAGTGTTTTCCGACACTCGCGAGATATAGGAGTTGTATGTCTACTCATATCAGAAACATAGAGATGATGGACGGATGCTGGTAGATTCCCGTCTATCGATGTTTTAATCGGAAACATGTGGTACTTTTGTGTCAAGCGTTTGAACGTACCACATATATGCACGGTTTATGGGACCGGTAAGTCCCGGTATCAGATTGAAGCAGCTAGGGCCGACAGCCATCTCTCCTTGGAAACCATTGTTTTCCCCTGCCGTACACTTGTGGATATATGCGTGAGACTGTGAGTGAAGCAGTAAACCTTTATCCTGAGGAAATGGACTCGGTTCCGAATTGTGGATCGATGAGAAAGGATTGGGGTGTGTTGGCATTTCCAACCATTCCGTATGTGTGGGTTTCCCCCTGGACAGGTAGTAAATTCGGTTCGAACTGTCCGCTTCTCGCGGTTAATGAGACTGCTTGACCGATGTATGACATATTATGAAGTGAAACTTGGAAGGATGAAATCTTTGTATGGAATAATTGTATTGCAAAACTTGATTGTTTAGCTAGGCTCACCTAGAATGGATAGGCTAAAGAAATAAAAATCAAAATGGAGAAATTAGAAACCAGCTTAGTCGCTTTTGGCAAAAGAACCCCACTAGCCAAACAGCCTCTCATCTTAGGAGTCGGTGATGTAGTGATCACCAGTCGGTTAAGTCTTGTTGAGTATAACTAGTATACTCAGCCTTGCTTGTGGCTAAATTTTTCAGGACCGTCCCCTCAGGAGGTAGCTGCCTCTACGGCTTGGGCCTCCCAGCTTCCTCCTGGTTACAGTATCGAGTGGGAGCCGACCTCTTCCGAGGATCGTGAGGAGTAGCGTCACGGCTGACTTCATCGTGACGATACTATGGATCGTCGCTAGTATCTCGTTTACATTTCTGCTGCATGAACTCAAACTATTTTATTTATCATTTCAATTTGGTTGTAATAACTCTAAGACTTGTTGTAATTTGAATTGTGGAATGATGTGATCTTTGGAACTCACCTTCGAGTGAGCGTATGGACGGACGATCTTCAGTAGCCGTTGGTCGAGCTTGACTCGACGGTCGAATCCGCACTTGGGAACATTTTTGTATATTAGCACCAATGGAAGGTGGAATATACTTAAGTGGGCCCATTTCTCGGGTGAGATCGCTACAGCAGAAGAAGTTCAAGAAGAAGAGAAGCAAGCACACCAATTCCTCATGAAGATAAAGAGGGTTCGCCAAGCAAAGCCAAGAGCCCTTGGAAGACTGGTATACATATGACCTCGGAGGAATCTCACTCGCCACAAAATGAGCCTGAGAAGCCTATTCAAGAACCAAGGAGGACAACAAGGCAAAGGAAGCCTAATCCAAGGTATGCTAATACTGCCCTTGTTAATGAGTCTATATCTATTGAGCCATCCTCATATGAAGAAGCAGAAAAAGGCCCTGAGTGGCGTAATGCGATGGAGGAAGAAATTAAGGCACTAACTGAGAATCAAACGTGGGATTTATTGCCAAGACCAAAGGAGGTGAAGCCTATATCTTGCAAATGGGTTTATAAGGTGAAGACTCATCCTGATGGCTCAATTGAGAGGTATAAGTCTCGACTTGTTGCTCGGGGTTTCTCTCAACAATATGGGCTAGACTATGAAGAAACATTCAGTCCGGTGGCAAAGATTACAACTGTCCGAGTCTTGCTAGCATTGGCCGCTTGCAAGTCTTGGAAGTTATGGCAAATGGATGTCAAGAACGCTTTTCTACATGGCAAGCTTGACAAGGAGATCTACATGGAGCAACCAAGGGGATTTGAGAGCAAGATTCACCCTGAGTATGTTTGCAAATTGAAGAAGGCACTCTATGGATTAAACCAAGCTCCACGAGCATGGTATGGGAAGATCGGTGAGTTCCTCGTACAAAGTGGTTTCAATGTCGCTCCATCAGATTCTAGCCTATTTGTTAAGGCAAATGAAGGTAGACTAGTAATAGTCCTAGTCTACGTTGATGACTTGATAATAACTGGAGATTGGTCCGAGGAAATACAAAGGACAAGAGAAAATCTTTCGGTGCGATTTCAAATGAAGGAACTTGGGGAGTTAAAACATTTCCTTAGACTTGAGGTGGAGCGCACAAATGAAGGGCTATTTCTGGGTCAACAGAAATATGCTAAGGACCTTTTGCAAAGGTATGGGATGCTTGACCGCAAACTTATTTCTACTCCTATGGATCCTAATGTGAGACTACAAGGAGATAAGGGGAAGGATCTAGAAGATGCGACTATGTATCGACAATTGGTTGGGAGTCTCATCTATCTTACATTAACTCGGCCCGATATTTCATATCCGGTGGGAGTGGTTAGTCGATACATGAGCAGTCCCAAGAAGCCTCACCTTGATGCAGTCAGGCGCATCCTCAGGTATGTTAAAGGCACCATCAATTTTGGTATTCTATACAAGAAGACAAATAATTGCCAAGTGATGGGATACTGTGATGCCGATTATGCCGGAGATTATGACACACGGCGATCAACTACGGGATACTTTTTCAGTCTTGGATCAGGAGCCATATCATGGTGCAGTAAGAGACAACCAATTGTGGCACTATCTAGTACTGAAGCAGAGTATCGATCAGCAGCAATGGCAGCGCAAGAAATCACCTGGCTCAGGCAGTTGATGGAGGATCTTCACCAGCCAGCAGATTATCAAGTAAGGATTTTCTGTGATAATCTATCTTCCATCCGACTGGCAGAAAATCCAGTCTTTCATGCAAGGACCAAACACATAGAAGTTCATTATCACTACATAACAGAAAAGGTCCTTGAGGGTGAGATCCTAATGGTGCCTACCAAGACAAATGAGCAGACTGCCGACATACTCACCAACGGTCTCAACAAACCAAAGTTTGAGAAGTTTCGAGAGGCGCTCGGCATGGTCTGCAGGACAACATCGAAAAGAAGTTTGCCTTGAGGGGGAGTGTTGAAGGAGGCAATGCAAACTTCTAGAAAGTTCTCCACCATACAAGAGTAAGATATTTTCCCATGAGAACTCTAGATTTAGTAATTAAATAAATTAGCAAATGTTCTAATATTTAGGAAAGCTCTAGAAGGGGGACACTTTTCACATGCCTATGATCCCCCTTGGCCTATAAATAGAGCCCCCCTCCCTTGCCATGAAACACCATCCAAGAGCATGGTAGAAGAGAGGTGCTAGGTAGAGTGGAGTGTGTGAGTGGTGTTAGGCTAGCCACCTAAAGGTGTTAGTGCTTCTTTGTAATATTGTTGTTCCAATAATAAAGAGTGTGTATTTATAAAGTGTTAGTCCCCCGGTTAAGCTTCATAGTTTCTAAGTGCTTAGTGTATAAAAGTGATCTATCGAAGGTTGGCTCTGCCACCCGGAAGCCAGCTTCATCTCTTGGTAGGCTCTACCTCCCGGAAGTGAAAAGACGGTCCTACCGTCCAAAGAACCTGGTGCACTAAGTATTAGAAATTAAAAGAGTTGACGGACTCTAGAGTGAGTTGGTGTGTGTTTTAGGTGTAGGTCCTCACAGAGTGGGTATTAGGGCCAACTCGATTTCCAACATTTAGAATTTGCCAACACTGAACAACAAAAGGACACCGTAAGAGTAGATGCTCCACAGTTTCATGTGATGACAGGGCACACAAGGCACAAGAATAATCATCGCAATACAAATATACAATGCATATTTCTTCTTCTAAGCATTCCTCTTGTATTTAGCTTGTCAATAAGAATTAGCCAGGAAAAATCTTATGCTTTGACTGACACCTGTATTTCGATAACTAATTGAAAGATGGATTGATTTCTCTGCTGCCTTTCATGTGTTTGTAAGCTCTCTGGGAGCTATAATTAGAAGTACCCCACATGTACTGCTAGATATCTAAATTTCCATTTATATTTGCATTCTGGATTCTAGCCAGAAGGGTCTGATACTGTTGGAAAGCTTCATTTGATAATGGCAGATTGAAAAGAGAATGAAAATCTTCAGTTTCAGCAACCACTATGAGAGATAAATTCTAATTTCTAGCAAAGGAGAATAATTCAGGTAGGACGACCTTTTTACTGAGCCACCCACAGGTCCTCCCAAATATATTAAGTTTTTTTTTTGCGGAAGCCAAAGATATTAAGTTGGTTATGATTCTTCTCAATTTCATAGCTTTAGTTGTGGGCTTCAAAATGTATGGAAGATTAAAAATAAAATGGGCCAAGCCCAGTTAAATCCAACATAGTACGAGTATACAGATCCATCAAAATTGGGTTTGGCCCATTCTATTGGCATGCACGACTAAGTTTGCATCGTTATTGGCATGCACGACTGGAGCGAACGCAGCGAAGCACGCAACCCTTCTTCGTACTACTAGTACATTTATTCTAAAGAGAGGAAGCAAGAATGGAGAAATGTGGCACACACTGACACACATTTATTCCGTAGTATACATCAACATGATACACGCTTTAATTCCATAGTATACATCACCGTGGCACTTTACTCTATTTCATAGTATACATTAACATGGCACGCAGTTTATTCCTTAGTGTCCATCAACCATCCTTAATAGGAAACTTAATTCAGTTATTCAAACCTGGTCTCAATATATGTGTGCCCTTGTTCATAGTAATTAGTTCAAGTCTTGAGACGTGATGTTTGCTAGCTGCTCGTGCGCCTATTCAGCGTCGTCATCTTCAACATTGACGCTTGCGGTGGCAAGCTCCCAGGCCTCGAGCTTGGACACTGTCACTGCCTCTGGTCCATCGTTGAACACGTACAGGTGAGTGCTTGCGCCAGCCGCAACGTGCTCAGGGTACACCCGAGCCGCGATGACCGCCCGGCCCCCTCCTCCGAAGCTCTCGATGACAGAGTGATCGATCTGGTATTTGACAAGTGTCGTTATTCTTTAGGCTTGTACTAGTAAATTGTAACCAGAAGGAAGTGTAAAGAAAGCTGACGCGGACGCGGCATGGGTCAGAAGGCTCACCAGTGTTCGCAGCGATATGCTCCTGTCCTTCTCCACGTCCACGTCGACGAATCCTGCGTAAAATGGCTTGCGCACCCCTTCTTTTGTCGACGACCTATAGTTCCAAACCATATTCAGTTTGCAGCAAAACGCAGAATCATCATACAAATTGCTCCTATGCAGTGACATTCAGTATCGAAGTAATACGTACCTTGTCAGGTCTGTGCACATGAGCACCTTGTACTTGCCATTGTGTTCAAACACCCTGAAGAAGACGGTGGTCTGCTCCCGCATGTCGCCGGACGCCATGACGACAAGCCCGAACGGCCCGACGCCGCCCTTCGTGGAGGCGCTCTCCTCGGCGCACTTGCGCGGGTCTTTGAGCCACTTGGGTCTGAGCCTCTCGGCCTCCTCCAGGTTTGGGATCTCGAACACCACCTCCACGTCCGCCTGCAGCGTGTCGATGCCGGCGATCTCGCGCATCCCGCCCGAGCCGATCACCTCGCCATGCAGCGCGACCCGTCTCCTCCGCAGCGTCTCGATCTCCTCCACCGGCCACTGCACCAGCTGCTTCCCGTCCGTGTCCAGCCACCAAACCCTCGGGAAGATCATGATCCCGGCCCAGCCCTTGGCGATGTTGTCCGGGCGGCTGTCCATCTCGTCCATCCACACCCAGAACACGCGCCGCTTCTTGCGCGCGTCGTAGAACGACTTGCCCCCGAACACGTGGCCGTAGTCGACACGGCGCCAGTTGTAGCCGTCGTCGCCGCCGCCTCCTTCCTCCTCCACCGGCACGAAGGTGTCGGCCACGTCGTCGTACCACCCGACCACGTAGTAGTCCTCGTCCTTGTCCTTGGTGAGCTTGAACACGTGCCTCACCCCGGGTCCACTTGGCGCCGACGTGTCGAGCCCCTCCGTGCCGTGCTCCGCCACGGGGAACAGGTCGGGGCACTCCCAGACGGGCACGTCAGGCGTGGCGTAGAACGGCTTGGGGTTGCGCTTCCAGTGGACGAAGTCGGAGCTGCGGTAGATGAGGATGGACCCCACGCCGGCGATCTCGGCGGAGACGGCGACCCTCCAGAGGCCGTCGCGGCCGAGCCACGCCGAGCTGGGGTCACGGAAGTTCTTCTGGTACGGGCCGGGCTCGAGGGCCGGGTTGCCCACGTCCTTGGGCTGTGGGATCACTGGGTTCCAGCTGGGCTTGACCCATTCGCGGAGGAGTGGGTCCGATGGGTTCTTGGGGAAGGCGATGTTCTGCACCTGTATGTCGTCGGCGCCGCGGCCGGTGTACAGGAGGACGGGGAGGCCGTCGGGCATGACGGTGGCCGACCCCGACCAGCAGCCCTTGGCATCGAAGGGCAATGACGGGTCGAGCGCCGTGCCGAGGAAGGTCCAGTTGACGAGGTCGCCGGAGACGGAGTGGCCCCAAGAGAGCGTGCATGTGCCAAACAGCGCTTCATGCGGGTTGTGCTCGAAGAACAAGTGGTATAGGCCATTGTAGTACATAGGGCCTGCCGCACATGGGAGAAAATAGCCATTATTCTTCAAATTTAATGCTCACAAGACTCGCTAAATTGTTTTTTTAAATGTTTACCTATACATAATATCCTGTCATCAATTAAATATGCTACAATTACCATTGACCAGAAAAATATTATCTAATCATACTATTTTCTTATAAAAATTCTTAAGGCTTTTTATATTTCCTTGCATTAATCAATAAGTTATGGGTAACTAAGTTAATGTTTGCTAGAAAAAAAATGTAGAACTTTAGCAAGAAATTCATAAAAAAGATCGAATTCTACAGTATAATGACACCTTGTCTCTAATCTAATATCTGATCTGATCGGAGTCACGAAGGGCTTTGTCTCACGCGCGTGACTTGCAAGAAGCACCGTTGCCTTTGGTTGCTAGCAATAGTAAACGGTTGTTAGCGTGTCGCTCTTGTTGCACGTCGTGCATTGAATTAACATCGAGACTGGTGTGACATGATGGATTACTACACGTGAGAATTGCTCTCATCGGGCCTAGATGAGGGTGAAAGCCGTGAGGACTGTACATATACTTCGTCCTTTAATTCTGTGGATTCAATAAAAAATCAGAACACTATTGGAAGTTAAAATCAGGACACTATTCCCATCACCGACAGCGTATCCAGGTTGAGCCTGCAGTACATGCATTTTTTAAGATATCGATCAATGTTACTGTCGGTGATGGGAGAAAGAGACTATTCTGGTCTGACAATTGGATCGATGGCCAATCGGTTTCTCAGCTAGCCCCTAATCTCCACAACATGATCTCCAAAAGGGTGAGGAACACTAGAACAGTGGCACAGGACTTGCCAAACCGCCAATGGACGAGAGATATCCAGGGAGGAATGTCAATACCGGTGCAAATGGAATACATCCACCTGTGGTTGCGTCTCTCCAATGAGCAGCTCTGGATGCAACTAAGGACAGCTATCGGATTCTACAATATAATAATGACACCTTGTTTCTAATCTAATATCTGATCGGGGTCACGAAGTGCTTTGTCTCACGCACGTGACTCAGAGCCGCAACAACCACCATTGCCTTTTTGTTGCTAGCAATCGTACAGTGAATGGTTGTCAGAGTGTGGCTCTTGTTGCACATCGTGCATTGAATTAACATCGAGACTTGTGTGACATGATGGACTATCACACGTGAGAGTTGCACTCATCGGGTCTACATGAGGGTGAAAGCCGTGAGGAGTTACACCACATATACTTCGTCCTTTAATTCTGTGGATTCAATAAAAAATCAGGACACTATTGCAAATTAATATTACTAAATTGTAAGTCAGGTATGTATGTACTAGTATGTTGAATTATGAGCACTAGCCTATCAACTTGTGCTTTCACACGGACTAATTAGAATTAATATAAAAACATTGTGTATAGCTACTATAATTATAATTATCTCATCCCGTTTCATCTATTAGATATTCCCCAAATACTCTAAGATAAATACCATTTTCTAAATGTAATAGGTTTAGTTAGTGATTTTCAATTTGTATTACACCTCCATATGTGTTTGATATATATTTAATTGAACTCTTCATTTGAGCCATGATAAAATAAAAATATGTGTTCATATCTCTTTGCCCATACGTGACACACTATAGTGTTTTATATAAACAATAACATGTACAATATATTTAAATAATAGCGATAGTAATTGTGAATTTTATATTGCTGCACTTTTGAGATTTCGTTTTAATTATATAACTTAGATTCAAACATAGATGCTATTTTAACTTTTAACGACATATAATTAGATAATTTATATGCTGTTTAGGAGGTCATGTGACATTTTCCATAATGACATAGGTGGGAGATTTACATAAGATTATGAGGTTACTTTATATTTTTATATAATGGCAAAGGTGGGTAATTTATATACTACATATTTAGAGGGTCATTTTAGCCTATTTTTATAATGACATATGGCTAATTTTTTTAAAAAAAACAATAGATCTAATAGCTATTATGGTTAGAGCTATCGAATTGATGGCTGGGTATTTCTAATTTTTATGATAATGTCTAGGATTTTTCTTTTTTTTAAAATGTCCACCTAAGATCAGCTTGGGATGAAAAGTTAGATCTAGCCGCTAGATTAGCATTCAGCAGCGACTGGCTCTGGCCTAGGCCCTAGGCCACACGACCAACGAGCACGGTGCACCAACGAGCACGGTGCACGACCCGGCACGTGTGAGTTTGTGGCCGGTGTGAGAATCGGTTGTAGTACGATCGAGCCCAACGGTAGAACGGGACCAGGAGAAAAGGACGCACCAAGAGCGCACGGTGGGGATCTTTCTAGACTCACAAAAATGTCGCTTTCTCGTGGTTATTTGGTCGGTGTCAAGTCGAACACTCATGTCACTCGTGGTTATTTGGCTTCGTTTTCTGATAGACAAGAGCTGCTGGGTCGACGACATCCACGAGGGCCGAAACAGTTCTATTAGGAGAGATTATAATAATAGCCACTAATTAAATTATTTTCTTATTCTATGAAAAAAATCTTTTCTGTCCTCCTGTCGAAATTATCTGCCCCGGCCCGCTGAATATTCATCCGAATTACCACCTAATCATCATTATGAAAACTATTCTAAAGTAATCATCTAAATTTGTATCTAAATTATCCACCTAGACAGGTATTAAAGTGACCTAAATCTACAAATACATTACTTGCTCCCGCCAAAAAAAAAAAGACAAAGTGCTACCAACTTTTTCTTATTCTTAGTATACAAAACTAATGCAACGTATATGCGCATTGTGAATGTCATCATACAAACCAGATGCGATATCTACATGAAGAGAGGAACCTATCAATTTTCACATAAACATAGGTCAAGATAAGATTTTAACCAAGCATCTGCACGTCAAACACACATGAAGTTACGACGTATAGGAGAGAAAATTATGCATGTGTGAATACCGTGTTACAATATGAAGAAATGAGAGACAGCGAAAAAAATAAACAATTTGTAATGTATCCGGAACTTATTCACAAACTTTTAATTAGTTTGAACTGTATGTACTTAAGATTAGACCGAATTTTGTCCAGGGTATGCTGGAACATAGAACCGGAATAACAGATGGAATTTTTGACAGCGTTGATGAGAGATCAAAAATAAAGAATCCGTACCAGAGGGATCTGCTCCGTAGTCCGTACACATATTGGTTCCAGCAAAAGAGGAGAGACACAAATGCAAACGAGAACGGAAAAGTCAGTTTTGTTTGTTCTTCCTGGTCTCAGTGATTCATGTACGATGAAGCACAGCACAGAGCATCTGAGCATGCGTACCGTTCATCCAGTTCTTGGCAGGCTGAAAGTGGTAGGCGGTTCTTTCATGGCGTCCATAGCTCGAGCGCTGCTTCCCATTCATGGGGCTCTGCTTGCCGTTCATGGCGCGAGCAGTGTCCATAGGGTGGCGATGGTCTGGTGGAGGGGGCGATCGAAGAAATGGAGAGTAGAAAGGCTGAAGGCCTAGGTGAGACTCGATGCCATTGCCAGCCAGATGAGGGTGTTTTTATAGGCCCGGAGCAGCAGCCCCTGCAGCACTTGGCTTGGCCCAAAAGTTGGAGCACCACATGATCCACGCCGACGAGACCGAGACACTGATCCCACGCGGCCCTCTGAGGCGGCGACGATGCAGCATCATGGATTCGCTCTCGCTCCCCTTTCCGGCGCACACCCAGATGCGGACGCTATCGGTCGCTGATCATGCATGGATCGCTTCCCATGCGTGCCGATTCGCCGTCCAGCCGTCGTCAACTGATTCATCATGCATATCATAATTGCCTTCTGCTATACACTATTCGTAGTTCGTATCTTTTAAACCATAGTCAGTCACATAAAAGTACGCAATGTAACTCCTCATCGATCAGTCAGGGATAGGTTGCCTGAACCTAAGAAATCGCGCGCCAACAACTCAATCAGGCTACGACGGCGAGTCGGCGAGGATGGTACGTGCACACTGTCTAGCTTTGTATGCGTACCAATTTCTTCCGATTTTCTATGCGTACTTTGTTTTACTGCTACAAAAGTAGTGTAACTCCATAATTTTGTGTTTTCCTTTTAGTCTGCTAACACTTTAGAGTTTTTAATCTGTATTGTCATATAATTATTATATACTCCCTCCGTCCCAGAAAACATGCAATTCTCGCTTCCCAAGAAATTCCAGAATATTGACTTTGACCAATTATAAAGAAAAAATATAAATATTGATCAGATAAAATATATATCGTTAGATTCTTTTTTAAATGTAGTTTTTTAACAAATTTATTTAGAGCCATATATACAAATAGAATTTTCTAGAAATTTTGTCAAACGTAAACTGCTTTAACTGGCACGCATACCAAACGTGCATGTTTTTTGGGACGGAGCAACTACCACGTACAAACGTACCGCATTAATATCTGAGCTGCATGGGTGATAAGGACAGCCACTGCGTGGCCTTCCATGCCCCCCAAAATAGACCCACAACAGACAAGTGCCATCGAGACCAACAGGCCGCACTGGGCAAACCACTGATGGACCCGCAAGGCTGACATGTGTCTTCTTTTCCATGGCGCGAGCGTGGTCGTAAACAAGAATGATGAAATCTACCAACGAGTATGATGGATGTATAGCCGTTGATCGATTGATGGTTGTATTTTGTTGGAACCCTCGGTTGTTGACGTGCAAACCAGTGCTCGAGAAGGAAAGAAAAAGATGGAGCATTTTTTTTTCTCATGGCTGTGGCTCCTCTATCAATTGAGTGGTCCTCAACACATTTAATTCATTATCGAGTCTTATAAATTATCTCCATCCATGATCCAATAAATTAGGATAACTAGATAGGTACTCCCTTCGTTTCGGTTGTTTGACTTTTGTAGTCCTCAAGTTTGACCGCTCGTCTTATTTAAAAAAAAATTGTGCAAATGTAGTCAAATTTAGTCCATTCTTGAAATTCTTTTATTACTAAAGCTAGCCATAAAAAATATATGATATTTACTGTACCACAACATTATAATTAATTTTGTAATTAGCATATGTTTAATACTTCTAATTAATATCCAAACATCCGATGTAATAGGTGAAAAGTTTTCACTTTGCGAACAAGGCCTAATTACTTTATTCAAATGGGCAATTGAGAGGTACTATAGTAATTATGATCAATTTATATAATTATCGTGTTGAAGTTTATATTTAAGGAGTCCCTGTCTTTAGTTTCGCCCTGTGCGGCCGAAATGCAAACACTGGCCATGTTAAAGATGTAGAGCTCGTGCAGATTGCAGAAGACTTGACTGCAAGAGTCCACCAAGTCTACGGGTGTCCAGGTCTCTCGATTCGTGTCTAAGAATATGCATAGCCACTAACATAATAGTGCTAAATTGCTAAAAGGTTCTTTAATCTCCAAAACGGAGAATAAAATGGAGTCCACCCAGCGCCTCCACCGTACGTTCGCATGTGTCGTGAATCCGCGTGTCTAGTGACAAGATTTTTTTCCTCTTAGGCCAGTCTCAGTGGGAGTTTTATGGGCAATAAATAGACTGCCACATATGCAGTTTTGGTGTTGTGGCAGTGAATTAATGAAGAGAGAGGTGAAATGAGTTTCATGGTGATGAAACCCTCCATACACAGTTACCTAGACAGCTTGTGTCTTGCATGTAACATAGGGAACAACAATAGATGAAACTATGCATTGAGAGTGGTGTGTTTCATACTAGTTTCAAACATTTTTAGATGATGTGGTACTCTAGATAATCGTGTCGATGAAACTCCCATTGAGATTGACCTTACTTTTTTTACTCTTTATTATTACTTCCGTTTCAAATATCACAAAGTTATTCTCTAAATTTTCATTTGATTTCTAATATTTTTGTGCTTGCCTTCTTCTCATTAACTAGGATCAGTTTTCTGATCGAGATAGAACATTTGTCTACCACTATGCCAGGAACGACAATGTTTGTTTCATTAGAACATCTCTTATTAGGTATTCCTAGAACATGTTTTCGGAACACCCAGAATACTTTTTTTTTATGCGACTAGAACCCACCTTTTTTTCTGTGATTGGAACGTTGTCCTTATTAGAACTTATTCTTACTATATGCCTGGAACATGTTCTTCATTTGGAATATTTTCCTTTTTATGCCAAACTAGGAATATTGCACCATACCTACTTACGTGCCTAATGCTTATGTGTGGAGCCTACCCTTGGAGTTTTTGTGAACTTATAAAGTTCGCCCATGATCGAGGAACATGTGTTTTGATTCTTTTTACCTTTCCCCTATTTTTATTACTTTTTCCAAATGTCACTTGATTATTCTACAATTTTTCATTTGATTCATAATACTTTTTTTTGTATATTTAATATGCCCATTGTCATGGATTTGGAATGACTTCCTCGTGAGATAGAAAATTATCTGATACCATACATGGAACACGTTCTTACCATGGCAGAATTTTTTTTGTGAACCTATAAAAATTGTTGTCATGAACCTTGAATATTTTTTTAACATGGAATATTGTCCTTATGGACTACACACGTTATAGTGCCTGCTGCTGGCTCGGCGTCAGGCCCAGGGGCCGAAACCCATATAACGGTGTGTTAAGATTCTCCAAAAATACACTGTTAAAAAAAACACTATAAATAAATAATGGTCTGTGAGTAAGAGGGATGGAATAAATAGTGAAAAGTCAGATGAATAGTATATTTCTGGAGAATCTTTTGGAAACTAAACAGGGCCTAAACCAGGCCAGCACAACCACTTTCCTTCCACTCTCTCCTTCTTTCTTCTTTGGGCTGAAACCCACCACCGGACAGCAGTCCATCTAGGCCACCAGCAACCCCACATCCTCCCCACCCCTCCCAGTTACAACAGGCCATATTCTCGAAAAAAAAATCCGTTACAACAGGCCAGCCCGCCTGTAATCCTTTTTTCTCCTCCCCACCAAAAACAGTGAGCACAGTGAGCAATCGGATCCAGTAAGATGATACTGAATCAAGGCCCGAGCTCCGCTCCACTTCACAATCAAGGCCCGAGCTCCGCTCCGCTCCACTTAACATGATCTCCTGTAACGACCCTTGGCCGCTGGCGACCGTAGTTGATGTAAGCATAATCAGCATAATCGCAGGATGCACAAAGGATAGTTTGAGGAGGTCGATAACACTGAAACCTTGTAGAAACTTTAATTCAACTCCAGAATTAGCATGTGTGTATGGTTTTGCCACCACAGACATATAGAGTCCCTCTTCCTGGGCCCACAACCCTCATGCCACGCACACACAGCTCTTTTCCTCGAAAAAATATCTTCACGGAATTATAATTATTCAAATCTAGCCTCTAAATGTGCCCTTATAGACTAGTTCATATAATAAATTCAATTATTGCCGATGCATAGCTCAATAACAATGGAACAAACTACAGCTTCAGACATTTTCCTTCCCCCATGATAGTTACCGCTGTTGCGTGCGTATTCAGTGTCATCATCTTACTGGATTGGAACAACCACTGGCGACTGCACGCCAATCTGCAGGCTATCATCATCTTCAACGTTGACGCTTGCGGTGGCAAGCTCCCAGGCATCGAGCTTGGACACGGTCACTGCGTCCGGTCCATCGTTGAACACGTAAAGGTGACTGCGGGCGCCGGTCGCGACGTGCTCAGGGTACACCCGAGCCGTGATGCACGCCCGGCCTCCACCTCCGAAGCTCTCGATGACAGAGTGGTCGATCTGTTTTTTTTTTTTTGTCAACATCAAATGTTTAAGTTTGTTAGTCCTCAGGCATCTAATCGTCTAAAAAATAAAATCAAGAGGAGATTTCTGCTGCCACTGAGTGTAACACTGAGCTACTGAAGCGTCATGGGTCAGAGGAGAGGAGTCACCAATGTTCGCAGGGATATGCTCCTGTCCTTCTCCACGTCCACGTCGACGAATCCTGCATAGATTTGTTTCTGCATCCCCTCTTTTGTCGATGACCTGTATAGATTGTAGTCCATATTTGCATCAAAACGCAGAATGGTTGTTATAGTATTTGTTTAGAACGCACATCAGAGTGGTTGCGGTACCTTGTCAGGTCTGTGCACATGAGCACCTTGTACGTGCCATCGTGTTCAAACACCCTGAAGAAGACGGTGGTCTTCTCCTCCATGTCGCCGGACGCCATGACGACCAGCCCGAACGGCCCGACGCCGCCCTTGGTCGAAGCGCTCTCCTCCGCGCACCTGCGCGGGTCTTTGAGCCACTTGGGGCTGAGCCTCTCGGCCTCCTCCAGGTTGGGGATCTCGAACACCACCTCCACGTCGGCCTGCAGGGTGTCAATACCGGCGATCTCGTGCATCCCACCCGAGCCGATCACCTCACCCTCCAGAGCGACTCGTCTCCCCCGCAGCGTCTCGATCTCTTCCACCGGCCACTGCACCAGCTGCTTGCCGTCCGTGTCCAGCCACAACGCCCTCGGGAACGCCTGGATGCCCGTCCATCCCTTGGCGACGTTGTCCGTCTCGTCCACCCACGCCCACATCACGCGCCGCTTCTTGCGCGCGTCGAAGAACGTCTTGCCCCCGAACAGGTGCCCATGGTCGATCCGTCGCCAGTCACGCACGTCGACGTCGTCCTCCTCCCCCGGCACGAACGTGTCGGCCACGTCGTCGTACCTCCCCACCACGTAGTAGTCCTCGTCAGCGACCTTGCTGAGCTTGAGCACGTGCCTCACCCCGGTGCCACCTGGCGCCGCCGCCGACGTGTCGAGCCCCTCCGTGCTGCCGTGCTCCGTCCTCACGGGGAAGAAGTCGGGGCACTCCCAGACGGGCGCGTCGGCCGAGGCGTGCAGCGGCGCGGCGTTGCGCTCCCAGCTGACGAAGTCCGCGCTGCGGTAGACCACGGTGGAGCCCACGCCGTCGACCTCGGCGGCGACGGCCATCCTCCAGAGGCCGTCACGGCCGAGCCATGCCGTGCTGGGGTCGCGGAAGTTGTTGCCCGTCACGTCCGACGGCTGAGGGATCACGGGGTTGCAGCTGGGCTTGCTCCACTCTCGGAGGAACGGGTCGGAGAGATCCATGGCGAAGGCCACGTTCTGGACCTGCACGTTGTTGGCGTCGCGTCCGGTGTAGAGGAGAGCGGGGCGGCCGTCGGGCATGACGGTGGCCGAGCCCGACCAGCAGCCCTCGGCGTCGAACGGCGAGGTCGGGTCGAGCGCCGTGCCGAGGAAGGTCCAGTTCACGAGGTCGGTGGAGATGGAGTGGCCCCACGAGAGCTTGCCGGTGCCGAACTGATGGCTGTGCGGGTTGTACTGGTAGAAGAAGTGGTATACACCGTCGAGGTAGAAAGGGCCTGCCACAAATGGGAAACAGATGCAGCGCTCAGTCTCGTGCAGCTTACTAATTTGGGAACTTCATTTGTTTCCTCCATGTCAATACTCGAGAGGCTCATTAGAAAAAAGTGATCAAAGTCTTAGAAATTCTTTTAAAAATGAAAACATTCATTTTTTTGCAAAAAAAAGCATTCGGCCATCAGTTTTTTTTTCAAAAAGTAAACTTTGACTGTACTCGTAGGAAAAAGTTGACAACACAAGTCGAGCTTGCGGCAGTGTTTGAATGGCCCCCAATAGCCCAATCTCTCTGTCCACCTTATCCAAAAAAACCAAAAATCTCTCTCACCCTCCAAGGGGTGTTCCTCGCCATGGCCGAATTTTCTCCAAGATATCAAACATAGAACCGAAGAACAGGTGATGAAGTCGTTAACAGAGAGTATAGAGAGAGAGAGAGAGAGAGAGAGAGAGAGGAAGCGTACCATTTGGATCTGTTGTTGTTCATCCGTACATGTGTTAGTTCCAGCAGAAACGAAGATACCCAAATGCAATGAGAACGGAAATGTCAGTTTGTTTCTTCTTCCTGATCTCGGTGACTCTTTATACGATCAAGCACAGAGAGCGCGTACCGTTCATCCAGTTCTTGGCAGGCTGGAAGTGGTAGGCAGTTCTGCTGCCATGGCGTCCATGGTGCAAGCGCTGCTTTCCATTGGTGGTGGTGGTGTGAGTCATGGTGGCGAAGCTGTGGAGGCGGGCAGCAGGGACGAAGAACTTGAGACACGCCATTGCCACGACCGGACTGAGGGTGGTTTATAGCTACCAGAAGGTGTGGATCCCCAGCAGATTGCTGAACAATTGTTTAGCAATGGTCCACCAATGATCCAAGTTTAGAATTGTTTTTTCACCGCATGTGGACAATGTCGATGTTAGGTGGTGCTTGGAGATGTATATATATATCTTCTCGAGCGCCGTCATGTAGATGAGTAGATCTGTCCAATGAGCGGTGTTGATTGCAAGATTCGATAAAGATTTCAAGATCCCGTCTAGGAGTAGTCGGCAAAGGAGAAAAGGGTTGTTTCAGTGAGAGGTGCTTTGCAGTTTTCTGATTTGAACATCTGATCTTGATTGCGTGCTTGTTAATGATTTTCATCTCTAATGATGCGCATGGCCGACTCAGCGCTGACCAGCTGCTGATCAGCTGCTGACTAGGAGTTGATAAGCTTCCAACCGCCTCTACAGTCGGCATCATTGGACAGATGCAGGCAACCAGCCAATGCGCGTCCAAATCACCAGGCAACCTTTTACCTTTGGTGGGAGCCCACTTCGGTCAATTTTCCAAAGGCCTCGACATCATTGGACCAGATGCAGAAGCAAGCAACCTACATAACCGGGGCGCTCCCGTTGTCGCGAAAAGAAAAAAGAAAAAGAAAAAAAGGGCGCTCTCGTTTACATGAAAAAAAAAATAATCCAACCTTGCTGTGGCTGAGCTTGCTCTCCGATAGAGCACAATCTCAGCAGCTAATCTTCGCATTGTCTGGGTCATGGAAATGAGAAGGGCAGTGTTTGTTCCTGCATGCTGTGCGGTGCGTGCAGCTTCTCGGTAACTTGCAAGTACTGCCGTCACAGAGTACTTGAATCCATCCTCGCCAAAAATAATGCTTTTATTGCTCAAGTTGTTGCCTGTGCCTAGTTCTAGAGTAACAAGTCGGTAATTCATGACCAAGTTTCCTGCGTGCCATACTGTTGCAGACCGTATTTTCTTGTAGCTGGTAATCAGGGTCAGATCCATTCCGATTCATACCACTGTCATCTTCACCAAAAAACGTGCTAGCAGGAGCCAGCAGGCACCCTCCAAGACAGATCTTACTAGAGAGGCTTAGTGGCGGCATGAGGAAGGAATTCTCTCGCAGCCCGCTGGACGACACAAGAGAGGAACATGCATGCTACATGGGGGCAGTGCACACGAGCAAGCAGGACCGTCCCTTTTGGCTTTAGCTGGTCGGCCATACGGCCGCCGTCACATGCAGAGGAAAGCGGCCAGAGCTCACGGCATGATTCCAGCCGTGAATCCCCTTGACCCCTTGTCAGCCCTGCTGGCCACCAGCCAGCTAACAGTTGGTGTGCTGGATCTACTCCTACAGGGCTTGTTCGGCAACCCAGGAATTGCTCCCAAGCTGGAATGGTTCCATGCATGGTTTGAGTGGTTCCATGTATGTCACTCAAACTATGAGATTTGGTTCCATAAGGTCATACTCATGGAATGAAATAGACCTTTTTGGCATAGAATGGGACCAAACCATACTGGGTTTCAAACCCTTCCATGCCTAACCGAACAAACATTTTGGGTAGATTGGGATTGATTCCATGCCAAGATATTCCATATGGTTTGGAGCCCAATCCATACCATTCCATGCCAAAACGAACGAGGCCACATTGTTGGACTGTTCCACAGACCCTGTTTGCCAGCTTTGTAATTTTATTTGTCGGGTACCTACAAAAGGGGTACCCCAATCTAGGGCCAAAACTACTTGGCATCAAGGCCCACGACGACATTGACCTGGCTCAACAGCCCAGCAAAGGCCCGCCATCGCTACCTCGGCCCCATCCAGCTCGAGGTAAACGATTACCCTCGAGCGGGGTTTCCGTCTCGTTCGAGGCTCAGCGGCCTCGAGGGCAACCCCGACCCTCGAGCGGGTGGTTTCCGTCTCGCTCGAGGCTCAGCGCCCTCGAGGGCAACCCCGACCCTCGAGCGGGTTGTTTCCGTCTCGTTCGAGGTTCGGCGAGCTCGAGCTTGCGACCCAAGCTCGAGCCGGCCTCGCCGGGAACAACGCCCAACGCTCTGCAACCCATCAGAGACATCATGACGCGGTCAAAAAGCAGGGATCACTGCTCCACGCCATCACCTACTCCCGGAGAGGACATCGGTCAAATCCACTCGCAACAGTGGACTCTGAGCGCCATGCTGCGCGCCAGGCCTAACCCTGCCAGCAGCACTGTGCCAACCACTCCTTTGACTTTATCCCCCGCCGGACACGCTGCCACCCTCGAAGGCAACCTCGAAGGAGGCCACGGAGGCTCGAATTGGACCCCGTACGCAAGACACCACCCTCGACGCCGTGAACTGTCACGAGAAGGAAGGACGATACGTCAGTCCCTGCCATGTCGTCAGCAGAGTTGGAAGGCGCGATTCCCGCTCACGTACGGCGCGGCATGGACGAACAGTGCACTTAGCGACAAACACATGTACTCGCACCCCGCTCCCTTGGTCTATAAAAGGGGAAGGGAAGCCCATGCGAAGGGAAACAAACGAGAAGAGCAACAAGACACGCAGAGAACACAAGTCTCAAACACACCACACCACACGGGACATGGGAGCTCATCTCCTTCTCCCACCTTGCTTGTAAACCCCTACTTCGAGCAACACGTAACCAGGTGCGTCGCACCCCTGCTGGACGTACGGCCCCGTGGCCGGAACCAGGATAAACCCCCGTCTCTCACTCTCGCCATCGGGAAAACGAGTGGTTAGCACCGCAATCACTCGTCGGTGCCGGTGCGACCAAATCAGGCACCGACATTATTCACAAGTGATTAGCTTCCGGATGTAAATTTGTTTCACTTGTAAAATATCCATTTGTGTAGATGCTTCACAAGACACCGGCAGCGGCTGCAATGCAATTGCAATTGACAGCTCAGCTCCACGCATCAACACGCTCATGCATCATCTGCATAACTCGTGCCTTTTCGCTCATAGCGAGTTCACCCAAATCTGACTAGAGGCCGAGTCAGCCACCCTGCATCAACACCAGCGCATCACACCCATGGGAGAAAGTTGGTAGCACATTAACGTTTTCTATAAAAGAGATATGGTTGTTTGTGTATAAGTTGGTAGAAAGTTGAACAAGGCCAGAGCAGCTTAACGGAGACGGTCAAGATCACGAACATCAAGGCGTTAATTTGTCGGGGCAAGCAAAATAACAACAACAAAGCTCAAGTCATCTACATCGATGTGGCCTAGGAAGGAAGCAAATCTCACGAGGAATCACCAGAATCAATCTACAATTTCGCACCTATGTCGATGAGATCCTAGATCCAAGCACGGATTTCGTGTCTGCATGGCATAGACCTGGTTGCCATTAGTAGCGCAAACTGATTCTCGAGCGAGACATCCGCGACACATCACTAAATGTTTGGGCCGCGATATGCAGGGCAGCAGCCACACACGGCCCATCCTCTCTGCTTTCGATGGTTGAGTCCGATCCCATTAACTGACACCTTCGAGGCCCCCACATGAATACATGATTATGTCAATGACCGCTCCGTCCTAAGTCGTTGAATTCAACAAGCATCGTAGACGTTGTCCAGGGTCTTACGGACGTCATCACGTAAGAGACTGGAAACACAAATTCTATTCCTACGATCAATCCATCATGGCATCATGCTCATCTGTCGTATAGATCATAGCTTTTATCTAAAAAGAGGTATACAGATCACGGCAGCAATAAACACATTCATACATCTTTTTCACAGTATTCAACGAGCACAAAAGATGAATAGATGTATATATCATACAATAATTACATATGTCCACAAAATCCAGAGCTTTGCCTTGTGATCGGTTACACATAAGTGACACATATGTACAGCTTATTACTTTGGCCTAAATATGATTTATACTAGTCAATAATTCTAGAGTTTATTTTACACAAATGCATCTTTGGTCGCTCCGGTATCATCAATTGCCAAACTTCTTTGGACTTTTGTAGTACCTCAACAACAGAGACCAACAGACAACACTGACAGATGAAGCCGCCATTGCAGCGCCGGCAACCCATGGAGGCAGGCGGAACCGGGTCGAGGGGAAGAGCGCCCCAGCAGCTATTGGTATGCCAATGATATTGTACCCAAGAGCCCATACATAGTTCATTCGAATGCGGAAGAATGTCTTCCTAGATAAATCGATAGCAGTGACCACATCCTCCAAGTTGCTCTTCATGAGGACGATGTCCGCCGCTTCAATGGCAACATCTGTCCCTGCGCCAATTGCCAGACCTACATCAGCTGATACAAGTGCCGGGGAGTCGTTTATTCCATCACCGACCATTGCCACTGTTTTTCCAGACAACTGCAAGGATTAAGATGAGAGGACAGTAAATAACTGAATGGTTGCAAGAGGACAGCAAGAAAGCTATGATAGAAAGCAGAAAATAGCTCACCTGAAGTTCTTTCACCTTCTCAGCCTTCTGCTCCGGTTTTGCTTCAGCCATGATATTTTCTATGCCAACCTCTTTGCCAATGGCATTAGCAGTCCCCCAATTATCCCCAGTCACCATTATGCTCTCCACATTCATGAATTTGAGGTATGATATCACTTCATGGGCATTTGGTTTTATAGGGTCAGAGACAGAGATTATGCCAGCAACTTCTTGATCCATAGCCACAATAATGCACGTCTGCGCTTTCTCCTCTTCTTCCGCAAGTATTTCCAAAGCTTCCATTGGGATATCAATGTCTGATGACAGCATAAAGGTCTTGTTCCCCACAATGACACTCTTATCATTAATTTTAGCCTTGACACCATGTCCGGGTACTGAAATAAAATCTCTTGTTTCAGGCCAGATATGGTTCTCTTCTGCGTGCAACTTCTTGGCATGCTCCACTATTGCCTTCGCCAGTGGGTGCTCACTATTATCCTGAACGAGACGAGAAATTCATAGAATTTGAAAACGTGTCACTTCGAAGGACTAAAGGTTATTTTGAGGATAGAGTCAAAGAACATACCTCTGTTGCCGCAACATAATCATAGAATTCACGTAAGACCATGTTTTTGAGAAGCCTGGTGTTGACGACGACAGGTTTCCCAATAGTCAACGTTCCCGTTTTATCAAACACGATGCAGTCTACCTATGAAATGGCATATAAATAAGTGATGTTATCAGTTTGTCATGAATTTGAAAGCTCTGTTTAAACAAGTATACCCACACAAGGAAGACAGTTTGCATACCTTATGCGCACTTTCAAGAGCTTGCCCACCCTTGATCAAAACGCCTTGTGAGGCACCGACTCCAGTTGCAACCATTACCGCAGTTGGAGTCGCCAGCCCTAAGGCACAAGGACAAGCAATCACCATAACTGATATTCCAAACTGAAGGGCAAGCTGAAACCTATCCATGGAAGATGGTATCCATGAGTAAGGGTAACCATGAAACCTCCCGGCTAAGAACCACGCAAGCCAAGTAAGCAAAGAGAGAACAATAACCTGCAAGCATGGAGAACATTATTCACCATTGATAAGAATAACACGCTGGTCTTATTACAACAACGTAATTGAACTTACAAGTGGGACAAAGACTTTCGATATCTGATCAGCAAACTTCTGGACAGGAGCTTTTGCCATTTGCGCTGATTCTACAAGCCTTACAATTTGTGCCAGTGCGCTTTCAGATCCGACAAACGTTGCCCGGACATGGAGCACACCATTCTCATTGACCGTACCTCCAATTACCGTGTCACCCTTCGTCTTTGCCACGGGCCGTGATTCTCCAGTGATCATACTTTCATTCACATGGCTTTGGCCCCGTATAACAAAGCCATCAGAAGCAACTTTCCCACCTGGGACTATTTTGATAACATCATTTTTCTGAATCAGCCTGCTGTCAATCTCTCTCTCTCCAACAACATTCCCTTCATGATCATGTATCAATAGTGTTGCAGTTTCCGGTGCAAGATCCATCAGTTTGGCAATAGCCTCAGAGGTCTTCCCTTTTGCCAATATCTCAAGGTACTTACCAAGGAGGATAAATGATATGAGCATGGAACTTGTCTCGAAAAAATCAGTTGACATATATTTCTCAGAGGTAGCTGCTCGAAGAACCGAGTAAACCGAGTAAAAGTAAGCAGTGTTCGTCCCTAGAGCAATGAGAACATCCATGTTTGGTGAACCATGGCACATTGCCTTGTAAGCACCGGTATAAAATTTGCGACCAATTATAAACTGGACTGGCGTTGACAAGATCCACCGCAATAGTTCACCAATGTTCATCATGTTGACAACCTTTTTTTCGAGCCCATCCTTTAGCCCAGGAATGTACATGAATACCATGGAGGTAAGAAACACAGGTATAGTGAATACTAAGCTCCACAAGAAAGACTGCTTATATCTCATGATTTCCTCATACCTGTGATGCTCCCTTCCTTCTGCTTCTGGATATATTGATGCAGTAATATCACCAGATGTGGCTGACTCAATGACTTCGATGAGGTCCCTAGGTCCTGTCTGGTCAGGTTTGTACGAGATGGTGACCTTGTGGAGTTCAATGTCAACTTTTATGTCTTCCACACCAGGAAGAGCTTGGATAGAGCTTTCTAGTATCATTACTAACCTCTCAGTGAGGACTCCATCTATTCTGAGGTATATCCTGCTTCGATCTTCTCCTGTAGTGATCAGGACTGCTTCAAAGCCAGTCTCTTCCACTGCCTGGATAAGTTGGTTAGCAGCAACTATCCTGCGATCATAACGGATCTCTGCCTCTTCAGTAGCCAATGCAACTGAAACTCTTTGAACCCCAGGAAAAGCTTGCAAGGCAGATTCCACTGTACTTGTGCAAGACGTGCAGGTCATTCCTTTTATATGCAGCCTGCATATTAGAATATTCTTTCCCCTGACCTCCTCATTAATCAGCTTAGCCTCAAAGCCAACATCCTCGATGGCTTCCCTAATTTTCTCCTCCTGTCAAATGCCAAACATGAACACAATATCTAAATATGCAGAAAAAGGTCGGAACAACACAGGCACATAGACATTAAAGTTTCAACATATCGGGTAAATGTGATATGTATTTGAAATGTGTTTAAGCTTTTCAGGTCTGCCACAAATAATTTATTAACAGTTGGCCAATACATACAACAGGCAAGGGGAGCAGGGAATCAATCTAATCGGTCAAGGATAAGTTTCATAAAACAGACTTTACAGGATTTTTAAGAAAACAATAGTTATGTTGTTGGTCAGTTAAAAAGAGTATACAAATCACTTCATTCGGATAGCACTAATTAAAAAGAGACTTAGTTCTTGCGTTGTCTGGTTAAGCAAACATACAATGTTCTATCTCAAACGTGCACATCCAGCCATAGTATGTACCATTTGAGTTTGTTGAGAACGTGGACAGGGACAGATGGTTTTGGGAAAATAGGTAGGAGTAGTTTTCCACAAAATTCATATTTTGAGTCTTGTGCAGATCTTCTTGTGCTCGACTTATTCTCTCTTACCGAAACAAGATTTTAGGTAGTTAGGATCTAACATTGTTAAACAAATTTTTTTTGATAAAATTTTATACCCAAAAAACTCAATGGTATTGCAAGATTATATCTCATCAACAAAAAGTCTGAAACTGACGATTACATCATCAAAAAAAGAGAACACTGAGGACTTGATGTTATTGTTCATCTTAAGTGCCAAATATGTACAAGATAAAGTGAACCTAAACTTTTCTTGAGTATCTAAATAAGAAAAAGAAGCAATATTGACAAGGTAGAGCTGACACATGTTCATACCAGCCAGCCAACAGAAAAATAAAAGGCTTTCTTGATTAGTATCTCAGTATCATATATATTTGCTGCATATAGTTATCCATAAGTGATTGAATTATTATATCCATAAAACCACCTAATGCGTCAGTTTCAACGTAACTAGTACTGATTGAAGTTTAGTGATTATAAATGGCCGCCAACAAAATCATAGATGCATTCAATAACATAGTGTGTGAGCATGACCACTAGTTTGAAATATGAGATGAAATTTTTCCCTGCTCTTGGTCGTGGCAAACAAATGAACCATCCCTCCTCATTAAATTAGAACAGTCCACTTAAACTGCAGGAAAAGGACTTCCAATAATATAAAAAAAGGCTCCCCATTTTGTCCTATCAATATCAGTATACTGGTGAAAGGGATAGGCCCTGATCCCAAAGTTAAAAGCTGTTCTAATGGGGGGACAAGATTGCAATTTTGCATCCCCAAATGGGCCACTTATGAAAGAAAGTAACTTTGGGATGAGAAACGTGAGTGACAACTGTTCTTGAATACGACAATTTATTCCGACCTCAATCTGATAATCAATGGGGAATATGATTGGAAGGAACGCACCAAATGAACATACTAACGACTACGAACTATGCAAGACACAAGGTGGAACAAAACAGGAGATATAGCTCTTAACCAAAAAAAAAAAAAACTGTGATATGTATCAATATGGTGGTGTGCTGGTTTGGGTGTGTGGCTTGTGCTGTGCATGTTTGAATTCTTCTTAACAATGAAACATGTCACTTCTATGTATTCGAAAAAAAAACAGTTTGACTAGCTGGGGCAAAGAGGATACAGTATGTAACCAAAAATTTTTATGCACAAAAGTTATTAATTAAATTTGAGACTATCTTATGGGACTATGGGAGTGACATGCAAAATAGCATTTAGCATCGGCTTCAGAAAGGCATACTTGGTACTTGGTAGAGCTTTCCTTCTAATTTCTGTCCATGAGCTTGCTCACAGCATTTGTAATTGAAAAGATGTAAGCAGTACGAAGGAAACACCATTTTATTTTTTTCTAAATTCTGAACCTGCAGCCCTGTGCAACGTGCACATCCACAGCAAAAACATGTTTACAGGTTTTTAACAGGGTAATCATGTCTTAGGGAGTCAGGGTCACAGTCACAGCGGTTGGAAGTTGCGCATCTTAAGCAAAGCTGCCTATCTCAAGCCTTTTAAACCACTGGAAAACGAATACATGCAAATAAAAGTTCCCATGGGCCATTTACTTCAATGGATTGTCTACTTACGTAGCATAAAAATGCCACGGACCACACGACCTCCCTCTAGTATTACACTACTACACGCATCAGTATTTTCAGGAATTATTTTTCATAAAAAACGTACTCTATGTTATGCTAAAATTATATAGTGAACTATCTGTGTGAAATGCACAGCTCTAAAGCTGTACATTTAATTTAATCATAATTCAAGACTATATTGTCAACTTTCAGCTCTCCATGCTACATCAAAATCATATAGCCAAAGTAAATAGACGAAGCATCCAGTCTAGAGCTCTGTGTCACTGTCACCTCTAAATTATGTAAAGTGAAACTAAAAATTCAGCTCAAATATTGGCACACAAGTACCTAAATTTTTATGATTGCCTCTTTATATGTCTGCATATCATTCTTAATTTTTGTTTAGAAAAAGGGAAAATTCTATTTTTCACCCTCCAACTATTACAAAAGTCTGATTTTCAACCCACAACTACAAAACCGGACACTAAAGACCCTCCAATCCAAACCGTGCAAAATTGGTCTTTTGGGTGGTTCTGAAGGTGGTTTTGTATTTTCCAAAAAAAATAAAAAATAATTTTGTACTAAAAAATTCATAACTAATTTATTTTAAACTACAAAAATTAGAATCTGGTGCAAATGTTTTTCTAAAAATGTGACCTACATGTTGGTGCACCATTAGAAGTAATTTGCATATTATTTATTTTTATTCTAATTATTTTTAGAAAAACAATAAGACACTAGTAATATAAATATATAATGCCCAAATAATATTAAATAGTGTGCCAATAGGTTGGTTACATTTTAAGAGAACTTTTGGCACTTATTTCATATTTTTTGGTTTCAAAATGAATTAGTTATGGTTTTTAAAGTTTAAATAATATTTCTGCTATTTCTAGAAAATCCAAAACCACCCTCAAAGCCACCCAAAGGGTCAATTTTGTATGGTTTGGATAGTTAGAGAGCCTTTAGTATCCGGTTTTGTAGTTTGAGATTGAAAATCAGACTTTTGTAACAGTTGAACGGTGAAAAACAGACTTTTCCCTTAGAAAAATTACAAAGATCGGACGTCCAAGATTGAAGGTGGCCCTGTGTAGGCTTGTGTTCATTTCCACTGATTCCCAACCAGTGACACGGTATAAAAGAACAAAACCATAGAGAAGCGTCCTAATCTGAGCCTGTGTTACATCGACATCATAGAGCAGACTGCATATGAAGTGTCCTAACTTAGAGGTCTGCGCATCAAAATTGCATAACCAAAATAATTATCGCTCAAATTTGATATAAGTACATGAGTCGAAAGAACAGAAAACACTTGACAAACAAATTGCATAACCAAAATAATTATCGCTCAAATTTGAGACATAAGTACATGAGTCGAAAGAACAGAAAAGACCTGAAATAAAAGACAATCAATTATTTATTCAAAAACAGGACCTTGATGCTGATACACTTTTATTATTCATGGCCACTTTTAGTTTTTTTTTTCTAGTGATGATGTCGGGCCTATGGCTCAAATGATAAAAGTACTAATATCAATCGTCTGCAAACAGCTCATACAGAAATGAATAAAACGTAAGACGCGTATCAAATAGGGTAACCCAATAGTCCGATACTCACCGAGACGAAGGCCGGGTAGAAGACGACCTGCGCGCGGCCGCCGAGGACGTCGACGGCGGCGTCGTGGATGCCCGGGAGACGCTTCACGGCCTTCTCCACCGACCCCGCACACGCGGAGCACGTCATTCCGGCAACCGAGAACACCGCCACCTTCTCATCCTCCTCCTCCTCCCCCTCCGGCGCCGCCCCCTTTGCGGCTTCGATGTCCCCCCTGCTGCTTCCTCCGGCTTCCCTCGCGTCGCCGGCGACCGCGGCCGACCTGGGGCGCCGCGGCATGGACGGGTACCGCGGCCGCAGCGCGAGGTGGCGGCTCACGTCGGCGCCGCCGCCGTGGATGCAGGAGAGGAAGAGGGCTCGAGTGCTCGCCGCCATTCTCACCACGGCCGGTCGGTGCGAACGGCTCCGGTATGGGGATCGCGTTTGGGCTTGGTTCGCTTTGGTTAGTGGATTTGTTCGGGAAGAGTATGATTTGGTTTAAACCAGGCCGCATTTATAGAGGAGACGTGCAGGGCGCTCGTCGGCTCGTGTCATCGTGTGGAAGTGGAACCCACCTCAACCTTACGTGGGAGTATTTTAAATTCACAAACCGCCGAAAAACTGCTGACTGCTGAGCTTACGCAACAACTTACTCTCTCCGTACCCGATGTCGTTACGGGATGCGTGCACGTGTTAATTTATTAATTTTGACTCGATTTATAGAAAATATATGTAATATTTATATCTTCAAGTAAATATGTTAAAAAACTAGATTGAAAGATCTATCTAAAGATACTAATGGTGTATTATAAAAATTAATATTATTCTATATATAATTGACTAATGTTGAAAGATGTTGCTTTTCTCGAAAAGCGAGAATGACAAATATTTTGAAACAAGAGGAGTATGTGAGGGGACACAAACTTTTTTTTTCTCCATGTCATCTTGTGAATGACGCAGCCCAGCGGTTTCGATCGATTTTTGTTTCTTGTACGTTAAGTAGTTTTTTGTTGGAGTTAGTATCCAGACGTTTTTCTTGAGAAAATACATGTATTATGATTAATAATAAATATTCAAGATATTGTTGTCCCTCTACCTATCTACCACTTTAGCAGAAAGTAATAATATGTTATGCCTATCAGAATAAGGAGGTGTTTGCTCGCTTGAGCTAAAAATTAGTCGGATGTTTTTTTTATAAACATGAGCTAATTGCATAAGTCATGGCTAACCATTGTCGAGACAAAACCATTGATGCTAAGCAACCCATGATTAACTCATATTCATCGTAGCATCGCATCATCTAACTAGGATTATTAGGTTGATCTCGACAATTAGGTATGACTTATGCATTTAATTTCACAGTTAGCTCATGTTTTATCTTTATAATTAGCATATAAACCTTACGCTGCTTTTTTAGCCCAAAAGAGCCAAACATGCCCTAAATAGCACAACATGTCAATGATGATCAAAATGATTTATATGTTAATCATATCGTAAATGTCATGCAAAAAGTAAAGCGTAATATATTTGGGCAAACAAAAGCGAGACAGAAATAAAGAAAAAAAGTTGGATCTATCGACAGCCTCCTAGCAATGAGTGTGAAATAAAGTTCATAGAGATGCTTCTATCCAGTCTCTCCTTTTTCTTTCACTATAAACATGATGTTTATAGGGTGAGCTTTTCTTAATCCCTGGACATCATGTATTTAAGTAAGGAGGTAGTGAAAATTGGTTCACTTGTTTATAGTTATATAGCAAATGTTTAACTCTAAATAAAGTGGTAAAAAACAATTTGGCTGTTGCCTACAAGTCATTATACTGTTCTTCTGAAAAGAATACGAAAGGGAAGTGCATGCCTTTTTTTTTTGTGACTTATGTGCGTGCCTGTAAACCACTAGCCGCGTGTACGCGTAGTATTTTACTGCGTGGGCCTCGAATATACGTGGGCTGGGCTGCAACCGTTCCATGACCTCTTTTTTTTTCACAACGGGATGCTGGCATGCTGCTGCCTGCTGCTGCCAGAAGGCTCTGGAATAGAAGCACACACTGGCCATGAGTTGCGGTCTGCAGATTTCAAAGTTTTGATAATGCATCTGGCCACGTCTCCGGGACACATCCATTTCAAGACAAGTTCGAGTGGCGTTCGAATTTTGAATTTGATTGTCTCATTCGGATGCTCAACACGTCAAACCTTATCCGAAGGATGCGTGCAAGGCTGGACCACGAACATATACACATTTTAGTTCGAATTTGACGTTCGAATTGCTTGCATAACAAGCCTACGCGCGTATGCATATTCAAACCAAAGCGAAAGTCACATCGAATTTGAGTTGAATTAGCTGCCAACCCAACGAATGAAACGGAAATCGAGCGTCCGGCGCTCGCCAAAAAACAAACAAAGTCAAATCAAATTTGCTTAAACAATACCATGTTGCCGGTTCTACCGGCGCTGCTAGTAATCTATCGAAGAATGCACCGAAACCATGGGGTGATGGGGAGACCAAGGGTGTTTTTTAAGAGAAATTTTACAATGTTTGGAAGGTACCAGAAGGTACCACGAGGTACTTTTATGGTTGATTAATGCTAGCCATTGATCTAATTGAATATTTAGCTAAGTATTTATTTTAATACAAGAAAATATATTTAGTTAGTACCTCCAGGTACCTTTCTTTGAGTACCTCCCGGTACCTCCTATTTTACCACCGTTAGATCTTTGTGAATGACGGTTCTCTATTTTTCCAAGCATTGTAAAACTCCTCGTTTTTTAAGAAAGAACCATCTCGTGTACTCTCGTTTAAAATCCTGGCAAATTCGAAAATCTGGCAATCCAAAGACGTCGTCGGCGTCACAAAGTCAGATCCAGCAGATAACTAATCCGACCGGTATTGCGTGGTAAATTAGGTTTTGTTTTTACGTCGCGCGGTGTCATCAGTGCTCAGATATATAAATAACCGGGCAATCAATCGAGCTTACGGCCGAATGCCTGCATTTGCATGGTCAACAGATTTGTTTAGGACTGCGCGGCTACTTCAGGGGTAGGTTGCTTTTGAGCTTGACTTTTTAACCACATCATTCAAGTCCTATTTGGGTGGTGAAAGTTCACTAATAAGTTGTTTAGTTACGGGTAATTCACTGTAGCAAAATTTTACTGTATCAAAAGTTTATGGGGAAATCACGGTTTTTAATGGAACGAAAACCGTGTGAAACTAAACTAGTACTCCTTAAGTTTTCACACTGAGGATTCCTCAATTTCACCAACAGACCCTTAGTGGCAAGAGGCCTAAAAGTATCTTCTAAGCACGAGACAGAGCGTAGCACAGTACGCAGTAGCACGGTTGATCACAAGAAAAGCATGCGATGCGAGCAACCTGGAACTGTGAGGTGTTCCGGTAGCTCGGAATGGCCTCGCATGCCATTTGTCATGCCAGGCCGCCCATATTCCCGGCGTTGAACCGCACCCCACGTAACCCCCAAACGTTTCTGAAAACTCTTTTCGGAAGGTAGACCTTGCTATCAAGATCACGTCAGGTGGCACGAGATGACCAGATAGCCGGAGACAGGAACGAAATACGATGGGAAGGACAAATAATTAAAGGAAAAATATTGCTACGCATGCGGACACGCCCCGGCCCGTCTGTGTCTGATGACACGGTCGTGCCCCATTCGAGTAGCGAACTAATAAAAAATAAAAATTGTCGACTTTGCTGATCCAAGCACATGCGTGCTAGCTTACTTCTGTGTAGATAGATCTCCATATACAGTTGCAGGAACCTATCGTGCACCACCACCTCCAGCATTATCTCTGCACCTTTTTTTATTTTCGAGATTGGCGTTTTTATCGATCGATTTTATTTCGTCTGTTGGCTAACAAACATCTGGGATCCAGTGTCATAACCATGATTATACTACTGTGTAATCCATGAATGAATCACAGTTCACAGGTATTGGAATGGCGGCAGCCTGACGCGAACGTTTCACAAAACACCGGGACGATGCCCAACCGTCCTGGTTCACTGAATCTCAACCCAATACTATAAGAATAAAAAGTCCATCCCAGCCGTCTTTCTTCCTCTCCTTGTTTAGTTTAGTGCTTGAACCGACCTTATATATGCCACTGTATTTCGACCGTAAAGCATAAAACTTCATTCGGTGCAGGTTTTGCATTGGTGATTCTGTCTGGCCGTCTCGAAGAAGTCACGCAAGACGGACACACACTTGCATCGTGTACTATCCATGGATCTTGGGGGGAAACAGACGACGGGCACGACGCCATTGATTCCATGGGAATCTATCGTGGGGGAACACGTAAAGACACGCGAGATGATGATAGTGATCGCGTAGGTTAGTTAGTTTCGCCGCCGCTATCTGAGCCGTGAAGTCAGCGCCAAAAGCGAGGGACACACAAGTGGGAGATGACTACTCGGCCGGTGCCGGCACCGGTGGCAAAGGATCTATCCATCCTCCTTACCATCCACTTGGTTATTGGTTATTGCTGCCGCCTGCTCGTCCTAGGTTTTTCAAGCACCACCGGCCCGGGAACAGCCAAGGAGATTGCTCTCGGAGTATCTTGTTTTATTAAAGCACGCAAGCAACGATGACATCAGCTCTCACTGCTGTAGCTGGTCGATTTTGTACAAGGCTAGCGAAGTACGTAATGTAATGGTAACGGACAGTCGGAGCAGATGCTATGGTTCATCAGGGCATCAACACCTCCACGGGCAGGGCTGTCGGCCGGAGAGACGGAGCCATGGGGGCCGGCCGACGCTGACCCAATGACCCGTGAGGCCGTGACCACCGCTGCCAGTGCCGGTATGCCACTGCTCCCTGGTCTGCCGCCAACAACCAGCTGATCGGTGCCCGTGCATGCCCGCTCATCTATACGTGTTCTTCATGTTCACCCTCTAGCTCCCTATCGGTCTCCGCTGGGTAACTGAAGTAGTGTGAGTCCTCCAAAAAAAAAAAAAAAAAACTCACTGCGTCAGGTCGCTAATTGAATCGGCCGCCCCTCTCTCATTCTCTCTCGGCCTCTCAAGCTGGGCCGAGAGCCGGGCGCGCGGCCGCGCGCTGAGTGAGTTGGGCCTCTTATGGGCCGTGACTTTTTGCGTGGGCTTCCCATGGGCTTAACACCGTCCCCTCCTCCCGAAGCGGCAGTAAGTGAAGCACACGCCGGACGGCCGGAGCTCCCCTCTTGCAGTCGCCGTCTTCGGCCTCCCCCTCATCCTGGCGCGTAGCGGCGACCTGGAGATTCATCCGGGACCTCGACTGGTTCCTTCTGCTGTTGGTAAGGAAGCCTTTGCTTTACTTGGATTGATTGTTCTAGGGGGCAGTTTTGATCTGGAGGAACCTTTCTATGCTGCGGCCAATCAAATCCCAAAGTCTTCTCCTCGGACGGACACTCCAGTCCACCAAGTTCGCTGCGTGGTGGACTATTGATATCTGCTTGTGTTCCAATCGAAGAATTGATGCGGTTGTAACTTACTAGGCCCGATGGGAAGCAGGGACGGCAGCGTCGACAGCACGGGAGCCCAGGGCTATGCTGCTGACATCGATTCCATCAGGGAGGCGCAGGCCCGCATTGCGCCCTATGTGCACAGGACGCCCGTCCTGTCCTCGACATCCATCGACGCCATAGTGGGGAAGCAGCTCTTCTTCAAGTGCGAGTGCTTCCAGAAGGCGTGAGTACGATTACTTACTTGCACATGTGTTGTTATTCAGCTCTGGAAATGCTGCTGTATGTGGTACTGCACTGATTGTTTCTTTTTTAACCAACGGTGCTGTAATTATTGTTTGTATGGGAATATATGTTGTGCTGTGCAGTGGCACATTCAAGATCCGAGGCGCCTCAAATTCGATATTTGCGCTTGATGATGAGCAGGCATCCAAGGGCGTGGTGACACATAGCAGGTTTGGTGCTAGCCTCAATGTTTTGTTTGCAATTTTTTCCCAGATATCTGAAGAAAATAAAAGTATTGATATGATGGTTTCTTCACAGTGGGAACCATGCTGCTGCTGTGGCTTTGGCCGCAAAGCTGCGTGGCATACCTGCACACATTGTCATACCGAAGAATGCACCAGCATGTAAGGTCAAGAATGTTAAGCGGTATGGTGGTCAAATTATCTGGAGCGATGTCAGCATTGAGTCGAGAGAATCTGTTTGTGCAAAGGTCCAGGAAGAGACGGGTGCTGTTCTAATTCATCCCTTCAATAACAAGTACACTATCAGGTGTGTTTTGGGCTTTTGGCCATCAAATGGTTTTCTGCTTTATCTGTTTTATTATGTATGGAGGGAATGAGGAAGAAGCACACATGAAGATTCCAGTACAACAGGGAGTTGTATGGTGTATTCAGGATGGATGAATTGCTCCCGAAAAGGAGTCTGTTGGTTCTCTCTCATTTGGTTGGATCGAATGGGTGGTTTGAAAATCATGCTCATTCCCAAACATTAGCTGCTTCTGATATATAATTTATTTTGATATGCAAGAATCAAAATAAGCCAGCTAGCGATTTGGAAGACTGAGTGGCTGTGCATATGTTGTTGATATTGGAGAGACCTTCTTTGCAATCTATTCTTTGCTCTGGGAGATTTTGTACTAGTAGCTTTTTTGGGTACTGTACTTACATCGGTAACGATTGTATGACCAAACATTGCGGGTAGAATGCTAGAATTATTTTGATATGAAAGAAGTTATTTTGGAATTTGGAAAGGGAGATATGGAGAAATGGTTTTGGTTCACACTATGCTTTTGAAGTGATGTACTTAAATGGCAACAATATTAATTTCAATAAGGATGAAGTTTAAGTTTTGTAGTCGGTTGGAACACCTTCACGTTTAAGGATTTCCGTATCCTGTAATGATACTGATTTTAAGAAAAATGTCGGTAGGGAAATGAAGGAACTGGAGCATAAGCTTATGGACACACCTGGGCACAAAAGGAAGCAAAATGAGGCTCCTTAACCCCTAAGGCAGTGTACCTGTAAAGTATTAACCAAATGGAACTAAGTACTGCTATCATGTATCATTTAAACACTTTTTTTTGGATCAGTCCACCTTCTCACGTTTAATTTTTGCCATTGCCGACATGCGCTCTTAATGCATGAAATTTGTGATGATTTTCCAGCGGTCAGGGTACAGTGTCTCTTGAACTTTTGGAGGAAGTCCCTGAAATCGACACAATAATTGTTCCCATTAGTGGTATGTACGACAGTAACTTCTTCGCAATGTAAATGCCACTATTTTCATTTTTTACACTAGCATAATTTTTTGTTTGAACAACAGGTGGTGGTTTGATTTCTGGTGTGGCCCTGGCTGCAAAGGCCATAAACCCTTCGATTCGTATTCTGGCTGCAGAGCCAAAAGGTGCTGACGATTCTGCTCAGTCCAAGGCTGCTGGAAGGATCATCACGTTGCCTTCCACAAACACCATTGCTGATGGACTCCGAGCTTTTCTTGGTGACTTGACATGGTAAAGCAATTTGCATTGAACACACACATGATGCATCATATTTTTCACAGCTTTTGTGATGTTTTGTTGAGCCTTTCTACAACAGCTATTCTTTATCTTCACATGTATGCTTGATTGGTACATCGATGAAAATGTTGGTTAATATGTTTTTCCAGAAGGTTTCATAAATTAATGTCCTGAAATGGTTTGCAACGCTGCTAATACTGAATGTTCTGCAGTCGTAGTAGCCATTGAATTGTTGGGTAGAACTTCCAGCTATGCTGTGCGTTAATTATGCCTGTTGGGTAAAACTTCAAACCCTGAATTTTGTGTGTCTGATCTTTGTATGTTAGGCCTGTGGTGCGTGACTTGGTGGATGATATCATTGTTGTGGATGACAATGCCATTGTGGATGCCATGAAAATGTGCTACGAGATCTTGAAGGTGGCTGTTGAGCCCAGTGGTGCAATTGGACTTGCCGCGGTTATGTCTGACGAGTTCAAGCAAAGCTCTACTTGGCATGAGAGCAGCAAGATAGGGATAATCGTCTCTGGAGGTAATGTTGACCTCGGTGTTCTTTGGGAGTCGCTGTACAAACAATGATTGGATCTGGATCTATGAAAATTGCACATGCATGTTGCACATGCATGTACAAGGCGAGACGTTGTTTACATTTATTTCAAACAGAATTCTTCCTTTTCGATTGAGTTACTTGTACAAAACATTATTCCGTACAATTTGATACTAGTATATGTTTTTTAAGCGAGAAGACAATGCAGAAAGACTGTTTGGGTGACTGATAATTTGATTTCGGACTTGGTCTAGTCCAGCAGGCCTTCAAGCGCAGCAGTTTTCCTCATCCACAAATTCTTCAATTCTATCGCCGAAATTGTGAATAAGCTTCACTGATTTCCGTTTGACAGTAGCGAGATATCGGAAGTTGTATGCCTCAAATCCTCAATACCTGTATCAGACTGGCTTTGCAAGAGCTGATACTAGTGACTAGTGAGGAATCCGTCGTTCATGTATAAAAACACGAATCTTAAAGCAGACCTTCCGCCCAAAAGAGAGAACCCCTTCCGAGTTTGTTCTCACACCCTTCTCCCCTGCCCTGCCCTCCCTTCCCGGCTCCCGCCGCCGCCGCCGCCGCCGCCGCCCGGGAAGACACCGACCATATAGCAATCGAGCAAGCGCAAGAAAGGAAGCCGTAGGCACGGATGGCGAACAAGCGGCAGCGAGAGGCGCGGAAGCGCTTCCGGGAAGCGAACCCGGAACGCTTTCCTCCGCAGCCTGCCCCTTCCGCTGACGGCGCAAAAAAGAAGAGCAAGAAGAACAAGAAGAGCATGTTCAAGAAGGTCAAGAAGGGAGGCACGGGGAGGTCGAAGCACCCGCTGCGGGTTCCGGGGATGCGTCCAGGAGAGTGCTGCTTCATCTGCAAGTCCACCGACCACGTCGCCAAGGCCTGTCCCGAGAAGGCCATCTGGGACAAGAACAAGGTACGAAGGACGAACCCACTGGTGCCTTCTGAAAACGATGTTGTATCCTGTGAGGCCCCGTTGTTTAGCGTAATTTCAAACTGCTAAAGATGCCAAGGACACCGAATGATTTAGCCGGTGTAGCATGTGCAATTGATATTATGATACTGCCTTTCTTTAACTTTAAGATTGCTCGATTTCATGTAGCATGCCATTGCTTGGTTAGGTTTTATTCGATGCAAGGAATATCTCTGTACAGTTAATAACACTATCCTTGCTTGCCAGATGCAAACTCATAACGTAGCTGCTTTGGTTAATGGTTATATGGATTGGACGATTGGCAGCTCCCAACTGTCAAATTCTCTTGTCAAATGAACTGCATTCAGAGTGAATGAGTTGTTTTTGTTGATGTTCCATGTTATAGATTGGTTTACGTTTGATTTCTACTTTTGCAATGATCCATTTTTGCTTCCTTTTGGCTATGTAATAATGCTATGTTCGTTTCAGATTTGCTTGCTCTGCAGGGAGCGAGGCCATAGTCTGAAGAACTGTCCTGAGAAAAGTGAGGGGAACTTAAAGAAATTTTGCTATAACTGTGGTGAATCTGGACATGCTCTTTCCAAGTGTCCCAAGCCAATTGAAAATGGTAATCCTCATACATCCATCCTACACATCTTCTGGTACTTTGTATCTGCCAGCGGTGTTACCATTACGGCATTACCTATGTGGTTTCACTCGCTTAACACAATTGTATATACAGGGGGTACAAAGTTTGCGAGCTGCTTTGTCTGCAAACAGCAAGGGCATCTGAGCAAGGACTGTCCCGAAAACAAGCATGGCATTTATCCAAAGGTATTTAACCATACTCTAGCATGCCTTCTCAATTCTGTTTGTTTTGCATATGCAAGATACTGAAGTCAGAACACATGTGCATTTAACTAGAATTTGTTGGAAATAAATATCTCAGGCCTGGCAGAAAACATTCAATCATTTTATATACTAGCTAGGCTGATGTGATCTCCTCTACACTTAAACGATTAGCACTTTTCTCTTCTTATTTTGTATATTTACTTGCCATGGAAACAAATGGATCAGCCTTTAAATATATGACAAATAATTGATAAGTTGCTAGTTTCAGGAGCTTTAGATTTTTTTTTCTATTAACTTTATCCTATGAGCCTCGTAAAGCAGTAATTCAGCTTGGGCTTATACATATTTACCTATGATGAAGCTTGTCTTTGTCTTTGTCCAGAATCCTGTGATACCCAACTTCTCAGTCAACAGTTGATGGAATTTTAAGTTTCTCTAATTGGTTCCCAAGTTTATCCTTGTGGTGATCCTGCACAAACCTATTTAGGACATCAGTCTGGTTTTATGTCAAGATGTTCTTCTATTATTTCAGCACTGTTGAAATGCTTCAACTTCTTTTTTCTTTACTTTAATAATATTACGCCTTCCTTGCATTTGAATCTAAATCAATATATTTGTCAGGGTGGTTGTTGTAAGATATGTGGTGAAGTTACGCACTTGGCCAAGCACTGTCCAAATAAAGGGAAGCAAGATTTCATGTCCTCCAGAGACAATGGTAAGCATAATATGGTCCTCAACTCCCTTAACAAATTTTTGCAACATCATAGTTTAGGCAATCTCAAAATTTGGAGCATTGACTAGCTTGTGAAAAATCCTTGTGACTCATCTATATATCCAACCTATATCTTGCTTTGCATATGCCAATGTCTGAGATAAATTCTTCTGTACTGTAGTTTGAGATGGTTAGTAATCTGGTAAATGAACCTATGCTGTAGTTGTCAAGTACAGGGCTAACTATTTACTGGTGCATTTGGCGTGCTTATTTTCAGACGTCCACATGGAAGAATACAAGCAGGAAGGCCCTGTCGTTCACCACGGGGGAGATGACCTTGAAGACGATTTCATTGAAGAAGAAGAACCGAAACCTGCCAAATCAAAAAAAGCAAAGCAATCAGGTTCAAAATCGGCAGGAAATGATGAGAAGAACTCCAACACAAAGGCGAAAGCTAAGCAGGCCCCTAAAATTGTAAAATTCTTTGGTTAGGGAATGAATCTTTTTGTAGCTTATGATATCCCTTCTTGAATTTGATCAACTTGTATTGTGCGGTCATATGGTCATGTAACTTGGAATGTGAATTTAAATTTCTCTGCCAACCACGTGCAGTCTGAAATTTTGTCACTTTGATGCCTCTGATTGTCCTTCTAATTGGTTTTGCTGGCGTGTGCTTATACGAAACCTCTTCAAATTGGTTTTGCTAGCATTTGCAGTTATGCGAAACCAGTAGAACGATTATACTCTGGGGATTCACTTAATTTCTGCCCATCAACCTCCAGTTTTACATGTTTCTTTACCTCATCGCCTGAAAAACACAAGATTTTTCTGTTGCAATTTGTGCGTTATGTGGGCATCTCCACGGTTTCTGAGTTCTGACTCCCAAAACTGGCACGGTGAATGAGTGAACCTGATATGAGGTCATGATGCGTTGCTGTCACAGCTCACGTTCCATTAGTGTTCCTCATGTTGCGCTCGCTAGCCAGCCGGAGAGGCCGCCCGCAGCCTGTTGGAGGCACGATCGATGGGTGGTGGTGGCGCGCCGCGCACGAAGGAGAGGACGTGCTTGGTCAAACGAGCTCCTCTCCTCCGAACGTGACGGCATGGCATGGCGCCGCGACATGCACAGATCTCCGTTTCCTATATTTCGCCTCCTCCTCCCTGTCACACAGCACCACAGGCCTTGAAATTAAATCTTGCGTCCGCCCGCGCCACCACCGCCTCCTCGCCACCGTCGAGCCCGGCTGTGGAAACGAGACGAACCCGTCGACCATGGTGAGAGATCTCGAGCACCTGACTGACCATGCATGTTCCTAAGGAACAATTAATGTTTTGATTTCTTAGAGGAGCCAGCAGCGGTGGCTCGATTATATATCCGTGCAAGATAGATATATTTGTTGTGTAACCGTAGTGCGTGTTTGGTCTTGTGTTGTCGCAATGCAAGGCGAACTCGGCGTCGGGGATGGCCGTGAGCGACGAGTGCAAGCTCAAGTTCCAGGACCTCAAGTCCAAGCGGAGCTTCCGGTTCATCACGTTCAAGATCAACGAGCAGACGCAGCAGGTGGTGGTGGACAGGCTGGGGCAGCCGGGCGACACCTACGACGACTTCACCGCCTCCATGCCCGACAGCGAGTGCCGCTACGCCGTCTACGACTTCGACTTCACCACCGTCGAGAACTGCCAGAAGAGCAAGATCTTCTTCGTCTCCTGGTAATCGTCCATCGATCGATCATTATATTAATTGCCGAGTCATCATCTCCGTATATATACTACAACAAATGCCACCGCGCATGCACGCAATCAAGCTAATAGCCATGGATCACAATGGCACCGTGCATATAACGAACGATCAGGTCTCCGGACACGTCGAGGGTGAGGAGCAAGATGCTGTACGCGAGCTCCAAGGACCGGTTCAAGCGGGAGCTGGACGGCATCCAGGTGGAGCTGCAGGCCACCGACCCCAGCGAGATGAGCATGGACATCGTCAAGGCGCGAGCCCTCTGAGCCTCGCCGCCGCCGCTAGCATGCCAGTGTGCCCCCGGCCGGACACCGACGTACGACCGGTGGCCTGCGTGCATGCATGTACCCGTGTGTCGCCTCTGCACCGCCGCCAGTGCCAGGCTGCCAGCGTTCTGTTACTCCGTGTGTAAACTACTACTGTAGTACTCTAGATCGTTTTCCTTCTCTCTGTTCATCAAGATTAGACGGGATAATCCTTCCTGTTGTTGCTGCCGAGGGTACATGTATGTCTACAGCTGCTATGTGGGCGAGACTCCGTATAGGCTGTTGTACCATTTCGAAGAGAACTATTGCAAGACGAGATTTTGGTTGCTTCTATCTCCTCCCTCCAGTGTCTACTGAAAGTCTGAAAAAGAACAGAGTAAACTCTCATCTGCCATGCCATTTGGTAGCTGGCGGGAGCGGGACAGACAAATGTTTGGTACTACTACCAAGAGCATCCAAATCAATTTGGCATCGTTTCCTATGTCCTTATGCGACTTGAAGGCGCCTCGGAGCAATATACAAATGCAGAAATGAGAAACGATTCCTCGCTCGCAGTACTGAGCAGTACGCTGTACGCATACACAAAAGTTTGCAGCAAAACAGTCTAGATTTGTTCCTTTTTTAAATAAATAAAAAATTTACTGCCACCGCCGCCCATGAGTTTTGAAACTATGTAAATTGCTGCGGTGCCACATCCCCTGCTCTCCTTAAGTTTTTACTGATTTTTGTTAGCAAAATTTTACTGGTGAAAACGGGAGATCGCACCGGTCGTTGGATGCTTCACATCACGCCCTCACCGACCCCTTTACAGTACTTCTGCTTCCCTCTTCTTTATGGTTGCGTAGGCCCAGGCTGTAGCTGATCGAGCGAGAGCCCCGGAGCTCCCAACAGATCACGCCCAGCCTCTTTGAAATACCAGTGCTGGTTTCACATGATTGAGGACGGTGCAAGCCTTTTTTTTCTTATCTTTTGAGCTGTGGCAGTCTGTAAGATCCGGTCAGGTATATACTTTTGTACTGGCAGTTAGTGCCGGTCGGTGCAAAGAAATTATCGACCTGATCGTATGTTACAGTTATCTTTCGTTGTAGTCATGGCCTCATGGGGTACGTTTGTGGCGCGGGATGAAATGAGAAAAGCATATGGATTGCAATTTACAAACCGTCCCAGATGTACTAGTACTGAGCAGATCATGCTACTAGTACTGTCAGGTTGTGCTGTTGGCAAATCACGATCATCTGATCGATTACTATCGGCTGCGCTTTCCCTTTCCTTCGTCAGTATAGGCATCAGCAGCGAACCCTTTATTGGATGACCGGGTCCCTTCATTGCTCCTGCTCCATCTAAGCCTGATCCTTGGACCAAACCCTTGAATCTTTTTTTGGTTGATTGGACTTTCACTTTTCTTCCACTAGCATTTTCGTAACCTCTAAGCATCCATCGTCAAAGAAAAAACCAGAGATGCCAATCGGGCCTGGGGGAACGTGGATGGTTTGACTTGTTTGGAAACGTTTGATGTCAGGGCAAAGCCAGAATAAGGTGATTTTGTATGAAAACATTCAGGCTGGTTTGAAGCAATACATTCGAGCTGATTTACACCGCATAACTCATAACTCATTATCTATAGTGCAAAGACTTGCTAATTTCCCACTCCTTTGGTCCTTTTTTTTTATGTTAGTTGTACCGTAAAACTTGTGTTAGTTCTCCTCTAGGGTATGCACTTTGTTTAATTACTTGCTCGTTAACTCATTATATCGTTGCTTACATGGCAAGGTGGGTGCCAAACGATGAAAGCGCTGAATGTACCGATTGTGATACACTAATGATGATATATTGTCCATCCTAACATGCATAGATTCTCTGTAAAACCCGCTTTGCTTGTAGACTTTGCGCGTGCGGATATAATTATGTATTTTGAGTATTATGTTGGATAAGTATTTGCTCCATGAAAAAAAAACAGTTACTATACGCCTAAACAAAACAATACCCCCTCCATATTGGTAAAGGATGACGTTCTGAGATTGTCCTAAGTCAAACTTTGTAAACTTTAACTGTAAATAATTTTTGAAGTATTAAGTTCAGAAATATGAAAATAATATAGGTAGATTTGTATTGAAATATAGTTTCAGAAATGTACTTTTAAAATATATTTTATAAATATTTTATACTAAAAAGTAGTAGTCAAAATTGTGTTTTGGAGACCGTGTCAATGTCTTATACGTCTTCCTTTACCAACCCGGAGGGAGTATAAAGCTTTGAAGAAATGCATACATAAATTGATGAGCAAAAACTTGCGTGCTAAGCTCCGATCATGTTTAGGCCCCGTTTAGATTCAAAAAAGTTCCCAAAAAACCACTATTCATCCAACTTTTCCCTATTTATCCCACCACTTCCACTCACAGAACACTATTCATCTACAGTGTTTTCGGCACACGGCCACCGACCCCAGCGAGATGAGCATGGACATCGTCAAGGCGCGAGCCCTCTGAGCCGTGTGCCGAAAACCCTGTGCATGAGATAGGTTCACAATCTGAGCCGTGAGCCGTGTCCCTCGACGTGGCCGTGTGCCGAAAACCCTGTGCATGAACTGTTTCCAACTTCCAGCTGTCTACTCTCGGTAGGCCTGTGCATGGGTCAAACGACCCACCCAATCCATCCATCCACGATCCCATCCAAACCGTGAGAAAAAATAATACATGGATTGGGTGGATACGGTTCCAACCCATCCCACCCATAGATCGTGCGTGAATTCACTCCCTCCCCAAATCGATTCAATCCTGAAAGCGAATACATCGAAGCAATCCTTCAGAAACTAGATTTCCTTTGCTTCGATTTGGAAACAAAACAAATAGAAAAAAGGAATCACAGCGGCCAGGACGAGGGGCAAGAGTTGAATCGGGGGAACGCGAGGAGCACGGCCTCCCCGGCCTCGAGCGCGGCGGCGCGAAGGATGCCGACGAGCGACTCGGGTGGGCGGCGGAGGACTTGGTGAGCTGCCGCGCCTCACGGGCCACGTTCACCTCCCTGGCGCGCAGGCCTCGGACGGCGGCTCCGCATCAACGGGGAGCTCGCGGTGGCGGCGCCCATGGCGATGAGAACCTCGTGACGGCCGGCCGGCGGCGCCCGCGGCGGTCAGGAGGTCGCGATGGTGGAGCCCACAACGGCTGGGAGCTCGCGCCGGAGGTCATTCTTAAGCACGGTGACGCTGCCGCACCCCTCGCCATTGCTACGCATCGATCTCGTTGGATCCATGAAACCCACCCAATCCAATCTCATCCAATCCATTTAAGGGATTGTTCGGTTCCATCGAATTCAATATGGGTCCGGAATGATAAATATAACGAGAAATTTATAATAGGTACATCTAGAGACCGAGATTTATTTCGGGTCATAAACTAATTTATTCGTGATGGGCACATCAAGAGACCAGAATGATTCCCTACCTCTTGACTAGTGGATTGATTCCTTGTCTTTTAGTGTCACTATCGTGAATTAACTCTTGACCCGGAATGAATCCCGGTCTCTTATTGTACCTATCATAAATTTTTTGTTATATTTTTATTCCCGACCCGGATTGAATCCGATGGAACAGAACAAGCCCTAGACTAGTTTATAAATGGATGGGTCAAAATACCACTCGAATCCATGAATACCCATGCACAGCCCTAACTCTCGGAATGCCCAGCTGTTTAGTCACCGCCACGTGGGGCCAGGTCCACATCTCGCCGCGTCGTTCCCTCTCGACTGGCGCCCAAACCCAAACCCCACGCCCGCCGCAGTAGTACCGACGCGAGCCGCGCGGGGGCACACGCACGGGCGAGCCGCGAGTGCGAGGCGAGGACGCAAACGATAGCCGCGCGAGCCCGCGGTCCGTGAACCCACCCGCCGCGCCACGTCTTCTCCCCTGCCTCCTGACTTGCTCTGCTCCCCCTTCGTCAAGCTCATCATCCTGTTCCGTCCGCCTCTCGGATCTCGCCGTGCACCGCCGCTAATCCCACCCACCACCTCCCCGCCCCGCGCGCATTCGCACCGAACGCCTCCCCCGTGGATCTCTCCAGATCCACGCGCGGCCATTTCCCGCTCCGATTCTCCAGTCTCGTCTCCGCCGCGCGCAATCGCCCGCCCGCCGCCCGCTGTTTTCACTTCCGTTGACCGATTCCCGCCCGCATTTCCACCCCCGGGACTTTGTTCGGGATTTGGGTCTGATGGAGTAAAGCCCTAGCAATGGCGGAGGACGCGAGCGAGTCGCCCGATTCCTCCCCGCGGCCTGCGGCGCCACCGACGCCGACGCGGGAGGAGGGCTCCGAGGAGACGTTCGAGGCCGTGGCGCTCGGCGAAGAGGCGGCCGTCGAGGAGGAGGCGGTGGCCTTGGATCCAGGGATGGGTGCCAGCACGCCTGCTACGCCCGTGACGCCCTACGAGCCGTCCCCGCGGCCGAGGAGGCGGCCTCGGCCGCCCGGGGCGCCGTCCGACGCGCCGCAGGAGGTGGTGCGGGCGGTGGAGGCCGCGATCGCGGGCGAGCCGGGGCTCCTCCGGGAGGTGGTCGCCCAGGAGGAGGGCGAGCTGGCGCACTCCGTCGTCGACGTGCTGCTCGGCACTATGGGCGGCGCGGACGAGGCAGGCGACGGTACCGGCACTGGCGCTCCCCCGAGCGTCATGTCCAACGCCCGCGCCGCCGTTGTCGCTGCCGAGCTCCTGCCTCACCTCCCCTGCGACGACGACGAGAAGCCGTCGCCACGCACCCGTATGGTCGTGGGTCTGCACGCCGCGCTCCGTGCCTGCACTCGCAACCGTGCCATGTGCTCTTCCGCCGGCCTCCTGCCTGTCCTCCTCGATTCTGCAGAGAAGCTATTCGTCGAAATGGATCCGAGTAGTAGCTGGGACGGGGCACCACTGCTTCAGTGCATCCAGGTGTTGGGTGGGCACTCGCTTGGGGTGAAGGACTTGCATTCCTGGCTTGGTTTGGTAAGGAAGGCACTTGGAACGAGCTTGGCCACACCACTGATGCTGGCGCTTGAGAAGGCCATGGGGAGTGAGGAAGCAAGAGGTCCTGCTGTGACATTTGAGTTTGACGGGGAGAGCTCTGGTCTGCTTGGCCCTGGTGATAGCAGGTGGCCCTTCTTAAATGGATACGGGTTTGCCACTTGGATATATATAGAATCATTCTCGGATACGCTTAGCACTGCAACAGCTGCAGCGGCCATCGCCGCTGCTGCCGCGGCAACATCTGGAAAATCATCAGCAATGTCAGCTGCTGCGGCAGCTAGTGCCCTTGCAGGAGAAGGAACAACACACATGCCCCGGCTCTTCAGCTTTCTCTCTTCAGATAATCAGGGTGTGGAGGCATACTTTCATGGTCAGTTCTTAGTGGTGGAGAGTGTTGGTGGGAGAGGTAAGAAAGCTTCTTTGCACTTCACTTTTGCGTTCAAACCCCAATGTTGGTATTTTGTTGGGTTGGAGCACTCAAATAAGCATGGTTTGCTTGGGAAGGGTGAAAGTGAATTGAGGCTGTATGTTGATGGCAACCTGTATGAGAGCCGTCCATTTGAGTTCCCTCGTATCTCGAAGCCACTAGCGTTTTGCTGCATTGGGACAAATCCACCTCCAACTATCGCAGGCCTGCAGAGGCGCCGGCGACAATGCCCATTGTTTGCTGAAATGGGACCTGTCTACATCTTCAAGGAGCCAATTGGGCCAGACCGAATGAGACGTCTAGCATCCCGAGGAGGAGATACACTGCCCAGTTTTGGAAATGGTGCAGGCTTGCCATGGAAGGCAACTAATGACTATGTTAAGAGCATGGCAGAGGAGAGCTTTACACTTAACAATGATATCGGGGGAGGCTTGCATCTTCTTTACCATCCTAGTCTGCTCACTGGAAAGTTTTGCCCAGATGCCTCACCTTCTGGTTCATCAGGTTCTGTCCCCTTCCCTCTATTCTTAGCACTGACTATACTCTTTTTTTCATCTACCTGCACTAGCACTACCATATATTTGAATCCTTTAATCTGGAAATCCCCATTACAATTATTTAAAGGAGGAGAAAAACACTGAATCATTTAATAGGACTGCCGTTGTGTTGAATCACTTGTACCGTTTTCATTTTGCAAAGCGACTGGAATAAGGCATACTGTATGTCCTGTGCCCCAGGCCTCCAGCTACATTTGGATGCCATGGTGTGATGCTCTACCATACTCATACATACGAGTTAACTGGTGTCTTCTGTTGAACTTTTTAGGCACTCATCGAAGGCCTGCAGAGGTTCTTGGATTGGTTCATGTTTCATCTCGTGTGCGGCCTGCAGAATCTTTATGGGCCTTGGCTTATGGTGGCCCAATAGCTTTACTTCCACTAACTATAAGCAATGTGCAGATGGACAGCCTTGAGCCTACACCTGGTGACTTATCATTGTCACTTGCCACCGTATCCCTTTCTGCTCCAGTTTTCAGGATTATTTCCCTAGCTATTCAACACCCTGGAAATAATGAAGAATTGTGCCGGACATTTGCACCAGAGCTTTTATCATGTGTTTTACATTATCTGTTGCAAGCTCTTTCGAAGGTGGAGAGTGGAAAAGAGACACTCACTGATGAAGAGCTTGTTGCTGCAATTGTATCTTTGTGTCAGTCTCAAAGAAATAATCACGAGCTTAAAGTTCAGCTTTTCAGCAGTTTGCTGTTGGACCTGAAGCTATGGAGCTCATGTAATTATGGTTTACAAAAGAAGCTTCTATCCTCTCTTGCGGACATGGTGTTTACAGAATCGGCTTGCATGCGAGATGCAAAAGCGATGCAAATGCTTCTTGATGGTTGCAGAAGGTGTTACTGGGCAATTCAGGAACCAGATTCAATCGATAACTCCTCACTTTCTGGAACAAAGAGATCTTTGGGTGAAGTGAATGCTCTAGTTGATGAACTTTTGGTTGTTGTCGAACTGCTTCTAGGAGCAGCATCTTCAACAGCAGCCTCAGATGATGTCCGATGTTTGATTGGGTTTATTGTTGATTGTCCACAACCTAATCAGGTACTTAGAACTTTGCATTACTAGACGAATTATAAACTTTCACCAGTGCTTCTATCTTTTGTTTCTGCTGAGAAATGAATAATTTGAATGAAAAATGCATAAATCTTCCATGTGTTATGTTGTGAGCCTAACCTATTTATATCAAAGATGTCTTTTATTCTATTAAGCACAACCAAATGGTGCATATGCATTGGTAGTTAAAGAGTTATCTCAGAACACTGATGTTTCTCCATACAGCATGAGTAGTAGGTAATTTGTTTAAGAACCTTCATAGGGTAAATCCTATGCAGAAAGACGATGACACCATGGCTTATTGGCTATCGAATTATAGGAAGGGTTAGCAGGCGCTAGGGTTGAAGAATGGGGACAGTTGACGTTATTGCCGATGCCAAAAAATTTCCCAAATTGTGGTGGTGGCTTCTTAGTAGTGTGCCGCTTCTGCATTGGTCTGAGCTCATGCCCATGAGTTGTTATATTAAATATGGCAACACTAGTAACAGCAAAGCCTATAGTCCCAAGCAAGTTTGGGTGGTCTATCTTGTCTCATTAGGAGTAGCTGGGTTTTTTTGTGTTGGCTTACCAAACTTATGACAACCTTCCTCCGTTACTGGCTATGGCTGGGTATATTGTGATAACATAAGCTAGTTACTAACTGTGTCAAATTTGACAATGTGTTACCTGTTTGCTCTTCAAACTTGTCTACAATTGTCTACAATTCTTTTGCTCTTAGTATTTGTGTTATACTCACCTTGACTTTATGAAGGTCAGAATGATGTATGTGCAGCAGATCCTTATCTAGCTGGCTTTAGTGGTGATCTAGTAATAAGTTGGTTCTTAATTATGTGCTTATTGGCAGGTTGCAAGGGTGTTACACCTCATCTATAGATTGATTGTACAGCCTAACATCTCTAGGGCCAACATGTTTTCTCAATCCTTCATCTCTAGTGGTGGTGTGGAAGCACTTCTTGTTCTTTTGCAACGGGAGGCTAAAACTGGCAATAAAAATATTTTGGATGATTCTGGTGCAAATTTAAGTGAAAATGATGTCCACAGACGTCGAAGTTCCAACAGAAAAGTCGATAATGCTGACAAAAGATGTCAGGTTGATGAAACTCTATCGGCAGAACATCATGAAACGATCTTTCATGAAGAAGCTTGTGAACATGAAGCCACCAATTCAAATGATATGCTGGAATCAGATATTGGAAGTAACGTGCCTGGTTTGGAGAACGGCCTCTTGAAGAATCTGGGTGGTATTATCTTCTCAATTACTTCTGATAATGTCCGGAATAATGTTTACAATGTTGACAAAGGTGATGGCATTGTTGTGGGCATTATTCACATTCTTGGTGCTCTAGTTGCATCAGGTCACCTTAAGTTTGAATCTGGTGTTGCAAATCCAAATATACCTGGTGGTAGTCAGGCCACCCTTAATGAAGAAGGAAATCCTATGCCAGAAGATAGAGTATCGTTGTTACTTTTTGCATTGCAGAAAGTATTCCAAGCAGCCCCAAGGAGGCTTATGACTTCAAATGTCTATATGGCTTTGATTTCAGCTGCGGTAAGGTTTTTTTTTCTTATCGTGAGATAATTGGATATGTTTATTTATCCGAAGTGATTTTCATGTGATTAATTGAAGTTACTTGCTCTTGTTTTCCTTTTTTCTACTTTGAACCATCTTGATTCTTAAGAAGCAAAATAAATCCTTTTTAATGCAGAGGTTGAACTAAAAATTGATGCTTCAAATACAAATGGGAGATTTTTTTTTATATAAAAAAGAATATATTGGTTTGTTTTTCAATGGTCATAAAAAATGAGCAGGAAGCCAGGAATGCTAAACTGACTCTACCTAAATGAGGGGCTGGGACCACAGTGGTTTTTTATTCTTTTTCTTATATACTGTTTGCTATTTTTTGCTCACTTGATTTTTAGTGGCATACAAGCATACCAGAATTTTTCAAGTTGCCTTTGTCCCAATTCTATTGATGAACTGTTGACAATTGCTTAAAGTTTTATAGCTTTGACTTTGCAATGTTCTTGAATGCAGATTAATGTTTCGTCGGTTGATGAAAGTCTAAATCTTTATGATTCTGGTCACCGTTTTGAACATATCCAATTTTTACTGGTTCTACTCCGCTCACTTCCATATGCATCTAGGGCATTCCAAGCTCGTGCTATACAGGTGTGTTTTCATTGACTTACAGTGAATTGTTACATAGTTGGTATTATCTTGTGAAAACTACCTTTTTCATTAGGAATGTAGACAAGGGTCCTCACGGAAAGAAATATATTAGTATAATGCAGTATAATTTATGTAAAGAAGACCCACATAATCCTAATGTCATGGACATAAGCCCATAATTAGCTTTGACTCTGTAACAAAGTCAAGGCTACTTTGTTATTCGTATATGATGTGTGTTGTTTTGCCTTTTCTCTTTGTGATATCTTTTTTATTAACCTGCTATATGTTAGGTTGCTACTCAGCTTCATTTGCATTTTTAAACTACTCCACTCTAAATTTTGGAATCTTTGGATCCCATGAAATCCATAATCCCAGCTGCCATGCATGCCGGTAAAAGTCAGCCAAATCAGATAGGCTTTAGTAAGAGCTGCATATCATTATATTAAAGAAGAAAAGGGTAGGAAACCCTTATAACACACCTCATACGCAACTAAAAAATGTTTCTTAGTTGACAAACGCACCCTTGACTATAGTTTACAAACGACATCAGACCTTTGACTAATATGCTGTACTGCACCACTTGCATAGGTTAAGGGCATTTTTTACACTATGTAGCCAAACACCTGCATGTTTATTTCCTTTTGGTCTGCGCTCTATGGTTATGTGCTCTTTATGTTTACAGACTAAGCCATATATATTTTTGATTTATCAACTGTTTAGATCTTGCTTAATTTCTTCTGATGCCGAAATTCTTTCTGTATCATTTCAGGATCTTCTGTTTTTGGCTTGTAGTCATCCTGATAACAGAACTACGATGACCTCAATTTCAGAGTGGCCAGAATGGATTTTGGAAGTTTTGATTTCTAATCATGAGGTGAGCACCACAGATATTTTATCATATAGTTTTCTAGTGAGATTGTGTTGAGGTGAAACATAAACTACATATTGATATTTTACCATATTTTTTATATGAAAATTTCTAACTATAGATGGGCGCTAAGAAAAATGCTGATGGTGTAAGCATTGGTGAGATTGAAGATCTCGTACATAATTTCCTCATTATCATGCTGGAGCATTCAATGCGACAAAAAGACGGTTGGAAGGCAAGATAACTTTTTTAGTCAGAACATCCTCAGTAAAATTCATGTTGTGTCACAGCCATCCACCCATCCCTTCTCTGTGGATAGGTTTGTGATGGTATCATGACCAAACACATTGTTTTTTAAATAAGATCTTATTTTGTTGTTGTCCATGCAACTATTTAGGATGTGGAGGCAACGATTCATTGTGCAGAGTGGCTTTCAATGGTCGGAGGATCTAGCACTGGAGACCAAAGGATTAGGTAGCCCCTTCACACTTAACTTGGCTAACATGTTCATGAAACAATTCAAGGACTTTTATTCTATGATATCTGCAACCAAAAGCCTAGGATTCATTCTCAAACCTCAACACTATTATTTTCTCTGTGCTATGTTTACCCTTTTTGGTAACTGGGATTGTTTTCCTTGCATTATTACGGCAACCTTCTATTCTTTTCAAGGCGTGAAGAATCGTTACCTATTTTCAAAAGGAGATTATTGGGCGACCTGCTTGATTTTTCTGCTAGGGAGCTTCAAGTTCAGGTAATTCTCCTTTTTCTCGACATGATCTGCCTGTTTAGCATGGTTCTTTTATTTACCTTTGCTACTATCTGCAGTCAGCTTTTCCCTTTGTGATGTGTTGAACTGCTCTCTCTCCCTATCTCTCTCTCATGTTATTTTTTATGCTGCTCTGGTTTGAATTATGAAATAGTAATTGGGAAAAATAGAATAGGTACAAACAAAGGCTATATAGATTATGGTTATGAGTGACTCTTATGATTGAAATTTGAAATTGTAGAGCTGACAGCTTTGACTGTTTTCCCTAATCCCTAGGCACAAGAATACAACAGTTTAGCACCTAGGAGTAGATGCAATAGCGCTACTATGTTCACCTGACTACGTTTTCTATTGGTAGCTGTTTGATCCTGATAATAATTGTATTACTGTTATTATAATCATGAATGGTTTGCATTATATCATCTTGATACAGGTTGCTGCAATATGAAGTTTTTATCCGAGTTCTGTGGCTAATATTTTGTAATGTCTTTCTTTTGCTTGTATGTTGAGCAGACTGAAGTAATTGCAGCGGCTGCAGCTGGTGTTGCAGCTGAGGGTTTGTCTCCTGAAGAAGCAAAAGCTCAAGCAGAGAATGCCGCTCATCTATCTGTAGCACTAGCGGAGAATGCAATAGTTATTCTGATGCTTGTGGAAGATCATCTGAGGTCACAAGGTCAACATTTTTGCACATCCCATTTAGGTGATAGCATCATATCTTCCACTTCGATGGCTTCATTGGCTGCCAGTCGGTCAAATTCTTTGGGCACAGCTGGTAAAGAACCTTTGGCTGCTGGGGCCTCAAGACGGTCATCTTTGTCCAGTGATGCTGGTGGCCTTCCGCTAGATGTATGTAATACCGAGGCTATATGCAATTGCATTTTGTCAGTTATGAGCATTATTTTGATGAAGCAATTATTTAGCTGTCATAACCATGCTTCATATTTGATGAGTTATACAAGCATTATATTCACCTTTCATTTGCTTGTTTTGTTTGAGAGAACTTTTTACGATTTTTTTCTAATCATTGCTAAAAGTCATTGCAAAAGGTGCCCACTCTGCCATGATTTGCATTTTTGTACCATCTCCTAGCTTAATATTACCAATTTTTCACAATTATCTGCATAATCATGCCTGAATATTTCATTAGAGCTGTTATTTACCTATTTGCATAGGCTATCTGGTCCTGCTAGTTTGAGGCACAAACAAACTATTGGCATGATAAATGCTGGACTGTAGGATTGGAGTTACTTTTTGATTAACAGTGCTAATACCTGCCGCTACCTTGAAGAGAAATCCTGCAATAAGGTTCTAAATGCATATCTGTAACTGAAATATCTCTAAATTTGAAGGTGCAATTAGATGATCTAATTCCTGGATTTAATAAAAGCTTTTAATTGTTAGTTTCTAGTGAAATTACCTGTTCACTGTACCATGGCTTATAGGCTATTACTAACAGATAATTAAATTATATCTGATGAATCGATAGTTAAATTTTATCTTATGAATGCTTTCTTCATTTGTCTGCTGTGATTGAAGCAGTTACTTACTTCTATGGCTGATGCAAATGGGCAAATCTCTGCTGCTGTGATGGAACGTCTTACAGCAGCAACAGCAGCTGAGCCTTATGAATCTGTCAAGCATGCATTTGTGTCTTATGGGAGCTGCATATCTGACCTTGGAGAAAGTTGGAAGTACAGAAGCCGTCTGTGGTATGGTGTTGGCATTCCAGCCAAATCTGATATATTTGGTGGCGGTGGAAGTGGTTGGGAATCTTGGAAATCTGTTCTAGAGAAGGACTCACATGGGATCTGGATTGAATTTCCACTTGTGAAGAAATCAGTTGCAGTGCTGCAGGCGCTTCTGTTAGATGAATCTGGACTTGGTGGTGGTCTTGGTATTGGAGGGGGATCTGGCCCTGGTATGGGGGTTATGACGGCCCTCTATCAGTTGCTAGATAGTGATCAACCATTTCTTTGCATGCTCAGAATGGTTCTTGTTTCAATGAGGGAGGATGACAATGGTGATGGTGATGCTTCTATGAAAGACATGAAGGAAGTAGTATCAGATGGAATGGTCCGTCAGATTGGAAGCATGATTCCATTTGATGGCAACAGTTATTCATCTCCAAGAAAGCCTCGGTCTGCGCTTCTTTGGAGGTAACTCCATTACTTTGCAAAGTCAAATTAACTGCTCTTATCTTGTCACGGAATTAACAAAATACATTTAGCTGTGGTAAACTGCTAACAGTTCTTAAACAAATGTGTTAATGCTCTTTGTTATGTGTGTAACAGTTGTTATAATTTAGTAAATAATCAGAACTTCAATGGTACTAGCAAGTTACTTTCATATGTTATGTTGACATATTAGAGAATTGCCCACCTTTCCCCATCAGCTTAGGCTTTCGGGAGCAACTGTTCGGTTCATGCAGCTCAATATGGTATCAGGGCTAGAGATCTCGATTCTAACTGGCGTAGTTTAACAAAAGATTTGTTTGCTCGCTCCCATTCCATGTCCTTGGCCAGAGAGAGCTTCCACATGAGAGATAGCACAAAGTATAAGTAAATTGTCCCCCTCCCCCTTGCAATTGGTCGGCGCATGCAGCTCAATGTATTATATAACATTTAGTTGGTCTTTCAGTCTTATCATGGGTAGTCACTCTGTTGATTCTTATTTCATGAGGTGTGACTGCAGTGTGCTTGGCCCCATCCTCAATATGCCAATTACGGAGTCTAAAAGACAGAGAGTGTTGGTTGCTTCCTCTATTCTCTACTCAGAGGTGAGTTTCTTTTGTATTATTCATCTAAGCAGTTGACATCTCTTGTAATGAGTTAGAAGGCATCCTACTTAGTGGACTAGCATACTGAGCATATCATCTGCTTTTTCAAGCATGACAAAGGCAGCCTTAGGCTTGTTCAGAAATCAGTCAGTCAATCTTGTAAACGGCTTTGCCTACCAAAGCCTCGCAGCCCGTAGATTACAGGGTGATAAACCCTTAGCTCCATGTGTAATCTGGTAAAATTATAATGTTTATCTTCAATGTGGCAATATTCCATTATATGCTAGCATTTCTTATTTGTTTACTTTTCAATGTTTACAATACTTTTCAAGACAAGAATTTTCATGTTCGATAAAACTCAAAGTGTCTTGACCTGTTCTAGTTCCATTGTTTTTTATGCTATTCATGCAAATGATTTTGGACAATATCCTGTATTTGCTCATCGAAATATGATTGACATTATTGTTGAATCAATGACAACTTAGTAAATAAATGGACATCCGATATTCATATTTAGGCTTCTAACGCTTTGTTCAATGGTTCATCATATTTTAATAATGCTGTTTCTAGGGAGTATAAAGAAATTATTATTTGTTGGTCATAAGAGTTTACGCTATCTTACACTTGATGTAGGTATGGCACACTGTTGGCAGGGACAGGAAACCCCTAAGGAAACAATACATTGAGCTGATTTTGCCACCATTTGTAGCCATCCTTAGAAGATGGCGGCCTCTTTTGGCTGGTATTCATGAGCTTACTTCTTCAGATGGACAAAATCCACTTATTGCTGATGATCGTGCTTTGGCAGCAGATGCATTACCCATTGAGGTACTGGCTGCTCCCCCCTGGAAACCAATCATAACTTGAGATAACGCTATTGCTGAATTCTATATTGACTACAAAAAATCAAGAAGGCAATTTTAGTGTGCTTAGGTGTCTTTTTCTATCGAATGATGGAAGGCAGTGGTTGGATTGGTTCTGATCCTGTAACCAACGAGAGGCTGAGGCTGTTAGCTTAACTTAACTGGGAGCTCCCTGTGGTATTTTATTTGATGTTTTAGGAATGACAAGTGTTGGGGTTTCCAGGAAATACTGCTTGGCTACATCTTCCTAAAGTTCCCACACCTCATTCAAGGCTCAGAATTGCACAAAATTCATAGGGAACAGTTAAACTGTCATGGTAATTGGGAAAAAAATTCTTGCTGTACAAATTAAACCTTAGTTAATGCTACGTTTTAACAAGATTAAATCTGTTGTTAATTGCTTGCTAGGCTTAAAGAGAGTGATTTAAGGGGCATCTAATTTTCTTTTAGTGTGCAAATTACAAGAGCTTATATTAATCAGAGGTAGGGTACAATCTTTGATGTTTACATATGTCAGCTGAGGTGAGACGTCGGTTATCCAAACATATATGTGCAGCTAAGTTTGCATCTCGATTTACATGGGTGAAAGAAACGGAAATAAAACTACTAGTCAGCTCTTGGACATCAAACCATATGCTCGTGAAGTCATGATAACAGAACGAGTGCCATCTAATGACAGAGCTTAGTTGGGACTTTGGGGGAATATTGTCATCTTGTGCTTTAAGTGTATCAAGGAGAATGCCAGGATCATTTTTTTTTTTGCCATGTTCACCTAATCTGGTAATCCGAGCATTGTTACCCAGAAGCTGATAGTTATTTACATATCGGGACTCATGACATCTGATCTTTGTTTTAATCTGTTAATAATCATGCAGTTTTTGCTTCTTATTGGATGGTTCTTAAACATCACATTTGCTGTTGTGGTCATTGATATTTAACCCTATCCCTCTGTCCAAATATTCAAGATGAACATTGTGTCACTTAGCATGAAAAAAAAGATACGTTTGAAGTGTTTTTTTTTTTTAAAAAATGGCACTGCTTGTTTTTAAAAATTAATAACTTGGTGCAATATGTTACCATGTCAAAGTTTTTTTTTTAAAATGGTTACTGCTTGTTTTTAAAGATTAATAACTTGGTGCAATATGTTACCATGCCTTCTTTAGAGAATGTCAGAATACCGCATTGATAGGAATTTTTTCTTGTTTCATTTCTTTTGAGCTCAGGCTGCTCTTTTGATGGTATCACCTGGTTGGGCTGCTGCTTTTGCGTCACCACCAGTTGCGATGGCATTGGCCATGATGGCTGCTGGTGCCTCAGGGACAGAAACCAGAACACCTCCTAGGAATACATTGAATAGACGTGACACATCATTGCCTGAGCGCAAAGCAGCAGCAAAACTACAGACTTTCTCAAGTTTCCAGAAGCCAATTGAAACAGGAGCTAACAAGCCTGGGTCCACCCCAAAGGACAAAGCAGCAGCAAAAGCTGCTGCATTGGCAGCTGCTCGTGACCTTGAGAGAACTGCTAAGATTGGTTCAAGAAGAGGTCTTAGCGCTGTAGCAATGGCGACATCAGGACAACGGAGGAGTTCAGGTGATATAGAGCGTGCAAAGAGGTGGAATACATCTGAAGCTATGAGTGCAGCTTGGATGGAGTGCCTTCAATCAGCTGATTCCAAGTCAGTTGCAGGAAGAGACTTTTCAGCCCTTTCATACAAATATGTCGCAGTTCTTGTTTCTTGTCTAGCTTTAGCACGAAACTTGCAACGAGTTGAGGTAAATTCACTTCGAGGACTTGTCTTTTTTTATTAATTATGTAATTTTCTATATGCCACATAAACTTAGGAAAATGCAGATGGAGAGGCAAACGCTAGTTGATGTACTAAATCAGCATCGTGAATCAACCGGACTTCGATCATGGCGGCATCTTCTTCATTGCCTAACAGAGATGGGTAGACTATATGGACCTTTTGGAGAACCTCTATGCGCACCTAGTCGTGTATGTACTGATAAATAATTTATTTTCTCTCTGTTTCCCTGCTGTGTTTCATCTTCATGGAAACAACACAATTTGGACCCGCACAATCTGAACTGGGAACTGATGTGCTTTCCCCCCCCCCCCCCCACTATTCCGTGCTGCAGGTTTTCTGGAAATTAGATTTTACTGAAAGCTCTTCAAGGATGAGAAGATTTATGAAAAGAAACTACAAGGGATCTGATCATTTGGGTGCAGCTGCTGATTATGAGGACCGGAAGCTTCTTAGTGCTGCTGTGCAATCAAATGAATGCAACTCTGAGGATGTTAATTCTTCACTAACAAACACACTTCCTCCATCTGCTTCTGTAATTGTGGCTGATGCCATGTCGATGGATGAAAGGAATTTGGAAATTGAGCAGTTAGAGACTGACACCACTCACAGCTCTGCTGATGACGATCAGCTTCGGCATTCTTCAGCAGCTGATCAGCAATCAGTAAAAGGATCAGTAGGTTCAAGAAGTTCTGACATTTGTGCTGATCGAAATTTAGTTAGATCTACTGTTCTTGCACCCAGTTATGTGCCTACCGAAGCCGATGAGAGAATTATTGTTGAACTTCCATCCTTGATGGTGCGACCATTGAAAGTTGTCCGAGGAACTTTCCAAGTGAGTTATTAATCAGTCGTGAAATTCTACTTGCCATGAGCAGTTCTTGAAAGTTCACAGCTTAGTTTATTTTTCATGCATTGACTTATAGTCATTTTTGTCATTAGCATAAGAATTTATAATTTAAATGTTGTTTTATATTATTGTAAGGTTACCAGTTTTTGCCGCAATCAGCTTCAGTATATAGCATACTGCAGACATTATCAGGAAAGGTTGCAGCTGTCTAACATAAACCATAACCTAAGGTGAAATAGTACAGAAAATCATGCTCAAAGTTGCAATCTCTTTTTTTTTTATACTTTTTTATGTCATTCCAATATTATGTAGTATGGTGCAGTGAACTACTGTAGTTTTAGTGGAATGATACACAATTCTGTAAAAATGTTGTGGTACATTATTACAAATATCTCATCAACTTTGGGGGAGATTTTATTTACTACGTTATTTATACTACAGTTATCCTGGTTACTAATAGGGTGCTGCGAGGTAGGTAAAATGTTCTGGTGGCTATTCACTGTACCTGCACTAAAATTAACATGTTATCAAGATATATATGTTATATTCTGGTCTTCGGGTAGTGCAAAATTTGCAATATTCCTATTGCTATTGTCTGATTTGTGATTTGTTTAACTAGCTGCTGTCATCGTATCAGCCCTTATTTGTTGGAACTGTTTGATTTTATGTTTGTAATGATCGTTTACTCTGGCTTTTATCTGGCTTCCACTTTAGCGGCTAATGGATCCCCCCTCTTCTGTGTAATTTTCGTCCCAGGTAACTTCAAAGAGGATTAACTTTATAATTGATGGTCGTTCAAGTGACAATAACATTGATGCTGCTGCATCCACTAGTGGCCAATGTGATCAACAAGATAAAGATCGAACCTGGTTGATTTCGTCACTTCATCAGATATACAGCAGACGGTAAATATTACTTTCTTATCAGGTGCTTTTATTATAAGTTGTTCCTCGGTCTACCATTCGATGCCTATATCCATTTCTGTTGGGGGAAAAATAACTTATTTTGTTTCTGGGATGGATAAACTGCACTTTGTATGTGTAACATGTTGCCTTACTGTATACTCCCTCCGTCCCTAAAAGAGTGTCTTTCTCACTTCCCGAGAAAAATCTACGGCCAATTATATATAAAAATATATTAAAATTTATGTTATAATATGAATACTATTAGATGGATATTTAGATCTAGTTTTTTTATAAAAATTATTTGGAGACTTAAATGTTGCACGTATTTTCTACAAATCAAGTTAAACTTGTGGCACGTACACCAACGATGACACTCTTTTAGGGACGGAGGGAGTAGTTTTTTTAGTGAATTTATAATTATTTTGTAACTAATGTTCACTGTTTTTATACATCAAAATGACTTATTGCAGATACTTACTACGTCGAAGTGCATTGGAATTGTTCATGGTAGATAGGTCGAATTTCTTTTTTGACTTTGGGGTACATCCTTAACAAAACACTACTTCATATTCTTTATTCTTTACCTGCCACATATGAATAACTATCTTAATCCCATGTCTACTCGATGTAGGATATTGATGCTCGTAAAAATGCTTATCGGGCAATTGTTCACACCAAACCACCTAACTTGAATGACATCTTTCTAGCTACCCAGGTTCGTGTTCAGAGCATTATAACCTAATGTATATCATTATCAATATGCAACAATAAGCAGTCACGTGTTCCTTTTTATCTCAGAGAGCTGAACAGATTCTTAAAAGAACTCAGTTGATGGAGCGGTGGGCTAATTGGGAGGTACACAGTCATTGTCCTATGATTTTTTTTTGTGTCTCTGGTAGCTTTGGTGTTTAATCATGTCCCATTTTTCAGATTAGCAACTCTGAGTACTTGATGGAACTGAACACACTGGCTGGGCGCAGTTACAATGATATTACTCAGGTCAGTATACTGTACAGTATGAATCTCTGGTCGAATCTGGTGGTTTGTCATTTCAATTTTTTTATCTGCTTGTGCAGTACCCTGTTTTTCCCTGGATAGTAGCAGATTACAAATCCAGAGTATTGAATCTGGATGATCCATCGACGTATCGAGATCTTTCAAAGGTGTTCCTCTACGTATCTGTTGCTATTTGCGGTTCCTGTCTTTTGCTGGTCACTAACCATAGCAGGTATTATCTGATGCAGCCAATTGGAGCATTGAACCCTGAACGTCTAAAGAAGTTTCAAGAACGGTACTCTACATTCGAGGATCCAATCATCCCAAAGTTTCATTATGGTTCACATTACTCCAGTGCTGGCACGGTATAACTTCTTAATAAAGACGAGTCCAATTTTTACTCCGAATACTGGCTATGCAAGTATGTTATATGGAAGTACTTTCAGTGTATAACTCTGTATATGGTAATGCCCCCCCAAAAAAACTCTGTATATGGTACCCAACATTCATTTGCTTGATAAATTTGTGATAAGCAGATTATAAAATAATTCCAAGTTATCGCACAAGGGTCTACATGTTACATCTGTGCATGTTTTACCTGCATCAGCCAAAACTGTGTCTTATTAGTATTAACAATTTAATATATATAACTGTGACTTCGCCCTTTGTACAAGTTTGGTTTGTTGCAATCCTGATTTTGTTCTAATACTTAGAAAACAGTCTGTTGCCATTTCTCACTTGATTATTGTGGCCTGCATTGTTGATATCTGACTATGTCCATTGCATACTTCGGTTGTCGATTTTTTTTTTTTTTTTTTTGTGTAGTGACTAGTGAGAACTGTTACCCCTTGCAGGTCTTGTATTACCTTTTCAGAGTGGAGCCTTTCACGACACTTTCAATACAATTGCAAGGCGGCAAATTTGATCATGCCGATCGCATGTTTTCTGATCTTTCTGGTACATGGGACAGTGTTCTTGAAGACATGAGTGATGTAAAAGAGCTTGTAAGTCTACTGACAAATGTCTGCAGTACTTTCCATTGATACTTATTGGTCCTTATCGGAATTAAGTCTAGATAGTAATCTTCTGATGGTATTTGTCTAGGTACCTGAAATGTTTTACCTCCCTGAGGTGTTTACCAACATAAATTGTATTGACTTTGGGACAACTCAACTTGGAGGAAAGCTAGGTAAATACATTTAACTTACGTCAACATTTTTTCCTTGAGCACGCAGGAGAGCTGCTTATCATTGTATTAATAGGAGGAGAAAGAATCATACAAAGACCCCCACACACCCACTAGACCATTATTTACGCCAATTGTGCAGCATAGTACACAAAAAAACGTTACGCAATTGTTGTTACCATTGCAGATTCTGTAGAATTGCCTCCCTGGGCTGAAAACCATGTGGATTTTGTCCATAAACACCGGAAGGCTCTTGAGAGTGAACACGTCTCTGCTCATTTGCATGAGTGGATTGATCTAATATTTGGGTATGCTCTATGTTCTTCTGATTTTACCACTTTCTTGTGTGCTTGGCTGCTTGCACAGACATACCCTAACTATAGATCTAGGTATTTGTCACTTAGATGAACTCTCTATTTGAGTTGCATGTACAATAATATCTTTAAGTTGGACAGATTATGGACAACTATAATGAGATATTCTACATTGGCATTTCTGTTTTTTTTTTCATCATCTTTTCGCCCATCAATTAGCTTGGCTGCTTTCGTATTTCTTGGCTCCTAATTTAAATTAAATGATCTGGATGGATTATTCTTTGTTTTAGCAATTAGTTCCTTTATATTTCGTGGCTCCATGATAAGATTTCAGGCAGCCTTTTCAATTAGTTATCCTGAGCAGACAGTTCTGATGTTCTCTTCACTGTCTATCACTTATCGTATTTTATGACTCCCTTTTGCAGATATAAACAGAGGGGCAAAGAAGCGGTAATGGCCAATAATGTATTCTTCTACATCACATATGAGGGAACTGTTGACATTGACAAAATTACAGACCCAGTAAGTAGCAGGGTGCATGAGTAGTATACATGCTTTATTGTTGCTTTTGCCTTGCTATTCATATTTTTCTGGAAATTCTTTAGGTGGAACGGCGAGCTACACAAGATCAAATAGCTTACTTCGGACAAACACCATCTCAACTGCTGACTGTCCCTCACATGAAGAGGAAGCCATTGGCAGAGGTCTTGCAACTACAGGTAATTTTATAATTAGCTTGTCCCAAATTTCTTATATTTGGGAAAAGAGGGACTAGCAATTTCACTGAGTTGAACTACTTTTGCTGTTTAGTCTATTAGTTATGTTAGGGTTATAAGGCTGCCTGCTGCCTGCTGGTTGAACTGGTATGCCAATGCAAATCAAGCAACCATATATAGATTTTTATTTTTAAAAAAAATTCTAGGATTTAACCTGTGGCACCCAGATTGACTTCAGGTATGGTGTGAAGATTATTTGCTGGGAATCCACAGGCAGACCATCATAATGACTCCACTGGAAGAGTGCTAAGGCACTATTTGACCAGTGATGCTTGTTTTCTCATGTGAATTGTTTATGTTATTGGGATTAGTCTTGTATGCCTCAGTTGATAGTTGGACTCGTGGAGAACTTGAGAATTAATCGTATCACTTAGGGTGACCCATTAGAGCGTAGCAAGGATGTAAACCAAAAATGCTTTGGACTGGGGTTGTAAACAAGAGCTGAAACTGGTCTTCCATACGTAATGCTTGATTTCTTTTTCAGTAAACTTTACCAACAAAGGAGGAACTAGGTGCCCCTGTAAATAAGAAGAAATAGGAACCTGAATTGTGAGTTGGAGAGGTCTCACCTAGATGGTAGAGATGGACGATGATTGATTTCTTGAAAATATAGAACTAGCCTTCTAGGTACAGTAGCTTCTAAAAATACTTTTATTAGGACTTTTTAAAGCAAAAAATTATTGTCCATCATCTCTATTTTCTGTCCTCATTCTTTGTGATGAACACTTTTAGCCACTAAATATAATATAGTACTTAATAAGCGTGCTTGTGCTGTCATACTTCATATCCATGGTATAACAGGTTATGTGGCCCACTGATATCTTTGGCTTGACCCTTTAATTTACTGTGCAGACAATATTTCGGAATCCAAATGAGCTTCAATCCTATGTGCTTCCACATCCAGATCGCTGCAATGTTCCTGCCAGTGCTATTCTTGTATCAAACGACTCTATTGTAGTTGTAGATGTAAATGTTCCAGCAGCTCGTGTGGCACTTCACAATTGGCAACCTAATACTCCAGATGGTCAAGGGACACCTTTCCTTTTCCATCATGGTAGAAATGCTGCAAATTCAACAAGTGGCGCACTCATGCGCATTTTCAAAGGATCTGCTGGTTCTGCAGAAGATTACGAGTTCCCAAGGGCTATAGCATTTGCAGCTTCTGCAATCCGCAGTTCAGCAGTTGTTGCCGTCACATGTGACAAAGAGATAATTACCGGTAACTATTTCTTTGCTTCTTATCATCTTTATATATTTTTATTGATGTATATGCTTGGTAATACGTCATGATCTCCTTTGCTCTTCGTTTGTTTTTCACATTGCACTTTAGTGATGACCCTATTGTACTTCTGGAATTCATAGAAAGCACTGCGATGCTCTGCCATAATATTCTGAATTCAAACCAAGTCTGCAAAAAGTGACATTCCAGGGTGGACATTGGGTCAGGGTCACAGTGCAAGTTGGTTTTCTATATCTTATTAGATTATATATTGAAATTTAGGGTTTTCTGGTAACACTTTTAGGCTTGAGTCCACATCCAAATTATTTTCTATATCACTTTCTAAACTTAGTGTTTCCTTGGAGTGTGATATCGACGTTACAGGTGGTTCCATTATTTTGTCATCTTTTTATAAATCTGCTTATGGTTCTAAATATGGTTTTGCTTGACAATAGGTGGGCATGTTGATGGTTCATTGAAGTTAATATCTCCAGATGGAGCGAAGACGATTGAAACTGCTTCTGGACATCTTGCTCCTGTGACATGCCTTGCGTTGTCCCCTGATAGCAACTACCTTGTGACAGGGTCAAGAGATACCACAGTTATACTCTGGAGGATTCATCGGTCAGGCTCCTTGCATAAGAAAAATGCTCAAGAACCTCCACCGACTACACCAACAACACCACGCAGTCCTCTATCCAGCAGTTCTAGCAGCCTCTCAGAAACAAAGAGACGTCAAATCGAAGGTCCTATGCATGTAATGAGAGGGCATCTTGAGGAAGTAACCTGCTGTTCTGTTAGCCCTGACTTGGGACTTGTTGCTTCCTCATCAAACACGTCAGGTGTTCTTCTACATTCCTTGCGCACAGGCCGGCTGATAAGGAGGCTTGATGTCACTGAGGCACATGCAATATGTCTATCTTCTCAAGGAATCATTTTAGTTTGGAATGGATCAAAGAAAACATTATCTACCTTCACTGTCAACGGACTCCGTATTGCCACCTCAGTTCTATCGCCTTTCTCTGGACAAGTTAGTTGCATCGAGATTTCTACAGACGGTCATTTTGCATTAATAGGAACATCTTTGTTCAACAACTACAAGTGTAATGACAGCAATGAAACTGGGGATCATGAGCTTGGACCCAGTTGCAAGGATGATATATCAAAAGATTCAGAACAATCTGAAACTCAGCAATATGTTCATGTGCCTTCAATCTGCTTTGTTGATCTGCATAAACTTGAGGTTAGCATTAGAAACTAGGATTCACCTTGGCTGTCATCCTTTGTGCAATCCTTAACAGTAATGTTTTCCTGACAGGTTTTTCATACACTGAAGCTCGCAAAGGGCCAGGACATCACAGCAATTGCTCTGAACAAAGAGAACACAAATCTTCTAGTTTCTACTGTTGATAAGCAGCTAATAGTATTCACTGATCCTGCTGTAGGTTTTCTCAATTCCTAATTTGCTACAAATTATGCCTTGAACTTGCTGAAGATTTCTAAAAAAAATGTTGTTTAAAATATTCTAATACAACTATAACTACTGCAGTTGCATAGGAAATCTCTTTGAACTTGTTTCATGATAGAGTTGGTAATATTGCAGTTGAGCTTGAAAGTGGTGGATCAGATGCTACGTCTTGGTTGGGAAGGTGATGGGCTACTTCAGTAATGACTCATGGCAAACGATCAATGTTGAGATCATTACCACCATCAAGATTTATCGTATATTAGTTACCGTAGACAGTAGTAAAGTAATGAAAGGGAAGGCGTGGACACGCCATTTGTACAAATCGAGGTTTAGAATGGTTGTGCAAAGGCTAGGTCGTATACTGTGTTCAACAGGTCATTTAGATGAGGAAACGGGTGGAGTTGGTAGAGAAATAGCCTGTAAAAATCTCAATTGATTTTGTAGAATGGGTGGTTAGCAGTAATTCCATACAGTTTTCATCGCACCTTTTGGTTGGTCTGTCGTGCAGTGCTTCTCTGCAGACTCCCTGTAACACTCTGTATAAGTGAATTTTTGTATCTGTTAATATAGCTTGGCAGCAGTCACAAGAGCTGAAAGTGGTCGTGGTGTATAGTATTTGTTTTTGCATCAGAAGTGCTGTCTAATTCCGGTTCTAGAAATTTTGTAGGTATCTCCATTAGTCCTCCTTTCCAAACTATCATATTTATCATATTGGGAGGTGCTCTGGCATGTCCCTTCATGTGTTTTTTTCCTTAAAAAAAATATTAGCACAAACTAGAACTCATCATCCAGAGAAGTTTTACAATGCTTGGCAGGTACCTTATGGTACCAAGCGGTACTATTTTTTGCTGATTAATGGTAGCAGTTAATTTCAGCTGAGTATTTTTTAAATATATATATATATATATATTTAATTACTATCTCCTGGTTTATTAGAATACTAAAAAGTGATATTTGAATATTTTAATAGCATCTTATTAAAAAATATTTATTAAAAGACTACCGAAGATAATAGCTTGGGTTTTTATGTCTGTTCCGATTGACCAGGCGAATGGAAAGGTTTTTTTTTTTTTGTCTCCGCTGCGATTGTTCTTAATCACGTATTTGTTACAATTCAAATTTCATCTTTAGCCATGACAAATCAGCTTGAATTAGGCTTATTACAATTCAATTTGTAATTAGTGGAACCACAGGTTAATATGGCTTGCAAACATTTCTAGGATAAAAAAAGGTGTTTCAAGTACACTAAGATATGACAGTTCAATTTGCAATTAGTGGAACCACAGGTTAATATGCCTCATTTGCTCCCTTCAAATCTCTGGAATCTGCTTTAGTTGGGGAGGGGGAGGGGGGGGGGGGGGGATTACATGCTGGATTTTGGATTTCAACAACTGCAGTGCAGATGAGATGGGGAAACCAGCTTCTATTGGGTCCGTCTGATCTTCGAAAATGTGCCCGTCTCAGAAAAGTATGTACTTTGAGTTCCACCTCCAAGAGGGTTCCCTTGGGCCTGTGGATTCGACAACTCTATTCCCTACACAAGGGAAATTAACATCAGATGTGAAATAATGGCAGGGAGATTTTATCGTGCACTTAATCTTAGAAAGTAAGAAACCAGAGTGATCTTCCTAATCCATAACATTAGTACAAGGTGCTCAAACACAACGAGGCCTACAAAACTAAATGAAGGATTAATTAGAGATTTCAAGGAATTGAGTATATGCAAGTAAAGACATAGGCAGGTCCAATGGGGCCTTTTCAGAGTCCCAAAACATATAGTACATGTTAGACAGACACACAACACGCAATACACCAGAAACAAGATCTCACCTTAACTGGTGTAAATGCCAAGCTAGATGTCAATCCTGAAGTGGCACCGCTGCTACCATAGCTCTTCTCCTTGAATCTGATATCAGAAGGCAATATACAATCAAAGTGAGGCTGCAGCAGAGGATATTGTGAAAGAAGTGAAGCATTTCAATTACACAGCAGATATTGCACAGTAAAGCAACATGATGCAAAAAAAATTATATCAAAAGTAACCTACAAGGCTTTGACTGATAAAAACTCTTCATTCACGTGATGCAAAAAAGTATATCAAAAGTAAGGGTTTTTTTAAAAAATAGGAATCTAATGATAACGATTCTATCCCAAAAAGTATGCATTAATAGAGAATTTTCTGTAGTACCTTACTTAAAGCAGAAAATTGGTAAGAAAATTGTGCATTGGATACTATCCTATGTAGGTGTTTGTGTAATGCCATGTTTATTGCTATAATATAATACTACAAAAATAAAAAATAGCAAATAGATGCAGAATATCATAATTAACAAAGAACAGTGTAACATACTTTTTGGCCACTTTAGCCGCAAGTTTGCTTTGTCCAGCTGAGACACGCAACTTGCCACTTCCTGCCTGTCCGAGCATGCCATAACCTTCCCCCGAGCCATCACCTTTATAACAGCAAAATGTGATTTATGTCAAACAGGTAGGTGTCCTCCAGTGTAGTAAAGCTGAAACTATACGCAAAAATATGTTGTGTAATGCTAACTGACCTAATGAGCTCTCCTCTGGAATTCCGAATTGCATCCGGTTTGCAAGCTTCATCATACCAGTCTGCGCATATCTGCGGAATCAAGTTTTACATATGAGAAAGAAACCATTAATTAAATTAAAAATGAGGCAATCTATTGCTGCATGGAAGCTTATAACAGTTTACCTTTCTTTCATTTTTCGAAGCCGACGACCCCCTCTCTTCTTTTTAGGCTCAGAGTCTGGAACAGGAAGTGGCTTTGGAAGCTTAGCAGGAGGTGGTTCTTGCCACTTCTCGATCTTCTTGTGAATTTCTTCTAATAAGTTTCGACCAGCTTTTCCAGTTGTATCACCTCTAATTGAATCCATCCTTGCCGCTAGAGTTGACTTTGTAGCAATAAGCCGGCAAGCCCTAGTCCGCAGAGCTGGAGGTGTGCTCTGAAATACTTCAGTTTGTTCAAGGTAGCCCACACGAAAATGAGATGTGGCAGTGGAGAATCCAGCAAGGTTTTTCCTCTTTGCACCAAGTAACTGAACATTACAAGCAGGCATTTTTGCAAGAGCTCCCAGACCACAAGCAGTACCCATCAGTTTCGAGGCAACAGCACTGCCAACAATGGCAGAAAGGTTTGGTGCAATGTATCCCATTCTGCTCTCCACAAAGTCAAGCACTTTCTTCTTTGCAGCATCAAGGGTAAGGGCTCTGTCACATGCTTCAACGGTTTTTTTCCAAATTCTCCTCAGAGAGAGGCTTCCCACTTGTTGTCGATGCTGTCACTGAGACAACCATTATAATTGCAGAAGGTAAAAGCCTTCCAGATCTACAAGTGTTAAATCCATCTCATTTCCAATCTTTTTGACAACACGAGCATAATCAATAGGATGGTGAACGAGGGACTCCAGTTCAGGAAACTTCAATCTATACTTGTCACGTATGAAATTATGGATTATGATTATCTCATTCTCAATATCTACTGACAAGGCATTGCAATCAACGATAAGCTGGTACTCTGGATCCTCCTCTAGGATGGAACCTTCATAGGAGAAGTCTGTGCCTTTCTGAAGTGCATCTTCAACTTTCTACAAATAAACAATGAAGATATCTAATGTTACGCAGTGGGATACTGGGATAATAAGACTTCTGTTGGATACGTATTCAGGCATTGTAGGATCATATTGTTTTGTACAAACAGCTGCACCATTAATTATAAATCAAAGCTATTTATTAACACTCCAGAGACATGCATCATTGCTTGGACAAGATACATGTTAAACAAGTAAACAATGACCTGGCGCAAAACATTGTGCAACCTAATATTGTTGAGCTATAAAGTCGCCCTAGCCCCTTCTCAATCGCTTAAGCTTTTGGGTTGGACTGGTTAGGTGCGCTGCTTCATGGTATCAGAGCCAGGAGGTCTCGAGTTCGAGCCCCAGCTCCCGCATTCCTTGCGCCACCCATTTCCCACGCTGCACCCCAGCGGCAGCCGTCTGCGCCCACGTGGGCTGCGCGTGCGGGGAGGGGGGCGTTGAGCTATAAAAGCCGGCCTAGCCCCTTCTCAATTGCTTAAGCTTTTGGTTTGGACTGGTTAGGTGCGCTGCTTCAAATATAGTGCCCATTTTCCATTCAACCACATTAGTACATTTTTTATGTTAGCAATGAAAATAAATCACAAGAAAGATATATATAAAGGAGAAAGGCATGCTGAAGAAACTGGGTATGATTTTGATTACATACTTGCATTATGTCCTTATAGCGCTGGGTCTTCTGCAACTTTGATACGCTATCCAGATCATCATAATTAAGAGACTCAAGGTCATGCATATCATTATCACCATCCTCATCCATACCAGCTGCCTCAGCATTGTCTTCTTCCTGAAAATTTTACAATAGGTCAGCAAAACCACCAAAAGAACACAGTTGAAAATTCAATTACACAAGATATAGATCAGTTTTTGTATTCAAGAAAAACAGAAATCAACTCACAGGATAGCCTTCATTGTCTGACAGTTCATCAAGATCAGCTAGAAAAGAATCAGCAAGGCTCGCCTATGAAGTGGAACCATATGAGATAAATAAAATGAATGACAATAACCACTTGGGAATTGAAAAGGCCTGCATATTGCAGAAGATACTCGACAAGAGATTAACAAACTCACCATTATCCTAGCGTAAGATGTTTCAGCAGCAGAAAGAGAACACGCAGCCTTTCATCCTTCTTTATTGATTGAATGTGAGCAGCTCAGCCTAATTTGTAACAGCCCGGTTAAAAAAAAAAATTGTAACAGCAGATAAGGGAGTATCAGGTACAATGCTACTAAAGTAGGAGTGTCACTGCAGAATCAACATGGTCTAATTAATATGAAAGGTTAGAACAAACAAAAAATTCGCAGGTGTACAATATATTGCGATTGAATTCAAACTTCAAACTAAAGCAAAGAATCAAACCCCTCTGCTTTCATCCATTTAATGTCCTTTGTACTAAAGTATCAAATGAGTGGCAAGAAGGTTTGGGCGCCACAGTCAAAAGGCGTAAGATGAAGACCTGATTCGGTTCCGCAAGCGAGAAAGGGTACGAGCGGATTGGGCTCGATGCAAACGGGTGCGACTGCGCCACGAGTTCGAGCTCGGTAGAATAATACGGGAAGCAAGCACGCAGGCTAGGGTTTACTTACCAACGACAGGAGAAATCGCTCCTGCGTGACGCCTCTCCACGAGAGAGAAGGGGGCTCGATGGGAGAGCGTGCGAACTCTCCCGTCACCGGCGGCAAAGGAGGGGTCGGCGCCGGGAACGAGATGCTAAACGCCCAGGCAGGCAGGCACAGACGTGCAGGAAATAGGGAGGATTGGCTCAAAATGAAAAAAAAAATGTAGCGAGGAATTTGGGGGAAACTCAGAAGATAGGCCCGTCCGCGTGTTGGGCTGGGCCTTGAAAAGCCTATGGGCCTTAGTTGGACAGAAGGGCTTGCAAAGAAGGAAAAAACTTTTGTTTTGATGGTGGTTTGTTTCTATCATTTACGAAATATATACTCTGCAGTGCCTCATGGAGTCCTCTATGTATACCACTGTAATGTAATGAGTAGATTCGGATTGTTCTTTTTTTTTTCCGATTATACAAGACACAAGCAATTCGTAACGACTCGTCTGTGTCATGCCATCCCATGTTGATCGCGCTCGCGCGAGGTGTCGACGACTGGTGGTGTCCACTCAGCGAATCGACGGGACGAGAAGGCTCAATCCAATCCTTCGCAGGCCACCCGCGAACTGTCCCCCTGGCCGCACGGAATTTGCCCGCCAATCCGCAAACCGGGAGCGTCACTGCGTCGAATCACGATACCGCGACGTCGCCGGCCGCGCCCGCCACGAGCCTCCGGGGCGCGCCCGAGCCGGGTCCCTCCCTCCTCCGTCGCTCCCCGCCAAGAGAAATGGGGGAGCGTCACGAGTCCCCCCCCTGTACCCGCGCGCTCTCGTCCAAGAGTTTCGCTGCCGGCCGCCGCGGCCCTCGTGGATCCATCGGTTCCCCGGTCGCTCTCCGCGCCGGAACGTGGCAACGTGCGCCCACGAAGCGCCTAGAAAAACTTGTGGCCGCGGCATCGCTGACGCGCGCGTGATTGCTGCGCCCGTGCGTGTCACACCACGCGCGTTACCTCCGCACTGCCGCCAGCTAGTAATGTTCAAGCCACGGCGGATGAGTCCGGGCACCTGATGGATCGACCGATGATTGCAACTCGAAGCTGGCCGGGCCGTAGATTGTTCAGAAGCGGCGTCTTAGGAAGTCGTGCCACTTTAACAGGCCGTCACGTTTTTCTTTTCTTGGATAACCCTTATCGAACTCCTTATCTTATCCCCATATGTTCCACAAGTTTTTTCTATTCCTTTTCCAATTTTGCTTGACAAAAAAAAAAGCTGCAGCAAAATTAGGTGGACTGTATATACATAAACAAACTGTCATTCTTTAACTATGCGAGAAATCAACCGGGCAAAATAGAGTCCTCTTCTGCTGGTACTATATCTCGCCTGCCTGTCCTCTCCGTGCATAAATAGGCGAGGAGCTGTTTCGTCCTCCTCTGTTTGCCCGTTTACTATTCTCTCTTCTCCCAACAATGGCGCTCCGGGACTCCTCTAGACGACGGACCAAGGTACTACCCCTCTCTTCTATTGTTCATCTCTTCTTGTTGGACGCTTGCATTCGTACGCTCATGCTCGCTCGATTCTCTCCGCCCATAACTCACTCATTGGCAGCCACGTCGCCACGGCATAGGCGCATCAACCGTTGAGCTCCTATCCACATCGACCATGCAGAGATGTTCCTCGGTAATTAGGTTCGTCTCCAACATTTTCTCTCTGCCATATTCTTCGTGCTACCATATGAACGGAATTTACCTCTATCATATCCTTGCTCGTCGAATCGCCTGCGTTCGAGCTAGAGATCTTTGTGGCCTACGCGGCCGCCATCAGCAACAGCGACGTCGTAATTGGTATGGTAGCTGCGATTCGGCCCCTAGAATAATAAACGGCACATGCGCATCGGCCATGAGATCGTGTTCGCGAGGGCCCTACAGGAGAAGATCCGGTTAGGAGGCGTTTAGCTCTGGGAATATCCGTCGCCAGGAGAATATCCGCTGGCTATATTCTCTCGTCATCTTTTCTTGGCTTTCAACCGGCCGCCAGCCAAACCGGCCGAGTCGGCAAAATTTGGTGCGTGCGATCACCATCCGGTGCGAATAAGGCTTTTTGCTTTCTCCTCACGCCTTGGCAGCAACCGATAATAGTTCAAACAAACTTTTGTCTTTTTTTTTTTAAAAAAAAGGCCAGCTTTGTATAGTAGTGCACTACAGGACTTCAGGTTGCTAGCTGTTACCTGTACGATGTACACATGACAGAAAGTTGGGATTATTGTACTTTTTTATTGTGTGAGTACTCCTCCAAACTACATGTGACTTTTTACTTAGATTCATTGACAATACTACGAATATAGGCAAGCACACATCCAAGTTCATAGAAGATACTATTGGACACCTAAAAGGACATCTAAAATGACATGTACTTTGAGACAGATGGAGCAGCTGTTTATTAGAGTCATGTCTACCAACCAATGTGTTGTAAAAACAGCATAAATATATAGTTTATATAGGTGTAAAACCAAACTTGGTACATATAAGTAATTTGAAACGTCAACCTATTTGTACAGTTTTTATAGACTTGCAAGTTGCAAATTTAGACTTTGACCTAAACAATTATGGAAGTCTCCATTTTCCTAAAACAAATATTGACCTTTACTATCACTTGCTTTGTGGTTGACGCTCCCGTCGTCTCCATTTGAATTCCAAGGTTCTAGCGTTCTTCAAGTTCTGAAAAGTGAAAACCGGAAGAGGTGAAAACATCATGATATCCAAAAAAAAAAAGCAGAAACCACACTTGGAATATTTTTGTACCTCTAAGCTAATCTAAGCTAAAAAGTGACAGTAGATATAACAATCTCAGGTTCAGGACCACATTTTAGAGTAAACAATGTGGCCGCATGTGAGAGGATCGTGGGCGTGACCTCACCGGGGACTGACCTGAACCACAAGGTAGAGCCCCGGTTAACCACGGCCAGGCAAAAGGCTCTTGTCAAATTCTTTCCTATAAGCCCCGCAGCTCCTCGGAAGCCACGGTCGAGGCGCCCCAGAAGTTGCCCTCCGCACCCCACTGGCGCCTCCCTCACGGCTCTGCGAGGCCAGGAACAGCTGCAGCACAGCGGCGGCCAGCGCTTCTTCGCTTAACTTGAAGGTCGGATTGCAATCTTTCTTTCCCTTGTTCTTGCGTTCCGTTCCTTTACCTTCCCGTCTCAACAATCATGCTCTCAGTTACCGGAGAGATGAGCCCTAGCGGATCGCCGTCCTTCCTCCCGTTGAGAGTTGGCGGCAACCTGATTTGATTTTGGTTGCTTTTGCGTTGAGCCTTCCTGTCTCTTTTGGCAAGGTTGCTTGTGTAAGGTGTTAGTCTATCCGTATTTCTGCCTAAACCGCGTCTTGCATGATAGATTGGTGGTTTTGCCTTCAGTACCTTCCCTCTCGCCCTTGATCCGTTACCTCCCTGAACTGTTTTGAGCTGAGATGAAGCTACAGTTGAATGAATTTGGCTTGCGTTTACTTCTTATTTTGCTCGTGCCATTAGCTATTCGTTTACTCCATTGCTTAAAGCGTGCTCTTTTTCCCCTTTCTTTTGGTGATTGATTGTACGGAGGATTGGCAGTAAGCTGCTATGGTAGCAATCCTGATCGAATCGCGAATTCGCTTTGATGCTCACGTTCATGATTGGCCCAAATTTTGCCACCTGTTACTGAGATCTTTCCCCCAATTTGTATTAAACTCCTCATGTCATCAAGAGAGTTTTATACTATGAAGTTACTGCAGATAAGTATCGCTAATTGATTGCGACTTTCCAGTGGCCTATGTTACTAGGTTTGTTTTAGGTAAAAGTCTATTTTTCAACCTCTAACTATTATAAAAATCTGATTTTCAACCCACAACTTCAAAACCGGACACCGAAGACCCTCCAACTATCCAAACCGTGCAAAATTAGTCCTTTGGGTGGTTTTGAAGGTGGTTTTGTATTTTCCAAAAAAATGTAAAAAATAATTTTATATTAAGAAATTCATAACTAATTTATTTTAAATTATAAAAATATGAATCCAGTGCCAATGTTTTTCTAAAAATATGACCTATATGTTGGTACACCATTAGAAGTTATTTGCATATTATTTATTTTTATTCTAATTAATTTTTTAGATATACAATAAGACACTAGTAATGTAAATATATAATATCCAAATAACATTGAATAGTATGCCAATAAGTTGGTTACATTTTAAGAGAACTTTTGGCACTGATTTCATATTTTTTGTGTCCAAAATGAATTAGTTATGGTTTTCTAAAGTTTAAATAATATTTCTGTTATTTCTATAAAATCCAAAACCACCCTCAAAACCGCTCAAAGGGTCAATTTTGCATGGTTTGGATAATGACCTTTAGTATCCGGTTTTGTAGTTTGAGGTTGAAAATCGGACTTATGTAACAGTTGAAGGGTGAAAAACAGACTTCTCCCTTTGTTTTACTTGAGACTTTGTAGAAGCTTGTTTTTAGGTGTATGGTTATGCTGATGTCAAGGACGCTAGAACAGTTAAGTTAATCGAATTGATAATTTAGAATTGTTCTGCAGTAATAATTTAGAACGCACTGTGATGCTGTAACATCCACCAATTAATCTTATTAAAACTCAAGTAGCCATGGTATCATTTGGTTATAAAATGGTAACCATCTTACTTTACTTGTTGTCATGGGTGTATTGCTTTGTATTTCAAAGTGCAATTGTCAACTCTCATGGTTTTATTATGGATGGTTCTGACATCAGCTCTATTTAACCTTTTCAGGCAACACCTTCACCAGTAACGCAGTAGCATAATATTCATCCGGACTTCCTCCTGGTGTGAGCTACCTTTGCAGGAAAACCAATTCAGTTTGATTCATGGGCAACTCAAGTCACCAAAAAGGCAAAATGCATAGCAAAAAGCCCTTAGGAATTCAGCTTTTTGAGTGTGTTCAGGGGAGTCCTATCTCCTTCAGATCATGCCAAGCTCTTGTATTAGTTCTGACGTTCTTATCATATGCCAGCTATCATGCTACTAGAAAAACTACAAGCATTGTTAAGAGTGTTCTTGATCCTAAGACAAACCTAGGTATATTACACTGGCCCAGTCATCTCTATCTTCAGAAATTGAAAGGCGCCGAGAACAATACGACTCTCTCTAGTGGTTGGGCTCCATTCAACGCTGAAGATGGCACTGCATTGCTCGGTCAGATTGACTTGGCCTTTTTAGGTGTGTATGCAATTGGCATGTTCTTTGCTGGCCATTTGGGCGACCGGGTGGATCTGAGGATCCTGTTGACTATTGGAATGATAGGAACCGGATTGTTCACTGCTGCTTTTGGAGCTGGCTACTGGTTCAATATACACAGCTTCTACTACTTTCTGGGCATGCAGATGATGGCTGGCCTGTTTCAGTCATCTGGATGGCCTTCAGTTGTTGCAGTGGTTGGTAATTGGTTTGGGAAGAGCAAGAGAGGGCTGATCATGGGAATTTGGAATGCTCACACATCTGTCGGAAACATCTCTGGCTCTCTGATTGCTGCTGCAATGTTGAAGTATGGATGGTGTTGGTCCTTTGCTCTGCCTGGTATGATGATCGCACTAGTTGGGCTCACGGTTTTTCTGTTCTTGCCCGTTGGTCCTGATGTGATTGGAATTCAGGAGGATCTCCATTTGAAGGACTCTGAAAAGACTGACATGGATACCCCTTTGTTGGAACAGCGGTCAGAAACAAAAGACAAGGCAGTTGGATTTATTGAGGCATGGAGAATTCCTGGTGTAGCTCCCTTCGCTCTCTGTCTTTTCTTCTGCAAGCTTGTGGCCTATACGTTCCTGTATTGGCTTCCCTTTTATATCAGCCACACAGGTTCGTCAATTTATATATTTGCAGTCTTTTTAGATAAAGGAAATATATTTGCATTCAGCTACTCACCACAGGGTTTTCTTTTTTGGCTTCTACCAAATGAACCCTTTTTGCACTAAGATCAAAAACCATTGTTTCGCATTAAAACCTCATGATATGATGTTGTCATTAGTTAGGACGATTCCTTGAGGTATTCTTATAGGATCCAAAGAAGCTAGCAATTGAAAATTATAAGCTCGTTGTGATATGCAAATCAAACTTTCCAACGTTTATATATGTTGCCAAGCACTCACCAGAACTGAAGCTGACGTTTCTGCAACCATAGAAAATTATTAAAATGAACCATGACATTCCAGTTGGACTATGAGAGTGAGGAAAATGAAATCTTGGCATGCTGTTGGTTTCTTACTCTGCTTAGGTCCCACAGGCCACAAGGTATTTGAGTTACAGCAAACAGGATATTATGTGAATTTTATTGGCTATTATGTGGAAATATGTTTTTGCCGGAATATATGAATTGCTTTAGTACGCTGTTTATTTTTACACTAGACTATGAATGGAGAAGCGAAGATTTTTTTTACTAGGTTCACAAGCTAACTGATTCTGATTTAATTTACTATTTTGTCACCGAGTGGTGTCTTGATCGTGTAAACATAATAGTTTTACTGCACAGAGATGCAGCTTCTTTAAAACTAGTAGAGCTCATTAATTAGCACTGAATATTTTAACTGACATCACCAATGTCTTTCGTTTTCCAGCCATCGGAGGTCAATACTTGTCAGACACCTCGGCCGGCGTGTTATCAACTCTGTTCGACGTGGGCGGCGTCGTTGGCGGCATCCTCGCCGGCCACATCTCCGACCACCTCGACGCCCGTGCGTTGACGGCGGCGAGCTTCACCTTCTCGGCGATCCCGGCGCTCTACTTCTACCGCGTCTACGGGAGCGTGTCGCTGGCGTGGAACATCGCGCTGATGTTCGTCACGGGGATGCTGGTGAACGGGCCCTACGCGCTCATCACGACGGCCGTGTCGGCCGACCTCGGCACGCACAGCTCCCTGAACGGCAACTCCCGGGCGCTCGCCACCGTCACGGCGATCATCGACGGCACGGGATCCATCGGCGCGGCGGTGGGCCCGCTGCTCACGGGGTACATCTCGTCCAGGAGCTGGGGCGCCGTGTTCACGATGCTCATGGCGTCGGCGCTCGTCGCCGGGCTGCTGCTGACGAGGCTGGTCGTGGCTGAGGTGGCCGCCAAGATGGAGTCCAGGAGGACGCCAGCCACCCACGACGCGAGCGACCTGCCCGTCTCCTCCATGGGTGAACCGTAGGCAGTTCGTGGAGGATTGGAATGGCGGCGGGAGAGCAGACCACCTCTGATTCTGGAAGAACTGTGGGGATCTTGAATTCTTGATCCTGGTGTGTCGTGCTTGTTGCGCGTCTGGTGTAGTATTGTATATGGAATGCATGGATGTAGTTGCCGGCGAGGATGGGTGTGGCCGAGCTGCGGCGCGGGAAGTTTGCATCTCTGCGCTTTGTAAAGTGCTGCTGAACAAGTGAACACCCATCCTCCATAGTCACAAGATCTTGCAAAATAGTAAAATGCAACTCCCAAAATGAATGTGCAAGGTTCATAAAAAAAACACAACATGTGAGTTTTAGGCTTTTAGCTGCGAAATGGTCGGGGGCATGTCGCAAGCTTGCAGTGTGATCCTGGTCCTGGAGCTGAGATCGTTCTTGTTCTGTCATCGTTTTGCTTCGGATTGACACGCCACCGATGTTTTCTGCAAGCAGCATTGCAGCAACATAGTTCGATGGGTTTCCTTTCGGGCCCAATAGACTGAATCCAACACATTCCAAGCCCAGTGAGAATAACAGGCCTCTCTTTGGGCAATTCCGTGAAAACTGTGTTTTTTATCGAGGGCCGTGCCATTCAAACACCTGGGCCTAGAATTCCTTTTGCAACCAATGGGCCTGGAATTCTTTTGCAAAGACCCTGTTCTCCGAATCAATTCCGATGTGCGATCACCACACACACAGCCGTAATAATCTATCTAATCCCTCACTTCACCCAAATGCCTTGACGATTGACCCACCATCATACCATACAGTAGTCAACCGTGGACGCTGCTAGGTGGAGACCCAACGAAACAAAGCGACACGGGCACCAGTGTGGCGTTACGCACGACGCACCACTGCACCGGCGACGAGGAGGCCAACGAACGAACGAGCGAACAGCCTTGCTCGTGAAGCCGGGCTCGAATATGTTCCTGCATCCGATTCGGAGATGCCCACGGCAAAGCGCGCAGCTGGACACGCATTTAGCCCCAGCTTTTGGCGGTTTCCTTTCCCGGCGATGTTTTATTAAACACCCGGCGATCGATCGATCGATCTCGTTACGTGCGCGATCTTATCTCGGGCGCCGGCGAAAGCAACCGATCAGGCAGGCGGCGTGATATCCAGCCGTGCGGTGCGGCTCTGCTACTGCTAGCTAGAAATGCGCTTTATATTTGCGACCTCATCATCAGGTTCAGAGATCCTTCGTCGTGTGCTTTCAGGCAGGCCAGAGGCTGGATGTGGCTGTATGTATCGGCCAAGAAAGAAGCCATTCATTCAAAACGACGACGCGTCCATCGATGGCTCCAGACGCTGCTTGGCACGGCACGGGCATGGCGGCGTGGCCGCCCATGCCTCTCGCGTTGCCATTGGCAGGGCTTCCACATGATTGGACGCCGTACCGACACGCGCGGTCCTCTGCGGTGGGGCGCCGGGTATGAGTGCGGTGTGTGGTACTACTGTTGCCCAGCTGCTCCTGCTGTGCTCGCCTTACCGACTGGCAACTCCCTGCCTGGCTGACCCTGGTCCAAGCAGCAATTGGGACAGCCCCGCAAGAGCGAAAGCCCGCTACCTCGTGCCACGCCCGTTCGAGCAATGCCCCGACCCTTTTTTTTTTTTTTTTTCTGTTTTCTCCACTACCAGTAGGCGCACACACACACACAGTCTGACAGTCAGTACAGGCTACGAGTAGCAACGCTTTCGCTAGTCCCCGCTGCTACGCTACGGTCCAACGACGAAACGAGGTCGGTACGCGCGCCAGTCCAGCCGAGAGCTCCCAACGTGCAAGACAACACGCCGGGGGTGATCGACCTAGCCCTCGCCATCCCTCTCCTCATCTCCAAGTTGTGGCGCAGGTACGCACACTCGCGGACCAGGGGCCCGCGGCCACTCGCGGCACGTCCCCCCTTATCCTGTTGTTACACGAGCTATAGCCGCCGGACCCGGGCGCCAAAAGGCCCGGGTGGTAAAACGATGGTGAGATAGGGAGCAAATTGACCACCGATGGACAGAGCGCGCTCGGCCGCGGAAAAGGATAGGCCCCGGCCGGAGCCCGGATCACAGGAGCAGCGCGGCGCGGCGTTTCTCGCTCCCTTGCGGCCTTTGCCCAAGGGGAAAACTGCCTGGCCGGGCGGTCTGCTGCGGTGGCGCACAAAGCAAAAGGGAGGCGAGCGACGGGCGTGACGGCGGCCGGTTGGTTTTGGTTCGGTTTGTGTGGTGCAAGAGAAGGAGAGAACAAAGGAAGACAGGCACTCGATGGGCGCCGGCCGGCCCGATGTGATCTTCCCTTTCATCGGTTGTTACTCGCTTGCTGCAACTACCACTACTTATGTCAAAAGCAGACTTCTTGCCATGAAAGAAGTTGCTATATATATCATAACATATCATAGAGGTATCATCAGGTATATAAAGTGGTGGTTGTCTATCTAGCAGTACACTTTTTAGGCAGATTTAGGGGGTTGTTATGTTTGGATTTGCCATCCGATTTTTTCTTATGTCCTCATCAGTCATCACCCAGCTATCTACTCCTATCTAATATACACACTAGTATACACACACAGCGTGCAGACCTTCTCTTCAACTAATGGTGTCATATGTACTCTTTAACTAATGGTGTCATATGTACTAGTAAATGCACCATTTATGCCTCGTGATGATTTCTTTTCTCCGAAAAGACACGTTCCAGTGATGATTGGATCCTCTCAGGTGCTCTTGGCTATCAGCAAACAGCCGGTCCATGTTGTAACAAACGGATATGCACTAGATGACCGGGGCGGCCAGAGGACCACATGAAGTGAGCGTGACATGAGGAGATCGCGATTGGCAGCGAGCGAGCGGTGCGTGCCATGTTGAGGAGTGCAGAGTGAGTGACAGATAGGGAGGATGGGGGCCCCTCCTCCCCCAGTCTTTCTCTTCACAAGCTTTTTCCAACGGCGTAAGTGCATTCTTTTTGGATTGTGCTACGTGTGAGAGATTTTCTGAAAAAGAAAGAGGAAGCGTCAGTTCTACGCGCACAACCACACAAAAAAAGGAGCAACGGAAATTTGTTTATTTAGTTATGGATGCGGTAACAAAGAAAGAACTAGGACATCAGACTTGATTGTGTATTGTCATCGTGTGTTCTTTTACAAGGATGCTACGTGGTTTCTGCTCTCTAGGCTCTGGAAAACTGCTTACACTTCCAGAGATCTATAGTGCTGGTAGGAACGAGCAAGGCATCTCTCGAACGGTCGTGTTCTTGTCTGACCACAACCGCGCGCATGCAAAGTTCTCCCCTTTCTATTTTTCCTTTCGAGGGGCCGTCGTCCAGTGCAACGACGTAGCCTTTTCAATGCTATCCTTTTTTTCCATCGCTTATCGAGTCCTGATCAACCCATTCCAAGTTCACGTCACTTTTATTTTCCCGCTCCTTTGTTCTTCACATTCTTTCATCGACATCACCAGCGTCTTTTGCCCAGGGACGTCCGTCCACACGCAGCGAGACACATATGTACGTGACAGGCTTCGAGACCTTGGCCAAACCCGCCGTCGCTTTGCAAGCTCCCTCCGTTGAGTCGGGGTTTCGTTGGCATATCTTTGTTCTCCATAGTGACCTGCACTAGTCTCTAGTCCCCACCCCACCCATATTTTCAGGCCCATTTGACTCCCCAGTGGCCCCATGGGGTTTACCATTACGTTTAAGTTCACTAAACTTTTGTACAGTTTTGGCCACAAAAAACATCAAGCATCTGATGCAGTTTCGGTTCAGCAAATCGGCACTGTGTTTTTTCAGAGATTCAGAGCTGGCAGTAACGCCACTACTAGCGCTTTCCCTGTCCAAAAGCAGCGTCGAGCACGCATCACTACTCACTAAACACAGTACTATGGCAGTACAAAAGCAAATGTCTTAAGGCCTATTATGTGTTACCAATGCATGTTCACATTCCCTTTCATGATCTTGTCCCTGCTGCTCCCTCCTTTGCTCACTGATTGGTCAGCTAAAAGACATAACGGCTGTGGCTTTGCTCATCATGATCATGGCCAGTGGATCAACATGCTCGCTAGCTGCAACTTTTTCCCCCTCTCCCACTATATGTAATATGTTATGAGGTCTCTTATGCAAGAAGAGAGATACATGCCACCTCTGTAGCTTCATGATGGTCCGTAAATTTGCATGGACCATACTGTGTACACCACTTTTGTTCATATATGCATCTATCATATCTTTACGTCTCTGCTTTTCTAGCCCCCCTTTTCAGTAGGAAAGTCTGTATTATTGCATCGCTTTGCAAGGGATACGGCACGGCGCAGTACTCCATCAGCGACGTAGATCTTCATACCTTGTGTAGTGCTGGTGCTAGACTAGACTGACGTTATATTGTTTAGGCTTGTATACAGAAACACTGGGCAGCATTCAGCAGGACTGGGGTTCCTCTACATTGCAACTACATGGACCTGACCACTTTAGGATTGTCCTGACTTTTATCTCCTTTTTCCTTGGATCAAACGAACAAAGGCACGCATACAATTTTTTTTTCTAAAGACAAAAAAGCCTGCGTGTAGTGTTCTTTGATGGACACGTCCCCTCCCCTGGCTGCAGCACCATGTGACGGCGAGAGGTGAAGCCACGAAATAGTAATCGGAAATAAAAGGCCCCAGCGTACTGTGTGCCGCTGCCAGTCGGACTCGGACGTCCGCCGCCCGATCGCGGATGTCCGGTCGCCGTCCAGCCCGCGCGGTGGTCCGGCCTGAAGATCGACGGGGACCCCGTAGATATGCAAACTACTGTACTAGACGCTACGGCCGAACGGAAACGGCTCGATGGAACAGCGGGTGGTGGGGCCGGGAAGGGGGTGCAGTAACGGATTAGGGCAAAGAACAACGAAGTGGGTTTGAATTGGGTTTCCATCTGCGACTGTGACAATCGTTTTCTACCTAGAGGGTGAATTTAAACATTTTTTTTAATGCCTCTTATCTAGATATAGCTTTTATGTGGCAAATGTAAATTTGTTCTGACATATAGAAATATGGCATTTACTTATGGGCATGATTTATTCTATTTTATGCCTAATATTTGATGCTGGAGTGCTGGACACACGGGGAGGAACGAGGTATTCATTTTATGCTTGGGAGGAGTGAGAAGAGGCGGAAAAATCGACTTTGTCCTTACTAAAGTGGGGGGTTCAGGTTCACGAGCCAGTGGTTTAGTTTTTGCATCTTGTGTCGAGCATCCTCTGTTCCTCTGCACATCATTAACCATTGGAGATATCATGTCCGCTGGTTTTGTTTGTCATGGCCATGGGTGGGCTATCTCCAACAATGGAGACCCAAATTGGAGACCCATCTACCATTTTGGGTTGCCTACAGTAGGGGGTTGCCTACAGTAGAAAGGTAAGTGACCCATAAAGTTCCATCTCCAACAGACAACCCATCCTCTACCCTTCTTCCTCTCTTCATCCTCTCGCGAGCTCCACCGGCGAGGCCACCACCGCGCCACCACCCAGCGCGAGTCCTGAGCTCCTCGGGACACGGGCCCCGCCACGCGCGAGCCCCGAGCTCCACCAGCGAGCTCCTCCGCCGGCGAGCTCCTCCGCCGGCGAGCTTCGCTAGCGAGCTCCTCCGGCCAGCGAGAGCCTCCGCCGGCGAGCTCCTCCGTAGGTGAGCTTCGCTGCGGGCGTCACAGGCGAGCTCCGCCGCTAGCCAGCTCCGCAAGTCGCAGGCTCCGCCGCTGGCTAGGCTCCGTTGGGCTCACCGCCCAGCTCCACCAGCGGTGGTAGCTGACTTGCCGGGCAGGAGAGGGCGTGAGGAGAGGGGCGAGCGTCTGGTGGTGGTGGAGGCGCGTGGCGGCGTGGGCAAGCAGCAGCAGATGGGTCGAGGAGAGAGACTCATTTTTTTGTTCCCAGTGCTCGGGCACTTATAATGGGTCTTGCCTTTGGGTCATCTGTTAGAGGTTGTTTTGTTACCTAAAATCACTATGCATGACCCATATATAGGTTTGGGTCTTGTGATAGGAAAGCCGTTGGAGATAGCCTACAAAAGTCACTCATCAATCTGCTAGCACCACGAGGCCGCAGACGCAGGGAGACGCCGGAGCTACTAGCGTTGCCGGCCGTTCTAGCTCACCGGCAGCCACCAGGTGGTCGGGAGTAAGGGCAAGTGGGCAAACCAAAGGCGCCAAGACTAGTGTGTGGGTCTGGCTCGCCGGGGGTGTTAGTGTCGAAGACAATGCGGACCCGAGCCCGGGTCTATGCAGCAGAAACAGGGCGTTATAAGCAAAATGTTATAGTAGATCAGCAGTGTAAAACCTGTGCAAGCGTGATAAGCAAAATGTGCATCTTGCAGTGTTTGGCAAGTGGATAGCAGCGTTGGTCCCAGACTCTTAGCGGCGTAATTGTATAACAGCAGTGTAAAACCTGTGCAGGCCGGCTGCTCTCTTTTTTTAGGACAGATTTAACAGGTTCCACATGTTTTTCCACCAACAAAATCTATAACTATTTCCCCAACGTTATATCACGCGGATCAAACGGTGAAATATGCTAGTTTTCTTTATGTTTTTTCCCCGAAAGTATAGTTTTTATTACTGGTAAGGAGAAGCCACAAAGTTCATTACATGTCACCTTTTTTTTTCTTTCACCAAATCACAAAATAGAGAAAAAAAATACATAGATAAACAGAAAACAATTAATTTGATTTATATATATCTGTGTAACAATAAAAATCCAGCAATTTCAAGCTGATTGATCCATGTTCTCAAGTACCACGGGGAAACAACAAACCGCTGCATAAACAGGCACATAGTAGTATGAAATTATACATTGGTGACGGGTGGAGCAGACAGGCTGTTTTCCACTTGGAACAGAGAAAACCTTGCCCCCTTGGAGGCTTGTCTGTACAACTATCAAGGCTACGATTTAAAGGTTAGGAGAAAATTTGTCATCGCCTAGTCGTCATGATTTGTTCACAATTTATCGTAGTATGGAAAAGAGAACAACATGACCAGAGAAGTGCTCATGATGCACACATCAGATGTTCGCCAAATTAGTAAATACAATCGGCAAACTTTATATTCCCTGTTTCTTTCACAGAAACTGAAAGCGTCATCTCGTCATAAGCCTTTTGCCCCAAAAATCATCTAGCTTGATATAGATAAATGAGATCAGGACTAGGATCAAGTGCCAAGAATGTTCTACAAACAAATGAATTTGTCCTTGAGCACCCACATATTAGCTAAAATTTTGAGCTTTTTTATAATAGTCACTGTCCAAAAATAATTTTCTGAAAACGGTAATTGAAACTGAAGACATCATCACATCAAAACATCGTTCAATTGAAATTTCAGGGCACAAAATCTACAGGGTTTTGTTACAACAGCAGCACTTGGCAGATATGGTTTGCACCATTAAAATCAAGGTTGTAATGCCATTACAGCATGAATCCATGGTCCATGCTTAAAACTGTATACCTTAATTTTGTGGTTTATTAGGCCAAAAAAGTTAACTATATCCAACATTTTAGTTCATATGTCAGTCTTGATTCATTTACCTAGTAAAACCATGAACATCATTGCCACAAATATGCCAAACTGTCCTCTGGCAATCTCAGAGGAGAGCTAGAACAGCCTGGTGAAACCCTAGACCAACTTGTTACATTATAGAGACACCCACACGACCATTGCTAAATTCATTAGGCCTAGCTAATAAACAACAGCTGTAAAGCAATCAGGGGTGTGCAACAACCAAGACAACAGTTTCTTTGCAATATTTCAATTGCAAGACAAAAATTAATATTACTAGAGTTAAACATGCCTGCAAATTATGTAGGAATGACAATTCACGAGGTATGATCAGCACCTCCATGCCGAGACAGACACAAGCTCGCCACGCTGCCAGTAGAGACCTAGACCCATTCCACATTTCTCCACATGGAAACCCCGCACCTGCACCCGCTTCAAGAGGCAGTCAGCTTGTGCTTCCGCAAGATTGCTGAGCGGTACTGGAGCAAACCCGGCCGAAGTAAACACCGCCCGCCAAGCCATTGCCTTTTCAGCTCTTCGCCGCCCAAGTACAGCATCCACCACTCTCGGCTTGATCAGAAACCTCTCAATTTTATTGGCAGTATCCGCATCGGCGCCAGCAGCATCAAGCGAGTCAAGAAGGAACATACAGGACTGCAAGCAATTCATGAAGTGCTGCGAAAATGGGAGGTCACCGCGATCACTTCCATGGTCAATAGCCATCACTACTTTCGGAGAAAGCCGTTTCACCAACTGAAGCAGCATCGGGAGTGGTGGAGTGCGTGCAGAGCAACCAACAGGGAGGCAAACTGCAACCAACTCATCAGCAGTTGAAGCGATGAGTTCTGAGGGATCAAATGTGTCGAGATTGATAGCATTGAACTCAAATGGAATGCCAAGGTCCACAGCAAATTGTGAGAGGTTATCCTGAGTAAGATGCAGCTCAAGCGGGTGGTGGGAGTCACTTGAAACGAAGGCTGTGAGCTTCAACATTGGCAGGGAGACATTCCCAGTTCCTCGGCGGTGTGCAAGCTCCTGCAAGAACGAAGCCCACTGGCCGCCAACGCCGAGGTCGAAATCAATGATGCGGATGCATGAAGCAGTTGTACAAGCGATCTCGTCGAGAAGCGCCTGGGTGGTTGTGAAATTGGCGAACTGGAGCACGGGTGAGAGGTCGGAGAAGGACTTGTAAGCGGTGAGCTTGAGGACGACGTCGAGCGGGGAGGTGATGCGGGTGGCACAGTGACTGCCTTCGGTGAGCGCGATGAGGAGGGCCTCCTTGAAGTAGGAGGCGGAGCGGAGGAAAGACTTCCCAATTGGGGGAAGCTGCTGATTGAGCCGCGCCAATATCTCTTGTGCGCCTATTGAATTGCCGACCTCAGCCGCCTTTGCAGCCGCAGCAAGCTCATCCAGAAGCTGTTGCTGCTGCTGCTGCGCTGCCGCGGTTGTTTTCATAGCGCCCCGTGGCGGTTGCAGTGATGGCTGTAGGTGGAAAGGCGCCGTGGCATGCAGTGGTGGGAACTGGAGACCCTGCGGCGGCGGCGGCTGGAGCTGGTTTTGGAGGAGGAAAAGGTTGTCCGGCATGCAGTGGTGGCGCTTCGGCGGAGGCGGGAGATCTGGCTGGTGTTGATGGTCGGGGAAGGAGGGGAGCTGCATGAGGAAGGAGTGCGCCGGCGACGGCTGGTGCTGGTTGAGGAGTAGACTGGCCGACGGGACGCCGAGGAGCGGTGGCTTTATGTCTGCAGCGTGGTGGAAAGGCATGGTTGTCGCCGGCGGCGGCTGAAGCGCCGCCTCGGTGGTTGGGAGGAGGCCGAAAGTGGAGGTGGCCTTGCTGCTGCTGCCGCTGCTGCTGGTGAGGGACCTCGCGCCGGGGGACGACAGGTCGGAGGCGAGTGCCCCGGCCGAGGCGGCGGCGCCACCGTGATGCTGCAGAGAGAACCCGAGCGGCTCCGAGCCGGGGAACCCGAAGCCGGCGGCATTACCGAGGAGCTGGTGGTGGTGCTGGAGGGGCGGCTCTATTTCGCCCGGCGCGGCCATGATCCAGTTGAGGAATGTCTGCTCCTGGCCGGCCGCCGCCGCGGCGTCGCCGAGCATGGCGTCCCAGCCCTCCTCCCCGACGAGCCCCACATCCAGGGTCCCCGGTATAGGCGGCAGCTCACCGCCGGCCCACTCCTCCTTCCTCGCTCCTCCTCCTCCTCCGCCGCCGCCGCCGTGCTCGCCGGGCGCCGCCCATTTGGTGGCTTCGGCGGCGGCGGCGCTGTTCTCCGAAATCGCCGCCACGCCGGAAGACGAGTCCCCGGCGGCGCCGCCCAGGGATGAAGACAGCGTCGATGTGGAGTAGGGCGGGCTCGGGCTCCGTCTGCAGTCCAGCACCGACGTCGGCTCCAGCAGCAGCAGGTCCCCTCCGCCCCGTCCTCTTCCTCCTCCCCCGGCGCCTGCCTTCCCCTCCGGCCAAATCAGCGCCTCTATTGTCCCCGCCCCGTTCCCCTCGGCAGTGAAGGGCGCCGCCCTCATCTACCTACTCCCGCATGCTAGAGCGCGCGCGCCCCAGCCGGCGAGATCTGGAGGTGGTGCGGCGCTTGCTTGTGGGCGTGAGGGTGGAGCGTTTTGCTAGCGCTGTAGCTTGGCTTGTGCTAGCGAGTACTCCACCGCCCGCTCTCTCTCTCTCTCTCTCTCTCTCTCTCTCAGCACGAGCAGCAGCAGCCGTGCTCTGGCGCTGGCGCTCTTCCTCGTGCCTTGTTTCGTCGGGTGGTGCTGTGGTGGCTCGAGCCTCCGTTCGCCCTCGTCTTCTGCCTGCCCTTCTCCCCTTTCTCACTATGGTCCCTGGATGATGCGTGCAACATAAAAAAGTTGTAAAGCGTGCACCTCTCGCTCTCCCAATCTTTCAGCATCCATCCCCGCCTAGACCCGCTTTCGTTTTGTTTTTTGATCGAGGGAAGTGCACGGACGGTCGATTAACTTGTGTGGGTGTGTCATCTAGGTCCCCGAACTCTGAAAACGCATTTTTAGGTACCATAACTTGTATGCTTGTGTCATCTAGGTCCCCAAACTCTCCTAACATCTTTTCAGATCCCTAAACTTGTATGGATGTGTCATCTAGGTCCATGAACTTGTGTAGCGTGTAATATAGGTCCAAACAGTCTCTAAACCCGTTTTGTGTGATGATGTGGCATGCCACATGTACTTATGGTCAGTAAAAGAAATAAAAAAATAACTGGAGACTAATATGTTAGGCACACAAACAATTTTTTTTATAAAAAATTCAATTATTCCTCTCTCTTCTAGGCTTCACCTTATTGTGGTGGTCTAGCCTGCTACCGATAGATTCGGGGGCGAGGGTGGCAGCCTGATAGGAGGGATTTAAGGGTAGTAACAAAATATTTGGTCAATGTGACTGACATATCGGTCCCATAATTATTAACTACACGTAGATGCCACGTTATAAAAATAATAAATTTGGATACCGTTTGGACCTATTTGACATACTACACAAGTTTAGGGATCTAACTGACACACCAATACAAGTTTAGGGACCCGATGAGGCGTTATGAGAGTTCGGGGACTTAGATGACATACCCATATAAGTTTAGGGACCAGAAAACACGTTTTGAGAGTTCAGGGACCTAGATGACACACCCACACAAGTTTAGGGGCCGCCCGTACATTTCACTCTTTTGATCTGTCCAAGTGCACATTCGGTTGTTTTTTTACTCTCCCGGCACACCGAGTGTGCAACCAAACAAGCGAAAGGCCGAAAATACGGTGGAGTTCGACAAGAACCCAGGTGCTTCTAGACCTCTTATTATTTCATATTTGACGATTTGATCTGAACTAAGCACTGACACGCTCCGACTATCCCATTAAACTAGGAAAACATTGCATAGACTTTCAAATTCAAAACGAAAGCAGCTACCTTTGAGACATTTTTTTTCACATAACATATATGGGAACCCGGATGTGAAGGTAGAAGAGAAACCAATACTAACGGGAACATATACGCATGTTTTATTGAATATGATCATGATGGTCATATGGTTCAGATCAATTGGCGATACATAGATATCCATATCATTGGTTAAAACACGTGCATCAGTAGGACCATACCGTATATTGTACATCACTAGAGTTTGCAATTCATATATACTTATATATGCATTTCATTGACAAGAGATGAACAAGGCTTAATAAGTCTTCATCATCTAGCATCTCCTAAAAACCCTTGCATGTTCACTTCTCTTCTGAGCCTATAAATGAACCTGCTGACGTAGCCATACAATAATTGTGAGACGTATGGAAAAATCATATTATAACAAAAAGATATATTTAAAATAAGTCATATATAATAGTACATAAGAGCACAACAATCATGCATAAAATTGAAAATGAAAAATTGAGCAGTAAAAAAGGTTAATATTTAATAACTATATACACACACAATTTAATTAAAAAATTTATTGAACTAGTGTCACCATGAAATTATTTTAGGTTTAGTCTACTTGAACCTAAGTATAAATACTATAAAGAGGGTTAGAGAAATAAATACAAGGTTTGATTGAACAATACTTAAGTATGACACTTCACATGCCTATTGAAGACAATTGTATATCCTAAGCAATACAACCAGCAACATAGAGCCAAATCCACCAATGCAAAAATTGTACTGTAAGTTTCATAAGTCAAACTAAGATCATATTGATCACAAGCACATATCATATTGTTTGCTTTATCTTCTGACCTGCGAATTACATTGATGATAGTTATTTAATCTAGAAATCGAGTGACCAACACACTATGAAATTGACTAGCATAAATTGTAATTTAGACAAATAAATACATATGCAAAAGGGAGAATTCTAAATGTGTTAGTCTATTCAACAAATTAGGGCTTTCATACATTCAAATGATAGTGATTCTATAGGAAGCAACAATGGGAACATACATGCAAACATCCAAAGGTCCGATAGAGAACTAATCCAAATCACTTGTGTCCATAATAACCTATGACACTACATTTGCATATATGAATTACAGTAAGATTAGTTCATGATCCATACTGGTCCAACAAATATGGTTGTATAACAAGAAGCTCCGTCTTTAACATCATGCATCTACTTCGTCAGATATCCCATTGCCATTCATTGAAGCCTGTGGTTAGTAATATCATGCATCTTGTTAGTCATATCTACTAAAACAAATTATTGTGACCTTTCAAAATTGGAAATAGAAATGATTGTTCATATGAAATAGAAATATTTGAAGCAACATATGATATTTAAAATACTTGAATGATGGCATATTCTATAATTGAAACAACAACATAGGAAATACATAATTTCACAAATTCTAGTTTACAACAAGTCATATAACAACAAATTTGGAATATAATTATAGCATATCAAATTACATGTCAGCAACATATAGGAGTTACAGTTCATTAGATTTTTTAATGACAATATGCCATCATTGTTATTATCATATCCAATAAACAGAAAACCCCCTCGTAGAGTAGATAGAGATAAAAATAAAATCTCTACACAAATACATGTTCTTTTTTCCTTAAATATATATATGATGCAAAAGGGAGATATAGATTTAGTAAGCATCTTATCTAAAATGCATGGTATATCAGGTCATTAAGCATGGATAAAAAGAGTAGGGAACATAGATGCATGTGATTCATAATATCTTTAAGTACAATTATAGCAGAAAAAATATTTCCAAAATGAGAAAATATTATTCTTATGCAACTAATAAAGCGATGACATTACATCTGCATGAGTTATACTATTTCAAATATAGTAGATGTCTGGAATGCAAATATGCATTACCATGGAAGATGTGCTTTACTTCTAGTCGAATATATAAGATACTCACATGAAGAAATTACAAATGATAGTGCATGCAACTAACTTGATATTATACTCGTACTAAAATTATAGTAAATACAATGAAAATTAATAGTGCAAAATGTAATGTGATTGTGTTATTAGATTGCTTATGTAATTTGACTAATATAGATCTTTTAAAATTCCAAAGGGTCATTCACACGAATATATTAGGCTACAATACAAATATGGTTAGTCATATCTACCACTAAAAAATATTTACTATGACCTTTCAAAATTGGAAATAGAAACAATTATTCATATGAAATAGAAATATTTGAAGCAACTTATGATAATTAAAATGCTTGAATGATGTCATGTTCTACAATGTAAACAACAACATAGGAAATACATAATTTAACAAATTATAGTTTGAATGCACAAGCCTACAACAAACTATATAACAACAAATTTGGAATAGAACTATAGCATATCAAATTACATGGCAGCAACATACGAGTTACAATTCATTAGATTGTTTAATAACAATACATCATCATTGTTATTATCATATGCAATAAACAAAAAACCCCACGCTTTAGTAGACAGAGACAAAAGATAAAATATGTGCACAAATGCAAGCTCTTTTTCCCTTAAATATATGATGCAAAAGGAAGATGCATATTTAGTAAGCATCTTATGTAAAATACATGATATATCATGCATGTCATTAACACATGGATAAAGGAATATGGAATATAGATGTATGTGATTCATAATCTCTTTAAGAACAGTTATACCAGAAAATGTTATTCTTATCCAACTAATAAAGACATGTAGCAGAACAAATGTTTCTTTATGTTACAATTGCATGAATTATAAGATTTCAAATGTAGTTGATGTCTTGAATGAAAATATACATGATCTTGGAAGATGTACTTTACTTCTATTTAGACAGATAATGTACTCACACGAAGAAATTACAAATGATAGTGCATGCAACTAACCTGATATTATACTCATACTAAAACGATAGTAAATACAATGAAAAATAATAGTGCAAAATGTCATGTGATCGTGTTATTATCTTGCTTATGTAATTTGAACAATATTGATCTTTTAAAATTCTAGAGGGTCGTTGATAGTGTAGCATTGTCCCGAAGTTAAGTATACTAACCCATACTAACCTTTGGGAGATGCTAACAAATGCATCCGTGAAACTAAATCAAATGATCCAAAAAATAAGAACTTACGTGGTACTGTTACAAATCAAGGTAAATGTAATAAAATTAAATTAATTGATTTATTTCAATAACAAAAAAATGGTCATAACTGGCCAAATCGTAGTAAAGTTGTCGGATTGAATGATAAAAGGAAAAAAAACCAAATCATCAAAAACTGTTGCACCTTCACCAATCAGTGAATCCATTGAAATTGCACTAGACAAATTGGAACTAGGTGTCCCTCCAAAATATCGAGAATCACATTTCCCATTTAAACCCTAGAAATCTATAGAAAAAGTTTTTTCAAACCATACTAGTAAAAATAATTAATCAATTACTGACTATCAAACCATATATGAGCAGCTAAAGTACATGACAAAAGCCTAACGCATATAGGTGTCGCAAACAACTCCATGGAATTGACCCATGGGTGTATCACGCGCCAGCAAAATCTCACTCCAAAATGTTTTAAATAAATCTCACACCAAAAATAAATCTATCAGGGACAAAACATCAAGGACAAAATTATATTGATATGGATCTTAAAAAAAAGTCATAGATTGAGAAATGGGGAAGTGGCCAACCTAGGATCACCTCTTACTTTGACCCCAATGACATGATGAATTGAAGAGATCTGAAAATCATCGCCTTTGCCTCATGTGGCTGGATTGTTATTGAAAAGCACAAAAAAAAAATTGGAACCATGCCAGAGTCATGATGGATCAACCAACATATATGACATGCGCATACGATCGAATGTGCAAAAAATCAGGTGCCGAGGACAAACTAAACACTTCAATGTCATGTAGCTTTTCTTTTGTTTTATCTACCTTGCACTGTTATCTCCATCTATACACCCCCCTTTGCCGCACGTGGGATGGGAGGGGTTATCTTATGTGGTATGATTTTCTCGTGAAATAAAATTGTTGGACCTCATACATGTCCAGTGATCCCGTGATCATTTTTACGGTAAGTTGTCCCATTTGGTTGCGTTGCGCATGTTAGCAGTACCACACTTATTTTGGTATCAAAGGCCGGGGACCAAGGACATTCTCAGTGAAAGTTTTATTTCTTGTAAATGAGATGTCGGATAACCAAATGTAGCGATGGTTGAGGGTACGAAAACAGAGAGAAAATAAGGTTCGTTAATGAAACATGGTTCCCATGGTTTTCCAATGCAATCAAACTCTTGTGTGCATTAATACAATTAAACGCTTCCACATCATTTACGAATTAATTCCTATTGGTGAAACAAAAAAATGAACATGCAATGTACTACTTCGTTTGACATCATAGGAGTATTGTGGAAGTATTAGGGACAAATAATTTAATTTCTTTAAAGAACTATAATATCCATCGCCATCCTTCAGCCAATCAACACCTCAGAAACTATATAACATTTGATGTGGCGATGTTGGACTCCAGGATTGGCGAAAAGAGAAAATGTAAAAGTTTCTTTGCTCGGTTGTTTCTTTTTATTATTTATTTTCTCGTTTCTGAGCTCTGGATAAGTTGATGATGATGTTGTCTGCACCATTGGATGCAGTTACAAGTATATTTTTTTTAACACTTGAATAATTAAGAAGATGCTAAGGAGGGTAATTTGGACTATCTAGCACCAAAGTATTCAACTCAACGATGTTTCGTTCTTACTGCGAGTTGTGGCCGTCAGAGCATCTCCAATACCCAAAATAGGTTACTAAAATCTTGTTTTGGAAATTAATAGAAAAACTATTGCTCCAATAATGCCCTAAATTAGTGAGCACGAGAGGAGCTCTGAAGAGAATGGCCATTTTGGTGGCGTGGCTTGAGGCTTCTCGGGACTGATAGGAGGGCAAAACCCCTTATAACCATTTCTGGGCATCCCTAATCTACCCGCCGGCTCGTACCTAGTGACAATCTAATGAGCCCGCCAGCACTTGTCGCCGTCGACGCGATGCGCGGCCTCTTTCCCCCACCGGACGACGTCTCTCCTCTCCTCATACGCCTAGTCACGGCCGGCGTATGACTAGGCTACAGGGCGTCAGGGGCCACCCCACCACCCTTCTCAGGTGTCGTTGACAGCCGAAAGGGCCCTTGCGTAATCGCGTGTAGTAGTTGGCGTCGCGGCCTCGCACGCGGGCGACCGCCTCTCCGTGCCACGCCGTGTGCGTCCGTCGCCGATGGTCGCTCGCCGACACCAGAGGCCGGCGTGTTCCACCGGACCGGCACGGATACGGGCGCATGGTCCCCGATCCCCATCATGAACGCCACGACGGGCAAGCATGCAGCAAGCTACGTACGCGCTCGCGCTGCCGTGCTGGGCGGGCGTTGGAGCGTGCGTGGCCGTGGCGTGCTATGGCCTGTGGCAGCAGGTCTATCCGTGGTGGAACCATGGTGGGGCGCTCTGGCTCTGCTCGCCGTGCCCTGCGACCTGCGTCGTCATTGTCCCTGCCCGCACGGAAGCGCCCGGCCCGGTTCGTGGGTGGGTGCTTTCCCCTGCTCTCACTCATCCTCGATTGTCCGTTGCCCACAAGCCAGGAAAGGCACAACGCTCCCAGCGCAGGCAAGCAAGCGAGCGCACGACACGCGGGGATTTTATCCTCGTCCCGGATCTCCCGACGCGGCCAATCATACAATTCCGCAGCTGCCCGGGCCGGCGTCCCAGCTCACCGGCGCTCGGCTGCAGCGAGGGCATCGGGCGGAGAGTGACCGCGCTGCACCAGCGGGGCCGGCCGCCGCGTGGCCCCACGAGCGATCAACACGCGATCTCGTGGGCCTGTCCGTGCCTGATGCTGTTGCCCTGTGCCTCTGTTGCTGCGCCACTGCACCACGTCGCCTGTAGAGCTCAGTGGCTGTGAACCGAAGTGAAACAAGGCACGTGAAAGGCGCAACCAGGCCGAACGGCTCATCACCCAGCGCGCACAGCAGCGAGATGAACGCCGGCGGTCATGCGGCTGCCGATCCGAAGCTGCCACGGTGAAACCGGGTCGTTTTGCGCGCTTCTTTCGCGTCCCTTTTTTCAGTTGCCGTTCGTGCGCATTGCCCCCGGGCAGGCGCGTGCGTGCGGACCTCCGACCTACCCGTGTCAGCCGGGCGAGCCAGGAAACCCCCGCGCGCCACTTGCGGCTTCGTTGGTTTCCTTCCTCTGGCTCTGGGGCAGGGTTCACCAAACCGTTTTGACCGGTTCCTGCTCAAATCGCCCCGGACCGGTAGCGGTTCGGGGCGGTTTGAACCGGACAAAATTTAAAATTTTTAAGTTTAAATTCAAAAAAGAAAAAATATCGTAAAATTCCTAAAAATACTTCAAGGTGCGTGTAATCTGTTGGTGTAAAAGTTTTCAAATATTTGCTCATTTGGTATTTTTTTTTGGCAAATACAAGTTAAATCAAAAAAGAAAAAAGTGGCTGGCCTATTAAGGCCCATTTTTTTTTACGCAAACCGGCCGGCTAACCGCTAAACCGGTCTGGCTAACAGGTCAAACCGAGCGGCTAACCGCTCCAAACCACCGGATATGTGAATTTGAATTTGTCCGGTTTCTAGCGGTAACGGTCAAACCGGACCGGTAAACCGCTACCGGAGGCCGGCGGTTCGAGCAACCGGTTTCAAAAAAAAAACCCTATCTGGGGTTGGGTGGTTCGGGAGCCACCGGGCGAGGCGAGCGCGCGTCTCGTCTCGGGCGTTTGCGACTTGCGAGCGAGCAGGTCCCCGGCGGGCGCACGCTGTGCGGAGGAGGATGAGCCCCGGATCGCATGGCTGCACAGGGGGGAAGATCGCCGGGAGGGACGAATTGGTGACGGGCTGAAGGCAGGGTTCACAAAACCGAACCGGAGGGCCGAACCGCCGGCCCACGGTAGCGGCTAACCGGTCCGGTTCCCGCGGGAATCGGTCAAAACCGGACAAATTCAAATTTTGAATTCAAATGTATATGAAATCCTAGTTCAATCGGTTTGAACCGGTAAGCCGCCCGGTTTGTCCGGTAAGCCGAGCGGTTTGGGTGGTAAGCCGGCCGGTTTGGACGGTAAGCCGGCTCAATACATAATTTGTCATGTTTTCAAATTTAACTAAAAATTTAGAAAGAAAAATTCCTAAAAATATTTCAAGGTGCATAGAATTTAATGGTGTCAAAATTTTTCAAATATTAGTGTATTAGTATTTTTTGTGTGCATTAAAAGTTTAATGAGCCGATTTTTTTTCTTTTCCTTTTTTTGTTGAACTTCTAATGCCTGCAAAAAATATCAAATGAGCAAATATTTGAAAATTTTTTACATCAATAGATTACATATACCTTGAAGTATTTTTAGGAATTTTTTTTGGATATTTTTCTATTTTAAATTTAAATTTGAATATTTTAAATTTAACCGGTTTGAAACCGCTCCAAACCGCTACCTGTCCGTTGCGGTTTGACCAGTTCCTACGGGAGCCGACATGTTTTGAACGGGATTGCGAACCTGGCTGGAGGTGACAGCTGAGATACAGACCATGGTGCGCTACAGCGCTGTGGATGTGGTCCTTGTCGCGCACCTCTACCTTGTGGCCGTGGCCGATCGATGCAGCGCAGTGCAAGCCTTGCCTAGCTTCCCTTGTGGCCGTGGCCGATCGATGCAGCGCAGTGCAAGCCTTGCCTAGCTACCTGCCGGTGTCGTGCATGGAGATACGATACGTGGGAGGTTGAGGACTTGAGGCCGTAGGTGCCGTATCGTACATTCGTACGCTTCGGCCTTCGGGTTCAGCACAATCTCCGTGGAGAGCGAGGGGGTCCCTCGCCTGTGCCGCTGACGAGGACGCGTCGGCCTGCGTCCGCGCATCACGAGGCGCCGTCAGAACGTGGGCAGATCTTGAAAGAACTTTCGCATCAAGGGTCGTTTTGGAAAGGGGGCAGGTTTTTCTTTTTCGACGAATTCTTTTTCACCCTGTAAAAAAAAATGCTTCGACCGTGCTCTACATTCCACAGTAGGAGTATACTATTGCTGCCCACATTTACATTGGCAACTAAAGTTTGTCACTTCCAGAGAGGCTCATTGACTTTGAAGTCGCAAGGGTGAGATCCAGTGTGTAAGCTTGATTTGGAGCCATCAAAATGCAACTCTTGCTGTACTCATCTACTTTTAGAATAAGGTTTGAAAACCCTGCCTTGGTTTACAAATGCAATGCACTGGAGAGAGGACACCAGGTTGTATTGTTACAGGTCAAAGCAACCAGAAGCCAGAAGTGCAGGTGCGGGGTGCTTTAAAACAAATTCAAGGGGCCTGGTCGGTCGGCACTCAACTCCTTGGCTTAAGGCAGCAGCAATGATCGCAGAACGCAGGCAGGCAAGTAGCTCCCCAGCCTGGTGGCCCTCCAGAGTGGCGGCGACTGCCGAACAGCCGAGTTGCACATTCAAATGCAGGACACACACGAGGAGGACATGGTTGGACATGGACGCGAGAGCCAAGAGCGGAGAGCGAGAGGTTTTTTTGCAACGCTACGAAGGAGGAGGCCGGGAAAGGCAGGGAGCACGGCAGCTTAAACAAATGCCGCTGCTACCCAGGGCAGGGCTCGCCATCAGCCTTTGCTTAAAGAAAAGGCGCTGTCAGCCTCATGATCGGATAGCACGTTCTCATGCAGTTTGTTTGCACTCGCATGCGAGCTCTTGAGACGGAGTAGGAAGAGAGGAAAAAAAAAATAGCGCGTGGGCAGACACGGAGCTAACTCGCCCCGCATCACCACCTGTAGGCTGGAGTACCATGGAGCCTCTCGCCGGGGTTTTTTTTTCAAATCCTAGATTTGTTTGCAAGCTTCAAGAGAAAACAAAACACGCCAGCGGCTTGTGCTGAAACTGATAGACTGGCCGTGCTGGCTGTGCTGGGGGAGGAAGGGGAGTTCTTTAAGGCCGAGGGTGCTCGGTGGCCAATCACAGGGCACTAGGAGATGATCGATCACGACCCGCGAGCCAGATCAAACGCTTGACGGGGGGGACACGGGCCATGTGACCGCGAGAGGTCAAGCCACGAAATAATCATCGGAAATAAAGGCCCGGGCGTACTGTGTCGCCGCCCAGTTTTAATCGCCCAACAGGGGGGCGCGGTACAACGCAAGTGCCAAGTATTATTCATGGCGCGACGCGACGGGACCACACGGCCGCTCGATCGTGGATGTCCGGTCGCCGTGCCGCCCGTCCCCCTCCGTGGTGGTCCGGTGCGAGAGACCAGGTGCCCCCAGCTTAGATTTGTACGGCCGAGCCCAACCAGGCCGATGGACATGGACGAGGACTGAGGAAGAGGAACGGTGGCCTGCTTGGTTGGGGCGGGAGCGAAGAACAGAGAGGGCTTGCTTGCTTGTGTTACCACAGTTTGCGAGGGTGACAAGAGTACTGGTTGGCAACAGCAATGCCCCCGTGTTTTCCTTATCTGAGGCGTGTGTTTGGACGACAAGGCTGGCGGACGCGACGCGATCCCGTGTCTCTGCAGAAGCGGGTTTGTGTGATTAGCCAGGCGCCAAGCAAAATAGCAAATGTGCTGTGTTCGGCGAGTGGATGATAAGCCGTGTTTGGTCCCAATGGCGCGAGAGCGTAGCGACGACACTGTGAAACGCTGTGCAGGTCGTCCGTTCTCTATTTTCAGGACAGATTTAACAGTTCCACTTGTTTTTCCCACCAATGTTGTACCACGTGGATCAAATCAAACAGTGAATATAACTGTGCTACTAGTTATGTAGTATTTCCAAAAGTGTAGTCTTTACTATTGCTAATGAAGATAACCATAAGTTCATTACATATCACCTTATTTTTTACCAAAGCATGAAATAGAAAAATGGAGGCCTATAGTTTCTAGATACGCAGAAAACACAGTATTTCTATTTATAACCGTGTGTCAATAAATTTCAAGCTGATTCACCCAGGTTCTAAAAAGTGCCACGGGGGAGCAACAAATTATTCACCCAGTAATTTCAAGCTGATTCACCCAGGTTCTAAAAGTGCCACGGGGGAGCAACAAATTATTGGACAACAGGGGAACAGCAGCACACGGGTGGAGCTGATATGCTATGCTACTTTCCACTTGAAACGGAAGAACATGTCGCCTTCGAATTTCTTTTGTCTGCACAACTATCTGAGGCCAACTTTTCCCTTAAATAAAAAAGAACCTCTAACTTTAGGGTCCAAATTTGAGTCACTGACGCGAGCCCCAACGGCCAATGCACTTGGATCCGCATTTCAGTCTCTCGTTGAGAGCAAAAGTTAGACAATTTGTCATCGCCAATTCTTCATGCTATGTAACAATTTATCTAGTATGGAAATGCCAGAGAGTGCTCATGCTGCACACATCACATGTCTGGCAAATTTGTAAATACAATCGGCAAACTTTCTTTCCCAGAAACTGAGCTTCGTCCCGTCATATGCCCTTTCCAACCAAAATCATCTAGCTAATATAGATAAATGAGATCAAGATTAGGACCATATCAAGTGTGCCGAGAATGTTCTACAGCCAAATGAGTCTTTCCTGGAGCACCCGAAAATCAGCTAAAGTCTTACCTTTTGAACAATAGCCACTATATAAAAAAAAATGTCTAATAACAGTAAACTTAAATTGGTCGCAAAAAAGAACAGTAAACTTAAATTGAGGATCCCATCGCCTCAAAAGATTATTCAATTGAAATTTCAGAGCACAAATTCTACCATGTTTTGTTAATACAACAGCACTTGCAATATATGGTTTGCACCAGCAAGCAAAATTGTATGTGTTAAAATCCACTTTGTAATGCCATAACATCATGATTCCATCCATAGTCCATGCTTAAAAACGCATACCTTAACTTGTGGATTATTAGGCCAAGAAAGTTAATAAACCATTCAGAGTTCGTGTGTCAGTCTTGACCCATTTACCTAGTAAAACCACGAACATCATTGCCACAAACCTGCCAAACTGTGCTCGTGCCAGCTCAGAAGAGAGCTAGAACAGTCTGGTGAAACCCTAGACCGACTTGTTACATTATAGAGATACCCACACCAAGATTGCTAGATTCATTAGGCCTAGCTAAGCTTTAAGCATCCAGAGGTGTGCAGACAATAGTTTCTTGCAATGTTTTAATTGCACGACAATGCATATTTTGGAGTTAAACATGCAAAAGTAAGAATGACAATTGACGAGGTACGATCAGCACCTCCATGCCGAGACAGACACGAGCTCACTGCGCTGCCAGTAGAGAGCAAGTCCTGTTCCACACTTCTCCACATGGAAGCCCCGGACCTGCACCCGCTTCAAGAGGCAGTCAGCTTGTGCTTCCGCAAGGTTGCTGAGCGGGACTGGAGCAAACCCGGCCGAAGTAAACACTGCCCGCCAAGCCATTGCCTTTTCAGCTCTTCGCCGCCCAAGTACTGCATCCTCCACTCTTGGTTGGATCAGAAACCTCTCAATCTTCCTGGCAGTATCCGCATCAGCGCCAGCAGCATCAAGCGAGTCAAGAAGGAACATACAAGACTGCAAGCAATTCATAAAGTGCTGCGAAAACGGGAGGTCACCCCGATCATCGCCATGGTCAATAGACACCACTACCTTCGGAGAAAGCTGTTTCACTAACTGCAACAACCCTGGGAGAGGTGGAGTGCGTGCAGAGCAACCAACAGGGAGGCAAACTGCAACCAACTCATCAGCAGCTGGAGCGATGAGTTCCGAGGGATCAAATGAGTCGGTATTGATGGCGTTGAACTCAAATGGAATGCCAAGGTCTGCAGCAAATTGTGAGAGGTTATCACTTGTAAGATGAAGCTCAAACGGGTGGTGGGAGCCACTTGAGACGAAGGCTGTGAGCTTCAGCATTGGCAGGGAGACATTCCCAGTTCCACGGCGGTGTGCAAGCTCCTGCAAGAATGAAGCCCACTGGCCGCCAACCCCAAGGTCGAAATCAATGATCCAGATACGCGAAGCAGTTGTACAAGCTATCTCATCCAGAAGCGCCTGGGTGGCTGTGAAATTGGCGAACTGGAGCACGGGTGAGAGGTCAGAGAAGGACTTGTAAGCATCGAGCTTAAGGGCTACATCGAGTGGAGAGGTGAGGCGGTTGGAGCCATGGTGTCCGTCGGTGAGCGCGACGAGGAGGGCCTCCTTGAAGTAGGAGGCAGAGCGGAGGAAAGACTTCCCAATTGGGGGAATCTGCTGATTGAGCCGCGCCAATATCTCTCGCGCGCCGATTGAGTTGCCGACCTCAGCCGCCCTTGCAGCCGCAGCAAGCTCGTCCAGAAGCTGCTGATGCTGCTGGGCTGCCGCAGCTGTTTTCATCGCGCCCAGTGGGGGTTGCAGCGATGGCTGGAGCTGGAAGGGCGCCGTGGTATGCAGTGGTGGGAACGGGAGACCCTGCTGCTGCGGTGGCTGGAGCTGGTTCTGGAGGAGGAAGAGGTTATCGGGCATGGAGTGGTGGCGCTTCGGCTGTGGCGGGAGATGTGGCTGGTGCTTGTGGTCGAGGAAGGAGGGGAGCGGCATGAAGGAGGCCGCCGGCGACGGCTGGTGCTGGCTGAGGAGTAGACTGGCAGACGGGACGCCGAGGAGTGGGGGCTTTATGTCGGCACCGTCGCTGAAAGGTATGGTTGTCGCCGGCGGCGGCTGAAGCGCCGCATCGGTGGTTGGGAAGAGGCCGAACGTGGAGGTGGCCTTGCTGCTGCTGCCGCTGCTGTTGGTGAGCGACCTCGCGCAGGGGGACGACAGGTCCGAGGCGCCGCCGCCGCCGACCGGGTGATGCTCGAGGGAAAATCCGAAGCCGGCAGCATTGCCGAGGAGCTGGTGGTGGTGCTGGAGGGGCGGCTCCATTTCGCCCGGCGCGGCCATGATCCAGTTGAGGAACGTCTGCTCGTGGCCGGCCGCCGCCGCGGCGTCGCCGAGCATGGCGTCCCAGCCCTCCTCGCCGCCGACGAGCCCCATGTCCAGGGTCCCCGGTATGGGCGGCAAGTCACCGCCGGCCCACTCCTCCTTCCTCGTTCCGCCGCCGCCGCCGTGCTCGCCGGGCGCCGCCCATTTGGTGGATTCGGCGGCGGCGGTGGCGGCGCTGTTGTCCGAAATCGCCGCCACGCCGGAAGACGAGTCCCCGGCGGCGCCGCCCAGGGACGACGACAGCGTCGATGTGGAGTAGGGCGGGCTCGGGCTCCGCCTGCAGTCAAGCACCGACGTCGGCTCCACCAGCAGCAGGTCCCCTCGTCCTCCTCCGCCGCCGCCTCCCTTCGCCTCCGGCCAGAGCAGCGCCTCAATCGCGCCCGCCCCTCTCCCCTCGGCACTGAAGGGCGCCGCCCTCATCTACCTACTCGCGCATGCTAGAGCAAGCGCGCGGCCCTGCCGGCGGCGAGATCTGGGGCGCGAGGCGTTTCCTTCCCTTGTGGTGGTGCGGCGCTTGCTTGTGGGCGTGGAAGCGGCAGACCTGCTCTGCGCCGCTCCCTCCCTCCCTCTCCCTCTCTCTCTTCTCAGCAGGAGGAGGAGCAGCGGCGGCCCAGCCCTGTGCTACGCCTCGTTCCTGCTAGTTTCGTCGGGTGGTGGTGCCTCACTGCCTCGCCTCGGTTTCTCTCTCTACCCCTGCTGGCTGCTGCCATGGTCCCTGGATGCGTGCAACATAAAAAAAGGTTAATAAAGCGTGCGCCCTATCTTTCTTTCCCCATCCATCCGCCCCAGCTTTCGTTTTGTTTTTTCTTTCACCTCCCTTTCCCGTCGTCGTCGCGTCCCCCGTCGACGCCGGGGGTGGCTGGCCGGGTGGGTTATCTTTATCTGCTCTGGTTTTCTCGCGAAATAAAAATGGTTTCGACCTCGTACCCGTTTATTGGCTCCGGGGTCACTTTTGACGGTTAGTTGTCCGGGTTGGTTGCGCGCTGCGTGTCATCGGTACCAAGGCTTTCTGTTGGGATTGATCGTCGATGGACAGGGGGCATTCTCTCAACCTTGACCATCCGGACTGGTGTCACAGGGAAGATCTGAAAGTAGGCCGGGTTTAGTTCCAAAAGTACTTTTTTACTTACTATTCATCCCCTCATAGAACATACATTTTTAAAAATTCATTTTTTTCCTTTCCTATTCATCCTCATCACATAACACGTATCCTAGAAAAAAAAGTACTTTTTCCCACCACAACTAAACACGCCCAAGCAAAAGCAGATCAAATCCTATTGGATTTTTGTTTCTCGTCGGGCGTATGGAACTTTCGCATGCCTTGCAAATGGAAGCTGTTGCATGCACCGACCGCTGCTGTATCATCATCGTCGATGAAAATACTTTGCGTGATGGGCCGCGGCCCACGACTCCCAGCGCCGGACGCTCGCCGCCCGTCTCGCGTCGGCGTTCCGGCCGTGCGTCAGGCTCGGCTCGGGTCAGAGGGAAGGATGGATGACCGATGAGCCCTCCAACGCTCGTGGCCGCGGTGACATCCGAAACACAGATCAAAAGCCGATCATGGCCACACAACGTCGCGCCGTGCCGCCGTGCCGATCTATCCAAAGACGTACGCTTTCGGCCAGCGGGTGGCGGCCGGCGACAAATACAAACGGGTAGCGGGGGGACGCGCCATGCTCTAGCGGGGGCACCAGGCAGGCACCACTCTCCGGTCTCCCTACCGTGTAGTAGCGGCGGCCTCCAGCGGACGCTTCCTCTTTTCCACGAGGGTATGGATTTGGACGTCTCTCGGCGACAGATGCGCGCGCGGGGTCTCGGATTCGCACCGTCAGATGTGATCGTGCGGGAGCTCAGCCCCTACGAGGGACTGCGATCAACGGCCGCGCGACTTCGGCTGGAACATTAGCCAGCAAGACGATTTGCCTTCCGGTGGATCACCTCCGCTGATCTCGATGGTGACACGTCGCCATGCTTTTGCATAAACAAAAACAAAAATAAGGACATCCTTAGCTCCATTCTCAGACTTGTAAGATCTCGACTGCTGATCGTAGAAATCAGAGGGCGGTAGGAGGAACGGTGTCGTCCTATCTTGGGTCGATGCACCGGCTGCGTGTTGGTTCAATGATCAGAGAAAAGCCCTCCGCATGGCATTACATATATATATATATATATATACGTGAAAACAACAAAAACAACATGAGGTTCAGCCGAGACTCTTTACAAGGAAATCTAATATTAGCAATTCTATCTATCCTCGTTGTTTCACGTTTACAATCAAGGAGATTTATCTCTACTTATAACATTTCCTAACACTGATGACATTGTCCGCTTCTTTCCAAGTTTGTGTAAAAACAAATCTAGAAAAAACAAATCTTGTGCCGATGAGTAGCGAACTAGAGTCGCCTCTCACCTGGAAGGTGGCCATGCGCGGATGCACAACCACAATCCACGATGTATGTATGACTTGATGGGTCACAGCTCCCTGTCCTGCTTTCACAGACAGCATGTACAGTACCGTAATTAGTTTTCCTTGCTCCTATGCAGTACTGGCTGCTCATCAGCATAGACCAAAGTACTTCTACAGTGGTAAAAGACAAAGTCTTACCCGGGTTAAAATAACCGGACACCCACCAGGTCCGATATTAAGTAGCGGCCGTGTTAGTGGTCAAAGGGCACATACGAAAAATGCTTGTCCAAGGAAGGGCTAACAATTTGCTTGGTCCTGGCTGCTAGTAGTTTTATTTATTTACTGTATCATTAGACAATCTTATTAAGTTTCAAATTAAATAGAGTATGAGGTTGTATTGATATCATACAATAGAATGAAATCTTCTAATATAGTAGCAATTATCAAGTATTATAACATCATGATCAGTAAACATGAAAAAAAAACAGATCAGATCACACCGCACGTACAGGAGCAGTAAGGAAGCCGTGAGCTTCAGTGGTCTCCGTCTCTCACACATGCTCACAGGTCACAGCTAGTATTTTAGAAATGTACCCATGGGCCTGTGTTCAACCGTGAGTTGTAGTGGGCCGTTTGTTTGAGGTCTGGAGTCTTCAAATCGGCCTCGACCTCCAATGAAAAAGAGGGGACATCGAAGCAGCGACTAGTTTTTTTTTAACCAAGCAGCGACTAGGCGGCGACTCTTTGTAAAATAGTAGTACTCCTAGTGTGTGCACGCTCGTCTCTCACTCTCAGAGAAGAAAGGTGTTTGGACGTAACGGTTTTTCATTTCATCAGTTGTCACCCAGAGAAACCTGGGCTCGCGACGCGTATGGAAGGTGAGGCAGGCGGAAAAGCCGGAACAGTGGCCATGGACGTGTAGTACGTGTAACTTGAGCGGTGCATGTACACACAGTACATACGTACACGTAAGAAGGGGTAACCACCAGTTGGCATGCCGTGGGGGCAACGGAGGCGGGGGACGAACGATACGACGGCCGCCACCCGCGCGAGCGACGCCGCGAGACACGCGCGCTCGTGCGGGACCTTTCCCCGACATGTCTCCACCCCCAAAACGCCCGCCCACCACGCAGGCCTTCTTCAATTCCCATGGCAGCCTACGCAAATCCCCACGCAAATCGCTGGGGTTTTCCAGTGGAGGAGGCCCGAAATGGTGACCTCGGCACGCCCGCATCCGCGCACGGCGCATGGCTGAGTGGTAACAGTGGATCGCTAGCTGCGCACCCCTTGGAATAATTCGGACGCACATGCAGACATGCACACGAGGTGCCGATAAACAGCTTTCGAGATCGCCACAGTCCACAGACCAAGCAGCAGGACAGGACGAAAAAAAGTTGTTTTTGAGAAAATGCTGCACTAATCTTAGATAGCTTAAGCATGGTGTTTGTGGGGATGGTTCCGAACATTCATGTGTGGTTGAATTGAAGCTGCTTAGTTCTGCTTCTCTGACTCGTACATTGCTTGACTGAAAACCTGAAAGTCTCTGATGAAGGTAGGGTTCACCGTGTTACAGATATGCTCAACAAAACCTTTGATTGAAGCAGTTGAATAAAATAAATGATATAGTTCTTCTATCAAAGGCTACCTCAGAATATAACACACACGTCACAATAACTTACTGAAGAATCCTGATTCGCACAAGGAGAAAGGGTTTCTGTTGAGGCATGTGATTCCAGGATTCTTCTTGTGTGTTCAGGAGAGTACAGCTTCCGATGTATAAATCAGGATGCAACATATACATATACTAGTATAAAGTACTAACAGCTGGAGTAATTTTCTTTTCCTTTTTGTATAAGTAAACAAATACTTTACTGTTTCAGCAGGTGAAAGTGAAGAGCCGTTCCAGGATACCGTCAACAGGGCTGGACTGCTAGAGCATACCCATCCTTAGCCTTTAGGGCACTAATCCAGATTTTAGCAACGAGTAGTTAATCATAACATGTCGATTGTTAGGGCGCAACATAATGTACATCCTCTTCGGCACAAGGACAAACATTGCCACAAGCTGTGTGCCACAGAACTTGGGGGAAAACAAGCAACAACTTTTAAGAACCATGGGGCTTCACCCATGAAACCTTCCTGCACTTTGTATATATTCCCAAGGGCAGTTCATCGAGTGGCCCTTCACTAGCTCACACGCCCGCACTCCTCGGCTGGCTGCTCGCACAATTGCACGACCATCTAGATGATCTCCTGGCTCCCTCATGTCCCCCTTCATATCCACTTCTTTTGCTTCGCACACTAGTGCATAGCCTGCCTTTTCCCATGCCTAGCGCAACTCCTCTTGCTCCCAAGGGGCAGCTGATGAAGCACACCACCGCCATTCTCCTTGTCCTCTCCGTTGTTCTCTTCGCAGCTGACTCATGCGAGGCGCGAGGTCTTGGCGTCCATGGCGAGAACCGTGGCTCTAGCAAGTCACATCTACAAGGCAAGGTTGGTGTCTCTGACTAGGGAAACAATGGTTCGTCAGTCCATTATAAACTCGATCGCAGTCACGCAGTGTTCATAGAAAGTTTCATCTTGGATGCATATTCTAATCCATTTCGTTTCTCCTCTGCTGTTCTGCAGGATGTGCCAACAACAAGCTTGAATGCCCATGGTTGGGGGACAGAAGCCAGATCAACTGTCCATGCTGATATAGATTATGACATGGCTCAGGCGAATGAGAAGGCGGAGGAGGGAGCGTCAATGGCACCATCAACCGCAGCAGCCACTGTTGGAGCCACCCCTGCCGTCAGAGTTTCGCAGCGGCTTTTTCAACGGGAGGACACCGGCTTTCATCTGGATTATGCCGGGCCAAGAACACATACCCCTTCTCACAACTAATGTGACCTGATCGTTTCGTAGCCTAGCTACTCTTCCTCCAAATCATCTTTTCATATCTGAAGATGACCTACGCTGTATGTACATGAGTTCTCCAGCCCTAACTCTTAAGCCAAGATCCTGCACACATGCCTGCTGTGCTGCCCTGTATGTATGGGTTGCCAATGATCTTTAGTTGGCATAGAGCAATGTGCTTTAATTTGGTTATGTTGTTGGTAGAGTACTCTCTGGCTACACTACTAGCTAGAAATTTTGTTGGGTCAAGATGAAACAGATAAGACATGTATACATGCATATATGTGCTTCCCTGTTATATATAACTATATATGTATATGTTTATCTAGCTAGAACATATATATGATCACGAGTTAATCTTGCCCATTTCTTTACTTATGTGCTTGAGCTTGAATGTGCACATAAATAGCACATATTTTCTATGTTAGTTCAATGTCAGAATAAATACCGTTTTAGTCTATCTTTTTCTTGAAACAATTTCTAGTGTATCTTAACATTGAAAGTAGTATTTACAATATTATGATAATCTCATTTCTGGCTCCATCGAGTTTGGCTAATCCATATATGCATTAGTAGATTAATTGCAGTAAATACGGTCTTTTGACCTTCATCTGCTATTGAATTCTTTGACAAAACATTTCACGCAAAGGCAAAAGTTTCAAACAACTTTGGGAGTTAGGGTTTAGGAGCTGCACGCACCTAGCTAAGCTATCCATGCTGGACGCGCTAGATGCCCGGCCTTGCATACATGAATGAGAATATCACATCAAATTGTGGTGGTATTCATTTTATTCTTTAATGAAATGATACACACCATATGGTCCTAACTCCTAAATGTACTGATGAATACTGATTACTCATCATACTACACGTCCTGTGCAGATGTACAGACTCTGGTACGGTGCTAATAAATGATGGCAGTTATCAGTTACGCATCGTTTCCCACTTTTCTCTCGTTTCTCAACTCCCACGTCGACCTCACTCACATGGACCTGCGGTGTATCTTGGGAGCAAAGGATCGCTAGACGCCTAGACCGACCGGCCACGGGCCGCTGAATCCTCGTCGATCCGAGCCGCGATCTCAGATAGATCGTGGCGTGCACGCCGGGATGTTTTGCTCGAGTAGCAATTAATACCGGCCGGTGCGTAGGTATATCGTAGTATTAGTCCCATATGAAACGCACATCAGCGTCACATGTAGAGACCAAAGTCAGCAACGAAAAAGAATGCATCGCAACAAGTTGCATGATTTGCGCTGGGATGTGTCGATGTGTCGAGTTCGTATATACCTGGCAGTGCTGGAATGCAGTTTGTTGTGTTGATAACTTGCCGGCAGGTTACAGTGTCAACTGCCAACGTAGCGAGCAGTAACCAAGCGCAGAGAGCGAGCCTATGAAATTCTTCGAAAGAGATGTTGTCCTCGGGTGAACTCACCATCGATCCTGGTAATTAATCCATCCAGGACATAACCCTCGCTTCAAGTTAAAACAACAGTGCCTGCGCGCGTTCGTCCAGCTTGTTCAGTTCCACTTGGGAGCAGGGTTCAAAAAAACCGTGGTTTTGCCGGTTTTATGAAGCAAAAAAACCGGTCCCGCTAACCGGTGGGAGCGGTTTTATAGTGTCGGTTCGGGAGCGGTAACCAATTTTTTGCAACCAGACCGAACCGGACCGGTTTTGATCGGTTTTGTGAACCCTGCTTGGGAGTCTCGGTCACTGCCAGGACTCAAGAAGGTGAAAATTCTGAAACCTCGCGCAAGTGCAAGGCAAGGATGCTGCATCGAGTTCCCAAGCATGTACTGCGTTCGGTTTGACATCATTGCAGCCAAATTACAATGACCATCAAATTAGCATGTATAACCAAATTAGCATTCGATTTGACGCCATTGTTGGCAAATTCATGAGAAGCTGGATGGGACATTTTTAATTTGCAAATTGCAAGCCAAGGGACGTTACCGTTGACCCGACAAGAGTACAGAGATAAACATTGGTTTCTGCTACTTGTCTCTAGTACCTGGTTGCAAACACGAGGTGTGATCCATGTGCATTGGAGCAAAAACAATACAGAGCGCCTATAAAAATATGCCCAGCTTGCTGTCACAGTCTTGTTAATCTTCCCGAGAATGTCCCCCCTCAATCTTACCAGTAATCACCCAGCACAACAAGTGATTTTTACGTGGCAGGAGCAACTGGAATGCAAATACGTACATGCTCCAGATCAAAAGACAGACACCCTCAGATCCCAGCAAAACCTCCCAGGAGACCCTTTGATCGGGGCTCCAATGCCGCACTGCTCGCTCCGGAGCCTAGGCTGCAGGCTGTCTGCCCCGTTCTTGCCGGGTCCGAGGTCTGAAGAATTGCGAAGTCATCAGCATCAGTACCAACTTTCAAAAATCAGCATCAGTATCCTGGGATTTCAAAGAAAGCATTCGGGTCATGTGGTGACAGAGGCGTTCACTGAATAACTAAACTGGCCGGGGCGCCCCTCCGTGCCGGAGGACGCTGCGCCGGGGGAGATGGCCGCGGCGGCCGGCGGGGCTCGTGTCGTCGTCGCGTCTGGGCAACATGGGGAGGACGAGGAGGCCCGCGGCGAAGTAGGAAGCGGGGGGACACACGACACGGCCGGGCGATCGGATCTGTAGCGTGCCCCGGCGTCGTTGGCCGACCTCGTGCCGCGGCCGGCGGCTTCGTTTGACACACACAGGAGGAGGATCAGGAGGTCGTCTAGTCTAGGGATCGGAACGTGACGCGCGTGCCGCCTGCCGCGTAACTTGCGGATCCGGGTTTCACGGTGTTTTCAAACCGGCCCAAACCATGGCCATGGGGCTTCTCGCGACCCACACGACGCCACGCGCGGATTGGATCCTCTCGCTTTATGGGCCGACGTGAATCCTGGCTTGGGCTAGCTGTTGTTTTCAATCAAGATCTGTTTTTTATCAGGCAATCAAGATCTGAATGAATTCGTTCGGTCGGGGGCTTGAAAACTACACGTACTAAATTTGTAGCAGACTAAAAGAGCGCCAGGGAAAAAAAAACAAACCTCCAAATCTTCTTCCTCACTGGCCGCCGGCCAAAAACCATACCGTGATCCGTGATCGGCATGCAGCAATGCAGTGAGGCGGGCCAGGCAATAAGCAGGTCTGCAGGTGTTTGCCTTGGCGTCCCTAACGATTGTCGTGTCACGGACTGCCTTGATGCTTGGTGTCCTGTGCATATCCAATCCAACCAATCACGCGGGAGCGCGGCGGGTGGTCGGGCACACCATCAAGCTCGTGTCGTGCTGTAGTAATCCGTACCAGCCTATCAGGCCCACTGGACCATCCATAGTCACGGCCTCACGGGCTATACAATTCTCTTGGGGCTGGGCCCACCGTGGTCTTTGTTTAAAACGAAAATTTAGAGTTGCTTTCAATATAAATTAGGTAGAATACCATAATTTCACTTTCTCCAAAAAAAAGGTAGAATACCATAATTTCAAGGTGGATTTTTATTTTGTGCCTGCCAAACTGCACCGTTATTAGCCTTGCAAGTTGAATTGTATACGCACTCCTGTTACTCATGGTCTAATAAGTAATAAATGCCTATATGATGAAGATCTTGCCATGTCAAAAAGAAGAAGAAGAGAGGTTTGTGTATATTATATATGCAATCAAGTGTTTTAGAGCTCCTCAACACCTGATTTCCCACCACCACCACCACTAGCGACATTTTACTCTACGTACACTATTCCTCTTCTTGGTGGAGAAAACCCCTTCATCCTAAAACTACCTAAGGGTTGGTTTCGCATCAGGGGATAATTAGCCCAGGGAAGGAAGCTGCGGCGGCAGCGTTCCGTCGTGTCCATAGGCCGGCGGCAGCGGCGTTCCGTCGTAGCCCAAGAATAAAGAGGGAGAAACGAGATGAGGGGCTCTGACGATGGGGAGATGGCACGGGGTGGGCAGCCTGATCTCCGTAGGCCGGGAGCCTTTCCACGTGGAAGTCGGACTTGATCGATCCGGAGAGCCCCCGCGTCGTAGGCTCTCTGGATGATTGTCCCGTAAAAATTTCTGTCCGCGGTTTTCTCCCCTGGGCTAATTAGCCCCTGCTGCCAAACCAACCCTAAAAGTAGCTCGCTCGGACGACTCACCAGAGTGACCAGACTATCCTGGATGAAGATAAAACTTTCTTGCATCAATCACGGTGTCACTCGATTGAGAGAAAAATTAAGTGTCAGGGCCCTTGAGAGTTGTCACTTGAGCGACATTTAACTCTTCCAAGAAAAAAAAGGGAGGTCGTTAGGTTATGGGATCAATCACGACTTCATGAGGAAATATCACTCGTGTGTGTTTCGTTCAAAATATATTTTTTTTCGATCACTCGTGTGTGTTAATCTCTACACTGAATCTTTTAACGATCCCTTCATTTGTCTCCTATGGTTTATCAAGATTTTAGGAATTTAGGTATAGAAGGATGGGATTGACTCTAGAGACATGGAATTATATGTGGTTGTTCTACTAGATGACTATGGTGTCGCCTCTATCATATCATGGATGGGGAGCGGCAATAGGTGTGCCTAGCTCTTCGCAAGCACAACTTCTATGCACAGCACAAAGCTCTTGCATGCATGGAACATCTAACCACCAGAGACCAAAAAACAAGGGAAACAAGACAATATCAGAGGTGAGCTAGAAGTCTGTGGTACGAAGCGGCAAAAACGGAGTGAGCTAGCTAGCTGCATGCTATATAGGGTTACATTCATCTATGTAAGATTTGAAGTCCCAAGTGAGTTTAGTTGTATGGCATGACAGAGATGCAAGGGTTCGAAGAAAAAACTTGATGTCTGGGAAAGAAAAAGAAATCACATGCTGTAATATGAGAGAGATGAGATAGAAAAAAAAATATTAATGAAAAGAAGGAATCATGAGACTGAGAGTAACAAAATGGCATTATTCTCCCTGCAAAAGAGAGGGAACAATTAATAAATGAAATAAGTATGACAAGTAGTACAAGGGTTGATTTTACATACACGATAAATGACTCTCCCGACAGATTACATGATTTATAAATATAAAAACCAGAAGCAACACTCCTCTCGTTCTTTGAGGGGAGGTTTGCCTCTTACGAATTCAAATGCAAAAAGTGAAAGGAAATTCATCATCAAGAGACGGTGACACATACACACACACCCACAAGCATTTGGCCCAACTGGTTCTAGGTTGCAGAACCCAAGATGCATGTTGTACAAATGAGACACAAGAGCTCAGCAACACACACAGTGCATGTACCCATGCATGTGCGTGCTTACGGAACGCGAGCGCCTACACGAGTGTGTAGCCGTGCAGCAGTTTTACGCACAAGTGTAACCTTTGGGCACGCACTTGCCACAGTAGTTGACGAGGGCGCTGAGCTTGATAGGAATGTCGACGACGATGCCGAGCACGTTAGCCTTGATGGCCGTGCAGAGGCATGCGGCGGCCTCCAAGTCGACAAGGCCGTTGAGGAGGCTGCAGCACGGCTCAGCGGGCACCTTGCCAACCTCGCCCTTGACGAGGCCGAGCACGTTGGCGCACACGCCGAACTTGAGCACATTCACCGGGCAACTCCCGCTGGATGGAGGTGGGGGAGAAGGCGGCGGCGGCGGCGGCACAACCGGGGGCGTTGGGCAGCTGCCGCAGGCGCTGGCCACTGTGAATAAGAGGAGGTTGAGGGCCAAGAAGAGGACGGCCTTGGATGCCATAGCTTATTACGCCTTAATAACTAGCCTCGTAGACAAGAATTGGGTAGAAGCAAGCAACTGCTAGAGCTAGCTAGTTAGATGGGATGGTTTAGGGGAGCGTATGTGTATTTATAGAACACATGAACTGATGAACCCTAGCTCTTCCTTTCTCTGCTTATTATCTACCAAATTCCCCCTTGTAATAAGATAAATCTGCAAGAGCCAGAATGATTGTCACAGTAAGTAATGGACGTCCAACATTGGCCCCCAGTGGCCGATATAAGCCTAGGGCCAGTAGGGCCATGACCCTAGACGTGGACCAAATTTTTACACAGTAAATATTGTAGATAAAAGGGGCACATAAGATTTAGCGTATTTGGCCCATGGAGTGGCTCCATGCGTTAAGACAGCCTAGGTCCGCCCCTGTCGGTCCCTAAATGTCGGGTACCTACGAAAGGGGTACCCCAATCTAAGCCTAAAACTACTTGGCATCAAGGCCCGCAACGACATTGACCTGGCTCAACAGCCCAGCAAAGGCCCGCCATCGCTACGAGTCCTCGGCCCCATCCAGCTCGAGGTAAACGATCACCCTCGAGCGGGTGGTTTCCGTCTCGTTCGAGGCTCAGCGGCCTCGAGGGCGACCCCTACCCTCGAGCGGGTGGTTTCCGTCTCGTTCGAGGTTCGGTGAACTCGAGCTTGCGATCCAAGCTCGAGCCGGCCTCGCCGGGAACGACGCCCAACGCACTACGACTCATCAGAGTCATCATGACGCGGTCAAAAAGCAGGGCTCACTGCCCCACGCCATCACCTACTCCCGGAGAGGACATCGGTCAAATCCACTCGCAGCAGTGGACTCTGAGCGCCATGCTGCACGCCAGGCCTAACCCTGCTAGTAGCACTGTGCCAACCACTCCTTTGACTTTACCCCCCGCCGGACGCGCAGCCACCCTCGAAGGCAGCCTCGAAGGAGACCATGGAACGCCGTGCGCAAGACACTCCCCTCGACGTCGTGAACTGTCACGAGAAGGAAGGACGATACGTCAGTCCCTGCCATGTCGTCAGCAGAGTTGGAAGGCGCGATTCCCGCTCACGTACGGCGCGGCATGGACGAACAGTGCACACAGCGACAAACACATGTACTCGCACCCCGCCCCCTTGTCTATAAAAGGGGGAGGGAAGCCCATGCAAAGGGCAAGACACGCAGAGAACACAAGTCTCATACACACACAGACCATAACCTGGGACTTAGGAGCTTATCTCCTTCTCCCACCTTGCTTGTAAACCCCTACTACAAGCAACACGTAACCAGGTGCATCGCACCCCTGCTGGACGTACGGCCCCGTGGCCGGAACCAGGATAAAACCTCGTCTCCCACTCTCGCCATCAGGAAAGCGAGTGGTTAGCACCGCAATCACTTGTTGGTGCCGGTGCGACCAAATCAGGCACCGACACTAAATTTGTTCAGGGGTTTCATCTAGGCCCTGAACAATCTATTTATATATTTGGACCCTCAAACTTATCTAGATTTATTTTAGGATTTAATCGAGGTTAGTTTTCAGTAGTAGATTATGTACTCATCGACAACAAGCCCCGTCCCTATGAAAAATTCATCAATCCTATACGAGCTCAGTCTCTTAGAGGTGCTCATAGGGATAGATAGAGTTTCTTGTGTGTACTTATAGGGGCGAGCGTGCACGTATAATTTTCTAAAAAAAAACTTACTAATTAGTTCATTGAAACTACAAACATTAATATTGCCACTTGGTATTTACATGGCATTCAATTTTCTCGAATGTTGGCCTTGCACGACACCTAATAAAAAAAGAACTTACACATTAGCTAACATCTCTCTCTTTCTGTCTTTCGGTCACAGTTTTAGCCTAAATGTTAAACAGTAGGTCACATATTATTTAGCTCTTTATTCAGGCTAAATGATCATTTAAACAAGTGAAGCTGCCATTAACGGGATAAACAATTGATTAAGCCAATACGGGGCTAGCCACTGTGCAGTGTGTATATGCCGTGTAAATGGGCTGTCTACGAACAATGCTCACTGATCGAGTAGAGAAATTCAAGTTAGTAATGGTGGGTGGGGTGATATGGCCACATAAGCAAGCAAGCATATACCTTTTGAGTTTTTTACTCAAGTGACATAATTATTAAGTTTGGGGTGGGGGGGTCCCTAATATTCAGTTTAGGACTTTGACGATACCCTCATATAGGTTTATTATGTCCGTAGGTAGTTTTAAGTAGACAGAGTGAGTCAGTATTTTTCACAGTCGCTGGAGAGATATTATCAAGATATAAAAACTATATTGTACTACCTAAAATTTGTGCCTCGTTTAATAATAAACAAAACTATGTACTTCGATGTTCTTTCCTTTTCCTTTTGAAACCAAATATGTGGGATACTTAATCTGAAAAATCAGAGTTGTTTTTTTCTTTTTAAAGGCCTAAGTTTAAGACTTTAAGCGCCTAGTTCCTGGCCCACTAATCCAAGACAAGACAACAAACATACTTGGGCCATCCCCCTCTCACATTGCTAGCTAGCCCAAAATGATGAATACCTGTCAGTTGCTTGTGCGCCTCGCAATACTATTTGGCCCTCATACCCTGTCGTCATTGTTCCCTAAAAAAACCTCGTGCTAGACTAGTCACACATATTATTGGAGGATATCCACGTTCTATAATACTAGTGTCAGTATATAATTTTATTTGCGCACTTGTCTACATTGGAAACTAAACAACAATGTTGATGTGTTTCATAGCGATGAAACTCATCTCACATCTCATGAACCCCTCCTCATTCTTCATAAAATCAGTGTTGTGACGTATGACTTAATGCTCATGGAACTCGTGGTGAAACATCTATTGAGATTTAAGAAGACTCTGTCTCCAAGTCCTTTAGATGCTACTCCAAAGCTAGAACAAAAATACGAATATTGACCTAATGAAATTTGAAAGTACTTCTAACACAAACAAGTCTGTCCATTTTACTGGGCTGGGCACAGTGGCTTGCTGCATATCGGCATATGCCTAGCTAGCTCTCGAGTCGACATGCATGCAGGCAGTGAACCACGGTAATCATCCATGCATGACTAACGACCCTAGTTTCCTTGGCATTTCCGATCTCTGATCAGGACGGTAGGCAGATAGAGAATCCAAAATCCCATGTGCAGGCGGAGCCCGACCGGTACGGTGCTTGAGCTGGCGGGAGCGTCGTGTGGCAACTGGCAAGCAAAAGCTGAGGCCTTGAGGGGATAGATGGCTTGGGACTTGGGAGCACGGACGGACCAAGGTGCCGACGCGTCGCCATCATCACGTCCCCCCATGGCCCTGGCGCGGGCACATCAACGTCGCCGCCCAGCTGGACGGTCGCTCGATGCTCAACCGGCTCACCGCACCAGCACAGTGCGAGCGGTGGGGGCCGGCGAGGTCACGGGCTGCACAGTGCGAGCGAACAAACCAACGAGGACAAGAACTCCGGGTCAGGGTCGGCCGTCTCGCCTAGCTGCTGCTTGGTGCTTGCCACAACAGTGATGATCTCGGAAAGATCCGGCTGGTTTGGTTCATGTTGCCGTGGGGCTGCCTCGGTGCCAGGCATTTAAGGGCCCTCTGCCGAACTCGTCGCGACGAGCACTCCACAGTATAGACTTAATATAAAATCTTATAATATATGTAAGATGTTGATACATGTTGCAAAGCGAAATCAAATATATGTATGATGTTGATATCAGTATCTCAACTCTTCGTGATGTCGCCGGGCGCCCGGGAGCAGGTCGCCGAGTGCCCGAGCTGCTGATCGCCGAGCGCCGACCTCGAGGAGATGAGTCAAGGAGCACTCAGCTACTTGATTTTCTTATTTTTTTTCTTTGTTGTTGGTGCTTTGGCTTGCTGTGACGCAGGGCTGCTATCAGTGCAGCAAATGCATCTCAAGTGTCTGTACAACCAAATATACATGTACATACATATATATAGAGGCTTGAGCCCCCTCCTGCCTTGGCCCTAGACAGTCGCACATGCTGCCCTACCCTAGGGCCGGGCCTGGTGCCAGGGCGACTGGTGGTTCGGGGTTCTTCGTCAACCTAAAGTACGCGACTGCATGCATGCATGCATTCCTGGGTGACTGTTACTCCTGCGTCCTGCCTACTCCTACGTTCGACTGGGTTGTAAAACGAACTGCAGGTGCAGGTTCGGCGACCGGGCCCAGGCGCGAGCTGAACCACCGGATTCTCGATGCGCTGCCCACTCCCGTAGCACACAAAGACTACCAGCCGGCAGTGGCAGGTCTTTGGATTCGAAGGTTTTGTTAGTTGACGCGTCCCAGTCTCGTCAGGATTACCTAGCTATTAGCTGTAGCTTCCACTCCCAGCTGGTCCTACTGGTTTGTGTGGTACTAGTAGCAGTAGTTTGGTACTACTCCGTCTCATAGAGAGTATCGTTTTAAGTGTTTGTGCCGTGAGTTTGATTAAGTTTGTAGAAAATACGTGCAACATTTAAATCTTCAGATAATTTTTATAAAAAACTAGATCAAAATATCTATCTAATAATATTTATATTATACTATAATTTTTAATATATTATTATATATAATTGACCGAAGAGTTTTATCGGGAAGCGAGAAAGACACTTGTTTTGAGACGGAGGGAGTACTCGTTGAGTCATTTCTTCTGCGCCGTGCTCTACTCGAGTGGCAACGGATTGGTGTACGCGCGCGCGCCGCACACCACAAGTAGTCACGTTACGTACGCGCGAGATCTGAAATATCAGGGCTGGCTAATTATTGGAGCCTCGCCGTCGTATGCGGCGTCGTTGGTTTCTCGGGGAGCCCCGACTCCAGCAGACCAGAGATCACGGGCCGCTGGACGTACTCACGCACGCACGCATGCATCGACCTGTGGTTTGGCACTTTGGTGTGGCATACAGTATACTCCATGCGTGGTTTTCTTTTGTTGGTACGTATCGATCGATTGGCGCCGATCCACAAGTAGAAGATAGTGTTTCGATCGACAGGTCAGTTACGTTGCCTGGCAGCCTGGGGTCGGAGCGAATGCTTTTGCGGCAGGAACAGGTCGTCAGATCTGGATCTCTATCGCCTCCATTATTCGGGGATGAGCGAGCTGAATCGATCTTAATTATCGGGCCTTCGTCGTGTCAAAACAGCGGGCGAATGCGGATTTCACAGGTAAGGGCTTGGGTGATCGTTCCGGTTCCGCGGGTAGTACGTACGCTTGAGGTCGAGATCCGTAGGCAACCGATATGTGATCGATCCGCTGCCTGGTGTGCGTGGTGCATGGTGCCGGCGACGACGTTCGTGCCGTCTCTATATGGATATGATGGTGCCTTTCTTTGAGCAGTATAGAGCGTGATTTAGCTACTTAATTATAGACTTCACTCTTCAAATGTTAGCATTAGCTCGCACAATCACATGTCCCAACAATGGCAACACTGTGGCAACTTTGTCATTCTCATGCTAATACAATACAGCCTTCTGGAGGCGGTTATGTTCTCATGAGGACTGATTAAATTGGCTTGTGTTGTATGAGTGATTGCGTATATAGATGTAATCGTTTAAAGAGTAAATAGCACCCACCATACAACAACTTGCATGGTTGTATCACTTTAGTCCAACAAGTTGCAAAGTGTGCAAGCAGATACACGAACTTGTCAATTATGTGCATATACGGTCACATATACCCATGCATATGTATTTTCTCAACATAGCAGGTGAGTCGGATGATTTTTGTTCATGTTACCTCCTATATTTATTTTTCTTGACAAAAGGTTATGCATTTTATTAATAGGCGGCAAAACATTGTGTCGCAGAAAAATAAATTAACTATGTATGGAATATTCCCATATTTCATAGAAGATGAGGTAGGTATAAACGTAAAAAAAAATATTGTATTGGCTATTGATTCAATGTGCAATAATATATTTTTTGTCCAACCTGATTCGTTATTTTTTTCACGTTAGTAATATTCACTGGTACCTTTCAAAAAAAAAAAGAAAATTCATTATTATTAGTGCGTTGAAATTTTGAGCTTTACATATTTTTTAGTCACTTTACCTATACTTAATTCTCACTGAAAACTACTTCTCACTATAACTATGTTCAAATAAAATTTATATTATTATATTTATACAATATTGTTGGAAACTATTATATTACATCCGCATGTCGGTTACCATACATATGAGGACGGACAAAAATAGGAGGTTACATGTATAAACACATTCGTTTTACCTATCACATAGACAAAATACATCTACGGGCATATATATGACCGTATATGGACACAATTGACAAGTTCGTGTATCTGCTTGCACACTTTGCAAGTTGTTGGACTAAAGTGATACAACCATACAAGTTGTTGTATAGTGGGTGTAATTTACTCTAATCGTTTATACTTGTGACGTTTTTTTTTACTACCGCTCAAAAAGTTCCAAAAGAACCGTTGTGACCAAAATATTTCAATTTTTAGAAGATTAAATTGCATTCAAAATACAAAAACTATACATGTACGTGTGAAATGATTAGAGAACCTGTAATCTGATTATACTAATCCGATGGTCCAAATCTCACCCGCCACATCGCCAATTTTTCCACGGTGGCCTATGAGGTGGCACTTGGCAGGGTGGATCATTGATAGGATTGGCTTGGCTTATCTGAAACATGGGCCGTGTTTGGCTTAGCTCGCTCGGCTTGGTTTGATGAGATGACGGTGTTGCTACCTGAATAATCGAATTGCATGGAGGGTTTGTCGGATGCATGAAGCAACACAAAAGATGGAGATACCACAAGTCCACAACAATATATAAGAGGGCGGTGGCCACATACTCACAAAGTCACCGTCCGTGATATCCCTGTGGCCTCAAACTGGCACCCACAAGCTCTGTTATGTAGCTGGCCATCTCCATGGCTGACACTTTTGAGTTGAGCAAGTGTGTGATGCTTGCTGTGAAGGATTCAATCGAGGGTCTGACCATGTTTATGACAAGTCAAGACTATCCTATTTATTGATCCTCTGCGCCTTCTCATAGTCCATTGTCGATAAATACACTATATGTGGCGGGATTTGAACAATATATGTATCAAAGTATGAAGTTATTGCATCGGATTATTCAGATTACAAATTCTTGTACATGTATAGTTCATCTATAATCTATTCCATATATACAATTTACTCTTTTTAGAAACCCCTTGGCAACTACAAGAGGTATGAGGTGCACCATAAACTCTCACCGATGTCATTTCTCGAGCTTCCTTCTTGCTGATAGGACTCCCTCGCTTCTCTTGTTTAGAGAAAAGCTAACCAACATCTGGGTGTTTCTAAGGGAGCTAGCATCTAAATTTTAGACCATTGAATTAAAAAATAGATGGCTCCAATTTATCCTCTCTCCATCTAAAATTCCCCCAATAAAAGACAGCAGGTGGGGCCCATCGGAGGTGGGCGATGGAAAAAGAAAAAGGTGAAGAGAGAAAGGGAGAGAAAAAAAGTTAGAGATCGGAACCACTGATTTGAAATCTAAGAGTTTGTTTATCCTTCTCCAAGCGTCTTTCAAGAGGCAACCTGGCGAAAGAGACGACGTCTGGAGAATGAGGTGTTGCCAACTGCCAACTGTCGTATTGGTTTTTTCGACTTGCTAGCGCCCGGTCGTCAGGGTGCAGCAATAGATGTTGCAACATTGGTATGTGTAACATTGCAACATTGGTCTGGGTGTAACATTGTAACCGGAAAAAAAGATGATGCAATGTTGTGACATTGCAATTTTGGGCTCTGCGGTATTGCAACCACGGCATCGATGCAGCATTGTAAATGAGAAAAAGATGACGCAATATCGATGGGTTGATTATTGCAACAAACAGGATCGCCTGAAACAAACATCGCGCAACATTGTTATATTCTGCAACATTCAGGTAAAAAACATTATAATAATTAAACATGCAACATTAAGTTATATTCTGTAATATTTAGATGAAAAAGTTGAAACATTGAAACATTGAGGAAAAAATAAGTGGAGGTGGTGCGTCCGATTTCTGCTTTGGCGTTCGGACGCACGTCACATAGCATTTTTAGGTTTTTTTTAAGTGGAGATTGCCGTATTGGTGTCCATGTGCGCCACGTTCCCGAGACGCGTGCACGCCGCACGTCAGGCCGGCCCGTCGGGCCGCAGGCCCAGAAAGAGAATTTTTCCCCCAGGCCCCCACGAAGCGTGCGCGTTCAGTTAGGCCCTTTTCAAACTTTGAGAACGCCGTGCTCGAAATATAGATCAGAATGCTATGCCAATCAAGAGGAAGGTTTCGTTCAGGGCGTCTTTTGTACTCCATCGAGAAATAAATCAATCCAGAAAGTAATGAAGCACTGAACAGACAAACTTTATTCATACGTACCGAACACAGAACGAATACATCAGATCCCACGAAATGGACTCGTGCAGGAACAATTAAGCAACAAACTAAAAACCTCAAAGACGATCAAACCAGACATACGTATCTTTGCCAGTGCATGCGTGGAAACATGTCCATATGCATGCACGCCAGCTAGCACGTAGGCAAACCAAATAAACCTTGACTCAAACGATCGAAACGACATCCGTGCAGAACTAGGAATGCTTAGAGGCACTTGAACCCGGTGGGCACGGTCTTGCCGCAGTGGTTGAGGATGAGGCTGAGGTCGACGGGCAGGTTCAGGTTGATGCCGAGGATGCTGCCCTTGATGGCGGTGCAGAGGCACACGGCGGCCTCGAGGTCGACGAGCCCCTCCAACAGCGGGCAGCATGGCTCGGTGGGTGGCACGCCCACCTTGGCCTTGATCAGGTTCAGCACGTTGGCGCACACGCCCAGCTTGAGCGCGTCACGGGGGCACTTGCCGTACGAGGCCGGGGTCGGGGTTGGAGTTGACGGCGGTGGGGGGCAAGGGACACTGCCAGCGCTGGCCATGGCGAACACGACCATGTTGACGGCCAGGAACAGCGCGATCGAGGCCTTGCCTGCCATTTTGCTATGAATTACTACTCGACCACGAGTGCAGGAATAACTCGGTTGCTAAGTGCCTGTGATGGTTCGTGGTGTTGGTGTCGCTCGATTGTTGCTGCATTTATAGGGAGGAGATTGGTGCAATGCTGACTAGTTGGTGGTGTGTTAACGGTTCCCGTGAACACGAATGCATGTGACTGTGATGAGATGGGTGATCTGGACTTGTTTCAGATATAATGCCGGACAGTACTAGCGATCAAGATTGCTAGCTGCATTTGGATCATAGTTTAGTTTAGTAACTTGCAATATGGGCTGGATGTTTTGCACCTTGTAACATGCGCAAATGCCAAGGAATTGGGTTTAAGAATGCTGTGTTGATCAGGGAGGGCAGTATGTGTAGAGGTATGAGACAAAGGGCGCCCAAGTTGTTCGAGACTGAATAGTAAGAACTAATAACAAGCTGGTAATAACAAAGCTAAGTTCTGGCAAGGTAATGCCTTGAAGGTTGTCACCGAACAGAGCATGGCCCTTATCATTTTGAGTCTGTTATTTAGAAAGGATCATGCAGGTAGGCTTCCTTTTGAAACAATATTGTATCTCATTACATTGTTTTGAGATGCTTTGCCGCCAGTGTCGTGATGCTTGTTGGTCGTCTCTAACGGATGCTTTTGCTGCCATTGTCATGATGCTTGTTGGTTGTCTTCGGTGGATGCTTTGTCGTCGTTCTTCTGGTGGATGCTTGGCCACTTGGTTGTTGTTCTGTGGCCTCGGTCGGCGATCTCGGTGGTATTGTCCTTGGTGTAGATTTAGATGTTTTGGGCTGCCCGCTATGGCTGTATGGAGTTTTGTCTCTTTCTTTTAGTCGTTCCTTTGTTATTTGTTGGACATTTGTTTCGTCGGCCTTTTTTCAGTTTTTTTTCTCTTCTTTTAGTCCTTTGTGTGCTTGGAGAGGTCAAGCTCTGCTTGGCCTACACCGAGTGATGTATGTAGCTACTTTCTTTGTAATGAAATATGTGCTAAGGCACGTCTGTTAAAAAAATAGTGGAATTTCCATTTTGGATGAGGGGAACCGAATTTTGAAGATCCGAATGCATCTTATCTTTTGAACCGAGGTGCACCTACCATTCCATGGTGTCAAGTTTTCAAAATCAAGTGACAAAAATAAGGTGCACTGCGTATATCCTTACGTATCATAAAAAATTCAACGAGTTGTTATATATTATTATCCTGACAAAGAGAAATACTACTTAATAAATATAAATAAATTTATATTAGACTCAAGAAGTAATTTACAATATCTCAAAGAGATCGATATCGAGGATATATTCTACACTACTACAAAATGTGTCGTCATCACCATCGGTGGTAGTGATCCGGCAGTAACACGCTAATAACTATATTGTTTCGTATTCATTACTTGTCCCAAATCCATTTTTTTGTTCTGAAAGATACCATTTTTTTCTAAACTAGTTCTGCAATACTTTCTGGCAGCCAAGCCTGTGATCTCCCTTTACACAAAGCCTCTTTGCAATCTTCTCTATGACTCTATCATTGATTAATGCCCATGCACATATGTTATCTTTGATCCTTTTTAATTAAAGTTCTAAACAGAAATTTGTGCATGCAATTAAATGGGTTCAGACAAAAAAGTTGTCTACCACAAAAAACTGTAATTCCGATCCATTGACTGCTACAAGCCTAGAAGATTCATATGAGTTTCTTCACTGTCTCCGAATTTGTTTGAAAACATTGAGAATTTCCAAAGACAATCAACCCGTGCTGCTGCACGGACTAATTAGAATTAATATAAAAATTTAAACTTATAGCTAATAATTATAATTATCTATCGCACTCTATCTTTCATCTGTTAAATATCTTAAACACCATACTCTAAAGATACAAAGTTATTATAATCTAATTACAATATGTTTACTTAGTCATAATTTTTTGACATAAGCATCACACTCCATATGTGTTTTTTTATTGTTTGAGCTATGTGAATAATATAAAAATTTATTCTTGTGTCTTCTCTCATACATGAATATGGCGCAACAATTGTTAATAATGATAGAAATAGTATTTTTAAATTTTATATTGGTGCATCTTAAGATTTTTTATAATATATAATCTAGATTCAGATTTATGTATAATCTAGATTCAGATTTACATATATACATAGATGCTACTTCATATTTATTAGTTAATGGATAATTATTAAATAAAATATATCTGTATCCACGTAGGATCCTAGGTGGATGTTTTGTTTTTTTAGTGAATTTCTAGGATTTCTCTATTTTTTTAGGCTGTCCACCTAGGATCCTAGGTGGCATCACCTGGAGCCTTCAAAAGGAGCCTCCAATTAGTAATAGTAAGATTCGGTCTATTATGGTCAGTTGGTTACTTCGTTTTTAAAACTAACAGTGATGTGTTATCTCTGTTGGTTTTAAGTGAATCAGCCACGATGTATAAGATATAGCCATGTACGGCATTAGCGTTTCATTTCCATATAGTAGCTATTGATCTCAGAAAGTCAAATTGCTCTCTATAACACAAATGAGAAATGCCTATAGCTTGAATTCTTGAAAGCACCACTCATCTTCACATGTATGTAGCAAAGGAAATTTATTCATATAAGCAAATTGCCGAATACAATTGAATAACCCACACTGTCCATGGACACGTCCACCCAGGGATTTGCACAACAGGAACAACGTAAAAAGCCAAAGCTCGTCAAACCGGTTACACGCGGTAGTGCGTACTTTGCCTATGCATCCATGCAAGGTAGCAAGAAATAAACCAAATGAACAATAAGCAAGACGAATAATGTTGGCACGCTTGACTCATGCCGCACATAGCAAATGCATTTTCGACGACCGGTGCGCTTAGAGGCACATGAATCCGGTGGGCACGGTCTTGCCGCAGTGGTTGAGGATGAGGCTGAGGTCGATGGGCAGGTTAAGGTTGATGCCGAGGATGCTGCCCTTGATGGCAGTGCAGAGGCACACTGCGGCCTCAAGGTCGACGAGCCCATCCAGCAGTGGGCAGCAGGGTTCTGTGGGTGGCACACCCACCTTGGCCTTGATCAGGTTCAGCACGTTAGCGCACACGCCTAGCTTCAGCGCGTCGCGGGGGCACTTGCCGAACGAGGCTGGGGTTGGGGTTGGAGACGAAGGAGTGGACGGTGTCGAAGGGGGGCAGTTGCCACCGCAGGCGCTGGCCATGGCGAACACGACCATGTTGACAGCGAGGAACAGTGCGACCGAGGCCTTGCCTGCCATTGCTACAGATGCAGCTGCTTGATCACAAGCACGAAGCTGAGCGATTAAGCTAGTGGGCTTTAATAACTCGATTGCTAAGCGTCTGTGATGGTTTAGGATGGTGCTTGAGGGTGGTATTTATAGTAGCTGGTATTTATAGTAGCAGAGATTGGTGCAACGATCACTAAATTATTAGAGCGTTAGAGAGCTCCCGTGAGTTTATGCATGTGACTGTGTGAGGGTGATAGAAAATATGGTCGTCGTCACGCCTGAAATTATTAAGGTACAACGTGGAATAGCACTAGCAACCAAGATTGCTGCACTAATGGATACATACTGACGGTCTGACGCTTTGTTCTCGCTTGATGGTTGATCGTTGTTTAGTTTAGCATCTTGGCATATGGGCTGGCTGCTCTTTATGCCGTAGCATGCACAGAAACAAACAATGTGGACTAGAAACCAACAATGTGGACTTAAAAGTTTAAGAATGCATGCTAGCTATGATGACAAGGGAGGACTGCAGAGGTGATGAATATCACGAGAGGCAGGACATATGGTCTTATACCAAGTTAAGCTGCTTGAAGTTCTAACAGTCCTTTTTTTCTGACCGGTATCGAAGTTCCTTTTTATTGTTGATCTGTGAGCGTTCCGGTGCAACTACAGTAACATATATATGATGCCTCGGTTACTCCTAGGGATCACAAATATTCCTGACCTTATTGCTGCTTTTCCAAATTCATGCACTATATATATAGTATAGTGTTAAAGTAGTGAACAATAGCATGCATCAGGTCTTTGTACACAAAAATGCCAGCGTAGAGGTTGGAACTTCTCGAGTTTTTTGTGAATTCTTTGAAGAAGCAACATGTATATGTTTGGTTGATTATAAGAAACTAAAGATGGTGCACCAGCCAGCAATCAATGGGTTGCTCTCCACTACGTTCAAATGGGTCGCGCGAGCAGAGTTGCTGGGGCGGGGAATTTGTTCACGGCTGTTCTAGAAGGGCTCAGGGGCGGCGCTCAGCCAGACGGAGGCGCCGGGCGGAGGCAGGCATCGAGGGTGCCGCTGGAGCGAGCGGATGGCCGGTGTGCCGCGGGAGAGAGAGGAGGACGACCGGATTAACGTGCGGGCGGCTGTGGGCGGCAGCGGAGGCGGATGGGGCCGCCAGAGCCGTCTGGTGGAGGCGCGTCCGCAGGTCGCGCGTTGTCACCGTTCTCTTTTGTGGCTGTATTGACCACCGTCGACCATTAGATAAAGAAACAGGTAAGGCTATGAACTGTCATGCATCCAAACAGGCAGCACTAATATTTTCGCTCGAACGCATCAATTTGAATTGTGTCGTGCATCCAAACAGGCAACACTAATATTTTCGCTCAAACGCATCAATTTGAATTGAAATGATAACAATAAAATTTGGGTGTAGTGCCTAAAGGTTTCTGCACCACTGTAGATCACCCCAAATATGCTTACTAACCATAGCTCGTTTGTTTGGGTTATGTACGACTTGCTCATTCAGAGTTTCGAGTCTCTACGACTTTGCACGACTACACAATTGATCGTACTACATCCCTTCTAGAATATAGCTACTTTAGGTTTTTCAAAAATCAAACATTCTTAACTTTGACCAATAATATTTATAAAAATATAATGTATTCAAGTAAAAAAAAAGTTACATACTGTAATATTTGGTTTCATGGTGAATCTATATGAATGGAATTATTACATTGTCAATCTTTATTTTTTTTGTTATTCAAAATCAAAGTTAAGAACATTTGGCTTTGAAAAAACCTAAACATAAGGGGATATTTTATTTCAAAGGTATTTATAGATTATAGCATGTTTACTGAATAGTCGGATACATGTAATCATCAAAGAAATAAACTTCATTCATATAACAAGTGAATTGTCGAATACAAAATAATAATTCAAATAGCTTAGGGACTAGTCCAGGTCAGGACTTGCACAGGACACACCAAAAACGAAAGCGGGTCAAACCGGTTACATACATTAGCCATAGCAACCGATGAGACTGCTCTAAACCGAATGAATATGCAAAATAACGTTGGCATGGTTGGCTCATCAGCTCATGCATGCCAGATAAATGCATCGATCCATCAGCTTAGAGGCACTTGAATCCGGTAGGGACGGTCTTGCCACAGTGGTTGAGGATGAGACTGAGGTCGATGGGCAGGTTGAGGTTGATGCCGAGGATGTTGCCCTTGATGGCGGTGCAGAGGCACAGGGCGGCCTCGAGGTCGACGAGCCCCTCCAGCAGCGGGCAGCATGGCTCGGTGGGTGGCACACCCACCTTAGCCTTGATCAGGCCCAGCACGTTGGCACACACGCCCAGCTTCAGAGCGTCACGGGGGCACTTGCCGAATGAGGCCGGCGTCGGCGTCGGAGTTGACGGGGACGACGGCGGTGGCGGGCAAGGGACATCGTGGGCACTGGCCATAGCCAACACGACCAGGTTGACGGCTAGGAACAGAGCGATCGAGGCCTTGCCTGCCATTGCTAGCTACACCGCAACAGTTGCTTGACCACAAGCACTAAGGAGAGTGACTAAGCTGGGACTTGGTTACTGGATCGCTAAGCGCTTGTGATGGTTCGTGGTGGTTCTGGACTGTTGCATTTATAGGAGGAAGATTGGTGGTTCGTTAGCAGTCCCGTGAACACCATGCATGTGAGGCTGTCTGCAGCGGGTTCCTCTACGGACCCCTTCCCGTAACCGCTACAGTAAAAATGTGCTGCAGCGGTATCCCGCTATGCCCCCGCTACCATCGAGGGATGGCTCTGACACGCTACACCGAGCGGAGATAGCGACCTCCCGCTACGGCGCCACGGTGGTGCGGGCCCCGCTCTCCACCCACGCTCTCCACCTACGCCCCAACTGCCGCAGAGGCGGAGCCGCTCGAGCTCATCGTCGGCCGGCCATGGCCATCACCGCTGCCACCTGCAGCCATCACCGCCACCGCAGTTCTCCTCCGTGCATCAGGATGGAGAGAGAGAGGAGGTGGGGCGACGAGCCGACAAGAGGTGCGGTGAGGCCGGCCAGAAGCAGAGGAGAGAGAGGAAGAGAGGAGGACGACGACCACGAAATCGAGCACAGATCCACTAAATCCCCAACCAAATCACCACAAATACACGAAATCCCCAACCAAATCAACCACAAATCCGAGAGAGAGAGAGAGGAGGAGGAGGAGGACGACGACGAGCTCTCCTGGCCACTGCTTGCCACCGCCACCGACAAGGACAAGGCGGCGGGTAGAGCAGTAGCAGGTCCCTCGCGAGAGGGAGGGATGGGGGGCAGAGGAGGCGCAGGCGAGAGATGGAGGGCCAGCGTGAGAGGGAGAGGCGCGGCTGGGAGAGGGCGAGATCTCGAGAGGGAGGCCCGCCGGAGGAGGTGCTCCGCTGCCGGAGATCTCGAGGGAGAGACCGAGAGGAGTAGGCTGGAGAGGGCGAGACGCGAGAGGACGAGAGAGATCGAGAGATCTGGTGCATGTGGAGGCTACGGTGGGGAAAAAGAATTAAAAAATAGAGAGAAAAAGAAAAAAAAGAAGTATTGGAAAAAAAGATTAAAAAAGAAAGGAAAAAGGGTAAAAAGAAAGAAAAATAATAGGAGATAAAGAAAAGAAAAGAAAAATTGAGGAGAGGGAGGAGATGGTAGTTGAGGATGGTTGAATAAAATATGGTATAGTTGATATAGAGGGATGATATAGAGGAATGATGGCTGCGGGAGAAATTGGTATAGAGTAAAGAATCTCGATGACTAGGACGAAATATTCCTTTTAGAGGGATAGGATAGAGAGATGCCACTGCAGAGAGCCTGAGGGTGATGAGATGGGTGATCTGGAATTGGGTTCTACAGAAATCGGTTCCACTGTAGAACAGCACTAGTGGCCGAGATTGCTGCATTGGGGATGCATGTTGAAGTTTGTTCTCGCTTGGTGGTTTATCATAGTTTACTTTATCACTTGGCATATTGGGTTGGCTGGTTTTGTACCTTGTAACATGCTCGAATGCGCCGAAGAAATGGGTTTTGGAATTTGGAACGTACGCCTGTACTGAACTATACTCGCCACAAGGACAGCACAGATACCATAATGACTGACGCCCAAGTTGCTCAAAATGATTCTTGCTGTACTTCCCTGACGAAGGGGTAAAGGGTTCTATCTATTTCGGTTTTGGGCATGTAGCAAGTCTAGAGATTTGAATTTGCTAGAAAAACATACCATCACCACGAGAATCCAGTATTTTGCCGAGTGCCAGAATCACTCGGCAAAGCCTTGCTTACACTCGGCAAAGGCTTTGTCGAGAGTTGCACTCGGCAACGGTTAGTGCCGGCAAACCGGTCTTTGCTAAGCGTCTGTCGTTGGGCACTCGACAAAGCTGTTGCTGAGTGTCGTGACACACTCGGCAAAATAAAGCGCACGGGGACGGTGGCATGATGGTGACGACAGGTTTGCCTAGTGTTCGACGGCTCACACTCGGTAAAACCTCCGTCAACGGTGACAGTGGTGTCGACGTTTTGTCGAGTGCCTCACCACCGGCACTCGGCAAAGGCACAAGTGTTAATATTTAGTGTCTTGGTATCATGCCCAGATGATTCCGCCTCATGTTAACAAAATATGAGACATGCCATACTTAGGATGCCTGCGGGCACTAGCCACGAATGGGTACCAATAGAACTAAATAGTTACGATGACATGTCATCTCACTTTATTTTTTCCTTCTAAATTAGTTACGTATAATGCCATCTTAATTCGTTTTATCAAGTTTTTAGGTCGATCCAAATTTGCAACTCCATCCAAATACATTTACTCTACCAAATACATTTTTATTCTAAGCAAGAGCTCATGAACTTTAGTACATTTTATGAACTTGCAAAGTTTTAATGCGATGAAGAGGTGTGCAATATATGTTAAAAATTTGTTCTCTATTTGTCATGTGTGACGGCGATGGTAATGCTGTTGCGCAAGTGGTATCTGTATTAGTCTTGGACTACCAAAATTGCTTTCGTTTTAATTGAATGCATGCTTGATTGCCTTATCATAATTTAGATTAGTGGTAGCTAGCATTTGGCACGTTGTTAAATCACGAGCAAATGCTAATTCTTTTTTTTTTTTTGGAAAGACAGTGGTTTCATTAAGCCGAGGGCATTATAGACAGTTCTCACTGTATGGCAATATAGTTGGTAATCAAGCATGCTCTCGAAGGTTCAAAATATGAATTGTGTTCGGCTGGTGGTATATATTATTTTTGAGTCAGAGAATTATAGCTGAACATCATTAGTTGTGAAGTTCCCCAAATACATTTCTAAAAATGGTAATATAATTATGCATGTTAGTACTAGTACTGACATGCATAATCATATTATGATATGTACATATGGCCGTGCATGTCCTGTTGACTATTTGCAGGTGCATAATGCACCAGGTTGTGTTTGTGATTCGGTGTCCAGTGATTTGGATTTCTGATTCAGGTCATGGAAAGAAAAATGCAAGCAACAAGAGATAGCTTCACTGATACAAAATGTAACCAAGAGAAAAATAGGAAATAAACATAAACATTATTCATACAAGCAGATTGCCAGATACGAACAAAAGAATAACAATCCAAACAATTCAGGACACGACGAGCAACTTACACATGAAACACGGAAAAGTGAAAGGTGATCGAACCAGCTACAAGCGTAGCATATGACAATAAGCAAATTAAATAATGTGTCCGGCATGCCTCGCTCATACCATGCCAGATACCAACTCAACTATTAGTGCTCAGAGGCACTTGAATCCGGTGGGCACGGTCTTGCCGCAGTGGTTGAGGATGAGGCTGAGGTCGACAGGCAGGTTGAGGTTGATGCCGAGGATGCTGCCCTTGATGGCGGTGCAGAGGCACACGGCGGCCTCGAGGTCGACGAGCCCCTTCAGCAGTGGGCAGCATGGCTCTGTGGGTGGCACACCCACCTTGGCCTTGATCAGGTTCAGCACGTTGGCGCACACGCCCAGCTTTAGCGCGTCAAGGGGGCACTTGCCGTACGAGGCCGAGGTCGGGGTCGGGGACGAAGGGGTCGTCGACGGCGTCGATGGAGGGCAGTTGCCACCGCAGTCGCTGGCCATGGCGAACACGACCATGTTGACGGCGAGGAACAGAGCGACGGAGGCCTTGCCTGCCATTTCTGCACGGCCTATTTGTACCCTGACCACAAAGCACAAAGCAGTATGAGCTTCAAGAGGAGCTCTCTTGATCGATTGCTCGGTTGCTGAGTGCTTGTGATGGATTGAGACGGTGTTCAAGTGCGGTATTTATAGGAGCACGGCGCAGCGATGCTGTGATCAAATTAGTGAGCGCGCATGTGAGGCTGATCAGCAGGCCGTGGATTGGTTCGTTTAAAAGTTGAGGTGGTATGCAGGATTACATGTTCAGAAACTCCGAGTGGCACAAATGAACAAGATTGCTGCAGTGGTGGACGCATGGTTACGTTTGTTCCCGTCTAATTGTTAATCATACTCTATTGGGCGATCTTGGCATATTTAGGGTGATCGATGTCTAAGCCTAGTAACATGCGCAAATGCCAAAATAACCGGTTTAAGAATGTTTTGATTTGATGGCGAGCGATCATTCACGATCGGGGGAATGAAAACCAGCGTGGAATCATGACACTAGCTAGCGGCAAGGACAAGCTTGTTCGTAGTTTTCATTTTCCAAGCAACTAACCATTCTATTCTTTTCTGGCTTTTTCGGTGGGTGCATAATAGATACGGGTCGTTTTGCAGCCAACTGAAAACAGCGCTACATCAGTTCAAAAAAGAAAAAAAACAGCGCTACATATTTCCTTTTTTTCCCTATTACTCTTGGCCAGATGCCAGAGCCGAGCTGGCATAAACCGGGGAGGCGGGGACTGCACAAAATTCTAATGAGAGGCCTATTATTTGATGCTGGAACAGCTCACCTTACCTAGTCTATCGATGGACTGACCATCTCCCTCACGACAAGATATTTGTCGAGTGTTTTGTACAAACTGTGGATGTTTCAACCCAGTTTATCGGATAGAGCAAGACCCATTACGACTACATGAGTCCATATCACTTTTTTATAGATCACTAGCAAACATACCCGTGCGTTGCTACGGGTAAAAACCATGTCAACATATGATCAATTGATGTATTTTTCTATTATGTTTGGATGTATGTTGTTTGAAACTATGTGTTTTTACCGTGATAACAAAATATAACATTTATATATTTTATGGCACGTATATAAAAAAGGTAATCTCCATAGCTTAATTACTATTTTGGCCCATAAGAGAAAACTTATTATTCTTCCCTTAATGATTTATCCAACCCCATTAAGTATTTAAAAGAAAAAACTAAAAAAAAAATTAGCCAGGCTGAGCAAACCTCCCGAACCAGGCCGAATTAGACCTGGCCCGTTTCCACGCAACCCCTCTTCACCTGGGCTCTGGGCCCAAAATCCTGGGCCTAGGCCGGGATAGCCGACCCCGCGCACCGCCGCGCACCGTCAGATCGGCATCAGACGGCTTCCATCGCGTGTGGGTGGATCAAACCCGTCGGCAGCCGTGCCCCCTGAAACCCTAGCCCCTTTCTCTCCCTTCTCTCTCACCTGCGGCGGCGAGCAGCGCTCTACGGTGGTGCCGCCGAGCTCCAGTCGCCAGAGCCCTGTCAAGTGCCGCTGGACGGTGCCCTAAGGCACCCGCTCGGCCTTGCGCACGGGGAATCCTGCGGCGACGGGCTTCGTCAAGGTTGGCCTGTGGCGGCTTCCTCGTCAGCGACACGCGCACGAGGAGGGTTAGCTACAACATGCCGTCGCGATACAGCCGCACTGGCGTCTAGCAAGCATGTCAAACTTGGGTGGCCGCACAAGCACAACACGCCCCAGCGTACATGTACTTAATTCCATGGTGCTTCGATTCGATTTCTTAATTAATGAGTAGATTTCCTTCTGACTTGCTTCGATTCGGTTTCGTCCTTGATCGATTTTCTTGCCTGTTCCATCGATTTGGTAACATCGATTTGGGATTTGGTGTACAGAGGTTCCTTCCGGTTGGGTTAACTTCGATGGAAACCGAACACCATACAGAGGAGGGGAACCATAGCCGGCTGACATGTGGGGCCCGCCTGTCAGGACGTACGAAAAATTAGACAATTGGGCAGAAACGTTACGTGCTTTAGAAATATATATATATATATATATATATATATATATATATATATATATATATATATATATATATATATATATATATATATATATATATATATATATATACTAGCACACATGCCGTGCATTGCTACGGACGAATGACACATAAATAGTTCCTCCGTTCCAAAATAGATGGCGTTTTGACTTTCAAACATCTTATTTAATTATCCTTCTTTTAAATTTTTTGGATAAGTACACGTTATTGACATTTTATATTATCACAACCTTTGACTATTCATCGTATTCAAAAAGTTATTACATATAAAAGATATCTCATGTTTAAAATACCTTTGATAATAGATAATAGTTGCATATAAATAAGTTATAAATGAAACAAATAATAATTGCATATAAATAAGGTGAATGGTCAAATGCAAAAGTCAATGGTGATAAATATTTTTGGATACAGAAATATGTTCATCTGTGTTTTTGTTTAGTCCGCTAGACTGGATCATACACTATAGGCTATTCGACTCGATGAATCCTAATTTAATACATAAAAAACGCGATATGGTTGGCCTAACCACGCAGGGTCAGGCTATTCGCACTCGTGGTACTTTATTTTTATTTAAAAAATATTCTTATTTAGTCATCGAGATTTTGTATTTTATTATCTCAACTTCTCTCGCACCCGTCAAACTATATATCACATGCTCTATACCAATCAACTTTATTTTATTCAATCATTCCACATCACTCTCCTTGCCTTTTCTTTTACTTAATGTCCTTTTCTTTTACTTACTATCTTCTCTCGTTCTTTTTTTCCTTCTCTTTTTAATATTTTTTTCGTTTTCCTTGTTATTTTCCTTTTTTCTCTTTTTTTTCCTCTCTATTTTTCCCACCGTGCGCCTCCCTAAATATTTCTGGAGGTCTCTCTGCCTCTCTGCATCTCTATCTGGATCTCTCCGCATCCCCATTTCCCAACCTCCTGCTTCTCTCGATCTCCGTCAGCGTTCCTCCTCGCGCTGTGCGATCAACTCGTCGAGCTCCCTGCTCCCCCTCTCGCTGGTCTCCCTGCTCCCCCTGCTCTTGCACCCTCTCGCGAGCTCTCCCTAGTCCCTGTCCCGAGCCCTCCCGTACAGTGTGGATCGAGCCATCGGGGGCCATCAGCACAGGGGCCTACCTCCATGGCAGGGTGGAGATGGCTCCCTCGTCCATGCCGCCCGCGCCCGTGTAGACGAAGACGGCCAGGCGAGAGGTCCTCTCGGCCGGCGAGTCCAAGGAGAGGTGCTGCATTGCGTCGATTTGTGCTCGATTTATGATGATTTTTTGTTTCGATTTCGCATCGATTTGTGTCGATTCCACTTCTATTTGTGTTTCGATTCGATTTGTGCCTCTCCTCCTTTTCGGGCGCGCCAACTCCTCTTGGCAGAAATCTTACTTGGTTTAGAAATAGGTAAAGAGTTGCAGTTACCCAATCCACGAAGCGATGGGGGAAATAAAAAAGAAGAAATAACAGATAAAAAATGGGGGAAATTTTGATGCATCGTTCCACGAAACATTCACGCCGGATCTCGCGCTGTTGAGGCCTCAGAGTTGCAGTTACCCAATCCACGAAGCGATGCCGATGTGTGCAACCGTGCCCATAGCCCTCCACGAGGCACGAAGCGATCAGATGATCCACCACGCCCTCCCGTAGTCCCACCCGTTGCAGTTACCCAAGCGCGCGCGCGCGCGCACGTTAAGACGAAGACGAAGCGTCGCCAATCCTCAAAACCTCACGCGCGGCCGCTCACATAGAGCCACAAAAGAAACCGCCCCCTTCCGCACACGGCACACCACACTGCTCGATCGCGGCGTTGCCATTGCCATTGCCATTGCCATTGCCAGCCCTCTCCTAGCACGCGCACATCACCGGAGCACGAGCCCGATGGACATGCCACCGGCGGCGACGCAGGTGCGGCGCGCGAACGCCGTGGCGGAGCGCAAGCTCGACGAGCTCAGCGCCTGCCTCGGCGACGCGCTGTCGTCCACCAGGCAGCGGAGCCCCGACGCGGAGGGGCGCCTCGTCGCGGAGATCAAGGCCAAGACCGACTTCCTCAGGTCGCTCCTGGTCGCCGAGGCGGAGTGCCACGGCGGCGGCGGCGGTGCGCGCCCGGAGTACCTCGCCGAGGCCGAGGCGCGCTTCGCCGTCCTTGAGGCCACCTTCCACAACTGGGCGCGGCGCGCGGCGGCGGCGGCGGCGGCTTCACCTGAAACAGGGGAGGAGGAGGACGAGAAGGTGAGAGAGCCTGCAGAGGAGGAGGAGACCGATGGTTCCGAGTCCTCGGGATCCACGTGCTCGTGCACCGACTCGTGCCAGGAGGCTGCGCCCGGTGACGCCATTGAAGCACGCAAGGAGGTGACTGCGGCGGATGGCGTTGCCAGCAATGGCCACGACGACGACGCCGAGCGCGAGGCCACGGGAACACGCAGGGTCGTCACGACGTCCGGCGCCGTCGCCGAGAAGCGCGAGGCCGTGGGAACACGCGGCGACGGCGACGATGGTGCGACGCCAGTGGCGGACGTAAGAAAGAAGCGCGACGCCGCGGCGGAGACGAGGGGAAGGACCGTCCAGCGTCAACGTTGGTGGTGGAGGCGCGGCGCGGCTTGGTGCGGTGCAGCCGGCGTGGTCGCGCTCGTCGCGGTCGGCTTGACGGTGGAGCTTGCCGCGGTGGCTCATCAAAATGTAAATGTTTACGTTGTGCCAACGTAGGGTACTACGCGTACTACTACTAGTCGATAATGGAAGTCACTCTGTTGTTTCTCTAGCATGCTGTATTTCATCAATCTGCATCGATAAAGTTGCCTTATCAATTGGGTTCAGTTATTCAGTCCCCAGTTGCAAAGTTGAACCATGTCTATGCTTAAATCTTGCTTGTGGAATTATTTACTCTGACCTAGGTCCTGTTAGGATGTAAAATATTTTTTTTGGAATTTTAGAATAAATACCATGGTTTTACAAAAGGGAACATATGGCATGAGAACTGAGTTCCCGTGAGAACTACGCATGGTCTTCATCCAAGGTGAAGGTGCGAGGGGGATTTACAAAAATATAATTAAGGGGGTGGTGATTTTACAAATCCCCCCTCCCACCTCTCCCTACGCGCTCCCAGCCTAGATTTGAGTTCTCATAGTTCTCACGGGGAACTCAGTTCTCATATAATATGTTGCCTTTACAAAATGCTTTGGGTTTGGAAAAACTTGAGATTGTTTCAATGCTACAAACCTGAAACATAATCAGCTGGGCTGGGGCACGGCTGGGTGGGCTTGGGCACGGCTGGGGCTGGAACTGGCTGATTCCTGTGTTGGGAGGCTGGCTGGTGGGCCAGCCGACAGCCCAGCCGAAAACCAGCAGCCGAACATGGCGAATATTTCTGTAGTCTTATTTCGACTTTAGCTTCTACTAAACTCTTGAACTAGTACTATATACAAACAAGTCCTGTCAGGGATTCTCTCAGAACCTATTCATACAAAACTACCATAAGAAAATACATCTGAATGTGTACAGATTAACTCCAGGTTCCTGATAAAGCCTTTCCGTTTCCAGAATACTGCATGCATAGGGACTCCGGTGTTGGTAGAAATGTGTATTCTCTTATTTCCTTTTACATCTGTTATTACTTGGCTAGACCTTTATCTCGTTCATGAAGTGACCAATGAACACAGATGACATGAAGACGAACACCACAAACGTGAATGAGAATCCCTGTTGCGATGACCTTTTCTCCCCAAGCAGTTCCTGAAACAATAATGAAATTAAATGTTCACATATCTGACAGTAAAACAGATATTGACAAAATTATCAATTCTCTTAAAAAATCAGAACATAGGGTGTTATGTTGCATGATATACAAAACATATCCGTCAGCATTCAGAAGTTTATCAAGCTTGCGTCAGGACTCATGAAGCTGTTCGTGTAATAATTCAGACGACATGCGTATAGTGTGGGAACCAGAGTCGGTGTAAAGTACGTCATTTTCTGTTTGCATACTTGTACAGCATTGCCCACGAGAACTTTTCCAGTTATGAGAAAAAAAAAAGGTCAGGAAAATATGACCAGATTGTCATATGAATTTAAAAACCCAAGATCCTTCAAGGCGAGTAATTTACTAGGATAAACGAATTTAACTGCATATTTGTTTTCAATCTTGGTGTGTGCAGGACAGTCTCACCATTTTTTGCTGAATCTTCTGTTTATCTACTGCACACTGTCTCACTTCAACCAGCTCCGATAATACAGAGGTACTCTGAACAGTCAAAATGAGGAAACAGAGTGAACTCTACTGCATCATTTCTCTCATTAATAAAGTGAATAGTACTCGATTATTTGGCAAAACAATGCACAGATGTAGAAACTCTTATTAATATCCAGTCTGATGATGACATGGCACAAAGAAAAAAAAAAGAGAAAATGACATGGTACCAAAATAAATAATGCTATACTGAGCCGAGGGTACCTCAGCACAAGAAGGTTCTGATGCAGAAGCGCCTATACATCTATATGCCTGCAAAATGATTTAAAAAATGCTTATGTTACGCTGTTTTTTCATGTTGCATCATCATGCCAAAACTACAACGTTAATGACATAACTTACAGCATCAAATGTAGGTGAACTTTTCTCTCCACATACCACCTCTGACCGAGGGGATGAATCGTCTTCTTCCTCCTCCTCCTCTGGAACTGGTGAGGGAGGATTAGCAGCAACATACACCACGCGCAACTTGACCTCCTCAATTACCCTACCCGAGGCTTTAGTGAACTACAGATCACAACAGTAATATTTCACACAAGCACTAGAGAAACTGACAACAATGAACTCTCTGCAGGCTGCAAGAATGTACCAATTGAGGCCCAAAGTCTTTCATCGTTGCCCTATCCTGCATCACAACGCTTTGCACTAGGAACTTGTCCTTGCAGTGATGATCTGATAGCATCTCCATAGGTGCCTGCATAGTAACTATACCGACAACAGCACTCCAATGACAATCTGAAGCAAATAACCAACCACCCAATTGAGCACACCCAGTGTTCAAACAGCACCTGTTACATTGCACGAGCCCCGCGGAAGCAGTATGCCGCAGCTGTGCCTGACCGAGTACTTCCTCGGGTTCGTCGTTTTCACCTACACATTGGAACATCGAAACCATTCATTCTCCATCCCAGTGCATCGCAGTAGCAGCAGAGAACAATAAGGACAGGGAATTTCACCTTGAAGGCCACGAACTGGTCGGTCCTGTTCGTCAGCTGCATGCAGCAAGACCGCTGCTTCTTCACCTCATCTTCTCATGGCAACAGGAGCAAGACGAGAACAATCAGCCCAGAAAATCATCAACAACAAAGCTCCTGGTTCTTGAAAAACTTACAGGGTATCTTGAGCTCGGAAGGGTAGACCCGAAGCAGCGTCCTGCTCATGGCGCTGAACGAAGAACAGGAAAGGAACAGTGGAGCAAAAAGATTTGATCTTCTCCTCCTTTTTTTTTCTTGGCAAGAACACCAGTGAGTGAGCTGGAGGGTGCGAGAAGTAGTTGGTGTGGTTCCTGCCTCTGGAAGCAAAGTACAGGATAACACGAACACAGTGCAGTGATGATGATCTGGGTTCGTTTAGAGGCCGGCGGCGCAGCTCGGGGAACGGAGGAATAATATGATATGGATTAGGACTTTGGAGTGGGGTTTAGGAACTAGTTTAGGAATCTTTCTAGCTGGTGCTCGATCGGTTTCGATGGGGATGGTTTTGGGATTAGCTGTATGTGAGCTTTTCGTTTTCGGGGTTCCCCTTTCTCAATTCTCTGCGATATGATGCTTTCCCCAAGGTGAGCTTTTCAATACTTTGTAGTAGCTGCAACATCAAGCAATTTTCTTGGCTTCGTCCCATCTTTAATAAAGGCCGCCACGTAGTGGTTGCGCAATCAATTACCGGTGAGATATCAGCTTCGAAGCTTTTCTATATCGAATCCAACCTCTCTCAGAAGTATGCTTTGATCCAGACTGGACCAACAAAAAGGACGCCTCCTGTTGTAAACTGAACTTGGCCCCATTGCCATGCAAAGGAGGCTTGCTCAAAGATTTCCAGCTGATCATCAGGGCTTCAGGCTGGAAGATATACAGAAGGATCTCAGGTTAATACATGTGTAGTTTCTCTCTAAAAGCTCAAATGGAGTATTGCAGAAGATGAACACGAGCCTGAGCTAGGAGGAACTCACAACCCTTGTGAACTTTTTGCAGGAACAGGTGTTTGATCCATCCGGGATCCGGCATTCCGGCGACATCCCATTTCCCATCATCGTTGGTAACGCCGTCTCTGATTCGTCAATCCAGCTGGTCCGGGCCCATGGACATGGAGTGACGGATCTCAATTCTCTCAGTGTCTGCAGCCCATCTCTGTGATGGGCCCATGCAGAGGGAGAATTTCAGCCTAAAGTAGCGGTCTCGCCGACCAGAGCGGGAGACAACCACCTCTTTCCCGCTCGCTTCGCGGTGGCCCATGAAGGTTCTATAATGGGCTGGCTGAGCATTAGCTGTGGGAGGCCCAGCCCAGCCGCCCAATCATTAGCCCCAGCGTGATTTACACAAAATCCATCTGGCGCGCTACACGTGACCCCCAATTATTAGCAGTGCATTCCCTCAAAAAATAATTATTAGCAGAGCAAACCAGCCTACGCCGCGTAATTATACGGTCAGGCTGGAGCGCTGAGCTGCTATGCTCAACTCAAGCTCAGCTGTGTCAGCTGTGTCACTGTCAGGTCGGCCCCGTCTGATCGAAGCAGCGCGGCGCCGCTCCCCCGGCCTCGCGTGTCTCTTCTCTTCTACTGCTCCCTCCACTTCCCACTCCGCCTTTCCCATTCCCGTTGGAGCGAGCGACACAGATCAAAAAGAGAGCGAGAAATAGGGGGATAGAGAGAGAAAAAAAATTCCTCCGCTCCCGAGACACGTCGACGGCGAGTGGTTGGGTCGGGTGACCATCCTCCAGCGGCTCCGCCGAGGCGACGACCGTGCTCCGGCCGCCCGCGGATGCTCAGGGGACCCAAGGGTCCGGCAGTCCACGCTCGTAGCCAGATCTGAGGAAGGAGGTGCCGGGAAGCGGGAGGTGGGGTTCGTTCAGTCCCCGGCGGGGATGGGGTGGCCCGTAGGGCTGCGGTGGTGGCTCGCGGCGGTGGCGGCGGCGGCATGGGTGGTGGCGGTGGGAGCGGAGGGGGAGGTCGCGGTGGGGGCGGCGCCTGCGCGGCACGCGTACGCCGCGATGATGTACATGGGCACGCCCCGGGACTACGAGTTCTACGTGGCCACCCGCGTCATGATGCGGTCCCTGCGCCGGCTGAGCACCACCGCCGACCGCGTCGTGATCGCGTCCCTCGACGTTCCACCCCGCTGGGTCCAGGAGCTGTAAGCACCCTGCCTCCGCTTGTCTTACTCTATGCGGTTGTTTTGTGCGAACTCTGTTGCGTTCCGATCAGTTTGGGGGTGCGGTTTGAAGTGCTCAGGGTTTCCCTTGATGCCGGTTTAGTTCATTGAAGCAAGTTTCGTGGCTGTTTGCATGCTCTGTTTGGCCAAATTCACGCCCGAGCCAAACTATGGCTGCTTTTGGTATGCTGGCTGAAACTCCGTTGCTATTCGACTCGAATTAATTGCTATTTCGATAGATTCGTGTTCCAGATTATGTATAGATGGTCGCCTTCCTTGTCGGTTTGATTTTAGTTTTATTAGTTATGTTTCCTTAAACATCAGATGCTCCCTGTATTTTAGGCAAATCCCTTTCTGTTCCTGGATCAAGCCGTGCTGCGCTGTCTTTCCCGTACTTATCTGAACTTCTCTAACGCGCCAAGCCTCGTTACTGTTCGGTCCTGTACTTTGTGTGTAACTGTGAGATGGCTGTGTCCATGCTCTGTCTGCACCTTTGGAAATGGCCTCTCAATTCAACGGTCTTTAGTGTGTAGCTCCCTTTCACGTTGACTTATTAGTAGCAAGGCCATGATGTTTGCTGATGGGAGTACTGGGTACGGTTTGTGAGATATTTGTTACAGGCCATGAGATTCGAGCTTTGAATTTTCAGCCCTGTTCTGCAAATTGCACCGATTGCAACTGCTCTATTAGATAAAATGGTATTCACGCTGGACCTACTGACTTGGCCTATCTAAAATATTAGCTTGTGAGATTTGACCTGATAATTTGCACTACCTTACGTTATACTTAGTAGTTAGCTGATTGGGACTGCATGAGCCTATAACAATATTTCAGCTGGAGTAACATGTAAAATTGGCAGTATTGTCCAAAGGGCCACATGTGGATGTCGACTGGAGCTGATTTGTCTTTGCTATGGCTCTGTCAGTTCTTCGCAAGTATAGCTTCAGCAGTTGCTTGTTTTCTGGATTTGTCTGGTTTCTTTGTATCTTTGTGGTCCATTGGTTCCTCTCTGTTCCTTAGAATATCATATCTTGAATTGCTTGATATATTGAGAATTTTTTTAATCGTGAACTTAAAGAATAGTATTATTTAATTGCATATAATGTATGGTTACCACTATACTGCCTTACCTTACTAGAAAAAATATACATATGAGGACTAGTTGAGGTTGTTGCCCTTGTTGGCATTAAAAAAAGTGCAACTAATAATGAATGGATAGTAGTGCCTATATAGAGTGAAACAAAGGGCCACAGAATTTGTCTCTGAAGTATCAAATATGAATGTTGATACCAATTTATCCCATGGCACTGTTCTCTGAATCCCTGCATGAAGCACCCCCTTTCTTTTCTAATGTGATGCTTTTTTATGGGTGTTGCTAGAATTTACATATATTTTGAAGCATTGAACATACATTTACAGCTGCCAAATATATTGCAGATGTGCTGAAGTATGTCTTCTTTCTGCAAAGTTGGACCTGATTACTTTAGTAAAGTGTACTTTTTACACCAGCTTTGCCTGTGTTAGTAATATATGCGTTAAAACTGTTTCTGTAGGAAAGATGATGGTGTGAAGGTGGTCTCTGTGGAGAATTTGAAGAATCCTTATGAGAAGCAAGAAAATTTCAACATGCGTTTCAAGTTGACTTTAAACAAGCTGTATGCGTGGAGCTTAGTTTCATATGACCGAGTAGTTATGCTCGACTCTGACAACATTTTCCTCCAGAATACTGATGAGTTATTTCAGTGTGGTCAGTTTTGTGCTGTCTTCATCAATCCCTGTATCTTCCATACAGGGCTCTTTGTTCTTCAGGTGGGCTTACCTACTTTGCATGCATTCCATTTTGCTGTAGAAGTTCTAAATCCTTTCAGGTCAGGAAATAGGTTGTTTCTGTCATGGTTACAAACAAACCTACATCGCATCTGGTGGCATTCTTTGATGTTCATTACTTCATAATGGAAATCTTGCTGTTTGATAATTGAATTTTTTTTTCTCATGCCAGTTCAGTAATCAAGGAGTTCAATCAGTGCAGTTTATTTTGCCTAAATGCTTATTAGCATTCATTATAATTTGATGCATTCTTTTTTACCTTTAAAGCTGATGTCCTCAGAAATGCCTTTTTTTTTAACTTTATTTTGTTTCCAGCCTTCTATGGACGTGTTTAAGAACATGCTTCATGAGCTAGCTGTTGGACGTGAAAACCCAGATGGCGCGGACCAAGGATTCCTCGCTAGTTATTTCCCTGACTTGCTTGATCAGCCAATGTTCCATCCACCAGCTAATGGTACCAAACTTGTGGGTACTTATCGGCTCCCTCTAGGCTATCAGATGGATGCATCTTACTATTGTGAGTAACAATAACAGTATAATTATTCCACATTCTCGTCCATTTTGCTTGTTCATACTAACAAATTATGAGATTACACCTTTCAGATCTGAAGCTTCGCTGGAGTATTCCATGTGGACCGAACAGTGTGATTACATTTCCAAGTGCTCCATGGTTTAAGCCATGGTATTGGTGGTCTTGGCCAGTTTTACCTTTGGGGCTCTCTTGGCATGAACAGCGTCGTGAAAACCTGGGGTGAGTGATTTCGTTAGCTTTTCCTTCTCGTGTGCATGTTTCTACTGCATGTTCAAATAACCATAGCATCATCCTACAGAACGAGATAAGGATGTCATGATGGATGATGGTATCATCCACAATATTATATCCTGATGTGGTTGGTGACATGTCGTGTAGAAATCTTTAGAATAAAGATGAACAGAAAAATGAAAGCACTATCATGCATCATCTTTTAGGATAAAGTTGCATAAGGCGGGCAATTGTCGTGTTCTTTGTTAATATAAAGTTCCACAAAGTGGGGGTTTGCCATAATTAAGAATAGAGTATAATATAACTGCATTCAGTAGGAGGGGTGGGGTCTTGCTGGTTGAGGATGCTTGCTTTTACCTTCTGAAATACTGAACACACGTTTTCTTCTGTTTTTAGTTACATTGTTAATGTGATGCAATGCAGGTACTCGTCAGAGATACCGGTGGTATTAATTCAGACTCTTCTGTACATTGGAGTCATAGCAGTGACCCGGCTGGCACGGCCTAGCTTGTCCAAGATGTGCTACAACAGAAGACTGGAGAAAAGCACTATGTTCTTGCTCTCTCTGCTCAGAGTAGTTGCAGCATGGTCCATACTCGCAGCTTACATCATTCCCTTCTTCATCATACCAAGAACGGTGCATCCACTGCTTGGATGGCCTCTGTACCTGCTTGGTTCTTTCTCTCTTTCTTCCATTGTGATCAACATCTTCCTCCTCCACCCTCTCTCCGTCCTCATGACGTGGTTCGGGATCATTGGCGCTCTCTTTGTTATGTCTTTTCCTTGGTATCTAAACGGCGTCGTCAGGGCTTTGGCAGTGTTTGCATACGCATTCTGCTGTGCACCCTTGATATGGGCATCTTTGGTCAAGACAATGAGCTCCTTACAGGTCCTGGTCGAGAGGGACGCATTCAGGCTTGGAGAACCTAACCAGAACGCCGAGTTCACGAAACTCTACTGAGGTGGGCAGGGCAGATACATATGATTGATCAGTTCAGTTGTGGTTCAGTTTGAACAGCTAATCCCCATTCACGGTGGCAATTCTGATGGCCAATTTAGTTGTACAAGTAAGAACTGCAGGCTGTGGGAGCTAGAGTTGGTGTACCTTTGGAACCATCTAGAAACCTCTGGAACCCATGATTGTTGTTGTGTTAGACATGTAGGTGATGTACAAGGGGGAAAGGAGGGGTAGAATTGGTGAGGAACTGCAGAGGAACTGGCTGGGGGCAATTTTTGTTATTTGAATTACTGTTCCTCTGAAAAGCCAACACATTTTGGCTTTGTTGTAATTGATATGATCAGTTCCATAACCATTCACCAGTCATGAGAAGGGTTTTGAAAGTGTAGACACTGGCACACACTGTTCTTTTGGAAACGCTGCCCGTTTCATTTTTTAAAAATACTGCGGTATACGTATTGTGTTGGATATAACTTTGGAAAATTTTCCCTATTGAACTTGAAGTTCGTGTGACGACATGCCGTTGCAGGTGCGAACCTTCCATTTACCAAGGCAAAGGTGTTGTCTGGGAGTCGAATACGCACATCACCATGTCACGTGACCTGAACAAAAATCTATACCTATCTGGCAGGTTCACGGGGTGGCGACGGTGCAACCTAGGAGTACAAAGCAAACCTTCTGTGCACAGCACTGAACTGGTGGGTTTGCTTCATCTTGACAAGAACGTTAGAACTTAGATGTGACAAATGTTGCTGCTGTCAGGCTAAGTGGCTACCTCTTGTCAGCAAAGTCAATCCCATATTCCCATTCCCAAACTGACCTTCAGCTCCACCCACACAAACCAACTGCAGCATCGGGTATCATGGCTTGGTAGAGCGCCGTGTGATGTTCTTCGCTGCACTAGTTAGCAGGTTACGTGCAACTGTTTACCATGATGCATGTTGCACCAGCAACCAGTCACCGCAACACATCTGGTTTCTGCACTTTTTTTACAGCGTACTACCTCTCTTTCTTTAATTCTTTCTTTCTTTCTTTCTTTCTTTCTTTTCTTTTCCTTTTTGTTGAGGGTAGTGTACCTTGAGCACTTTAACACACAATAAGACTTCGTTGGTACAACTAATAAGCATCGAGGGCGGCATTTTTCAAATGGCATTTGCTGCGAAAAAGGGTTTTCCATTTCAGTGTACAAGAGGGCTGGAGCTGGAGTAGTGTATGATGACTTGTATGTCGACCATCCAAAAGCGGCGCCAACAGCATGTCAGTCATGTGGTCCTCCCCATCTTACGACTTTGTCTGCATCGGGGAGCTCCGATTATTCTCCGGTCCGACGTGTCATTCTCGCCGCCCGACACTTCCCAACGTTTAAAAACCTCACCTCTCTAGGCTAGGCCACGCAACGCTGGTACGCGACGCTCTGCTACCGCACAAAAAGAAACCCGCACGCGAGAAGGGGTCATCACGTCACTGTAGTAGGCCACGCTGACATCGCGGCGCCTCCCGCCCGCTTGCAGGCAGGCACGCACGGGGATCATGAGAGGATATAGCCATATAGCCACCCGCGCGCGCCGTGGCAAGTGACCGTTGCGCTTGCCTCGCTGCAGCGCGCGGCGCCGTGGCTGGCATCCCGCCCGGCGCCCGCACCTGGCCTCTTGCTGCAGTAGTGCACCGGTGTCACACACCCACCCAAACAACATTCATCGAGAAGCGCTACGGGTCGCTCGTCCTCTAGTGAGGATTTCCGGCCCTTCTGCCGCGTCAAGCACTCAAGCATTCGGCGGTATCCGCTGCATGCATGTGTGTAACGTTCTTCTTGGAACACAGCTGAAAGAGCTGCCACGTAGTACAACGTACCAGCTACTATACGTACTCGTCTGGAACGACGCAGCTCAGTTGCGTTCATTCGCCAGTGGTTACGCACGCAGTAGATCGATGCAGGTTGCTTCATCTTCATGAACGACGCACGCTACAGATGAAATCCACCGATCCGAAGTTTAGGCTTATCCTTTTCTCTCTCACACACACTGAAATCGCACTGTAAAAAGCAGGAGTACGCATGGATCCAACCCAAAAAGGCAAGGGCACACTGCTGCCAATGCACACTGCGGCCTTCTGCAGATACCCGCTTTCTTTTTTGACACAGTGCCATGCATTATGTGGTCCTAGTCAGATCAGCAGCAGACAAATAGGCTAGTAATACTGTACTAGTACGCCCGAAGGACGCCGCAGACCAGACCTGATTTAGGGGCGAGGTGCCCGTAAGCCAGAAGAGAACAAGGATGAACGACGAAAAAGGTTTATAGCCTTTTAATACCCAGATGATGAAGCCTGAATATATAACCGCACGTCTCGACTAACAACTACTACCATCATCGACGACAACCTACTACAAAGATATACATGGGCAATAGTGCCGTGCCGGCACGGCACGGCACTAGCACTATCTGACACGGCACTATATGGCACGGCCAGTTAGTCGTGCCGTGCCAGATAGTGCCGTCGTGCCGCAAACGCGGCACTAGCACGACACTAAGCTCCAGCTTTAGCGTCGTGCCGTGCCAAGGGGCACGGTAGTGCCGCGGCACTGGCACTAAACTTCAAAAAACCCATATTTTTTCATAATTTCAAGAACATCACAAAGATACAAACATTCAAAACACAAGAGTGACAGGCATATAACAAAATATCAATTTCATTAGGGAGCTTGTGCAATGGCTGCCTCGTTAAAAATCTGTCTAGGTAAAACTCACCCTTGTGAGAAACCCTAGACAGGAAAAGAGTACAACCAAGCTCCATTAAAGAGTTCAATGTTCATTGTCTCATTAATATCAAGTCCACATTCTAAGTCCTAAATATTACAGACCATTACATGAATGATAAAGTGTTCAAGAATCAATATCAATTCCTTCGAAGGCTTCTTCAAGCTCCTTGTCCTCAACTTCTTGCTGCAACCTTGACTCTGCGGCCTCCCAGTCCTTGATGCAGGTGAGCATCTCCACCATCTCAGGCCTGAGTCTCCTTCGTCGCTCCTCGATGATCCTGCCAGTCATACTAAAAGTAGATTATGAAGATATGGTAGACACAGGAACAGTTAGGATGTCTTTAGCCATGATAGAGAGGACTGGATAGGTTAATTTGTGCTGGTGCCACCAGTTTAATATGTTAAAGTCATCAGATAGATGGTTTACAGTGTCACAGTCCAAGTAAGAAACAAGTTCAGAAGAATTAGAAGCTGATGACCTTACTGCATGCATAAGAGAAATTGCAGATGTATCTCTAGCCATGTTAAGACTAGCAGGCAAGGTAGTACCACCACCCAAACCATCACCATCATCATATATTTTATCCCAAGCAGACCTTGACTTACCAGACACCTCAGGAGGGTCAGACCTTTTCATCCTCACAGAACCAAACTTCTCATCATACTTATTGTAAACATCAGTGAGTCTAGCTCTAGTTTCAATCTGATAAGCAGAATAATTTGTACTAGTGAGATTACCCAACCTTCTAAGCACCCTACCAAAGCCTTTCATTTTAGCTCTAGGGTCTAAGATGAATGCAAAAGAATAAAGCACAGGTATATCTCTCCAGTACTTATTATATTTATCTATCATGGGTTGAATAACAGACCTGATGTGCACATCATTTGCATATCTATTTAGATGCACAGCAAATTTCACAAGATAATGAAGCATACGTGGAGAGGTAGGATAGTAAACACCAGACAAATCAACTGTTGCATCATAAAACATCTCAAGAAATGATAGCACTTTCTGTGCCTCAGCCCAATGCTCATCAGTTAACAACAAGGACCCACCTTCACCCCTAGGGTACTGAGCATGGATGAAAGTAGTAAAAGGATCTCCATGAGCATCAGATGCTTAAGCATTAGATAAGTAGAATTCCACCTGACCTCAATGTCCAACTGAAACTTTCTAGGGGTTGCTCCAGTTGCAATACAATAGCTTTTATATACAACAATTCTTTGATTAGATGAATTTATGAATGATATTGTAGTTCTAAATGTTTCTATCAAAGGTGCAAGAGAATGGATGGCCTCCTTAACAATTAGATTAATGATATGACATGCACAACGCTGATGCAAGAACATGGAATTAACTGCATTAGATGATTCAGATTCAATTTCAGTTTCATTTGCATCAACAGGAACAGACAAACCAAGATATTTAGACAGGATGGGTCTCAGTTTTCTCATAGCTGAGCCATTAGATGCAGCATTGTCTAAAGTAACAGCAAACACCCTTTCAGACAAACCATAATCAGCAAGGACAGATGCAACACGATCAGCAATGTTCTGTCCACTATGGGACACATCAATAAGAACAAGACCAAGGACCCTTTTCTCTAATTGCCAATCAGAATTGATGTAGTGAGCAACAACACTAAGATAGTCCTCTTTGGCATTACCAGACCATATGTATGAAGTTAAACAAACACAATTGACAGAGGTGTTCAAAGTTTGTATCAGCTTAGACTTGCAGTCAGTGAAATAGTTGCTAATGTCTCTAGTGGTGCTTTGCCTAGAAACTCTAGCATATCTAGGGTTATGAGCAATTTTAATGTACTCTTCAAAAGCTTTAGATTCACCCATAGAAATAGGAAGATCAAGTCTAGCAATCAATCGACCAAGCTGATTACGAGCAACAAGAGGACAGTAGTCCCAACTACGCACACTGCCATCAGGATTAAAAGAGAGTTGAGACTGAGTCATGCGTGTCTTCTCACGCTTCTTCACGCAAGAATTAAGATGGCGGAAGAGGTGACCAGTGCCACCAGTAGATTTACCAGAGTAGCGCTTACTGCAATGCAGGCACCGAGCTCCAACCCTTACCTTCTTACCATTGACGATCTTGAATAGCGTTTCAAAGTCATCCCAGACAGGAGAGGTAGAGGGACGTAGACGCTTGGCGCCTTTCCCGTCTACCTCTACCTCTACAGGATCATCACCGACATCACCAACCTCTACTGGATCATCAACGCTACGACCAAACAATGCCTCGCGGTCATCGAGCAAGTCATCGTCGTCGACATCACCATCCAGACGTCGCACTTCTTCGTCCATCCCGATCTCAACCGTCTCGTCTTCGGAGGCCATCGTCAAGTGCCACTGACCTGGTCCCTCAACGGCTGCAAACCAAGAGCACAAAACAGATCTGGTTAGGCAACATCAAGGAGAAGCATAGAAGGGAAGATCCTAGATCTACTGAGACTAAGGTCACCGGAGAAGGAAAGATCCTAGATCTACATATCTGCTTGCAGACGTACCTTTGCAGCCGGAGCACCAAGGTCGCCGGCGACGTCGACAATGACCGGATCCAGCACTCCGGTCCCTCGACGGATCTAGCGTACATCTGCAAGAAAAAAATCAAGAGCAAGAGATGAGAGAGAGAGATTGACGAGGATCTTACACTAGATCCGGAGCACCGGAGGTGCCGGAGACCGACGACGAAGATGACGAGGAGGAGGACAACGAGAGGACGAGTCTACATCGGCTTTGCGAGATCGAGATTACGGTGGTAGATGACTGTGCCGTGTGCCAGTGCCGGCCACCGGTAGCTCGAGGCCACCGGAGATCGAGAAGACGAGAGGACTAGAGGAGAGAGGAAGAGAGAGAGAGAGGAGGAGGACGTGCGCCGCCGCAGCGAGATGAGAGAGAGTGGGAGGGAAACAAATGAACTAGGGTTAGGGTTGGGATGGCCGGCGCGGCGATGGGGGCTTATATAGTGGGTAAATCAACGGTCGGAAATCAACGGTCGGATGGAGCGGGAGGGGGCATCCAACGGCCAGCGTCGTGCCGACCCCGTGCCGTCTTCGGGCCGCAAGCGGGCCGGCCCATTAACCGTGCCGTGCCCGTGCTAGTGCCACGGGCCGGTTTGGCGGCCCAGGCACGGCACTGGGCCGGGCACTAGCACGGCACAGGCACTATTACCATCGGGCCGGCCCGTGCTATTGCCGTGCCATTTCGGGCCGTGCCAGTGCCGGCCCGCCAGGCCTGGCCCGTTTGGCCAAGACTATACAAAGAGCATACAAGCTCGGATAGAAAGCGCCTCGAGCTCTCGACTTTGCTATTTGCGCCTGCGCGCGGCTCCAAAGCGAGAGGCGGCCTTTCGGGCCGCTGCCCTCGCGCCCCCGGCCGGCGTGCGTTTGGGCATGCCATGCATGTGCGCGCAGTCGTGCATGGGCGCCTGGCCGGCCGGCATGGCGCCGCACGCGGGCGTACGTTAATCCTTGGATCATTGCTGTTGTTTAAGGTTCTTGCGGGATTAGTTTAGTCTGATCGGTTTAGTTCCAAGCCAAGCTAAGCCGTGGGTTAGCGTGCGGCTCTTGTAGCATGCCGTGGCCGGGAGCCTGCGACCCGGTATGTATGTGAAGGTGGCAGGGGGGGTTCGTACGGTTCTATCTCGTGCGTTGCGGTGGCATTTCTCGGGCCTCTACTGTGGCGGAAACCGGCGGTACGCTGCAGCCATTTTGTTTCATCCGCGGCATGCGCAGTTTTTATTTGCACAGTTGCATGCAGGCATGCTGGCTGCCTGATCTGTGTACGCTCGTGTCTCCCATCCGATCTACCCTTTTCGGAGGGCCCCCCCTGCCGTCGATGAGGACCATCGTCGTCGTCTAGGGATTCGGTAAAGTTGATATGTCACGCACACGAGCTTTGTAGCTACGTTGACATGCTCATTTGTGTTTTATTTCTTTTCTCTTTGAATAAATCTTGTTTCTCAAGCTTAAACTGTATGAACATGCATGGATAGTTACATATTCTATGTGTCTATATTTGTTGTTAGTATTTTCAGTACTTATGCTGTAAGGCCGGTAAATATTACTTCGTGAGGAAGCGCTGGAGAACCTAATGTGGCATTGAAGTGGTCGTCTAACTCGTCGTCGACGTTGTAATAACGTGCAAGAAGAATGTACGGACTCACACATGATCAGTGCAGGACACCAGTAAAACTGCAAGGACCGGAAGCTCCTGGCATTAGATTAATGTGACATGTAAGTATGTAACAAACACAAACACTACTACACAAATCATTTGTTGACCCTTCTCTTTTTCCAGTAATAACGGGCACCCGAAAAAACGTCATTGCAGTGCATTGTTGCTATGTCATCGGTGTAGCGTCATTGCTGTGACCACTACAATAACGGGCAACTATGACGTCATCATCGCATCCGTTATTACAAATGGATGGTTCACAATAATAACAGACGACGACGGTGACATCATCATTGTCCGTTATTACAAATACCATCTTTAAGAACGGTATCACTGCTGACATCACCATGGACCGTTATGACAAATACAATCTTTGAAAACGGATGCGGCTGATGTCATCACCGTCCGTTGTTAAAAATCGAGGCTAGGGCTAACTTTAGAGGTGACGTCACCCGTACGTTACTAAAAATGCACAAACGAGAGGTGACGTCATGCGTCCGTTATTACAAACTATTTTCAATGACGGTGAGATGCTGACGTCACTACGTCCGTTATTAAAAATCAAGCACTAGATTTATCAAATTTAAAATTTGAATTTTTTTGAACGACCTCGGATGGAGAAAATGAGAAAATAAGAGTTGTTGCTTTTGGGAAGTTACGAAACTTTATAGTTAATAAGTTTTTCATTTAAAATCATCTAGTCGACAAAAACTAAGTTTGAAAGAGTTCAAATTTGAAATTCAAATTTTGTAAATGATCTCGGATGGAGAAACTATCAACATGAAAGTTGTATATCTCAAAAAGTTATGAAACTTTGTATTTGATATGTTTTTAATTTAAATTCGTTTAGAGCCTCAAACAAACGGTTTACACTCGGGTGAGTATAATATATGGGGAAAGAAAATTGATAGTAGACACAAGTGAGTCTGTGATGTAGTGGTAGAAGGGGTTGTGTGTGAGTGAGAGAAAGTGGGTTTGAATCCCGCTACCATTGAGTTGTGAATTTGATCATAAACGTGATTGGTGGGGTGAGAGGATGGTGATGGTGATCGGTGGGGGCCTTCTCGGATTAAATATATTTTTTTACTATTTTTTCGGTGCATTTTGGCGTTATTGAAAATGGGCACTACAATAACGCACATGATGACGTCATCCGTCCGTTATTACAGTGATGACGTCATATGTCCGTCATTACAGTGGCTATTTCTAATGACGGGTGTGATGACGTCATCCTGTCCGTCATTGCAGTTGCTATTTCTAATAACGGAGCAGTTACTATTTCTAATGACGGGTGTGATGACGTCATCCTGCCCGTCATTGCAGTTGCTATTTCTAATAACGGAGCATTGACCGTCATTGCAGTGGCGCCACTGCAATGACGACAACTTAATAACGGACAGGACGCCCATCATTGCAGTGTCATTTTGTCCGTCGTTACAGTGCTCGATTGTAGTAGCGAAAGATTAGTTACACCGGAGTACAACAATAGCTAAGGTACGAAGACAGTGTGTGAACGCCAGGAAAATAATAGGCCCTGTAAGCACTGCTAGCTGCACAATAGTAAAAGAACTGTAAATCTCACTTGCCTATATGTTGCATTGTTAGCGTGCATTCTATTAGTAGCTAGTTAATAATTAACCTGCTTAGCAGGTAAAACTCAGAGAATTGAAAGCAGACCGTTGGCATCCGACCAAGACAAGAAGCTCCAAAACACACCGGCTGCCAATGTAGCTAGCATATGGAGCGTTCCCGTCTCTCGCGCGCGCTCCATTATTTCCGTTGGGTGATTGGCTCCTCGCTCCCACCTCTATATATTCCGTGCCTTCTCGCCCGTTTAGCTCCTCGCTTCGCTCTCAGCATACGCTGTGTGCATGTGAAGAGAGAAGAAGAGGGTGAGAGAAAAGCTAGTAGACACTGCCCGAGTGACAAGACACACGCTCACACCAAAGAACCTGTCACTCTCGCACGGGCATTATATTGTCAACACGAAGCTATCAGCGTTTATTAGTTCGATCATCGTCTTAGTTTCGCGAGCTAGGCAGAGCATGGCTCGCCTGGCCCTCTTGCTGGTATTGGTGGTGGCCACGGTGGCGAGCATCCTGCCGCCGTCGTCGTGCCAGGCTGCGGCGACCAGCAAGTGCGAGTACCCGAAGCACGCCGGGCACGGGTACAAGCACCCGGTGGGCGTTCGGAAGGTCGTGGTGGACGCGAGCGGCGCCGGCGACTTCACCTCCATCCAGCAGGCCGTCGACTCCGTGCCGGTGAACAACACCGTGCGCGTCGTCATGCAGATCAACGCCGGCACCTACAGGTAATTAAGCTTGCAAGACAAGATGGTATCTGTAATGCTGAGCTTAATCATTTGACGTATGTAATTAAATGCTGACGGGCTTAGCTTCGACGACCAATGGATGGATAATGCAGAGAGAAGGTGCTGGTGCCGGCGTCGAAGCCGTACATCACGTTCCACGGCGCCGGGCGCGACGTGACGGTGGTGGAGTGGCACGACAGGGCAAGCGACCGTGGCCCCGACGGGCAGCCGCTCCGCACGTACAACACCGCCACCGTAACCATCCTCTCTAACTATTTCACCGCTAAGAACATCAGCTTCAAGGTGAGAACCCGTTTGCCCAGTGGTCCATGAAACGCGCGAGCGTCTAGCTCGTCGCGTCGTCGTCGTCGTCGTACGCGAGGTCACAAGGCGCACAGCACGGTGCAGGTGCAGACAAAGTGGCAGCGGTAGCTCCAGAGTCACAAGTCCGAGCTGCTGCTTGCTTGTAAACGCTGCCGTCTCTGTGAATCCCTTGCTACAGTATCTCTCGTTGATTTTGAATTTTTGAATGGCATAAGATCAGTATATATGTTTTCACTACAAGATGTGTCTTGTATGGAGTTTTACTTGGAGCAGCCGGCTGCAGCAGGGAGGATGGCTTCTTTGCATCTTCGTTCGGCGTGGCGGCACGCAGCCTGGGCGAGCAACACATTCTGGGTAGATTTCGTGCATGCAACTGACTGAGTTCTTGTTTTGGCTTGGCAGAACACAGCTCCGGCACCAATGCCCGGCATGGAGGGAGGCCAGGCGGTGGCGTTCCGCATCTCCGGCGACAAGGCCTTCTTCTTCGGCTGCGGGTTCTACGGCGCGCAGGACACGCTGTGCGACGACGCCGGCCGGCACTACTTCCGCGACTGCTACGTCGAGGGCTCCATCGACTTCGTCTTCGGCAACGCCCGCTCCCTGTACAAGGTACGTGCGTATATGTGTACATGTACGACGTGCGAGCACAGACGATGCGCGGCATCAGTAGTATTACTGTACATGCTTGTATAGTTATATAGTTCCATATATACAACGACGACGAAGAGGTGAAAACAAAATAACGCTCATGATGGCAGGACTGCGAGCTGCACTCGACGGCGCAGCGGTACGGGTCGGTGGCGGCGCACGGGCGGCGCGACCCGTGCGAGCGCACGGGCTTCGCCTTCGTCAACTGCCGGGTGACCGGCACGGGGAGGCTCTACGTCGGGCGCGCCATGGGCCAGTACTCGCGCATCGTCTACGCCTACACCTACTTCGACAGCGTCATCGCCCCCGGCGGCTGGGACGACTGGGACCACACCAGCAACAAGAGCATGTACGTTCGTGTACCATTCATTCAGTTTCCATCAGCTGCACATATATATAATATACTCGCAATAATGTTTGAACCTGCATTTGAGCTTCAGTTCCCTGGCTAACTTGTGCGATTGTTACGCAGGACGGCGTTCTTCGGGATGTACAGGAACTGGGGACCCGGCGTCGACGCCGTGCACGGCGTGCCGTGGGCGCGGGAGCTCGACTACTTCGCCGCCCGCCCATTCCTCGGCAAGAGCTTCGTCAATGGATACCACTGGCTCACGCCTGATGTCTGAGCTCAACTCAATAATAGAGCCGAGACAGATATGTTACAGCAGGACCAGATTTTATTCGTACAGCACAAACACAGCAGAATAGTAGAAAGCCATTACATTTTGTAAGCTAACTCCATACATTTTGAGAGTCAGCAAGTACGTATATATTCAATCAGATTCATTTTGTCGGTCGGTTCCAGAGTGAAGCACAGTTCAGTACAAGATTTATACAGTGTTTCTAAAACTTTGTCATGTGCCAGTGTAACTATACAGTGGGGCAGTATGTGAGACCTTATCTATGCAAGTCAAAACTGTTTTGTTCTGCCTGCAAGTCATGCATGTTTGAAAACTGTTGGCCATCACACTATGCAACAGCTTTTGCTCCCAGGAAACCTGCAAGGAAATCACAGTCCTATTGCAGGTCCCAGTCATGGAATCAACTCACAGGTTGCATAATATGTATTGTTATTCTGATTCTGAACCCAACACTTTTGATTTTGCCAGTCAATTCTGACTCCTAGCCTAGCACATCTGTACCACATAAAGGACGGAGCGGGTTTGTCCAGCACTTACTCCTTAAACTCTTTGTTCACTAGGAAAATGAGGGAGTGGGTCATCTAAATAAAATCATGAACCCAAACGCCTCATGGTCTGCAATTCTATAGGGTGCATACATACTTATCATTCCGGATATAAAGCATTGCTGAACAAAGCATGTCATTGCAAGCATCACATTCAAAGTATGGAAGCTTCGTCAGCTACATATGTCACGCAAAGAATTCCTTTCCTTGGTTGGTGTGCTGGTCTATCTCAAGATGTCAATTGTAAGATGTCAATTGTAGTAAGCAAACCTTCACTTTCATTAAGCCAATGATACTTCGTCACTGTTTTGAGATTTATTGTATAACTTATCTGACTAGCATTGTACAATCAACAGTTTATCTGAATACAGAATCATGCGGATGGTTACAAAAATTTAGCAGTTTAACATTCTAAGTAGACGACACTCAGATATTAGAGACTTTAGCTTACCATGGATGTACCATCGCCAATAGCATCTACTTCGCTTTACTGACATGACTCCAGAGTTTCTGATGAGCTATGGTTTGCCATGGAAGGCATGCTACTTCATGTCCAAAAAGCATATCAAAATGGGATTTTAAAAATAATCATTGCACAACTAAATGGGCCCAGACTGTCTCTCAAACTGTAATGCAGGAAAATAACTAAATGTATGTTTCCATTGTGATTAAAACATTTAGCTGCTACCTAGAATCTCTAGTTGTTATTAATGAGAGCTCATATCATTAGGTTTTTTCCCTCCATGTAAAAGATAAGAATTCTTAAAAGGCCCACCATAACTGAATCAAAGTTATTGAATGCCTGGTAAAAGTCCAAGTTGATTACTTATGTCAGAAACAACAGCCACATATGAGGACTATAACTGAAACAGGAGCCACACATGACACAACTTACCGTTTACTCATGGCACTAGATTGAGAACAGGAAAGATATATGCAACAATGTCATTGGGAGGCACACCACATTCTTGTGTCTTCTGCATGATGTTGACAACTTTTGGAGAAATTATGAGGCCCGTTTTCATAAACCATAGTACGGTTCAACATGAGGTCTTCATTGCTCCCAGACGTGCTCGTGTTCTTCTCAGCTTAATTTGCCTTCAAGTGCTCCTAGAAACTTTGGATATCATCCAATAGACCTGATGGTGTCAGTATCTCAATCATCCGTTTACTACGACTAATTATTCACACAGCGCAGTACTTGATAATCCATGCTATGCTTACAAGGAAGAATGTGCATAGAAAATGTGTCAGTACCTCAATCATCGGTAACTGATCATGCTAAAAAGAACAGCGCAGTACTTGAGAATCCATGATATGCTTACAAGGAAGAATGTGCATAAAAAATGTTATCTGTTATCATAAGTGGATTTTAAACTACTTGTATAATGAAGAAGCATGCTAAAAAAAATTACTAGGAGGCAGAACCATTGTTCCAGAACTTAGCTAAGTCAATAGCATAATCTGGAAATCAAGGATGTGTCATGTGTGTCCCATTATCTTGCATTTCCCTCTTAACTTGGTGTACTAGCATGAAACATACTGTTTCAAATTGTCAACGTACCAAAATATGTGAGGGTACAAAGATGCACTAAACCAGGCTTTGCTAAAATAATTTTAACCATATATATATGGGACTCCGCTTATCTTATCCAGTATTATTAATGAGAAAAAAATATTACTGTTCAGGAAAAGGTTCTGAACCCTTTCCGTGAGATATTTTGTCTACGAACTGTAAATGAGAAAATTACTTAGGAATCGATGCATATATTATATCCATATAATACACCAGAACAGTCGATACTTAAATATCAGTACTACTCGATATATCTTAACACATGTTCCATAAAGATTACTACTAGTCGATATATCTCCACACATGTTCCATAAAGATTAATTTGAATTGTGTCTTATCCCCGTACAGTATCATAGCATATCTTGCTTGAAAGCATATGATTCAATCAGCTATCAAAACCACAAATCATCAAGGCGTAAAGCAACCATGATACCTGGCATAACCATCTACATGTATTTGAAGAAGCCGCCGCCGGAGGAGTAGGGGTAGCGGCGGCCGGCTCTGTGTCTTCGGGATCCCGGCGCCGGCGCGTCTTGGGTTTTCCGCAGCAGGAGAAGGGGACAGATGCGGCAGCGGTTGACAAAATCAATACGAGTTGGCTGGCAGGCTGGGTGGGTGGCAGGCTCTGCAGTAACTGCAGAGGCGCTGTGTGCATGACATGTGGGCCCGATGGCGCCAGGAACCCACACGCCACAGACACAGCGCCTCTGCGTCCGGCAGGCTGGCCGGCTGCCTCCAGCTACTAGTACCTTGGCCAAGCCCAAGCTGGCTGGCAAGCGGCCGCGCCGCACCAGCACCCTTCGCCCCGCCGCAATGCAGCAGCCGCTCGCGCGTCTCGTGCCCACCGCCCGCCCCGCGCTCCCGCCGATCCACGCCGGAGCCGCCGGCCCGAGCTATGCGCCAGTCCACCGGGGCGCGGCGCTGCGCCGGGCGCCGCTCACCGCGGCCGGGCGGCACGCGTGCCGCGCCCTCGCGATCTCCGCCCAATCCGCTGGCCCCGCCGGCGGTTTGAGGTATATCTAGAGCTCTCGTGCTTATTTTCCCTCTTGCTAAGTTATTTTTTAGTTTTTATTCATGGGGCGTCAAATAGATTTGGCCATATTGCGGACAGTCGAATAATTTATTCAGTTCACGGAATCATTGGTGAATTTTGTAGCTATTTGGAAAGGGGGTCTACTGGAATTTTGCCGGTGCTGTAGTATTGTGCAAATTCATCTCCGAAAGAAGTGACATGTGCATGTACTCGCAAGCTTGGCCATTCTGTGTTATCTTTTAGCTGGAACTGAAACCTTTCTTTTTAGAGGAACCGAACCTGGGACCTTTGACCATGATTCCTTCAGTAACATTCATCATTTGCAATTGTGGATGGTATTTATTTCCTGGAAGATATGATATATTGTTCGTCCAAATTACACTTCAAATGCTCATGGATGTCAACTGTTGTTAATCCTTTTTTTTTAATTTTCAGGCTGGAGAATAAATTTTTTGAAGTGGAGATGAAGGTGCGTGACTATGAACTTGACCAATATGGTGTTGTTAACAATGCAGTCTATGCTAGCTACTGCCAACATGGTGAGTTTCATCCATAGCCTAACTCAGAAACTAAAATAAACTGGTACCTTATGCTAAAACTATTAGTCAGTATACACGAGATTTCAATAGTATCTAAAAAATGTCTTGTATGCTGTTATCATGTTTTGTTATTAACTAGTTCCAGTTTGGTAGCATACTCAGATCTCATATCCTGTTCTATGCATTGAAATTGAGCAGGTCGCCATGAGCTGCTTGAGAGTGTAGGCATCAGTGCAGATGCAGTCGCCCGCAGTGGCGAGTCACTGGCCCTGTCTGAGCTGCACCTCAAGTACTTCGCTCCTTTGAGGGTAACTTTTCCAAGCTGTGCAGAAAGCCAAAATTCAAGAGTTCATTGAAATTCTATGGGCTGGAATCATTTGGATTATGCATATCACTGCATGTCAGTTTCCCTTAGCTATGAACTTATGATGCCCCCTTATCTTCTTTGTACTACCAGAGTGGTGACAAGTTTATTGTTAAGGTGAGGCTTGCGAGCATCAAAGGTGTACGGATGATATTTGAGCACATCATTGAGAAGCTGCCTAATCATGAGGTATGCAGGACACTCGGTTAAATGTTCAGAACAATAGAGAGAAAAAAAAATGTTCAGAACATTAGAATAAAAAACTCTTCATTTCAAGCGCTTCCGCAAAAATGTTATATTTTAGCGGCAATCTGGGTGGGATTCTATACATACAACTACATGTTATTTTTTACATGTTATTTTTTACAAATAATTCTATACAGAGAAAGTTATACACATTAAAATTTCCACGTCCTGTTTCTCTTGGCAGCAAATTCTGGAGGCAAATGCAACAGCTGTTTGTTTGAACAAAGACTACCGTCCTTCCCGCATACCTCCTGAACTATTGTCCAAGCTGCAGTTCTACTCATCAAAGGACAGCAAAGGGTCAAGTGATGACGCAAAATCTTGCAGTAACAGTTGAAGCTAATTTTGGATCTAAAGATTAGAGCTGTTTGTCTGAGTTATGACTACCATTCAATCTCCAGAGTTGTTATCAAAGCTGCAACTCTTTCCATCCAAGGACAGCAGACTTGGGGATTTAAAATCATAGTGTTAATAATCGCGCTAACATTTGCAGCAAATTGTGGAGGCAATTATTTTATCTTTTTGTCTGAAAAAAATACTGCCGTTCTACCCGTGTATCTCCAAAATTGTATCCAACCTGCATCTTCTCATCCATGGGCAGCAGATTAGCATAGGCTTTAGTAACAGAAGAGCTAGTAAGTATGCATTGCAACTTTGTAAGTGTGTAATTGTTGGTCTGATACATTTGATTTGCGCCTGCAATTGACGTTTTTGGTAAATAATGTTTGTCAAAATTGGAGGCAGCAGTACCATATGCTTCAGTAAGCAGTACACATACATCTTCTATTGAATAGGACATTCGCAGTGCCCATGGAACAGATGTGGAATAGATTGCATAAAGCTGTCAGCACCTAATGTTGCTAGATTTGTATCCAAAAGTTTAATATGATATTGCATCACATATGTGATATATGAAGTGTTGGTCCAAACCTTATCCTAATAAAATAAAACATACCTCATCTTTTGGGCTATGAGAGAGTATTGTTTATGTCTACTTTAAATTCATTTTTTCCATATATTAGTATTTAATAATGGTAAAAATAAATAATTTATAAGCATGAATTAGGTGATGCTTAGTTTTTTTCTATGGTAATTTATGTGCAAAGATAGAGTGTTGCTTTAGATTATTTTGATAATGGCATATGTGGGTCACTTAGTTGTGTATTTACGAGTTGCTTTATATTAGTTTTCATAAGACAAATAAGGATAATTTATATGTAGATTTAGATGGTTACTTTAAGATGCTTGTGTTGACATGTGGATAATTAGAAGAAAATCAGATAGGTTATTGTCGTTAGCAAGTAATGAGTCTACAAAATCAATGGTGGTATATTGCTTTTTTTAAGAGTTTTAAATATTCCTCTCCTTTTCTTGCACGTCTCATGAACATTATACAAAGGCTAGTAATATTAAGAGGGAAGTGATCCCATTATTCTTGCTAGATGATGTTGCATGGTTTCGTACTTTCATATGTCAATGCCGATTCATGATATCCTTTACTTTTACCATCGTTATAATTTGGAAATCATCATTAGTATTGCATATATGGAGCAAATTGGTGCCGGTCACGCCGCATACAAACGGCTTCAGCAGGACACATGCAAATCGCAAGAAGTCGTGTTGGAAGTTGGAACCGGCCAAAACAAATGAACTGCATGCTCTGCTTGTTTCATACACATGAAAACAGATTACGTCCGTTATAGCTCTTTCTAATTCGTCCATTTGCACGGAGATGATCAAAACAGGGACAATCCCTTGGTATAAAAAAAAATTAGCAATCGAAAGGAACACGCAGCTTCTGCCAAAGGCTACTAGGACTAGAGTACTAGACTTCGACGAAGAGAAAGTGTACAACAGTAGTCTACACACGAGTAGCTTGATTTCTGGGTGCTTGAGTTTTGACGTAGAGGTCAACCCTTTTTACTTGCAGAGTGCTTCTAAAAGTAATTAAATTAACGGTTAGCACCAATGCGATTGTATCGAGAGGAAGGTGTGGAATTTCATTTTTCAGCGCTAAAGTACGTTCACCATGACAACTAAGGGCCTATTTAGTAGAGCTTTTTTTTATTCTGATTTACTATTAGAAGTGATTATCTGAGAGGCATGATTCAAAGTCTGAAAGTGTTTCTCTAAGTTAAATTTAAAGTATAGAATGATAATTAGCAAGTAGTGAATTAGGAGAAGCTACTTTTTTTAATTCTAGACTTCCAATACATTCCGGAGAATCTCTTAACAGAATCAGTCTTGAATCACTTCGCTGCAGAAAACTGTTTGGCACTTCTCCTTGATTCACTCAATAATCAGCTCTAGGAGCGCTACCAAAGAGACCCTAACATGTATGTACTCCTTTGATCGTTTTGGTTGAATGTTCAGCAACATTTCAAGGACGTAATTTGATAAAGAGAAAAAAAAACTCGATTTCAAGGACGTATGAATCAACCGTATGCAGTTTCTGAGGCGTCGTCGCCGCAATAAAATTCAACACCATTGGGACACGACTGACTAGTTTAATCCGGAAGAACGCTTTCGTCGTCGTTCCTCATTAGTCATGATATACTCCTACCTAATCAAGACACGAATCTTCTGCACGTAATGTTAGACCTTAACACTGCATGACTCGTGGGACCCGCTCCGAGCTGTCCCCACCTGCCATCCACTCTCAAGAATTCCGCGGCACCGGCAGCACCCACCAAACCCATCGCCGGGTCAAGGCTACGCGCGCGCCTCCAAGTTGACCTCCATCCACGCACGCCTTATCTCGAGCTGACAATGCAAGCTCAAGCTCAAGGTACTTGAACAGTCGTGAACGGTGAACCCAACCCGACGAGAAGTACAATCCAGTGGTCATGGGCTCCAGTAGTCAGCAGCAGGGATATCCTAAACTCGCAGAGAGAATGGCAACGCCCAATGACTAGCAGCTTATTACACACAGGATCGGAAAAAATTTAGGAGTAAAACCCCACGACGAGGACAGTTGAATATACCCGCCGATTTTCTGTTCATGTCTTGATTCTCCGTCACCTATATAAGACCCCACGCGTTGGCATAATGGCACCAACCATTAGTGCGACATCATCTAACGTACGCTGGCCACGTAGATATCCAGAGTTCAGAGAAGAACTAGTTAAAGTTCCATCAGAATTGGCTCACTGATCGCAAATGCAGCAGCAGATGGGCGGACTCCTTCGTCAGGTCACCGGGCTCCCTCCTTGCCTGCGCGCGGGAGATGGAATAACCTTCAGCTTCGGCGACCACCGCCGGCACCGCGTGGTGGCGCTCACCGGCCGGACGCGGTCCGGCAGGGTCGTCACGGCGGCGGCGGCGCGGTCCAAGTACCGGCGGCACCGGGGTGCGGCTGCCATAGCTGTCCCCGAGACCAGCCGCGAGCTGCTCAATCAACATGTTCGCCCCAGCAACACTGCGTCGAACCAGCTTACCACCATCTCCAGGTTAGCTTCGAACACCACTTTGCTTGGTTTCCAGGAGAAGGCACCATGCATGCATGTTCCTTGGCTGATGATGAATTGTGTCTGTGGTACGAGAACGCAGGAAGGACAAGTTCTTCGAGATCGAGATGAACGTCCGCGACGACGAGCTGGACGAGTACGGCGTCGTCAACAACGCAATCTACGCCAGCTACCTCCACAGTGGTGAGGCATCATTTATTCCAGCCTAGATAGGGATCGGTCACTACCACCCTATTTACAGTTTCATTTAATTATTAATTGAACTATAGGGTTTCAAAATATACCACAATTCAAATTTAGTTCAATTGCTGAAATTATGGGCGATTTATATACATGAAAAAATTTTAAACAAAGGCTTGTATAGGGAGAGAGGACAAAAAGAGAGAAATAAGGACATAAATAATAGTCATGGCGCAATCTATTCCTATCTGATCTCTACAACTCATTACTATTCATATTTTGATTTTCTTTCTCCTTAATCAAGTTTTTTATTTTAATATCAAAATTTCAAAGCAAGGTTTATGCAATCATATTTTGTTGGAAATTTTTATGCAACTCGATAGCACCCAACAATGAACATTCTAGCCCACGGTAATATATAGAGCTCGTGAATCTACCAAGGCTTTCTTATAAACTAAATCTTACCTAATACTAGCCTATACTAGCTTTAGAAAATGACTAGTATAAAAACATGCATATGTTGGAAGCTTTACCTACGATACGGATAGTATATAAGAATAGTATAGATTATATAAGGGTATTATCGTTGATCCAATCGCTCGGCTGAGCAGTTGCACCATCACACCCATGTCGGGCCATGCACAATCTCAGCCGTGCGGCATGGCCGCCGCTATTATCTGTTGATGCATCGAGATCACATACTAAGGAAGACAGCCCTAGGTTCAAGGAGGAAGACAATTTGTTTTCATATATTTTGTGAAAAGGCCCTTCATATTTTTTTTAAAAAAATAAAACCCTACTTTGTGTGTCATATAAATCTTTACATGACCCTTTAGAGAAAAAAAAACCACACACAAGAACAAATCCAAGCTCTGTCGTTCTGCACTTTTTACCCCGGCCTTTAATATATTTGTGAGACTGCGATGAGAGATTAAGGGAATTAATAATCAATAATGATTACTACCTTACCTAGATCTTACCTATACTATGCTAACTAGGCACATAAGACATGCATTTGATTTCCGCGATTATCTATCAAGTCTCTGAAGAAGCCCGTATATGTATCAGGTCGTGATGTGGTGCTTGAGAAGTTGGGCATCAGCGTGGACTATTGGACATCCACGGGCAACGCCATGGCTCTTTCAGAGCTGAACCTAAAGTACTTTGCGCCTCTGAGGGTAAATGTCTGTCTTCGTGTTCGTTCTCTGTAAACCCATGCATGGAAGATTCCTCTTGCAAGAAAGCCTCATATATTTTACTTATGATACATTTCTGTCTTGCATCTCCAGAGCGGTGACAGGTTCGTCGTTAAGGTGAAGCCTGTGCAGATCAAAGGCGTGCGAATGATTGTCGAGCACAAGATCGAGACCCTGCCAGATCGTAAGGTATGCAGATGGAGTGGAAGCATATAGATGTTAGATAGTTAACGATCTCTATATGTCATATCACACTTTTGCTACTCTTGGCAGCTCGTATTGGAAGGCAGAGCCACCGTCGTTTGCCTCAACAAAGACTTTCGTCCAACTCGGGTGTTCCCGGAATTGTCAGCGAGAGCAATGGAGGTCTTCGCTTGCAAGGTCGCCTAAAAGGTTAATTATAAAACTAATAAACAGAGGAGGAGGACAATGAGCAGAAAGGAGGCCTTCTCTTACATACTGCTTTCACGATAGGAGATCATAGACCTTCTATGCAGTCATGGTGTATATGGTTCAATTTAATTCGTTTCGCTAAATTTTGTACCTGCTGTACCGGATGCAAATAAATAAATAAAAGAGAAGAGAGATGCACCTTTCGTTCAAGCTGTCTCAACGATGAGAATGCGAACAGTTCACTTGTTTATGGTTCTTAATGTTTTGTATTCGCTATTATATTGTAAAAGAGAAAGCTGAGAAACTGTTCAAAGCAAAGTCAAAGTTAGTAAACAGTAGAACTCTAGGCATGGTGTCGCTGGCTTGCGGGGCCATTTGGAGCTGGGCCAATATTTTCTTCTAAACTAACCGTGTCACTGGTTTTGAGTATACTTGGAAGACTAAATCCTAGCTGCTGCACATCTGGGCTTTTCGTCAGACGTGGCTTCAATCTCTTGTATATATGTTTTTAACTTTTATGTTGTATAAATCTTTAATGTTCTAAGTTTTTCATGTAAGATCCCGCTTTTAGTTTATAATATTTTATGGATTAAAAATATTCGGTTTTGAACATTCACGAGCAAATGTATGCTGTCACAAAAAAAAACAAATCTGCCCATATAATTAGAAGATACACAAATATTTAGATGCCAAGACTCTAAATGAGGACATCATAAAACAAGAAAGAAAAAGACAAAAAAAAAACTAGAAAGATCACGTTTCAAACTTGTCCATTCTGTCCTAGTTTCAACTTTGTTTTAGTCCTCACTCATATATTCGCATTTGTCGCCTTCTTAGAAACTTTTGATGTTAGGAGCGTCCTACCCAACGATCAAGTATCACACGGTAATCCCCTTTTCTTGAAAACTGCACTGAGTCGATCTTTATCACGAAATCCAGCACCTATATGTAAAAACTTAAAACTTTTTGAGAAAATATTATACGAGAAAATTTTCGAGAATAAAGTTATTAATTAAAATTGTAGAGCTACAAAAAAGTTAGTGCAACAATATCAAAGAATGTTTTCATGAAAAGTTTTAAATTTTTTTTTGTGCCAATAGTTTGAGGAACTTGAAATAAAGAAATATATGTAAAAACTTACAATAAAGTTATGTAACATAGTTTGCAAGAAAAACTTTTAAAATAAAAGTCATGAGACATACATGAAAAAAGGGAATATTTTGCTTCAAACTCTTTGAGAAAGTATTACATGACATAATTTTCAAGATAAAAGTCATTCATTGAAATTATTGACCTATGAAAAACTTAAAATATCACAGAATGTTTTCATGAAAAGTTTTATGGCAATAGTTTGAAGAACTTTAAGCCAAAAAATATGTAAAATCTTAAAATTAAGTTGTATCAAATAAATTGGAAGGAACACTTTTATAATCAAAGTCGTGAGACAAACAAGAAAAAAATGAAAGATTTTTCTTCAAAGTTTTTGAGAAACTATTACATGACAAAATTTTAATTATGAAAGTTATTCACTGAAATTGTAGAGCTATGAAAGACTTAGTAAAAAATATCAAAAAAATGGTTACCAAAAGTTTATGAAAAGTTTTGTTGTAGTAGCTTGAAGAACTTTAAACAAATGAATATATGTAAAAACATAAAATAAAGTTGTATAACATAATTTGCAAGAAAAACTTTTATAATCAAAGTCATGAGTTAAACACGAAAAAATGGGAACATTCTGCTTCAAACTTTTTGAGAAATATTACCCAACACAATTTTCAAGATAAAATTTAAAATTTGTAGAGCTACCAAAAACTTAGTAAAAAATCAAAGAATTTTGTAACAAAAAAGTTATGAAAAGTTTTTGGAAATAGTTTGAAGAACTTCAAACAAAGGAATATATGTAAAAACTAAAAATAAAGTTCCGTAACATAATTTGGAAGCAAAGCTTATATAATCAAAGTCATGAGACAAACACGAAAAAAGGGAATAATTTGCTTCAAACTTTTTGAGAAAATATTACATGAAAAAATTTTCAAGATAAAAGCTATTTATCTTTTGTTTCAAAAATTGTTGAAAATAAGTTAGAGATAAATGAACTTTTAAAAAAATTTTAGAAAATAAGTTAGAGATAAAATTAAGTAAAAAATTTTATTTAGAGGTGCAAAAATATAGAAAAAACCTAATTTTTAATGGAATCTTATATGAAAAACTTATAACTATTAATATTTGGGGGTAATTATCATAGGGAAAAAATTTGAAATAATTGTTAGTTGTTTTTCACAAAAAAAAAGTTTGAGATACCTATAATTTTTAAATATTTGGAAACAGCATGAGGTTGTTTTGTATTTTAGAAATTTATTTTTATTAAAAATGTTGTATATACAACTTTTGTATTAAAAAACAAATATTTGAAGAAAAAAATGTAATTCTGAGTGAACGACGTATCTGGATCTGGAATCGGCCGCCCAGCACCTGAGGTCGTGGTCGCTGTCGAGGGAGTAAGAGAGGACACGCCCTCACCTTTTCGCAAGGAGGAAGAGGGCCTCACTGCCATACCACCTTCCTGGTAACAAGTCAGACTTTCGCTAGCCTGCTTAATATGGAACAGTTTTTGTTCCAATGTAAATGTTCTGAAGTTACAACCTTTAGATACATTGATAATCTCAAATCAAACCAACGAATCATATAACACAACTTACAGTTTTGGTAACACAAGCTAATACCTATAAGGTTTTGAGCTAAATGCTATGTAGCTCACAACAGTCAAGAGTCAAATGATTAGAAAACACGTCTGTCCACGACACCTTGATTTTATATGCGAGCAAAAACAGCACTAGTTGAAGTTAAAGCAATAGGTTTGCGGTATCAATAACAGTGTTTAGCAGAGAAATGACGGCAAGATGAGTGCAGCATTAGAGCAGACTAATAAGGTAGCCAGTTGTTTGGCTATATATACTCATGCCATATCACCTACAGTCTTCATCCAGAAAGACTCATATACAGTGAGCAGGCGTACATTTCTCATTCCGTGCGCTTCAGCCGGGCCGGGACAGGGCCATGTAAATCGCAAGTCGTGTTCAACTCGGGCAAAACAAATGAAGTGCTTCCGCTTGAGTCGCACCCCTACAAAAACAGATGACGTTCGTCCATTATTTACACGGAGATGAGCAAAAAATGAACGTCTCTTGTTAATGTAATTCAAAGGAACGTTTCTGTCAGAGGCTACCAAGCCTAGGAAGTACCGAAGAAGGTATGCAGGAAGTATATAGTCTAGAACTCAGAAACCACGACCTATAGTGATGTCGATACGTGCTTGGATTTTACTCTAGTGGTTAACATAATTTCACTTGCAGGACGTTTTTGAAAGTAAACTAACAATTAGCACCAATGTGATTGTACTGAGAGGCAGGTATGTTGAACTTGAATTTTTCAACACTGAAGTGTGAATGTGTGATAATTAACACGTGCACTCTAGAAGATATCAGAGGTGTGGAATTCTTCCTGACGGTGGATTTACATGAAACAATCTATCTCGTAATAATATCTCTATCTAATACTGCAGGAGACTCCGATCTGTTATATCTCAAACACTTTCAAACTCATGTTACCCATCTGCTATACGTTTAACATACTTCTTAGATCTTATTAATCTACTCCCTCTGTTCTAAATTGTAAGTCGTTTGACTTTTTTACCCAACTTTGACCACTCGTCTTATTCAAAAATTTTCACAAAATATCATTTTTTTTGTTATAGCTAGCTTTAGTAATAAAAGAATTTTAAAAATGACTTAAATTTGACTACATTTGCAAAGAAAAATTGAATAAGACGAGTGTTCAAAGTTGAGGTCAAAAAAGTCAAACGACTTACAATTTAGGACAGAGGGAGTAGTTTTTTATAAGGAACCCTCGCCCACACACAGCATTGGATTTTTTGCAGTAAAACCCCACCGGCCACGGGGAGACGACTCATTGAAAAATCGCCGACTTCGTGTCCATGCTTTGATCCTCCATCCCTATATAAAGCCGCCCGTACTGCCATCAAGTCATCAACTATCAGTGTGCGCGATAACTAACGCTTGACTGCAGCCACCACCACCATATCCAGAGCTCGGTGAAGAACGTGCCACCAAAAAATCACAATGCTGCAGCAGATCGGCGTCCTCGTTCGTCAGGTCCCCGACCTCTCCCCTCGCCTGCGCGCTGCGCATGGGACAAGCCGCCTCAGCACCGGCGCCCATGGCCACCGTCACCGCTTGGTGGTGGTGCGCACTGCTGGCCGGGCGCGTCTCGGCAGGGTCGTCGCGGCGTCGCGCGGGGCGTCGCCGGGGCCCAAGCAATACTGCCGGCTCCGGGGTGTGGCTGCCGTCGCCGCCCCCGAGACCAGTCGCGAGCTGCTGTTCGATCAAAATGGCAACGCTGCATCGAACCAGCTGCACCAGCTTATTACCCCCACCACCATGAGCAAGGACAGGTTCTTCGAGATCGAGATGGTGGTCGGGGACGGCGACCTTGACGAGTACGGCGTCGTCAACAACGCCATCTACGCCAGCTACCTCCACAGTGGTGAGCTAGTCACCGTTCGTTCTTCACTTCTTGTTCCTCGCTAGCTGCTCTGCTGTCGAAGATTGTCAATTCTCTGAGCCGTACGTTACGTATCAGGCCGTGACGTGCTGCTTGAGAAGATGGGCATCAGCGTGGACTACTGGACGTCCACGGGCAACGCCATGGCTGTTTCAGAGCTGAACCTCAAGTACTTCGCGCCTCTCAAGGTACGTACATTTCATGGCAAATTAGAAGTCCTCGGCGTGCAAGGAAAATCTCACATATGAGTATAATTTACATGTTATATACTACATGTCGCATACATCCTCGTCAGAGTGGTGACAGGTTTGTTGTCAAGGTTAAGCCTGTGCAAATCAAAGGCGTACGAATCGTTGTCGAGCACATGATCGAGACCCTGCCTGATCGTAAGGTACACACAAACTGGAAGCACGTAACTGTTATGTGTGTGTTAGGTTGTTGACGATAGCAATTAGTAGCAAGTACTATATACTTAATTCTCACACCTTTATTGCTACTCATCTTGTTTGCCAGCTCGTATTGGAGGGGAGAGCGACAGCTGTTTGCCTCAACAAAGACTTCCGTCCAACTCGAGTCTTTCCGGAGTTGTCTGCCAGCTTGGTCGAGGTCTTCTCCTGCAAAGTCGCCTAAAAGAACATTACGAGGATTGTACTCGCTGATTTCACGATATATGTTCTATGATCTCAGAGTGTTATATGGTTCAATTCGTTTCTGTAAACTTTGGGAGTTTGGGTACATGTAAATAAATAAGAGATACACTGTTTAAGCGCTCTCAACAATGTGAACACGGACCGGGATACGAGGTCCTTTAATTTGAAACTTCTCTTCAGTTAACTTCTTGGTGTTGCAACACAGAACGTTCTACCATTCTGCTCAATACTCAGCACACACTACTGCCCCATGTTCCCTCTCCCCCCGCGTTTGACACATGGGCTCCCTCTCTCTTGGGCTCTTGGCCATGACCGAGCGCGGCTCCATCGCCGCCCACCTTTATCTCCATCTCTCCTAAGCTACACAAATGAGATGACGGCTTGGCGTCTCCTAAGCTACACAAATGAGATGACGGCTTGGCGATGTCTGTCAGCTCGAAATCAGGGATACATGGCTGGAGACGACTGTTCATCAATTTCACCTCAAAAGATTAGATATGGGCTTGGTTGGAGATACTATAATGTTCTTTTATGCCTCACTTCAATTATTTTCTTGTAAAGGCAAATTAGCTCATGGTTCTTAGCCTTTGATATTTGCTATGTCTTATAGAGAAAGTGAGAAGCTATTCCAAACAAAGTCAATCTAGTGAACATATTGAAATATAGTATGATGTCAAACTAGGATGACAATGTACACTGGCTGTGCCCACAATGATTATCTTTGTTAATTCTCAGACCGCATACAAACTCATGTCACGAGATAATCTGCCTACTACAAGATGTGTTCATATCAGGTCGCAGTGAGCTACTTTGAAGTAATTACTGTGGCCCTAAATAGCTTTTTTCTTTCTTTCTTCGACAAAGAGTAGAACCTACATAACTTGCATGACAAATAAATATAGGGAGACTCAGCGGAATTTAACCAAATAAATGAAGGTTAAACTGTTCAATTCACTGTTCCGTGGATCTTGCAGTGAGCAACATATAAAAATTTGGTTCAGCAAGGATTACAAACCGTGCAAATCAAAAGTGAAACGTGCGATAATAGCACCCAATCACCCAACGTATCTAGGATATGTTCACGCAAAGCCTATGAATTCCACCCCATAGTCACCTTCGAGAATAAAACATGTATGAATATATTCCCTACAGCAATCTTGCTACCATTATTTTGCTGAGCATACTCATGTCTCATAGTACATCGATTATCTGGCAATTCATATTGGAACCTAGAGGCACTGATGCTTGTTTTTACAAAGCTCAAGGCTGCCCAAGCACCTTATTCTCCAGAGTTGATATCAAAATATTGCTGGTCTGCTCCATCCATGGATGCCTAATACTAAGGAGGCAAGACTATCTGCATTTGGAAAGCAGGGTCCTTAATAGGAGCATACATTCTTTCCAGGCATATATGTTGCAGTTGGTCAACAGTAATATTTCATTGTTGTTTTCTGAATGCAGCAGATCCCGCCACCCCCAAGCATTGTAACCAGTTTCCTTTATACCAATAGTTCTGTGCACAAGTTACATGAATCATACAAATAATCGAGTAGCAGTTTAACACAACAAACTAATAACAGAACAGAGTAAATGATTTCTCTGGATATCAGGGGAAAAAATGATGCATGTCACCTCACCTGGAGAGTGGCTGGTGTTGCAATGCTTGCCTATTTGAATCCGCTGCACCATTCTTGTTAATGTACAAGCCTAAGCTACACTCCTACAAGCAAAAATTCTCTCTGTAGTGGCCCTGCCTTAACCCATTGCGTACTTGAGTGAATCACCAGCTCCCTGGAAGAACAGACATGAGAGAGCAAAGTCTGCAATGAAGACCCCAACCAGAGAAACAACCACCGCAGATGTTGTGGACTCGCCAACACCCTTGGCTCCTCCATGGGTTGTGACACCCCAGGCACAGCTCACCACCGCGATAATTGCCCCAAACACTTGAGCTTTCAGCAAGGAGCTTATCAAATCCCAAGGCCGCAGCGCCCTGCGCGCCGACTCCAAAATGATGCTGACACTGACGCCAAAGACGGAGTCGGCCAGGAACGCCGAGGAGGCGAGGCCAAGCGCGAAGCTGATCAGTGTCAGCACCGGGAGCGCAAGCACGCAGGCGAGGACGCGTGGGACCACGAGGTAGTCGACGGGGTTGGCGCCGAGGACGCGGAGGGTGTCGGTCTGCTCGGACACCTGCATGGTGCCGAGCTCGGCGGCGAACGCGGACCCGACGCGGCCAGCGGCGACGACGGCCGTGACGACCGGCGAGAGCTCGCGCGCGAGCGCGAGCGCGAGGACGCCGCCGACGGATCGGTGGAGGCCGAGGCGGGTGAACTCGCGCACGAACTGGATGGTGAAGGCCATGCCGACGAAGGTGGCGGTGAGGAGCGCGACCCCGGCGCTCCCGGGCCCCACGCGGCGGAGCTGCGCCAGGAGGTTGCGGCGGTGGACGCGGCCCGTGAGGACGCGGTGGAAGACCTGGCCCGCGAGGAGCAGCGCCGAGAGCCCCCTCCAGATCGCGCGCGGCGGGGTCCAACTCTCGAACAGGAAAGGCGGTGCCGCGGGCGCCGGCGAGGGGGCCGGAGGGGGCGGCGGAGGAGGGGAGTTGTTGCTGTTGCTGGCGGTGGCGGGCGTGAGGGAGAGGCGCGGAACGGGCAGGCGGCGGCGGGACTGGTGCAGGCGGAGGAATACGGATTTGGGGCTGGATTGGTGGAGGAGCGGGTATGGCGTGGCGGATGTGGGGCGGAGGAGGAGCGCGGCGGCGGACGACATGGCGGCGGGCCGGCGGTGGTCGGTCGGAGATCGGCGCGGCGGTGACTGGGTCGGGTGGGTGGGGAAAGAGATGGGGAATAGCGTGGTGGAGTGGTTGCGCGGAGGAGGTGTTCTTGTCTCGTGGGCTTTTGGGCTGCGAAGGTGGCATTAGTGGCCTAGTGGGCTAAAAGAGAGTCGTCCATGGGCCGCATCGTCCCGTCGTCACCTTCTCAATCCTCCAAATTTCCGAAACGAATATGATGGTAGAAATCGTCGTGGCAATATACATACTACTTTTTTTGAAAAAAAAAAGAAAATACATACTAGTACTTCACGCAATGTAGTAACTTTGCGCTTTTTCTTGCTCGATCAGCAGCTTCCGTACTCCGTCTAGTCCCTGGGCCATGTCAAAGAGTCAAAACAGAGGGAGAGAGGACGTCTCGTAACCTAATCTCACTGGCCGGACAGTCACATACAAATACTAACAGATACGGCAGCCGGGCCCGGTTAGATGATCACCATCGCCATAGGGCCATCCGTAGTAGTAGACTACTACACTGTGTCCCTGCGTTCACATTCACTGTCTCAATAGCATCTAGCATTCGTGTTGCCCGGTTAGCATCACAAAAAGACATCGATGTGATCATGTGAATGGCGAACTCACTGCACTCAGCAGAAGGCTTCCCAGCAAATTCGACACGCAAGTCCATCTCTTTCACCACTGAACCACTCCCTCCCAGTACTGCATACTATTTCACTTTTGGCGTCAGTGAAAGGCTGAAAGCAAACCAAAGTATTGTAGTACTATCGCACTCGGAATTCAGAGACCATCTCCTTGCGTTCATGCTTGTACAGTTGTACCGTTGTACCCAAGTTTTATTAGGTACCCACACAACACTACACCCCTCCGTGACTCCGTCCTGTTCAGACTTCAGTTTGTAACCAGAAATACTGAGCGGCTTGGCCGTTATACCCTAGGCTGGTACTGGTATACGAAACAGGGTTGCCCAGGGGTGCATGGGGTGGACGAGATGCACTGCACATGCGTTGGTTTCTTCACATGCCTCTCTTGACGCTAATTGCCAGGTACAGACACTGCAGTGAGATATGGCAAAGTACCAGTGCTCCAACATGGGCTAACAAAAGCTGGCCTCATGAGTCATGGGGGTTGCAGGCTTAGGTGTGTGAGAGGCCAGTGGAACGACTGGAACAGACACTAATGGACAAGCAAAAACAAAGCAAGCTGATTTTAAGGGGAATTATTCTCTCTGTCTTTCTTCCCCTCAGCTTCCTTTTTTCAGCTCTCTTCGCGGCGGAGATGCTTCCTGCCTCTGCAACTCTGCGCTGCAGCGCTATGTTTGTTTACCCTGTTTCCTGGCGATTGTGCAGATATGCTGTGCCATATTCCACCATTTGCCATTTGGAGGCTATATTTGTCCTCCTGCTACTGCCAAGAATTTACTTTAGGTTACTACAGTTTTACATTCGTTGTTTCACAAGCTCAAACTTCCATCGATATTTTTCCATATTATGCCAGGTTCCATAGAATGAAGAAACTTTCAGTGTTCCAAGAAAACAACGTGCTACAGAAACCAAGTCTAATATGTATTAAACTACTGTAACATGAGTATTTTCTACAGCATTAGTGTTCATCCGTTCTTCATCTAGTTTCATGACATGCATGCATATGTACCACTTCCTCAAAGTACCACATATAGGCTAGGTCTAGGTCACAGCCTTACCAGTTAGTACCCGCTTGAAGAAATTGAGGCCTCCATGTTTCTTTTTTCTTCCATCTCTCACCAACATGCAATTGGTTGAAAGCATTTACTCAAAAAAAAAAAGATTGAAAGCATCATCGCCCTATTGATGTTTTCTCCATGTTCCTTTGTGCCAGAATCTGCTACCTCCTGCCACACTAGCACGGTATATTTCTTTACCTCGGTAAAGAAGACCCTTTACAATGTTGTTTTGGAAAGCTGCGGCTGCTTTTGTTGAGTTCAAATTCAGTTGCTTATTTGCTTGAATTGTTTCTTACTTAACTCTCTCTTTTATGTTTTTTTAAAAGCGCACTTCTTACAGCTGGTAAAATGGAAGCAAGTGACACAGCAAGAATAGATCAGGAACATCCAAGTCAAGAACAAAATAAAATAAAAACGTTCCATTATTCTGATGCCATTAGATGGGGACATATATATGCCTTACAAGCCAAGTTTAACTAGCCCCACAATATGCCATTTACCTAGGACCCTTGTATTTTCTTTTCCAAACAGGAAAGATCCACGATTGCAAATATTAATTCATCTTTTTTCCACGATGCCTTGAGGGTATCTGACTGTGATGGCAACTAAAATTTTCCCGGCTGATCATGAGAGAGGAGGGTGGAGGAACCACGCTGGCTGCAGAAGCAAGCAAGCATCCTATCCTACCACCCGGAGCGCGCCATCGAGCCCTACTAACAGTAGCCCCCCAACAGTCCAGAGGCCTGCACCAACTAAACTCTCGTGACCGGCACACTGATGGTGCTGCGGCAGCACGCATAAAAGGGTTGTACTTGTACATGACCTGATGGGCAAGAAACGTTAGAAACGAACGAGAAAGTACGTGGTGTTTGCGGCATCAATCTTATTTAAAATCACGTGAAGAGGAAAGGTAATTCGGTGAAGTTATTCAGATGATTAATTTCTGCAATAATGTCCCTTTTCAGGGACACGAAAATGTCCATGCAACCACCGATTGATTGCCATAGCATTTCGCCAACTCCCTGCCAAAGTCTCGTCGCGGTAATCAACCCTATACATGATTCTTTCGTTTCCCCAGCGGATCATCTCCATGCTAGGACAGCAGGATCGATCGACCTGAACAAGTGAAAGCTTTAAAGCCCGGCAGCGAAAAGGATATATCTGCCATGAGGCGATCGAGACTCGAGAGCAGCAGGGAAAGCAGAGGAAGGTGATGCGCTAGCTTAGCTGTAGAGGTGCGCCATGCCATATTGCCATGCAACAGGCGATGCCGTTCTAATTGTGAGACAGCAAACGCATGACAGGGTACCATGCGCCCCTTCACTGCACGCCCGTTTCGCGACGCGCGGGGCGCACCACCAACAGTGTGGTCACCTACCATGTGAGGTGCGCGCGGCGGCCACACCGGCAGCGGCAGCTGCCTCGCCTGTGCACTGTGTGATCCACGGAGAAACCCCCATCAATGTACTCATACCGTGTACCTGCATAGTGACCCTGCCCTGCATAGTGCATACGCCCAAGCTACACCGCCATTCAATACCGCACCTCGGCTTTTCAGAAGACAGGTCCATGATTGCCATGTCCACGCGATACCGGCCGGTAGCTAGCACAGTCGTGTTGCTTGCAAAAGCTATGCTGTTGCAGCATCCATCTATCTGCACACAGTCGTGTCCTCCTTTTCAGCACTGTAGAAGCCGAGTTCCCATGGCCGGTCGACAATAGCAACAGTGCAAGAGCGACGCCGCGCGCTGTGTTCCGCACGAACGAAGAGAGCGTGTGTGTGCGGGGAGGCCGGCCTGGAGACGGATGGTAGTTAACCTACGCGGCACTGTGCCAGGAAAGTGACCCCCTCACACGTAACCACCCGCGCGCCGTGGCCCCGTGTCGTCACCAGGGTTTACCTAACCGAACCGGGTCCGGTAACCGCCGCCCGGCGGTAGCGGTTTACCGGACCGGTTTGACCGGTAACCGGTGGAAACCGGTCAAATTCAAATTTTGAATTCAAATCCCCCGTGTAATCGGTTTTTGGCGGCTAACCGCTCGGTTTGACCGGTTACCGACCGGTTTGAGCCGGTTACGACGGTTTTGTGGACACCCCAAACCGCTCGGTTTGAACCGGTTACCGACCGGTTTGAACCGGTTCGATGGACAGCAAAAATTTGGCATGAAATATGCGTAAATTAAGGAAAAAAATAACTAAAAATATAGACAAACATCCATACATATAATTGTACATACAAACATAGTACAAATGTCCATGCAAATAGTTCAGTAGTCCTCTGATACAAATAATTGTTAATACAGATAGTTAGTTTAGTAGTCCTCTCATACAAATAATTGTTCAACGGTAGCATCGCGAGGCCATTTCATACTCCGCGGTGGACATCACATTCAAACCCTGCCTTACAAGCAACTCAGCTTTGAACTCTTGCCAAGTTTGGCCCGTCCAGGCCGATGTCGTCTGCCATTCCTGAAGTAACATATTATACCAATGAGGATCTTGCCATTCGTACACCCATCTCATCGGTGGCTGCATGCTCAACTCCGGTATAGGATAGTGATAACTAGACTGTGAGGATTCCCTGTAGGAGGAGCTAGAAGAGAACTGTGGAGAGTCGTAATCCGTCGGTCCAACCGTTCTCCTCTGCGACATCGGTGCTCCATGGTCAATGTCCTGGGTTGCATGTGTGAACTCAGTCTCCCCTGCAATGAACCACATAGTATAATTAATACTCATAAGTCAAAATAATAAAAACATGTTCATATATACGTACACTTTGTACCTGTAAAATGGAGACCAGCAGGTGGGTTTGAAGGTGACACACCTCCGCCCCCGCCACCGCCAGTAGCACCGCCACTGCCGCCACCACTGCCACCACCATCATTGCTATCATCACCATCACTGCTACCATCACCATCATTACTATCATCACCATCATCGCCAGAGCTGCTGTCCTGAGACTCCTGATACTCTGGGCTTTTATCACCCTCACCATCATCAGTGTCTTCATCGCTCAGGACTTCTATTTCTTTCTGTTTCCCTTTTCCCGTTGCCTGGCCTCGTTGGCGCTTCGGGATAACCTTGCTAGGCGCGATGTGGTACTTCCGCTTCCCTACATGAGTGTCACCCACATATCGCCGTGCCCAATCACTGATGCAATCTTCCCCTGTAGAAGTATGGAGGTCCGCCGGATTTATTTTATCAGCGACAATATTAGAGGGAAGCGGCGTGTCACCTTCATCGTCGTCCTCGTCTAGAACAGGAGTTTTGTTTGACCTTCCATATTCCATGCATTCCCGCACTGGATTTTTAGGCTCATATAATGAAAGATGGGCTAGCTGCTCAATGAAATCTTCTTGATCCCATGGAGGATCGGCAACATCCGCAAGTCGCAGGCGTAGGTTGTAGTTAACATAGACAAGCTTGTTCAGTTTTTTGTGTGACAACCGATTGCGAACCTTTGTATGCAGCAAGGCAAAAGTACTCAGTTCGGCTCGCATCCACTTGACGAACAACATTGAGCAACAAGCCGCAAAGCAAGGGTCTGCAGCCTGGGAGTTTTGTTCCCGTTTATCATCCACCAAGAAGATGTAGTTGTCTTTGGGTCATGCGCCATTTGTTGTGCCAATTGTGTGCCAAAGTCACCACGTTTCTGTCGAAACAGCTCAGCCTCTTGCAATGCCTGGACGGCGCTCGAGATATCGGTCATGCGCTGAAAAGCATCCTTCAGTGTACTCCACATTTCTGGACTTGGAATAAACGTATAGGCATACCTCGGATTCAGGACAGAAGCTGCAAAATAGAAAGTACCACGAATGAGCATAAGGTGTATGGAACGTGAAAGTATAAACTTTTGTTCACAATGAGCAGAATCCGTCTTACCTGGAACCACATAAGTGTCATAGAAGATGTCCTTCAACCTTGCGTTGTAAATCGCTTCATACTCTTTGTACATGGAAACATTGCGGCCAAAGAAAGATTGCATTTCATTTCTCACACTCTGTACGTTGTGACATACCTCGCACATGTTCGGCCGCTTGTCCTGATCAGCAAAGCGAAGTAAGCTGTATATTGGTTGGACTGAGTCAATGACAAATTTCATTCCCTCCCACCACTGTAGACTTGAAAATCTGGTATGAGTAAATCTACCCATATTTGAATTGGCCCATTTGCTCTGCAAAAATTCAGGAGATCCCATCCACTGCATAAAACGATCACGTTTCCGATACATGCTGTCTAGGAACATGTAGTTGGTCCCAAAGCGAGTTGCACACCACTTCACCAACTCACCACCAATCGCCTGCCTCATCATTGCATTCAACTGACCATGATTGTGTAACCACGTTGATATTTTCTTGCATTGATCGATCAAATCTTGATGTTCGTACCTTTCACCGATATCCTTTAACATCAAGTTGACAGTGTGTGCTAGACAAGGTGTCCAGGTAATGTGTTCGTATGTTTCTCGAATCCCCTTGCAGGCTTTCTTGTAGTTGGAGCCGTTGTCCGTGACCACATGAACGACATGCTCTGGTCCAATTTCGTCCACCACCTTCAGAATTTCCTGGTAATACACATATTCTTTAGCAACATCCAAATTATATTCGGATCGAAATGAACTAGGTACGGGGTTACCTTCCGCAAATATGCAGAATCTTGAGATCTTCTAGTCGCATCAATAGACTTGTGGAACCACATGACCCCATTGCAATATATCAAAAAGTTAATGACACTCATCTTCGTCGGCCCAGTCCACGAATCACACATCAACGTGACGCCAAACATAGGCCACTCTGCCTGAAACTTTGCGTACTGAACTTGCAAGTCTCGCTCGTTTTGATCCAGGTACTTGCCATCAATATCCCGTCCAGTGGGTGACGTGATACCTTCACCTGCAAAACATATGGCACTCATGAGATTAGATCTAAACATGTAGTTGCGTAGCTATTATTTCGGCTGCAAAGAAAACATACCCCACTTCTGTGTCTCTCTGACCGCACTGACAAAGTATGGACTGTCAGCTTGTCTTCCAGGAACTCCCGCAGTATGGAAAAACTTTGACCAAGCTTTCCCAATAGCTTCCTTTGCATTCTTACCCTTCTGCGTCCATGAGCCTGTGTCAATCCTTGGCTGCGTCGATCCACGCGCCGAACCTAAGTTGTAGTCCGTCACCCCAGGAGTCTGCCTCGCTGAAGTTGCCCTTCGAAGCATCCTCTGCAACGTACCCTCTCCCCTCGTACCACTACCCCCTCCATGCTCGTATGCACCTCCTCTCTGTTGCACCCCGCGACGGAACTCCTCTTCCGCTCTTGATTGGTTCAGGGCACGCTGCAACTCAGCCTCCTCATCATACGCTTCACCTCCACCAGGATAGTTACCTTCCGCTGCAGCCTTCTCTTTTCTCAACTTCTCTTGAGCACGTTGAGCAGTTAGCTTCTTTGCCCTTTCAAGCTCACGCTGAAAGTACTCACGCACCTCCTTTGAAACCTTATCACAATAGACGACCTCCGTCCCGCGCCCTGCCAAATGTTGTTTCAATCTAGTGGCACCACCGCCTCCCTTGGACTTATGACAATAGTTGCATCTCCAACCGGGGTAAAGATTTTCACCGTGTTCCCATACAACATCTTTATCTCTGCCAGACATTGCGTATCTGCAAACATGGAACGAACATAAACATATCAATGTCAACTTGACAACACATAGCTATATCACAATACTTAAATCCTACATCCATTTCCTTATTTCCAAAATCATAATACCCTACATCAAAATGTACATACATGGCTACAAATCACTAGATCCACTTCATACATTCTAAAATCACTTGGATGCAATCAAAATATACCTAAATATCTCCATCACTACATCCATTTCATAATTTCATAGATCACAATAGCCTAAATCATTGAAACCCGCATCAAATCCATACCTCACCCGCGGTCGGGCGGCTAACCGCCGCTACCGGACGGTTACCGGAGAAACCGGAGCGGTTAGCCGGCGTCGGAAGCCGGTAACCGCGGAGCCGCGAACCGGAGCGGCCAACCGCTCAAACCGAGCGGTAACCGCTCGTACCGGAGCGGTAGCCGGGCTCGCGTGGCGGTTGCGCGCTGGAGGCGATTTTTCGCCCGCTCCGAAGCTGCGCTGCGCGGGGGGGGGGAGTGAGGGGGTGTTCTGGGGGTGAGGGGGGCGAGGGGGGGTGGTTATTAGGGTTTAGGCGAGTTGGGCCGAGTTGGGCCGAGCTGTTTTTTTCTTTTTCTTTTTTTATTTAACTTGTATTTCGCGAAAAAAATAGCAAATGACCAAATATTTGAGAAATTTTGACACCAATAGATCCAGCACACCATAAAGTATTTTTAAGAATTTTTATCCGATTTTTCAAATTTTTAAATTCAAATTTGAAATTTTTGAATTCAACAGGTTTGAAACCGCCCCGAACCGCTACCGGTCCGGGGCGGTTCGACCGGTTACCGCGGTAACCGGACCGGTTACCGCGGTAACCGGACCGGTTACCACGGATTTGTGAACCTCGTCACTGACCAGTGGTCTCACTAGTGGCCCTAGCTCACCACCACTACCACTGCTCCCACGTCGACACCTCACGGGAGGACTAGCTACCAGTCGAATGCCTACTAGTCAGACCGCTGCCGCCTCCGTCCCGTTGCCTTCTGCTATGCAAGGAAAACGAATACGGAGTTGTTCCGGCAGCAGCTAGCTTGACAGGGTCGATCGATCACCAGAGGGCTAGCTCATTGACCGTCGCTGTAGCCAGCCTGCTGCCTGGCTGCCGTCGCTCACGCACGGCATGGACGCGCACGGCAGCCAGCGCGAGCGCGCGGTTCCATTTCCATACGGCGATGACTACAAAGCTTAGCAGACTAGCTAGCAGTCGTTGCAACTAGAAGGTGAAATTGAAAACTAACGAGATTATACAAGTACTTGGAACCTGCTACGTGCCTGCGTGTGCGTACACTGGTGACTAAGGCCATGTTTAGATTCCCAACTATTCACTATTCATTCTAACTTTTCACTATTCATTCCAACTTTTCACTATTCATTCCAACTTTTCACTATTCCTCCCTCACAAAACACGTTTCCCAGTGAATGCTACAGTGTTTTTCTTATGCTACTGTGTTTTTTCCTACAATCTAAACACACACTAATCCAGCAATGCAAACCGCACAGCGTCGCACAGGACAAAGGCTATAGGCACGGGTACCAGTAATTTTCTGCGGCAGCTGTGAGTACAAGACCGGTCCAAAGCTGATCTATCTGGGAGTAGCTAGGAATTTCCTGCCGGGGATGGGACGGCAGCGGCGGTGTGAGGCCTGGCTCCATTGCTTGCTTGCCTGGAGCCCTCTCGCCGGAGACCGACCCCGGAAGAGTCTCCGCGACTCACGAAAGTCTCGCGTGCAGTGACCCCGACACCGGGCAAAAGTTAAAGCCGCCGGGCCGATGATGTTGTGCCTGGGCCTCTGCCTGCAGCTTGTTGCTTGCTCCGTATGTTTCTTGTCTCTACCGAACATGCTTTCCCCGGCGCCTCTTTTGGCCTCACCTCTCCCGTAGTAGCCTCACGGAAACCGTTCTCGTAGGACTCTGCTACTTTTGCCAAGATACAATTCGCAAGAAAAAGGTTTGCAGGGGAGTAGGAGCATGTAGATGTAGGAGAGCGATCGACCGTGGGGCCAGGAAGAACCATCCATCTCGGCCGTCCATCCATGATCTCATGGGCCGCCGCCAAGTGAGGCATTCCCCTGCCCGGCCCAGTCGGCCCCGTCCCCCACCCCACCAAGCGGCTTTCCGTTACATCCATCAGCGTGCTACAGGCACGCGGAGATGCACACAGGAGCAAGACCGGGCGGGCGGGGGGAGCAAGGGAGGGCCCACGCGTCATGCCCTGTTCCCTTCCCAGCTGCCGTCTGCTGCGTGTGGACCAACGGATTCACGCAGAAGATCCGCCTAGGGCTCCGCGCTCCAGGTATGGTAACAGTACAAGCCCATTTTTATGTTTAGTTTAGGTAGAAGTAAAGTTTTTTAGATGAATAGTATGTTGTAAAGCGTGTTTTGTGAGGAGGATGAATAAGATGAATAGTGAATAAAAGTACTTTTGGAGGAACTAAACAGGACCTGACCCTCGAATTAACTGTGAGTTGATAATGCTCTCGCTAATCCCCAGGATAAACAACCGACGTTACGGACCACTAGCTGGCCCCTGACCGGCCGATGCAAACCAAGCGTAGTAGGAGAGAGAAGGGATACTGATGGCCCATGGCTTGAGAGAGACGGATGCCACGTGGATGTTGGTGGTGGGCCATGCATAACCACCTCCCGCCGAACGTGGAGAGCAGCTCCGGTAAAATCGAAAGCCTCTGACCATCTCGTCAGATAGATCGCATCTACCGAAACAACCAACGTCCTGTATACAAGAAGAATACTCGCAGCAAGCAGGGCAAGTACTAGAGTGATATCCAAGGTATTTACACCCGTATAATGGTGTATTTAACTCCACCTAATCCAAAAACGTCTCACGTTTCATCAGCCTGCAATGGAATGGATGGTTGGCAATGTGTTGGGAATGCAGTATGCTCTTGCCGGCAGCCGGGGGGCCCCACAGAGCAGAGACCAGAGAGGGAATGAACATGGCTCCGGCACAGTACGAAACTGTCCAGTTTAGTTGAGCAGTGGAAAAAGTACTTTTTTTTTCTGAAATGCGTGTTACGTGAGGGGGATGAATAGGAAAGGTGAAAAAGGAATTTTTGGAGATACGTGTTCTGTGAGGGGAATGAATAGGAAGTAAAAAGTACTTTTGCGAACTAAACAGGCCCCAGGCCTTTTTTTTGCTGCTCCGGGCCAGCCCCATGGGAAGGGAAGGATTGCATTGCATCGGCAGTTGCAGCTGCAGGTGGGGGGAGGTGGCGGCAGCATCCGGCAGGGCCGAAGCAAAAGCTTGAGGGAAAGAGAAGCGAGCAAGTGTTCCTGCAAGGCTGCAACTGCATGTGGATGTAACTACGACCCCTGCATTGGTATCGCCATTCCGATGCTGGTGTTTTTGGCTACCGGCTAGCGACTTGCCCTGGTGGCTTGCCAATGCCAAGCGCCCAAGCTCCTATGCTATGGACAGTTGGAGCGAGCACAGCTAGAGGCTGCAACAGAAAGCAACAGTTCAGCTAGAAAATTTTTTTCCTCTTCTTTTCTATGGCTCCTTTTTCAGGATATTTTCTTGCTTGATGATTCCAGATGAGAATTCAAGAAACTAGCTAGCTCTGTTAAGCTGCCCCAATCTACTCTGCTCCAATCCAATGGCTTGAAACAAACAAAAAGACAGAACGGAACGGAGGGCTACAGCGATATTGTAGTAGCTGATTGAATCAATGCGAACAAATAAGAGAAAAAAGAACTACCCAACCCAAGCAAAGATGTCTCCTCTCTCTTTTTTATCAGTTTCTTTACCTTTCTTAGCTGCTTTGTTAAGCAGGAGCAGTAACTCTTTCTTTCTCTCTGATCCTTGGCTCGAATCGTCCCCGTTGGAATCAACCGAAAGGCGAGCGAGACAAAGCGGCCGGCTTGCTTGCTTGCTCTGCTTGCTTTCAAGAACCTGCTGGCTTCGGCGAGAGGAAGGAGGGATCTGACACGGCGGAGTGCTCCACGTCGTCGAATGGCGCGGGGAGGTTCAGATCAATGAAGCCCGAGCTCTTCATCGCGATCGGGAGACCAGCGCCGGACGCCGCGGCCGCCGCCATGGCCGAGCAGAGGTGGGACCGCTTGTGGCCTCCCAGCGCTTGCCCCGACGGGAACACGAGCAAGCAGTAGGGGCACTCGTACGGCTGCGGCTTGGAGTCCTCCTCCTCCCCACCCTCGCAGCATTCCGGCAATGGCTGCAAGGCGGCGGCCGGCGGTGGCGCGCAGCAGCCGCCCCTTCCGCCGCGCACGTTGCTGGCGCGGTGGCCCCCGAGGGCCTGGTACGATCGGAACACCTTCTTGCACGCGGGGCACTCGTACCGCGTCCGCTTCTGCGCTGCACCGGCGGATGCCGCGACGACCACCGCCGGGCGGCGGGCGTCGCCCTCGTCGTCGGAGTCGGCGCGGTAGGAGGAGTAGTACGCCGGCGGCGGTGGCGCGGGCCAGGAGTCGCGGGAGAGCATCATCAGGGAGAGGGCGACGTCCTCCACCGGGGTGTCCCCGTCGGAGACGGAGCTCACCGGCTCGGCGTCCCCCGATCCGTCGTTGTCGCGGGAGCGCTTGGCGTCCGGGGAGTAGTAGTCCGTCGTCTCGCTCTCGCGATCCGAGAAGTCGGACGACTCGGCGAGGCGGACGCGGCGCTTGGGCTTCTCACGAAGCGCGTGGACCTGGATGGGGCTGGGCTTCTTCTTGCCGTCGCCGTCGTCGTCGACCCCGCCGCCGCCGGCCGCGAAGGAGGTCGAGGCCGACGACGCCGAGGAGATCTGCGACTTGGCGGCGGCGATGGAGTGGGCGCGCATGTGGCCGGCGAGGGCGCGTGGGCTGGCGAAGCGACGGGAGCAGAGCTTGCATGTGTTCTTGGCCATGGCGAGAGCTTGGAGAGCTTGATGAGAGAGAGAGAGAGCTCAGGAGAGCTAAAAATACGAGCTTTTGGACGGGAAGAGAGAGAACTGCCCCCTGCCTCCGTGGGGGAGTTAGAATATAGCGGAACTGCCAAGCTTCCCCCACATTTATTCTCTTTTTCTTTTCTCCATCATCCAATATTTTTCTGTTTTGTGGGTGGCTCCTCGTATCCTTTTGATTATTGCATTTTCAGATGAGAACAATATCTTTGCAGTACCCAAACATTAATTCTAAGAGGTACGTCATGAGGAAAAACCAATATATGAAATGGGTGGCAAATCCAGGAAATTGTTATCAAGATACAATTCTGCTCTGAAAATGGGTGAACTAATGAAAAGATATCTGGAGCAAAAGTATAGTCTATTAACTTGCATGAATTAATTCCTGCTCGTGTAGAGGATATGAAAGATATCATTTTTGCTCCGATTTCCTTGTCTTGGATCCATTGTTTGCGCCATGGTCAGTTTTGGCGAGCAATTAAGTACTTATTCCCAACCATATATATACAGATAGCCAGATACTAATTCGTTCTCGTACACTTTACGTCTCTACTACCTTATGAAACAGCTATGTGAAAGATTGATCGAGGTGTGTCCCATACTGTCAATGCAGGAATTATGAGCATTGGTGGTAGCCTTTAATTTTGGAAGATGTCTCCACTCCACGGCTGTCAATTTCCCTTAATATGGAGTAGCTTAATATAGGCCTAGGTTTTTCCATGTTAAGCCACCATCCCACTCGGATCACGACTGGGAAGTGCGGTTGGCCGGTTGCCCCCCTCTGCTTGACTTGCTCCAACCGTGTGCTGGTGCGCCATACGTGCAGCGAGGTGAGTGAGAGATCAGAGCAGCAGCTGAAGGAGCTAGGAGAGAGTTGAGAGCAGGGGATGGGAAGAAACAAGGGGTAGGTGCCAACGAGGCTGGGGCGCTGAGAAGACTCCCGGGAAGAAAACAAAAGGGCACGCATGGTGGTGGTGGCCGACGGCGGTGGAGTGTAGAGAGGATTAGCACGCGTCAAATTTAATCGAATGGGATCTAACTGTAATGGCACACAACCCGTCGCTCGCACCGCACCGCATCGCATCATCCTCTGCTTTCACGCCTTTCCAATTAGTTTTTATGATCCGGTGGGAGGTTGCGAGAATGTGGGAACCAAAGATCACGGTGGTTTTGGCAACCCTTTGGTTAGTCCCAATCCCAAAGGCAAGGCAGGCATATGCCATTATTTCTTCCCGGTAATTTCTACGGCTGAAGTTACTTCTCACCCGATCCCAATCCATTTTTTACTTCCTTCCTTCCTGTATATTCTGATGAAACACAGAAACAAGACCTGCTACTGGGGGAGAGGCCGGCCGGGGCGAGATGGTAGCAAGCGAGCAAAGCATGGGATCCCCTTGCTGCCTGTGCGACGTGGAACGGAAGCGCTTTTTGTGCGCCTGCGAGGGAGGAAGGATGGATGGCCTTTTCCGATCCCGACCCAACCAACTGCTTTGGGAGATTTTTCCCTGCCAGTAGGTGCGCCCCAGCTCGCATGATTACCCCACTAAACACCTACTCCAAAGTTAACCCGCCTCGCACCCCGGCAGCATTCCTGCTCAAGCGTCGCCCCGTGCAGCATCGTGCTCTCGCTCGGCTTACCCTCTCCTCGTCACGCGAACGCGAGCGATCGAGCCATGTGTACGATATGAGCGGCGCTAGTGATAACAGCACGGGCGGTTGCAAAGACCCCATGGCATGGAGCTGTCTCTGCGGCGTACATACATACAATCGCGGACGGAGCATTGATTCGGCACGCAGCTAGGGAGCTCCAACACGGTCCGTACGATGCAAAGTCGTGGAGGGGAGAGCCGGCTCGATGGGGATGGAGGGGCTCGCTCGCTCTGGGTTTTGGCTTGTGAATACGATGCGTGCGAGGTCATTCGCAGTCGCAGGGCAGGCACTTGTTGTTTTCCCCCTCGACGGACGATGGCTCGATTCCTCCTTTTTTTCCCTGTCGTTTTCGTGCTGCCCGTTTGCCTCTCCGGATGCCCATTCGCATGTAATTTCTGATTCACTCTGGCTTGCGAATGTGAAGCTGGCACGGCTCGCTTCTTAGTCCATCCTGTCGTTGGACTAGGCGAGGATGGAGATCGCATTACCTAACACTACGACTTGGTTTAAAAGAGATAATCACAATCACTGTTAGTCCGTTACATGAGTACTAGCATGCGTTGCTTGGTTGATTCTAATTGATGCAATGCAAGTTTTCTACTATACCGAGAATCAAGCTCGTCGTCAGGTTCCGGCCTTCCGGGCGGGCAGGGAGCTAACGGTAGTCTGCTGAAGAGGGAAGATTGGGCACCAGACTTGGGCTCTGAGTGAGCTCCTCTACCGTGGGCCGAATTAACAAGCAGAGCACGGGCTCAACCTTTGATTTCTGGGCTCCCCCCGCGAGGAGAACTTCGTCCTAACACCCTGCTACTTATCTGAAGAAAGTTCGGTTCAGTGACTGCCCACTAGTGCCTCCTCCACTGCTCAAGTGCGGAAATGACGGGCCAAACCGATGGAACAAGCATGGATTGCTCAATCGTATCCTTCTTCTGTCTCGGCCGACCGCCGCTTTTGAAGCCAGCATCGAACGGCCAGTCTCACAGCGCTGCCAGACCATCCGGGGCGCGCGACGTGCGCTTCAGTTTCGCTCTCGCATGCAGCAGCGAGTGGCATGCCACCGGCTCACGCGTCAAGGGCGCGGAAGAGCTACAAGCCTGCAGAAAGCAGCATGATATGTAGTAGCGCAGAAGGACGCTCCATGTTTTAAGGAAAATGCAGCACATGGCGCTTTGATTTGGGCAAGAAGAACGCTCTATGTCGAAAGGAAAATGCACCACATGGCACTTTGATTTGGGTAATAACTGGTTTTGGGTTGATTTAGAAAATATCTGATTAAAATGTTTATCTGGTTTGTCTCGTACAAATCCGTTGTAGTCTAGCTGGTTAGGATACTCGGCTCTCACTCGAGAGACCCGGCTTCGAGTCCCAGCAACGGAATTTTTGTATGTTTAGATAACTTTTTTTTTATCTATATCTTCTTTATTGGCTTTATAGTATTCCAAATGGGCTGCCCGGCCCTAGCCTGGCCCTAGCCCGAAGAAGCACGACACTTTCCGGCCCGACCCTATCAGGCACGATGGCACCATCGTGCCGTGCCGTTTCGGGTCGTCGTGCCTAACTAGCGGCCCAGACACGACACTAACACCAATTTTTCGTGTCGTGCCGGCACTAAGCACGACGAGCACGAAATCTAGGCACGACACTAACATGCACTAATATGAAAACCCTTCACCAAATCAGCAGATAACCAATTTTCATCACAGCATATCAAATTCACCAAATCAGAGACAAGACAACACTCAAAATTTAAAAAGTTTGATCTGGTGCAATGGCTGCCTCATTAAAAACCCATCTAGGTAAAACTCACACCGCGTGAGAAACCCTAGATAGGAAAAAAGAGTGCAGCCCAGCTCAATCAATTCAAATATAGTTCAAGTCTTCAAGGTTATTACAGACCATGTTCAGTTACAGAAATCAACTTTCAGTAGGACCATCTAGATATAACTCAGAGTAACATTCCTCTTCAAGTGCTTTGTCCTCCACCAGTTGCTGAAGCCTTGCATCTGCAGCTTCCCAATCCTTGGTGCAGGTGAGAATCTCCACCATATCCGGGCTCAATCGTCGCCGTCGCTCCTCAATGATCCTGCTAGTAGTACTAAAAACAGACTCTGAAGATACGGTAGAAACAGGTACAGTCAAAACATCTCTAGCTAAGATTGAAAGGACAAGATAAGTAAGTTTATGTTCATGCCACCAGCTGATGATGCTAAAATTATCACCAAATTTAGAGACAGTGTCACTGTCCAAGTAGGTAGTCAGTTCATTACCAATACCCAAAGAAGCTCTAGCTGATGCACTAGTGGTTGCTGCTTGCAGCAAGGAACCAGCACTAGTTCTTCTAGATAGAGAGAGAGGAGTAGACAAAGAGTTACCACTTCCAGAAGTAGAAAAAATATCAGATTCACCTTCATCATCAGCATAAATGTCATCCCAAGCACTTTTTTTCTTACCAGCAGTGGGGGGTTGAGTAGGTGTTCTCATTTTAACTGCACCAAACTTGTCATCGTATCTCTTAAACATGGTATTAAGTTGAGCCCTTACCTCAGTCAAGTAACAATAATAATCAACACCAAGAAGCTTACCTAGCAACTTGAGAACACCATTGAAACCCTTCAATTTAGCTCTAGGATCCAAGATGAAAGCAAAAGAATAAAGCATAGGAATGTCCTTCCAGTACTTAATATAAACATCTTTCATGCGAGTAACAACAGGCCTAAGCAACGAATCATTCTCATTGCTCTTGAAGTGCTTGCATATCAAAATCATATGATGCAACATAAGAGGAGAGGTAGGGTAATAAACACCAGAAAGTGCAACGGTGGCGTCATAAAACAAATCAAGGAATTCAAACATTTTCTCAGCAACAATCCAGTGATCATCTGTTAAAAGTCTAGGCTCATTCTCAGCTCTAGGATAGTTGCTGTTAATGAAGACATAAAAATTTTGCTTATAAGGGAGCAAATGCTTAAGCATGAGATATGTTGAGTTCCACCTCACATCCATATCCAAACCAAACTTTCTAGGACGAGCATTAACAGCAATACAAAACCTCTTAAAGTTTGCAATGCGCTGGTTTGAAGAATTCAAAAAATAAACAGCAGAGCGAATGTCCTCAAGATAGCTCTTAATCACATCCAGAGCACTTTTAACTATTAGGTTCAGTATGTGACATGCGCAACGCTGATGCAAGAAGAGTGTGCCAATATAACCAGAAAGTTTAGGAGCTAAAGATTCAATGGTGCCTTCATAGGAACCAACATAACAAGACAGTTCAGGAGCTAATTTTTCCATAGCTTTGGTATTAGAAGAAGCATTGTCCAAAGTAACAGAAAAGACCTTAGGAGTTAAACCATACTCCTCTAAAACAGCAGAAACACGCTCTGCAATGTTCTCGCCAGAATGAGATTCATCAATCAACCTAAACCCAATTACCCTCTTCTCCAATTGCCAATCAGGATTAACATAGTGAGCAACAACACTAAGGTAATACTCCTTAGCATTGCCAGACCAAATATCAGAAGTGAGAGCAACAGATGAAACACCAACCAAATTTTCAATAAGCTTAACACGCAAACCATTAAAGTACTTGATTAAATCTCTAGCTGTGGTTTGTGCAGAGACATGATTAAATCTAGGATTATGAGCACGCTTTATATACTCCTCAAAAGCAGAAGATGCACCAAAACAGAGAGGAAGATCCAATCTAGCAATCAAACGACATAACTCAGTACGAGCTACTTCAGCACTATACTCCCAGTGACGAACACTACCATCAGAACTGAACGAAAGCAGAGACTGAGATTGGCGAATGCTTGCCTTTCTAGCATCGCAAACCTTAACATGCCGCAAGAGATGGCCAGTACCAATAGTAGAACGACCAGCATAAACATGGCCACAATGAAAGCATTTAGCACCGGTTCTTACCCTCTTACCATTGATGACCTTGTAGAGCTTCTCGAAGTCATTCCAAGCGTCGGAGGTAAGCTTCCGTTTCCTCCTGCCTTCGCCGTTGACAGGAGGGACGGCGCCGGTGGGCGAGGGAGGGACGCCTTGGCCGACGGCGGTACCGCCATCGCCATCACCGACCTCGATTGGAACACTAACAGATCGAAAGAGCTCTTCCCGATCCGCTTCGAGGTCACTCTCGTCATTGCCACGCAGGCCTTGCATACGAAGGTCCTCGTTGATGGAGTGACCCTGCTCCTCGTCCTCACCGTCGCTGGACATCGTTCGAACGGAGCACCAGAGCGGCCGAGCCGGCCCCCTGGTTCCTCAACGCCTGCAACAAGAAGAACAAGTGAGCAAAGAGTAGAAGTGGACGAGATCTAGGGTTAGGGTTAGAGGATGAAGCTCTTACTGACGATTCCGGAGCACCAGAGCGACAGTGAGGTCGACGAACCACAGATCCAAGCAGGCGATGACGAGAATCGACCGACAAACTACTGGATCTAGAGTCAAACGAGTCGAATCAAGCTCGAGCTCGGGCGCCGTCAAGAGGAGACAAGGAGTCGAGGAGTGGAGGACGAGAGAAAGAGAGGGGCAACGGCCGGATGCGAGAGACGGGTAGGGTTTCGGGGGGCGCCGGTGGCTTGCGGCTTTATATAGCCCCCCTCCAACGGCCGGATCCAACGGTCGGAATGACCTGGATCCAACGGCCGTGAGAAGGGGCGGGGGAAGCAGGCTGCTGGGCCGATGGGGGTGTAAAATTTAATGGGCCGCCATCGGGCTGACCCATTTTCGGGCCGTGCCTCGGGCCGGCACTATGGGCCGGGGTGGCGGCCCAAGCACTAACGCCTCATTGGGCCGGGCCGGCCCGTAGCACGATCGACTGTGCCTCGGGCCGGGCTAGGGCCGTGCTTTTTAGTGCCGGGCCTCGGGCCGCCCATCGGGCCTGGCCCATTTGGAATACTGTAATTGGCTTTGTACCCCCAATTTTCTACTAATTCCCTTGTGCTTTGTACTCTTCGACTCAAATACCCATGAAATTCATCTAAGGAGAGATTGCACAGCTCAGTAGATAGATAAAAAAAGATACTAATATCAACACCGGCGAGGTTTAAGAGGACTTAGACAAGCGCAACCTCCAGCTAGAGAAAGGATCCTGAAAGGTCTCACCGTCGAAACCATTGATCTCGTTGGTTCGTTGCAAGCAACTGTTTTTTTTCTTTTTGAGATCTAAAAGCAACTGTCTGTTTTTTTTAGGGACAGCATCAGCAGCTGTCTGTTGGGATGCGCCAAACGCATCCAAGCTGAGCTAGTTTGCAATGCGCCAACTTTGAGCCGCCTCTACGATTTCCTGCGCTCTCTTGGGCCTCCATGATTTTCTTGCGCTAGGGTTGTTGGTCCACGAAAACTCAACCGAGAGCCCATAGAGACTCCCAAGTGCCAAGGGCGTTTGAGAGCATCTCAAGAGTGCCTAAAAAGGAAACTCCCTAAAAATGGATTTTGGAACTTTGTATTTAATTTTTGAGAGAAAAAACTCCTCCATCGAACAGTTCCCAAAGGGATTGAGAGCTGAGAGGGTGGAGGTAAATTTAGCTCAAGATGGAGTTATTATTGGGACTTTGGGTGAAATAGAAACCAGTTTAGACAACTGTTGGAGCTCCGTTTTTTGTGTTTACTCCCAAAACTAACTATTGGGATTGTTTATTAGGCACTGTTGGAGGTGCTCTAAGTGCACCAGGATTCAAGATTACTGAAGAGTAGGTCCATGTTAATAAATTAAAGGAAAAAATTCAATTTTGTCACACCTGGTTTTTGAAAGAAAACCAGATGCATCTCATATGTGTGCCAGGATCAAGTTTCACATATATGATAGACTCCATGAATAAACAGAACATAAAGTTACAGCGGAAATAATAAAATAAAGACAATACAAACGTTTTCTAGCAGCGGAATCTTGAACTCTTCACCACAGGCAGCAGTTGACTGGGGGTTGCGTACGCCTAGCATCATCTTCAACAACTTCACACACCTTCTGAATACTGAGCAGCAATAAGCAAGGATGAGTACACTTATGGTTGGTACTCAGGCCACCGAAATAACCAGAACAATTTAATAATCAACTTCAAGTATATTTATCATGTGAGGGTCCAGGCCGTTCATGACCGCGAACACGGCTGTTATAACAATTTTACACTCTGCAGAGGTTGTACACTTTCACCATAATTCGCGTAAAAGCTCCGAGGAACTTTAAACCCAACCATGCTGTGCTGGCCAAAGCACGTATCACACTTCCGAGGTGTGACCGCATAGGGACGCTACGAGGCTTTTCCAAAGAAATCCTATATGTATGTGTTTGCTCCCCAAAGACCACGGTTACAACGGCAAGGCCTCGCCTTCCGATCCCCGCACCTGCCATACCAGTAATGCCCCCAAATTCCACCACTAGCAGTGCAAACACAACACATAGTTCATATAGTTACTTAGCCAAGACCAGAGCCATATAGTATTATGGTTGTACGGATAATCCCGGATGGTTCTCCATGTTCCGATTAACATATATGTTCTTATAAAAGCACAGGTAGAAAGATGGTTAGGGACACTTGCCTTTCCGCAAAAGAATACCACTGCTCAGTCTTCAACTCTTGTTCTTGATAGCTTCGGAACGATGCTCCTCTAATTGTAGCAAACATCGAGCACAAGCACAAACATGCAAGCAAAGAAATAGATACAACTAAGAACAATACACCAATCAAAAGAAAAGCTTTAAAAGAAACGCACTAAACGATCGGGCTCGATATTACGATCACAAAGGCGTGAAGAACGTTGAAAACGGAACAACGGTTGGAAAGGTATAACTAACGGAAGATCTATATTATTAAAGAAATAAAAGACTATATGCTTCTTTTATTTTAATTAAGAAAAATGCATGTAATGAATAAGAGGAATATTCAATATTATAATTTCATATGAAAAGACGGATAAAGCCTAATTAATTTTATCTGCAAATATTTATATACTGATTATATCAATTAAACATTTTAACTTGCAAGAAAGCATGAGAGAACATTTAGACGAATAACTTTATGTATCGCGTTGGACTAAACAAGTTAATATTGAAAGCACATTCAAATTGGAAATTATTCATATTATTTGGATTATACAAAATCGATGCTTTAACCTTAATTAGATTTTAACTAGAAAAGAGAGTTCAATAATTATTAATCATATTAACATCATGTGTTTATGAAATAGCGTGGTATAAACCTTAATTAACTTTTAATTAGAAAAGCTATTTAATAAATATTAATCAAGTTAATATTTATTTATAAAAGACGATGTATAAACCTAGTCAAATTTTATTTAGAAAACAAGATTCAATATTGAACATTAAGCAAATTAATTATTAGTTTATGAAAACTGAGATACAACCTTACTAGCATATGAAGTAAACATTATTCAAATTAATATTTTAAATAAATTATAAAACATGGAGTTGGAGCTCTAATTACTTTTAGTTTTAGAAAACCAGTGTAACAAGTATTAAACAATTATTATTTATTTATTTATTTCAAAACATGAAACTTGGTAACCAACTATGTTAATCTAAACTTTGCACTTTTAGAAAGCTAACGCATCAAGAACGAGGTTAAACGGAGATAAAACGTGGAATCTACGAGCAAAACAAGACTCCAGGGGCTTAACTGCGAGGAGACAGGGTTTCCAGGGGCTGTTTTGAAAGAAACCGAGGGCTAAAACATAATTACGTCTGAAAACCCAAGGGCTAACGCGTAAAAATAGCACCTATGGACGGCGAGTTTGAATCTATGAAAGTACAGGGGCTAAAATGATAAGAAAAGGACCTAAATCGAGTTACTTTGAACTAGCGTGGACTGCGGGTTGAATACGCAAAACGTTAGGGGTGTTTCTGCAAAAAATCCAAGACTTGCAGGCTTTGCAGCCATGGGCGACGGCGGCTATGGTGCTCGGCTCGGCGGCGACTCGGCGACCTAGGGCTGAGCATGAGTGAGGGAAGACGAAGAGGAGGACGAGATGAACTCGCAGAGGTGCTCACCACACACGGGGACAACGAGTGGCGGCCGGAATTCGGCTGGCAGCAGCGGCGGCTCGGACTTCACGGTGAGGAGCAACTCCGGCGGCGGAACGGCGACGAGAATAGGGCAGTCGCGTGCGGCTCGGCCTGGGAATCACCATGGTGGCATCCATCTACCTCCTTTGCCTCGGGTCGGAGCTAATCGACGGCAATGGCATCTCCGTAGCTCGTCTTCGGCGAGCTCGATTGGTGGTGGCCGGCGGTGCAGATGGCTTCGGGTGGCTAGGGTTTGAGGTCATGGGCGAAGGAAGAAGGGAAGCGCCCTATATAGACCGAAAACGGGGAGTCCTTGGCATGGCGCGCACGCCGAGGAAACGCCGTGTGGAGCTCGGACTCAAACGAGTCCAGCTCGGATGCGGCTGGGGGTTGGGGATGACGGCTGGGGCCCGTTGGTCAGAGAGAGAACGAGGGAGAGAGGGAGAGAGGAAGAATGACAACTGGGGTCCACTTGTCATAGAGAGCAAGAGAGAGGGAAGGCTTGCAGGAACTGGGCCAGGTTGGGAAGCTGGGCCGGAGAGATGGATTCGGCCCAAGAAGGAAAGGATAGATTTTATTTCGAGAAATAGATTTCTAATTCAAAAACAAATCCAGAAAATTCTAGAGATGCATTTAAACCATGAAAAATATTCTGAAACCTCCAAAAATCCTATGAAAAATTCCATAGATAGAGTTGGAGACTAAAAACCAAAATAAAATATTTAGAGCTCATGAAAGAGATTTGAAAGCCTTCCAATAAATGGATTTGACTCTAGAAAAAGAGAATTAATTCCCAGAAAATCTAGGAAATTCTCAGGAAGGATTTGATCGACGTCTAAACGTATTTTGAAATCTCACACTCAATAAATATTAGATGCAACGGCATGAATGCAACACTTCAATTAATGCCACATAAAACATATTTATTTAATTCGGGAAATCGATTATTTTCCTATGGTAAATTTCCTGTAAATTAAACAAATGTTGGAACAGTTTTAATAAATTGTGAAAAATATTTATTTAATTTTCTTTTTCTAATCACATCCCGAAATCCCAAATTCCGCGGTGTGACATTACACCCTTCAAATATCACATATGTTAATTCTACAACTATAAAATTGATGGCTCGGATGATCTCGCAGGAATGTTCAACCATCAATTCATAATTGCAAAAGCCTCTTTCAAAAAGAATTTGCTCTGGTTATTCTAAGAGCGAAGAAGAACTTGCCCACTCTCATGTCTTCATAGTTGAGTTTATTTTCTTTGTTTCTTTCTTTATCTCTTGAGATACAATTGTGTTTGATAAAAATGGACATTGAGAACCATCCAACTATGGAAATAGGGTGAGCTTGGTCTTTTTAGTAGTTTTGATAGGGGTATTATTTGTGTTTTCAAATTTTAAAAATATTTCAATTTCATATATGAATTCATAAATAACTTATTTTACATAAAAATATAGAGATAGTAAAGAATATTTCTAAATATAGACAATAAGTTTGTACATATTAAAAGTATAGAGCAAAACAACAATTGAAAAAAATAACAGCCATGACTAGAAGCAACAAAATACACAGAACATGCACAAATAAGAAACAAATAACTCCAAATAGAGCACCGACCAATGTTTACATCAAATAACTCCAAATAGAGCACTGACCAATGTTTACATTAGTGGAAACAAAGATAAGGGTTTCATATTTTTCACATTTAAATAAATGTTTATCCAATTTCAGATTAAATATTTTTTTTAAAAAAGAAATTAAGAAATCACCTTCGAAATCAGTAAAAGAACCAGGTCTCCAGTATTAATAGTTGGATAGTTTTGGATATCTGGTTCATAATTTAATGTTGAAAATGGAAATATCTTGCTTGTTACATGGTGAATTGAATATCATCTTGTCTTCCTTTTTCTACTGGGGTGTGTCTGCGTGTCTCTCCATGCAATGACGTAAGTATATTGATTCAAGAAAAAAAAAGACAAAAAAACACTTACATATATAACGGAAAGAATATACTCACAGATTATACATGCATGCTATGTGCTAGAGTTAGTAGTTAATAGTATAATATGTGCTATACTATATACTAGTTGATTAATTAATAGCTGACTCCCGGCTCTTGTCATTCATCACCACCGGCTGACGAGGAGCCGATGCCAACCTGCAGCCACGGCCCCGTCGGCTCCCCATCCATGCTCACCACGTCCTTGAGATCGCTAAGCTTAGCTCTCTTGGCCGTGGTGCTGTCCGCCTCGTCCTCCTCCGCCACCGTGTTCGTGGCGTGGTGGCTGCTCGTCGTCGTGGTCTTCTTCCGGTGGCTCGCGGTACTGGCTGGCACCGCGACGACCGCCAATGGCTGCAAGTGTGCCGGAGCAGCAGCTAGTGCGTCGAGCCGGAATGAGCTGGTGCCGGCCAGCTCGGGTCTCGCCGTGGCTAGCGCTGCGGGGTTCGCTGCGATGGTGAGGTCGAGCGCCGGCTCAGCTGGCGCGTCCATGGTCATCGGCCGGAGGCCAAGCTGGTGCCTGACTACGCCGACGAGGTCCTCGGTTAGGGTTGGGATCGTCATGTTAACCACCGTGTTGGTGCAGGGGTCCGCCGTGCTCGAGGTGAGCCAATGGCATCGCTTGTGGCCTCCCAGCGCCTGCCCAGAGGTGAACAGGCGGTGGCACACGGAGCACTCGTGCATCTTGGTGTTCTTCTTACATGGCGTTGCGACGGTGGGCGGCGCGTGTGGCGGATCGTGCCTGATGGGTGCGAGCGCCATCGATAGTGATGTCGCTGCTGCCTCGCTTGTCCCTGCGTTGGTGGTGTCGGCGCCGGAGGTGGCCTTTGCATCCGTGATTAAGCCTGCATTGACTTCGTCAACGGCGGCACCCTTGCCAGCAGTGACATTGTTGTGATCGCCGGCCGGTGAGGGGCGGGCTGCCGTCTCGGTGGCGGCATTGGTCTCAAACTTGGCGGCGAAACAACCTTTCACTTTCTTGTGGCTGGCTCGGTGGCCGCCGAGGGCTTGGTGCGAGGTGAACACCTTCTTGCACGCCTTGCACTCGAACAGGCTGCGTGACGTGGGCGATATGTACTGTGGTGTCGCCGTCACCACCGTCGCCAAGGGCAATGCCACGACTGGCTCCGACGACGATGCCGGCATGAAAATGGATATTGGTTGCAGCTGCAATGGCGCCGGCGGTGGTGCTCCGTCACGTTCTTTACCTGGCGAGACGACGCATGCCTTTTTGGGCTGCTGGTCGGTCTCCACAACACTTGGCTGCACAATGTTATTAGATGATGAAGAGAGCATGACGAGGCAATTGGCGAGATCCTCCTCCTCTCCGCCTGACGTCGTGTCCTGCTGGCGAGACGACACCTTGGGTGAACGGTCCTCTGTGGTGTACATCAGCTTGACGCGGCGCGAACGCTTCCCTTTTGACCAGGCGGTCGCCGCCGCCGCCACTGCCGGATCCTCCTCGCCGTCGTCAGACGGAGGCGATCCCGACGCGTCCACCACCACCACGTCCTCCTCACCCTCGTCGTCCTCGGAGCTGCACTTGCCATGCTGGAGAAAAAGCTCCCACGACGTGAACTCCTTGCCGCAGTTCTTGCACACCTGGCAGCTCCTGATGAGCCGGTTCGGGTTGTCACGGAGCGCGTAGGCGTGCGTCGTCGATGACGATGGTGTCCCCAGCACCGCCGCGTCCCACCGGTCATCCGAGCCGCCGCGGCACCGCGCCTCGTCGCCGAGCGAGTCGTCGTCTCCGGCGCCGGCGCCGAAGCCGTCGACGACGTCGCTGGCGCCGTGGGCTCTCATGTGCCCGCCGAGCGCGCTGCCGCAGGTGAAGCCCTTGTTGCATACTCGGCAGAAGTGCTTGCACTCCGGTGGTGGCTGACCCGGCGGCCGCGGCGGTGACGGAGACGGCGGCATCTGGCCGTCATGTGGCCAGCTCGTGGTGAGGGATTCAAATCAATGTGATGTGCGGAATCGAGCATGCGCGTACGTACGTACCAGAGAGGAGGATTCACACATGGCCGCGCGACCCGGTAGCTCTGATGGTCGAGCGGTCGGTGGCACACGCCCCTTGTGGTCACAGTTGCAGCAAACATTTGCATCTCACACCTGCTTGATCGATCGGAGTGGTTTTTTTGTGGTCGCAGTTGCTTAACCGGAGTGTTTGCCATTAATATATAGTAACCTCTTTGGCAGCTTTGTGCTTCGTCCGCTGGTTAAGCTAGTGACACGTGGCAACTAAATCAGGGGTGCTCACGGTCTTCATGGCCAGGCCTGTCAGCCTAAGAAATAGTCCTCAAGTACTTGGCGAAAAAGGACTCTTCCGTAGTAACAGGGGAAAACACTATCCGAAATCACTGGTCCATGAGAAGGTCAAGCTGGACATGTCTAATGGCGGTTAACCACTAGTTATTTAAGCTAGCGTACGGTGTTGCACTTGCCTTGTTTAGCAATGCATCTTCCTCTTCTCAAGGATGTTAGTGCGATCCTTCAACTCCCCTCTCTAAACACAAAAGATGCATGGGCCATCCTCCTATTATTTCGTGGGAACGGCATGCCCGGATCGATTCAGCTTGTTGGGATCTAAGATTCACGCGAGATACAGACCAACAGGATGGAGTTAATTAGCATGAGGCAGCATAGAAAACAAAAGTAGAGTGAAAAGACAAAAAAAAAAATCAGATTCCACACATAAGACCGGGACTAGAAAAACCGATCGAAAATAGGAAACAGATTCAGCCCAATAAAAAGAGTACACCCCATGTTATGTCAACTCGAAAAAGGAAATAAACCATTAAAAATAAGTTGGACGGTGTCAGCACCCGAACGTCTAATAAATTGTTTTCATCATATGATCCAATATAACATCTAAAAAAACTTTCGCAACATTTTTTTACCGTACCTTAGCATGTATTTCATTAATAGAAGAAGAAATTACATGAAAATGAAACATAAAAGGTCAGCATTTGGAACACCAAAAAAACATATAGTGAAACGCGAATCATCTACTTATAGAAGTAAAATTCCTGCTACAACATCAGAGTTTTGTTTCATGCACCATCCTTTCAAATCTCCAGTACAATTTGCAATATTAGAATAAATTATTGCATGATCAAATTTATACAGTTGCAACATAAAAAAACTATCTTCATGAAATCAGAATGCGAGGAAGGACCACATGGCAATATGAATCCCTACCTCAACATCTCAAATTAACCATTGCAACGTCCAAAAAAAAAAAAATCTAGTGCAACATCATTAGGTACCTTATGCAACATGGAGTCGAGAAGCGAAAAAACAGAGGTCTTCTTCTAGCTTGTGCCACCGTCGGTGTTGCTACTCGCCTGCACATGTCAATCATCGTCCTCCATGATCGTAGGTCAAGCTGTTGTATCGCCATTCCGGTTAGGGCGTTGGGCCGCTGTCCTCCCCTCGCTGATCGAGCTACTGGTTGCGCAAATCAAGCTGGCAGATGCTACAAGTAAGAGTTTGTCCAGGCAAGTATGTGAACGGGGGTAGGGAAGGACAGTGCAGACAACAACTAGTGCTGCGTACAACAGCGGCAGGGCCATGACCGAGCAGAGTGGAGGTCTCGAGGATGTAGCTTTGAGGAGCAGCTGCGTTTGCTTGACTTGGGCAGTGTCTGGATACGTGGGAGGAAAAATAGTTTTAGATGAATAGCGTACTGGAAAGCGTGTTTTGTGAGGAGAGTGAATAGAAAAACTTGTTGAATAAGAAAAAGTTATTGAATCTGAACACTGCATTGGACAAACATGAACAGATAACATGGAGCAGAAAAAAAAAAGAATATTTGGGCGGTAGACCAACTTACATGACACATGTGTAGCTTACACTAAAATATAGCTTCGTTAATTCTTAGAACAAATCAAGAAAAATATAAAACCAATTATACTATTTTACTAATTTGATATGATTTAAATAGATTACCTCAAACATTAAAAAAAATCCAAGATAAAAAGATATTACCATGCACCGGAAGACGACTGGCAATTTAACAGGTCAAAAAGAAAATACATTACATCAATGAGCCTTGCTATACTCCAAAACACTGTGGAGCGTTCATTTTAAAAGATCTGGACGGCAAGAATGAAATATTACCTCCTAATAGGTAATAGGACAAATATTTATTTGTATATTTTATATTTAAAAGTTGGAAACGTGTGCCCATAAATATCCTGTCGGGCGTGAAATCGTGATCTCCGGCCTGACCGACTATTCTTTTACCTGTACCTGATATTGCAGATATCTTTTATTTAATCCAAAATCTGAACGTTTTCTCAGCTGAAACGTGACATGCCCATTTTTTTATCCATAATAGCAACATTCATGGTAATTGGTTCGACTTATTTTTTTCCTCCTCGCATACAATACATCTAATAGGATCTTATATGACACCTGTCATTTTTCTCCTAACATGGTATGTGTGAATCATATAATATTATTGATTTTCCTAACGTGATATGTAGTTATGAATCACATATTACATACCTCATAGGAGATAATATTCATATTCTTTATTCTATTAAGAGCTTCTAGTCTCATTGGACATCTTGACAAAAAACTGTAGAAAAAATCAAAATACCTGTAAGCATACATGCGCAGAGTCCACCAGATCGTGGGTGCAGCCGGTTGTTGAGGGAGAGGTTAGTAACCGTTTTATATTTTTTTAATTATTTTTTTCTATTTATAACCAAGGGTTCAGATTTGTTTGAAGTCTTACCTCCTAGGAGGTAAGAGAACATAAAATAGAATAGAGTACTGTAGCACAACCCTACATCAAGGCTTTCGGAGTACTACTAGACTTTTTCCTATGCAGATTGATGCTGGTAACGGGAAGGTGTCTAACCATCCTGCACTGCCGGCCGACGACCAGTTAAGGGTCCGTTTAGTTTCAAAAATTCCTCGAAAAAAAAACACTATTTATCCAATTTTCACTATTCATTCCATCTCTCTCACTCACATAACACTATTCATCTACAGTGTTTTTTCGGTGAACAGTGTATTTTCGGGGAATCTTTCCCCAAACTAAACACACCCTAAGGTCAAGCAATTGGAGGGAGGCCCCAATGACGACTATATTTTAAAAAAACCTATGGTCAGGGATATCCGGAAGTGGTCCGAATGGATTGTCGCCACTCCACTCCCACGCGAAGGATGGTTTGACCCTCTGCGTCCAAGCCATCAGAGGCGTATCATTGCGCTCATAGCCATAGTGGTGGTAGTCGTTGATAGCCTTGGCAAGCTCAGCATCTCTGTCAGGATCAAAATAGATGAAGTCTGAGTCTAGCAAGTCTTCCAGGCCAACCCCGCTGTTAGCACAACAGGGGTAAAGATTATTGATGCCATCACTAACCCCCGAATGACCTCCGGATGGCGGGTGCATAATCTTGTATGCTTCATTCTCACAAAGTGTGCAACGACCTGTTGTCTCAAAGCAGCACCAGCAATAAGAAAAGAGAGTGAGAATAGTTGAGGACACAAACAATGCCAAGATTTTGTCCAGAAAGAGTTTTAGTTGTAGGAAGCACTCACCGACAGACGCACTGTAATCAGATATTGGGCAGCAGAAGGACGGCTTCGATCAAACATCTTCTGGAGAAGGCGCCTTCCAGAATTCAGCGAAGAATAGTGTGCGCTCATGGGGCAATGTCATGGCATTTCCTGCAGCAGCATCTGTGTTCGCCAAGAAGTTGGCATGGTAAACATTTGGGCCAAACGAAGCATTCGATTGCCACACTCCGCAGACAATGTCAACCTGATAGCTAGGTTCCTGAAACAAAACACAATTGGTCAGAAACATTTTTTCAGTAACGGAGTACCGTCGTTGGACCACGCTTGCCAAAAAAAAAACCAGGGGGGGGATGTAAACTACTCCAAGGATACGTGTCAGCTAGAGTAGTTCATGTTTGACTAAATTTTTAGAAAAATTATTCGTATTTATGGCTCTAAATAAATTTGTTAAAAAACTACATTTAAAATGGAATCTAATGATATATATTTTATCTGATAAATATTTATATTTTTTTATTTATAATTGGTCAAAGCTAAGATTCTGGAATTTTTTGGGAAGTGAGAATTGCATGTTTTCCGAGACGGAGGAAGTAGCAATTAGCGTACCCAAGGATGCTGGTAGCAGTATCTGTGTAGCAATTTCTTGAGCTCGCTGTGAACAAAGTCCAGCTTGGCCTTGAAGTAAAACTTCTTGTTGGACACGTGCACTGACCCAGAAGGCGACAGCAGGCAGATTGGCGCCGTGAGATGATGAGGCAGTGGTTCTGAAAAAGATTGCTCGTCAAGGATTGTGTTTAGCTGGCGCCATTGTGCCTCAGAGATGACCCCCCCGTCAGCAGGCAGCACGCAGCTGAGGCGAGCCAGCTTGTCGTTGGTCAGGGACGCCAGGAATGATCCGAACGCGGCGTGCTGGGGGTGCTTGGCAGTCTTGGCCGTAGCCGCATAGGAGATGCTGCTGCTGCTGCTGCAGGTGGTGCCATGGCATCTAGAGAGGTCACAGTCGAGAGAGTGGAGGAGCTCCAGGGACTCGTGCGTCGACCTGCAGCCGCAGGTGGCAGACGCCATGGCAACGAGCCCTTGCAGGGAACGGGACGCCAGGCGGTATACGGGCCTGGTGTCAAGGATGCCCTGTGGTAGCTGCTGATCAGGCTCCGCGAGCGGGAAGGCCATGTCGTACCAGGCGGTGCTGACGACGATGTTGGGCACGAGGTCCATGGGGCCGTAGCAGTGGCCGGCGACGAGAAGGGCGCGGAGGAGGCGCGGGCTGCAGGACGGCAGCACGGCGAGCGCCCTGATGTACGTGGCGTGGATGGCGTCCAGCAGGCAAAGCTGCTTGAGTAGTAGTACGTGCGTGCACGGCGAGGCGTCGTGCATCATGTCGGTGGCGCTGTGGAACGTGATGTGGGTGATGCAGCCGAGGTCTCTTACGACTGGTGGTGCAGGTGGAGGAATCGTGAGCGTGGCGACAAGGTCCCCCCCCCCCCCCCCCCCGACGCAGGCTGCGATCGTCAGCGTGCCGTCGTCGCCTCGGGTACAGGTGGTGCTGCCGTTGTTCGGGCGGCACCAGAAGTCCATGCTGAGCGGCGGGGTCGCCGGCGGCCACGGGTTCGCCAAGAGTCCCATGACCTCCGACACGTCGCGGGCGGGTGAGAGGCTCCTCCCGTCCTCCGTCCCCTGTAGCTTGGCGATGACGGCGGCGAGCAGGCCGGATGGGTACTGCGCGGCGGCGATGCGGAGGGCGTCCCTGAGGTTGCCGCCGTCGTCCATGCGCTGCTGCTGGGACCTGGAGGTGGTGGAGTCGCGGCGGGCGAGGGCGATGGCGAGCGGGAGGCCCACGCAGAGGCTGCCGGCGCAGATGCAGCCGTCCAGCCCCGGTATCTCCTTGAGCGGCAGACGGCGCGACGCCTCCTCGTAGAAGCCGTCGATGAACCTCCTCCTGATGCTGTTGACGTCGTCGTCCATGTCGATCTGTTTTTTCCCCCTTCCTTCCTTCCTTCCTTCCTTTTCTTTTCGGGACCTATACATTATTGTTTAGTTGGCGGGTCTATCTATATACACACACCGTATGTACGAGCAAACATGTTCTTGTCCGTCATGGTCTAAGACTCCTGGGTACGTACGTGTGTGGACGAATCGAATTCTACTAGAAAGCAGGCGCGGGATTCACTGGCTTGAAAATGGGCTATTAATGTTCTTTTATGGCCTGATGTACCGTAGCTTTTTAGGCATGATGTTGTTTTTGGAGGTTTGATGTACTGAATTACAGTCTGTTAATGTACTTACGTTTTGAGGTATGATAACTTTTGTATTTTGTCTACAATTTGCACATCACAACATAAGATTAGGACAAAGCTCTTGCATAATACATTATCTGAATCAAATGTATTAAAGTCTCAATGCAAGACTTTATTTTTCGATGGCAGGCAAGCAGGAAAGAGAACAAACGGAAGCTGTGCCCTGTATTCATACTCTATTTGTTCTGCATAGCTTGAGAACTTGTACTAACCAGGAAATCGTTGCCGAAACTGGGAAGCTCACTGCTGTTCACAAAAGGATGTCCAAACCAGGAAGGCCACTAATACCCACAGAAGGTCGCAGGAGGTTAGAGCCTTCTTCTTCTTTTTCTTTAAAAAAAAAGAGGGAAACACCACCTAATCACATTATAGAAGATCTGGTGAAGTTAAGGTGACTAACCATTTTATTGTTGCAGCACTGAGCAGAGATGGTGAAGTTAACCATTGCATGTCCTCGTCCACTGACAGCCCTTGTTACTCAGCGATGGACACATCAAGAATCCGCACACAGAGCACTCTATTGAAACCTGTATATTCAAACATCCAGCAAGAGAGATTAAAAAAATGTATCCATGATTCTTAATCTAGCTTGTCATTAGGCAACTGATTCAGATAAGTTCAGATATTGAAGTATGGTATTTTTACATGAACTACAAATGTAACACAGAAAAAATCATGATTGATTGTACACAACATTGGGTAGCAACACCCACAACATTGGGTAGCAACACCATTATAATTTACATATATGGTTAGATACATATATATTTATATATATGGTTAGATGAAGAAGTATATATTTGGATACACATGCATAGAGATAGGACATAAGTATATAGGTATATAGATATGTATTTGTGCTTACTGTCGATGGAAGACCACGACATCAACGGGAACTCTGGCCATTGCGGAAGGCGATGGTGTTCCATGTGGGGTGTGGCGCTCCAGTGGCCGAATGCAATAAAAAAAACTTGATTCAAAATCTCTGGTTAGCATGCATCGTGTCTAGGCAAGGAAGATTAGAATATTTTTGCAATTAAAATCAATGACATAGAAATCACAGGACGAAATCATAGGAAAGTATCTATGTTAGATCAGCATGTACATATGATCAATGGAACTAACATGCCAGAAAGTTATTAACACCGGTACATGCAAAAGCAGGAGCCAGCAACTGCTTCATCTTCAGAGGCATTTCATCGAACATATTACCTGCATTGGGCACCACAGCGTAGAGAACAGCACTGAGTCGAGCCTGGATGTCATGCCAACTCGAGCTGCAAAAAGGGAAAACGGACACCACCAACCAGTGCATACATTTCGTTCACAAACGAAGTTGAAAAGAATGATCTTTCCCTCACCATGAGATTCACACAAGCATAGGTAGCCACCGTTCTCATAGGACCAGGTTGAGCTGCAGGCGAAAACACAGCCCCCTGACGATTGGTTTTTCCCCCAACCATGGACTTGATCAAGCGCAGGCAGATCAAGCTTCAACATAAAAAAATGGTTTTTTCCCCAACGCAAGCAGCAAACAAGCACGGACGGGATCCAGAATGAGTGCAAAATCAAATAGCTAAATCATAGAAACCGGGTGGAGGAGAGCAGGACGGAGCGTGAACCTGCCTCGTCGGGGTTGGTTGGTCTTCGGTCGCCTCTTCCCGGAGGGCGCTAGCAGTGCAGTGGCGGAGGCCGCCAGCTCCTCAAGCGCCGCCCAGGCAGAGCCGCGAGACCAGCGCGTCGGCGCAGGAATCAGGCCGCCGCCGCCGGTTGCTGAGGCAGAGGGGGGCGCCGCGGGAGGAGGCACGCGACGGTGGTGAGCCCCAGAGCGAGGCTCCTCGACATGCCGAAGGGCGTTCCCGGCAGTTACCACGGCGCCCGCGATGGCGAGTGGCTCGGGCATTGTTCCTCAGAGGACGACTCCATGAGCTCCCGCGACGGTGAAGGAAGGCCTCGCCTCTGCCTTCCCAAATCCCCGCCTCGTGCTCGACGATGGACGACCGGGAGCCGACGAGCCCCGCCACCACCCCTCGCCGCCCCCGCTCTGGGGCTCGCCTCGCCGATGCTGCTGGCGGCGCCGCTCCAGGCTGCGGAGGGACCACGGGTTAATTCCGACGAAGATCGAGGGCCTTTTTGCAAAATAACCAGAAAAGACACGATCTCATCCGTCCGTGCGGCCAATCCGACGGCCGATGTTTTTCGATGACGTGGTGCGACGAGGTAGCATTTCACCGTGCGCGATTCGTTCTTTGGAGAAATCGAGGGCCCTTTTGCAAAATAACCAGAAAAGACACGATCTTATCCGTCCGTGCGGCCGATCCGATGGCCGAGGTTTTTCGGTGACGTGGTGCGACGTGGTAGCATTTCACCGTGTGCGATTCGTTCTTTAGAGATACCATTTGAATTGTCGGTATGATTTAGGATTAAAAAAAACCTTTCTTAATGGGCCATTCAAGGTTTCAACCGGGTTGTGAAACAAACCACCAATAAGAAGTGGGCCTGGCTCGCCTTATCGGCCTGCCAGGTGAGAGAACCAAGTGAAAGAGGTGGATGGTTATTAGCTCGGCTAGCCTGTAGCAGAGATACATCGGAAAAATCGATTGACGACGTCAAAGAATATTTTTACTCTAGTGACAGGAAGGAATTCGTATATTTACTCCAAACAAATTTTACCCTTCGAAATCAAAGTATAGAATATAAATCCCATTTTTTACTCCAATCAAAGTATAGAATATAAATTTAGGCTCAATTTTTTACTCTAATTTTGAGCCTAAAATTTGGATTTTTTTTATATTCAAAGAACGTTCGCTGATCCCATTTGAATTCTACCCCGCATAACGCTGGGAGTGAGGCCCTGGACTCTAGAGAGCCTCATGCTTGGCTCATTTTGTCGGCCCAAGCAAAACAAGATAAGACAGGTGTGTGCGCAATTTCTGACCACCTTCTCGTAAATCTTAGCTTCTCTATCTTAATGTTTGAGATTCGTGCAAAACGAAGATGTTGTTGGATCCATATCTCAAACCCTAAAACTAAAACCCATTCCTCCTAACCTGCTCCTCACGTTGTCGTCCGCCGGCTCCAACGCCCCCTGCCCCTGTGCCTTCTCCTTCACCAGCCGCGCTGTCCTGTGTAACACCCTAATTTTCCTCATCACATTAAAATCAATATAGGCAACTAATTTCCTTAGTTTTTATTGTTTTAGGAAATATTAAATTGCAAGTTCAAATTTTGGCTCTTAAATATTTAAACAACATTTAAATTAGAGTCAATAAAGTTTTGTTGCATTCATGCTGTTTGCATATATTTTGAATGTTGGTTTGAATTTTGAAAAGGTTTGCAAAAGTTTAAACTAAATTCAAAACCTTTCTTTTCTCTCTCTTTTTCTAGCTCAACTCAGCTTTTCCCGCGGCCCAGTTTTCTTTTTCCCTTTCTCTTTTTCTCGGCCCATTTCTCCTCTCTCGGCCTTTTCCCTCGCGCAGCCGCGGCCCAGTTTTTCTCCCGGCCCAAGCCGTCGCGCGCGACGTGGCCCAGTCGAGCTCTCGCTTCCTCTCTCTTTTTCTCTCTGGCGTGTGGGCCCGGCTTGTCAGTCGCGTCGTCAAGCTCGAGTCCGAGCAGGACTCGCCGTCGACTCCGAGCGCCGCCCGACTCCGCGTCGCTTCCTTGACGTTCAAGCTGGGGACTCTCCGGCCCTTATAAGCCGCCGCCTCGACTCCTTTGAACCCCAATCCAAAGCCGTAGCCCTCGTCGCCGCGAATCGAGCTTTAGTCGCCGTAAACCCTAGCTTCTAGCCGCCGCCGCGATTCGAGTTTTCGAGGCCGTTCCCGTTGCTTTGAGTTCGTCGTCAAGTTGCGCGTGAAGGTAAGGAAGCCGCCAAGCCTCTAATCTCCTTCTCTATCGCTCTCTTGTGCGTGCGCGAGCTCGCCGTCGTAGCCGAGCCGCCTCTCGCCGTCGCAAGCCTCCGTCGTTGCGTAATCCTCGTCGAGAACCCCCAAAACCGACTCCCCACATCCTAAGCTTTCTCTCGAGTTTTGAATCGTCCAAAACCGAGCTCCCTAGCCCTAGTTTTGCTCTAGTCCGGCGAGGTTCCGGCCGAGCGCCGCCGCGCGCCGCCGCTCTCGAGTCGCCGGAGCTGCCCCTTTGTTTCCAGCCTTTGGATCAAGATCCGACGGTCGGGATTAAATCGAGTTTAATCCTATAACGGTCAGCGTCGGTCAGCCGAGGTCTTTTTGTAGAAAAGCCCCTCGGTTTTATAGGAATCAACCCGCGGTCCAAGCCAGTTCAAAAATAATTAGATTTAGGTCCTGTTTCTTTTAGTTTAGCCCCTGATCTTTCTAAAAATCTAACCCGCCGTCCTGTTTGGTCTTTTTACTCAAAAGTCCTTCTGTTTTTATATAAAATTACGTTTTAGGTCCCTGGTTTCTTCTGTTTTAGCCCCTGGAAGGTTAGATTTAGTTCAAAGAAGCCCTTAAACCTTGTTTTAGCCATATCTTAACCGTTTTAAGTCCGTTTTGAGTGATCTTTGCGCTCACGCGATCGTCTCTTCATCAAGAATAGTTCTAGATACGTCTTTGCGTCTTTCAAAGTTGTTTGGTGTATTGTTTTGTTTTTATTGATTGAATGCTTGTGCGAATCGTGTAGAGAACGGTCCGTTCGAGGGAGATCAAGATCAAGTCTACGAGGAGGAGCCACCGCAGTACTTTGAGCAAGGCAAGTGGATTTCCCCCTCTGCATACTCTTTTGAACCCATACACATTGCATGACAACAAAGTTTATATTTACGTTCGCGATGCATTAATTTGATGGGTCCTATGTAAGGATGACTAGTCTTTTACACCTAAGCTTTGATACACCGGGTTTACTTTTATGTTGGGTAGCTATGCTAGATGCTTAACCTTGGTTCATGATGGGTTCTATCCAACATTGATGAATATCCTTATTATTATATCTTGTCATGTTAATACAAGATCACCATGCTAATCGGAACATGGAGAACCACCCGGGATTTACCGTACAACCACAATACCATATGGCTCTGGTCTTAGCCGAATAATTAGATGAACTACATGTTGTGTTTGTGCTGCCTGTTGGGTGGTTATTTGTTTGAGGATGTGTTGGTGCGGGGATCGGAAGAGGTTATCTTCTGTTGAAACCGTAAGTACTGGGAACAAACACACATGTAGGAATTCTTTGTAAAGGCTTCGTAGCGTCCCTATGCAATCACACCTCGGAAGTGTGGTACGTGCCTGGCCCGCACTGCATGGTTGGGTCCAAAGATCTTCGGAGCTTTTACGCGAATTGTGGTGAAAGTGTACAACCTCTGCAGACCGTAAAACTGTTATAACAGCCGTGGTCACAGTCATGAACGGCCTGGACCCTCACGTGATTAATCTATCGAAACATGAAATCAAATCATTGCATGCATATGTTATTGGTTATGCTTATTATTTATTTTATGCTTATTTTATGCTAATGTGGGTTGGTATATACTTATATCTTAGTAAATAGTTGCTTGTTATAAAACTTGATCAACTAAAATGCTAACCGCTGCAAACCAAGCCTTTCCTTGATAGCTTGCATATTGCCCCCACTTCTTGAGTACCAACCATAAGTGTACTCATCCTTGCTTATCGTGTGAACCAGTTTATTTTGGCCTTTGTGCCATATTCGTGAGTGTAATAAATAATTTATTTATTAAATATTCGTTTGAGTACTGTTTCTGCTATTCACTCACGGTCTATCATATGTGTGAAATTTGATCCTGGCACACATATGAGATGTACTCGGTTTTCTTTCTAAAACCGGGTATGATAGAGTGGTATCAGAGCCGTGCTGACTGTAGGACGCTAGCCTAGTTAGAATGGTCGAAGTAAGGATTAATTTTAGCAAGCCAAGTCAGTTTCTTTAGAGGTCTTATTTTATTAATTAAAAATTCTCTGAACTTCTTCCCTTTTCTTTGGTCACCTTTGCCTCTTTTCAATTATTTTTACTAAGGTTCTCTCTATGCTTAGATGGCCAAGAGCTTCCAGTCTGACCCAGCGCAGCCCGCCCCTCTTACACCACAGATGGATGATGAGGTGCAAGGAGATCCCGTGTGGGTGTGCTTCTCTGATGATGAGGATATACCTGATTCTGCTTCACCCACAGCGGATGTTGAAGGGAATCCAAATGGCCCTGCAGATGAGGGTGATAATGTCTATGACGATGAAAAGGATGATGAAGAAGAGCCCAAGGTGGAGATGATCACTTCAATAACAGAGCTAGGCGCTTTTCCACTCTTGCTTGAAGATGTGCTGGAAGCATTGGGCAACTACACCAGGCCACTCTACATAACCACTTACAGTTCCGTTGCAAACTACCAGGAGTATTACCATACTCAGGTTCATGTTAGGGAACAAATGGAGAATGCTTCTCGCTTCAAGACTTGGTCTATTCATGAGTCGAGCCTTCTCCATACTTCCTATGAAGCTGCAGTTAGCGATGCCGCCAGGAGGGCAGTGACGTCTATCGGCCACAAGTTTCGGGAAGAACTACCTCGCACAGAGTACCGTCACTTGCCTCGTCGCTGTCCAGGAACTGAGCAAACCGTTGTCGTGGGAGGAGGACCAACAGCAGATCCTCGTCTCAATGTTCTTGCCCGAGTCACTGCAGCACTGAATACTGATTTGGAAGGTGTTGTTAATGAACTTGCTCAAGCCCAGGAGCGGATTGCAGAACTCGAAGAACAGCTTGCTGAGCAACAAGGTCAAGATGATGATGATGAGAGGATGGCCAATGCTTGGTCCCCGCCTCGGAAGAAGCTTCGCTATGGAGCCCCTTTCTCCATCACACAGTTTAGGGAATAGGTTACCTATAGGTTTCTTTTGTAAGTTTATCGTTAGTACGGTTTTGTGAGGTCGGTCGTTTGTTTAATGCTTGTTGCTTAGATAAATGTGTGAGTTGGAATCTTTGTTTGTGTGACTTTGGTTGTGGAGTGATGACCACAATTAAAGAAAGGTGGTAATAAAATATTAGTTGGGTTTAATTCTGATCCCCTTTTACCCTTTTCTCTTAGTTTCTTATCTATCTCTTCTCTATCCGGCATCTATATCCCTTATGCTGAAATCTGTTCACGCCGATAGTTGACCCAGCAGTACTGTTTTGATGATTTCGAGAGCTACACATATCCGTTTGATCTCAAACCAGTGGGGTTAGTTTTAGAATTTGATTAGTGAATTTCTGTGATTTTTCCCATAATTTTTGGAAATCTGTGTCGAGGGGAACACACCAAAAGTTGTCAGTTACAGAATCTGTTTTTCCAGCTTGACACAGGCAGCTTGATTATTTTGTATCCGGAGTTTTAGAAGTCCGATTGAGATGATTCCAGTTGGATTGGATTCATAGCTTTATGAGTATTGTTCTGGAATTTTGGTATAATTTTTGGATGCACGAATTGACAGTTATGGATGAATATTTGGGGAGGACAGAATCTGGGTGATGATGAATATTTGACTTTCCTCTACTTTGTTCTTTCCTCTTAAACTTCAATGCTATCTTATACTCTCGCAGTAGAGTATCTTTCCTTTACTCTTGTCTATCTGAGTATCATTCTCTGAATCATATCTATCTAACACTCAGATGGTTAACACCAGGACCGGAGGAGGTAGAGACGTTCCTAGTCAGAGGCGTGATCACGTGGTGAACCAGCAGAATCAAGCACCCCCTCCACCACCGCCTCAACCCGCAATGGATCCCGCAATGCAGCAGTTCTTAGCAACCCAGACGCAACTCATTCAGCAGCTCACCCAGACAGTGGCCAATTTGCAGGCACAACAGAACCAGCAGCCACCACCGCCACCAGAACCAGTCCAGCCGCCCAGGGATCATCACAGGCAATTTTTGAGCCAGCATCCTCCTACCTACTCTCACTCTGCAGATCCATTGGATGCTGATGATTGGCTCAAGAATGCTGCAAAGAAGCTAGATATTGCTCAGTGTACTGATCGTGAGAAGGTCTTGTACGCTTCAGGAAAATTGGAAGGTCCAGCAGCTGATTGGTGGGATGCGTATGTTAATGCGCATAACGCTCCCAACACCATCACATGGCAGCAGTTCCAGGATGCTTTCCGCACACACCATATTCCAGCAGGTGTGGTGGATCTAAAACAGGAGGAGTTTCGTGCATTGGTGCAAGGAAGCATGAGCGTATGTGAGTATCGTGACAAATTCACTCAGCTATCTCGCTATGCACCTGAAGATGTGGATGACGATGCAAAGAGGCAACGTCGTTTCTTGAAGGGTTTGATTGTGCCTATCAAGTACCAGCTGCAAACTCATACCTTCCCCAACTTTCAAACAATGCTAGACAAGGCCATTGGTTGTGAGAACACACGCAAGGAGTTGAGTGAGCAGAAGAGGAAGTTCCAGTCGTCGTCATCAGGGCAGACAAGCAACACTCGTCCTCGCTACAGTTCTTCACAAGGTTTCCAGAATCGCTCCGGAGGTAATAGTGGATATTACCAACAGGGACAGCAGATACAACATTCTGGTCAACAGGTTCAGAGGTATCCTCAGCAGACACCCCGTACACCTAACCAGCATCAGAATCGTTCTGGCAATAACACCCCGCCAGTGCGGACCAACAATCCAGCCACGTCAGTACCACCCAATGATTGCTTTAAATATGGTGATATGGGTCACTATGCTAACAAGTGTCCCAAGCGTAACCCTCAGACACCCCAGGCTTAGAGGAGCGATGGCCAGAGATCCGCTCAACCTTCTTCCCAGCAAGGCAACAAGGGACAACAGAACTTCGCACGCGGAAGGGTGAACCACGTGACGGCTGAATCCGCACAAGAAGCCAATGATGTGGTGCTCGGTACGTTTCTCGTTTACTCAGAACCTGCTACAGTTTTATTTGACTCTGGAACATCGCATTCATTTGTTACTGAAAAGTTTGTTGCTAAAAGTACATTACCTAGTAGTCTTATGCAAACCCCCCTGTTAGTTAATTCACCGGGTGGTGAAATGAGAGCTACACATATGTGTTCACAAGTTCCGCTTATTATTATGGGGAGAGAGTTTCCATTAGATCTGGTTATTCTGAGGTCCAACGCCATTGACATTATTCTGGGAATGGATTGGTTGGGAGCTCATGATGGAGTTATTCAGTGTGCCAAGAAGTCAGTGTTGTTCACAAGTCCACAAGGAGACCGAATGGAGTTCCAGATGAGTCCAGTTATTCGAGAAGAAGCAACAATCAATCAGTTGAAAGGAAAGTCACTGGAGGATATCAAAGTCGTGTGTGAATTTCCGGATGTCTTTCCTGATGATTTACCAGGTACGCCGCCTGACCGAGATTTTGAGTTCATCATTGAGGTTGTACCTGGTACTGCACCTATTTCAAAAAGAGCATATAGAATGGATGTTAAGGATTTAGCAGAATTAAAGAAACAGATAAATGAACTTTTAGCTAAGGGTTATATTCGGCCTAGTTCGTCTCCATCGGGAGCCCCTGTTATATTTGTTGATAAGAAGGATGGTACTAGAAGGATGTGCGTTGATTACAGAGCTCTTAATGAGGTGACTATCAAGAATAAGTATCCGCTTCCTAGAATAGAAGATTTGTTCGACCAGTTGAGAGGTGCAAAAGTTTTCTCCAAGATTGATTTGCGTTCAGGCTATCATCAAGCGAAGATTCGGAAAGAGGATATCCCTAAAACTACGTTCACTTGCAGATATGGTCTTTATGAGTATCTAGTGATGTCGTTTGGTTTGACAAATGCACCTGCAAACTTCATGTATCTGATGAACAAGGTATTTATGGAGTATCTTGACAAGTTTGTGGTGGTATTCATCGATGATATCATGGTGTTCTCCAAGAATGAGGACGAGCATGAGGAGCATTTGAGGCTAGTATTACAGAAGTTACGGGAGCATCAGTTGTATGCCAAGTTCAGTAAATGTGAGTTCTGGTTGAAGGAAGTATCTTTTCTTGGACATGTCATAACAGATGGAGGAATCATGGTAGATCCGAGTAAAGTGCAGGATGTGTTGAATTGGAAACCACCTCAGAGTGTTGCAGAAATCAGAAGTTTTCTCGGATTGGCAGGGTATTACCGCAGATTTATTGAAGGTTTCTCCAAAATTGCTAAACCCATGACTTTGTTGTTAGAGAAGGGACGAAAATTCAAATGGGATGATGCTTGTCAACAGAGTTTTGAGGAGTTAAGGAAGAAATTAACCACTGCTCCAGTGTTAGTGATGCCTGATATTCAGAAGGGGTTCGACGTGTACTGTGATGCTTCACATGTATGACTTGGATGTGTGTTGATGCAAGAAGGCAAAGTCGTGGCTTATGCCTCTAGACAGTTGAGAAAACATGAGAAGAATTATCCTACTCACGATCTGGAATTAGCAGCAGTTGTTCATGCATTGAAGATTTGGAGGCACTATATGGTTGGAAAACGGTGTCGAATTTTCACTGATCATAAGAGTTTAAAGTATATCTTCACTCAGAAGGATCTTAATTTGAGACAAAGCAGATGGCTAGAGTTAATTAATGATTTTGATTTGGATATTCAATATCATCCTGGAAAAGCCAACGTTGTTGCAGATGCTCTAAGTCGCAAGAGTCAAGTTAACTCAGTCACTGGGAGATTGATATCATAAGAGTTAGGTTGGGAGATGGAACGACTTAACTTGGGTATTTGTGCTCATTCAGAAGCTGTGACTATGGAAGTAGAGTCAACATTAGAGCAAGAAATCAGGAAGGGACAGTTAGAAGATCCGAAGATCGAGGAATTCAGAGCTTTAATCCATTTGGGAAAAACTGAGGATTTCACTGAGGATGAACAGGGAACAGTCTGGTTCAGAAATAGAATATGTGTTCCGGAGAATGATAGGCTTCGAGAACTCATATTGAAGGAAGCGCATGATTCACCTTATTCCATTCATCCAGGAAGTACTAAGATGTATCAAGATTTGAAAGAGAAATATTGGTGGTATGGTTTGAAGAAGGATGTTGCTACTTATGTGGCTTTGTGTGATGTTTGCCAGAAGGTTAAAGCAGAACACCAACGTCCAGCAGGTTTGCTTCAACCATTAAGAGTACCAGAGTGGAAGTGGGAAGAAATTGGTATGGACTTTATTGTCGGGTTACCTCGTACTCGTGATGGTCATGACTCTATATGGGTTATTGTGGATAGGTTGATGAAGTCTGCTCATTTCATACCAGTCAACACAACATATACAAGTGCTAAGCTAGCAGAGCTATATATGTCCAGGATTGTGTGTCTACATGGAGTTCCGAAGAAGATAGTGTCCGACCGAGGTACGCAGTTTACGTCACGTTTCTGGCAGAAGGTACATGAGATAATGGGTACACAACTCAATTTCAGTTCTGCTTATCATCCACAGACCGATGGGCAGACTGAGAGGACTAATCAAATTTTGGAGGATATGCTTCGAGCGTGTGCTTTACAACATGGTCGTAGTTGGGATAAGAGTTTGCCATATGCAGAATTTGTAACACCCCTGGTGTTAATTAACACTAAACAAATGTTTAAGCTAAGCTAAGCATGATTCAAAAGCCAAATCAAAGAAAATGAGGAAATTCATCCAAATTTGAGTCAAAAACCCTTTGAAAGGAGCAATAAAGAAACTTGAGAAATTCCCTACAAACTTGAAAAAGTGCAAATATGAAAGTTGGAGAATAAGTCAAATCAAGAAACTTCTCTTTTCAAACCATGGCCTAAAAATGCTTGGAAGCATCTCATATTTCAAACCCAAACCAGGGAATTTGAAATTTTCAATTCAAATTCAAAGCTGAATCTTAGCCAAATCTCAAGATTTTACCACGGAACATCAAAATCTCCAAAAAGCAAAGTTGTTCTTCATCACATTTCTGAACTTTTCCTTTTTGGGCACTTTGGCCAAATTTGCCGTTTAGCCCCTCGAATTTCAGAAATTCAGTTCAAAACACGGATTTACCCCCTTTTGAATTACGGCCAAATTTCCAACTTTTTCTCAAAATCTCCAGTGCAGGGACGTGTCTCATGAAATTCTAAACAACTTTCATGTTGGAAGATTTTCGAGTCATGTTCAAAATTTTGGAATTTGAGCCATGCCAATCAGTTGACCTTTGCACCGCTCACGGCGCGCTCACGGGTTGCCAGCGCCGCGCCCGCGCGTGCCGCGCTCGCCGCCGGCAAGCGCCTGCCGCCGTCCGGCCTCGCCTGAGCCGACAAGTGACATGGCCGGGTGTCCCCGCTCACGGTGCACGCCTCTGGCAAGGTCTCATGGTCGGAGACGCACTGTAGCGCTGACTCCGCGCTCGCCGTCGCGTCGCCGCCGCGGACCGCCGGGTTTTGTCGTCGCCGCCGTTGCCCGCCGGTCCAAAGCGCGACTTTTGCGCCCCCGCGTGCTCCTTTTTCCTCCCTTGGCCTGTCTTCTCGCTCGCCCACGCGCGCCTGCGGCTGCAGCACGCCTGCGCGCCGCGTTGACGCCGCGCACGGCGCCAACACGGCCGCGGCAAGCCTCTGTCGCCGCGAGACGTCACCGAGCTGCCCCGATCTCCATCTCGTGCTTCCCGAGCACCCTTCCACTCCCCTCTCACTCCTACTTAAGCCCTCAACAGTTCCCCTCCCTTCCTCGCCGGAAAAACGCTCGCCGGAGTCCACAGAGCCGCCGCCGAGCTCGCTCTCGTGGGCAGCCCTCTCCACTGCTCCCTCGGCCAAACCAAGGCTCTCTCGAGCTTCCCCATCCTCCACTGCCACTCCCCGACCCTTTCCCGACCCCTCTCCGCCACCGCAGCCACTGGCGTAGCTCGCCGGAGTTCGCAAGGCTTCCGCCGCCGAGCCGCGCACGTGCACAGCTCGCTACGCTCCACCTCCGGCCGAACCGAGGGCACCAATAGCTTCCCCGTGCCACGCTGGTGCTCACCGACCCCTTCCCCGACCTTCTCCGACCCCGACGTCGCCGGTCGCCGCTCGCCGGAGCAAGCCGAGCCGCCACCGCCGTCGTTGACCTCGATTCCGGCCATCCCCGACCTCGAGACCTAGCTCAAACGAATCACGGTGAGCCCCTCTCCATTTCCCCCTACTTTCCCGACCTGGTCTCGCCGCCGTTTGGCCGGCGTAACCACGCCGGCGAACTCGAGGACACGGTTGTGTCTTCAACCTCTTTCCAGGGGGCTGCGTGCAAAATGCAGGGGCCTGTTCGTAAGGGATTCAAAAGTTCTAGGGTCCCTCGCGTAAAATAGATTCTATATTTTAGGTTTAATTCGCTGAGATCTTCAAAAATTCGTAGAAAATCGTAGAAAAATCAGAAAAATGCCAAACCAATTTTGTAGTGACCAGTGAATCTAGAAGAACAAATTCTTCCTTTGCACCTCACACAGTTGAGCTGTAGATTTTGAAATATAAATTCATTTCAGTTTGAGCACATTTCATCATAGTTCAAAATCTACACATGCACTGGAGCTGAGCTTTGGATATGTTGTTAGGGTGATTATCAATAGCTGCGCAAGTGGTGCACAAAAATTCTCAGTGGATTTAGGGTTATGATTTTCCAAACATATACCCTGCTGTTTTGGCAAAGAAATCACAGAAAATAAATTACTCAGTGAAAAATCACCTCCTTCACACAGAAACTTAATCCAGACATTAGAAACCTTAGAAAAATGAAAATGGTAATTTTTGCACACTGGAAAATGGCTAAATCATTTTTGGTAGTTTAAACATGGTGAAATTCCACAAAAATACTCATAATTCAAAATCACATGCAAACTTGCAGACGTGTCACTCTTGGCATCCTAAGCCACTGTGCCAAGTGGTTTGGACAAAAACATTGTAATTATTTTTGTAGTATTTTAGTTTGATTTTAGGCAAAAAGATAAGAATAATTTTAATAAATTATAGAAAAATCAACTTGAGCCAAATTTTGGCCTAAGCTCCTGCCTTGGCATGAGTGAGCCTCTGGACAAATGGCACCTAAAAATAATAATCCTAAGTTCACCTTTTGAATAATAGAAAAAGGACTTAAATAGAGGAAAAGAGAAGAAAAAGAAAAGGAAAGAGAAGAAAAAGGAAAGAAGAGAGAAGAAAAAGAAAAGAAAAGAGAAAAACCTAAATAAAACTCTAAAATCAAAGTAAAGGTTCAAAATGAAAAGGGAATATTCACTTATAATTAATGTTTATCCTTTCCAATACATTAACCAAGATTTAAATAAACCCTAACTATTTAAATCCGGATACTTAAGCATTCATGCATTCGTGTAGATTCGGGTCTCGCCGACGGAGTCTACGAGCTAGTCCCCGCTGCCAAGGAGATCGCCCGGGAGTCCGAGGTGAACGTGGTGCACGTGGATCCGAGCCCCGAGCAGGAGTACCGCTTCGAGCCGGAAGGCAAGCCCCGGAGCATAACCTAACTTTACTTACGCAATTTATTTGATTATATGTTTGTGCATTTAAGTTTCAAGGAGTTGAATGAAACCCTAGATTGCATGATCATAGGTTCCTTTGATTGAACACTAGTATGTTAGGTTCGATAGTTGCTATGCTTAAGAACGATAGAAGTCGAGTGTTTTCTGACACTCGCGAGATATAGGAGTTGTATGACTACTCATATCAGAAACACTAGAGATGATGGACGGATGATTGTAGATACCCGTCTATCGATGTTTTAAGTGGAAACATGTGGTACTTTTGTGTCAAGCGTTTGAACGTACCACACATATGCACGGTTTATGGGACCGGTAAGTCCCGGTATCCGATTAATGCGAGCAGGTCCGACAGCTCTCTGTCTTGGAAACGTTATCCCATGGGCACATGAGGGTAGTTGCGTGAGTCCCAGTAGTGGTAAACCTTTACCCTGAGGCAGTGGGACTCGGGAGCCACTCGCAGAGGGAGGAGAAAGGATTGGGGTGTGTTGGCATTTCCAACCATTCCGTATGTATGGGTTTTCCCTGGCCAGGTAGTAAATTCGGTTCGAACTGTCCGCTTCTCGCGGTTAATGAGACTGCTTGACCGATGTATGACATATTATGAAGTGGAACTTGGAAGGATGAAATCTTTGTATGGAATAATTGTATTGCAAAACTTGATTGTTTAGCTAGGCTCACCTAGAATGGATAGGTTAAAAGAAATAGAAATCAAAAGGGATAAATTAGAAAACAGCTTAGTCGCTTTTGGCAAAAGAACCCCACTAGCCAAACAGCCTCTCATTTTAGGAGTCGGTGATGTAGTGATCACCAGACGGTTAAGTCTTGTTGAGTATAACTAGTATACTCAGCCTTGCTTGTGGCTTAAATTTTCAGGACCGTCCCCTCAGGAGGTAGCTGCCTCTATGGCTTGGGCCTCCCAGCTTCCTCCTGGTTACAGCATCGAGTGGGAGCCGATCTCTCCCGAGGATCGTGAGGAGTAGCGTCACGGCTGACTTCATCGTGACGATACTATGGATCGTCGCTAGTATCTCGTTTACTTTCCGCTGCATAAAATCGAACTATTTTATTTACCTTATCATTTCAATTTGGTTGTAATAACTCTAAGACTTGATGTAATTTGAATTGTGGAATGATGTGATCTTTGGAGCTCGCCTTCGAGTGAGCGTATGGACGGACGATCTTCAGTAGCAGTTAGTCGAGCTTGACTCGACGGTCGAATCCGCACTTGGGAACATTTTCGTGTATTAGCACCAATGGAAGGTGGAATATACTTAAGTGGGCCCATTTCTCGGGTGAGATCGCTACAGAATTCTCCTACAATAACAGTTACCAAGCTAGCCTTAAGATGTCACCTTTTGAAGCATTGTATGGAAGGAAGTGCAGAACACCTTTATACTGGAGCCAGACTGGGGAAAGTAAAGTGTTTGAACCCAAAGTACTTCAAGATGCAGAGCAGCAGGTACAGCTAATCAGAGAGAATCTCAAGACTGCACAGTCTAGACAGAAGAGTTATGCTGATACCCGAAGGAGAGAATTGGTCTTTGAAGTTGGAAATTTTGTTTATCTCAAAGTATCACCTATCAGAGGTCTTCGTAGATTTAAGGTCAAAGGAAAGCTATCACCCCGTTTCATTGGTCCTTTTAAGGTACTAGAAAGGAAAGGTGAGGTAGCTTATCAGTTAGAGTTGCCAGCTCAGTTGTCGGATGTTCATGATGTGTTTCATGTGTCACAATTGAAGAAGTGTTTACGAGTACCGGAAGAGCAATTGCAGTTAGAGGAACTCAGTGTGAAGGATGATTTGACCTATTCAGAGTATCCAGTCCAGATATTGGAAACAGCAGAAAGGGTTACTCGGAATAAAGTAGTTAAGATGTGCAAAGTACAGTGGAGTCACCATACAGAAGATGAGGCTACGTGGGAAAGAGAAGATGAGCTCAGTACAGAATTCCCTCAGTTGTTCTCTGATCTTTCCGAATCTCGAGGACGAGATTCTTCTTAGGGGGGTAGGATTTGTAACACCCTAATTTTCCTCATCACATTAAAATCAATATAGGCAACTAATTTCCTTAGTTTTTATTGTTTTAGGAAATATTAAATTGCAAGTTCAAATTTTGGCTCTTAAATATTTAAACAACATTTAAATTAGAGTCAATAAAGTTTTGTTGCATATTGCCCCCACTTGTTGAGTACCAACCATAAGTGTACTCATCCTTGCTTATATTGGATCAGAAGGTAATAATGGAGCGGAGTACCTCAGCGATCTTGATGAGTTCTAGGCGTGTGTTCCACCAGTCAGATGCCTGTGGAGTGCTTTTGGAGTTATCGTCCTTAGTTATCGTGTGAACCAGTTTATTTTGGCCTTTGTGCCATATTCGTGAGTGTAATAAATACTTTATTTATTAAATATTCGTTTGAGTACTGTTTCTGCTATTCACTCACGGTCTATCATATGTGTGAAATTTGATCCTGGCACACATATGAGATGTACTCGGTTTTCTTTCTAAAACCGGGTATGACATCCTGCACCTTCCCCGTCGACCAAGGTGCCCCGTGGCATGTTCCTATGTCAGACGCACTGCCATGCACGCCACATGTGCCGACCAGGCGGCAACGCGTAAGCCACCGGTTGGTCCCTCCGTGGCATTACGCCACTGACAGTCGATGTGTTCCCTATGTGGGGCTGCTGGTCATCGCCATTCACGCTCTCGGAGATCCGGCAACGCTACCGCCACTGCCATCGTCGAAGCAGAAGCTTGAATATTTCTAATTTAGCATTCAACATTTGGTTCTTACATTTTCCACATTTGGTCTTTGTTATTTCAACATTTTCACTTCAAATGTTGAACTCATTTATGGAAAATATTGAATTGATCCTATTAAAATGTTGACAATGTTTGTAAAATCTAATTTATCTACATAAAGTAAATGGGTCAAAATGGATTTTAAAGATGAATGACTTGTATATCTTTCACAAGATGGATAGGTAGCTCCCCAACTCATCCAGATTTCGTATCCATCATGTAACTCTTAGCTTCCACAGCTTCCATGTGTTGAGATTTGAACAACCACACCCGTTGGATGTACACCCAAACTCTAGCGCATGTGGCTCCCGCGCCATCACTGTTGTAGCTTGGAGAAGAGCTTCCACATTCAATTTTACCATTTTCAAGATTTAGTGTTTAAAATTTCAATATTTCATCTTTCTATTTTAAACATCAAATGTTGAACATGTTCAACATGTTTAAATAAAATGCTGAATTAATCAGGCCAAAGTAGACTTTATGAATGACTTATCTATTTTCGATGAGATTATCTATTTTCGACGAGATGGATAGAAACCCTACCCTGCTCGTCGGCCTACCAGCAGCAGCGATCGTCGAGCCTCATCATCTTCCTCCTTTTCCCATCAGACTGACAGGGCCAGGCCATCGGGGATTCAGCGCCGTCGTCGTTGGAGTTCGTTTTTTTTAACTCAGCGACAAATTCAAAGGGTAAAACGAACTTCAGTCTATACGAACACACAAGAGCAGTTTTTCATTGTTCATCTGTCACAATTCTTAGGCAAAACATTCGGATCTGCTCCAGGGTTCGCAATCCCGTTCAAAACCGGTCGGTTCCCGCGGGAAACGGTCAAACTGCCCCGGACCGGTAGCGGTTCGGGGCGGTTTCAAACCAGAGAAATTCAAAAATTTCAAATTTGAATTTAAAAATTTCTCAAATATTTGATCATTTGCTATTTGTTTCGCGAAATACAAGTTAAATAAAAAAAGAAAAAACTCTGCTCGGCCCAACTCGGCCCACCACTTCCCAACCCCTGTAAAACACCCCCCGCGCCCTCCAACAGCACCAGACGCCCCGGTCTCCTCCCTCCTGCCCTCTTTCTCTTCTTCCTCCCCGCATCCGCCCCCTGCCCGCTCGCATCCGGCGCTCCCGCCCGGTGTGCCGCCCTAGGAGGTCCGGTAACCGTCCGGTTGGGTCGGTAAGCCGGGCCGAGGGCGGATCTATACGCTCCGCCCTGGTTTCCTAACCGCAGCGCCGGCTAGCCGCGCCGGTTAGGCGGCTTACCAGGCGGCTTGGTCGGTAAGCTGGCCGCTGTTGAGGCGCGCAGAGAGGTAATGGGGGGATTAGGGATGTCATTTCATGTGACGAGATGGATTTAGGCTATTGCTATTGCTATGAAATGGATGGATGCAGTAATGGATTTATTATTATTTTCATTTACATATTATTTTGATTTGTAGTGATGAATATGATGGATTTGTGAAATGGACGTAGGGATTTAATGGATTTATGAAATGGATGTATTGATGTAGTGATTGATTTAGGTATATTTTGGTTTAGGCTTTTGTGATTTAGGAAAATATGAAATGGTTGTAGTGATGACGTGATTTAGGCTATTGTATTTTGTTAATTTGGAAATGGGATTATGGGAGTAGGTTTTAAGTGCATTTATCTTTCGTATTTGTTGTGAACTTCACATTGATAGGTTTATGTTTGTTCCATGTTTGCAGATACAAAATGTTGAGATAGAGATGTTGTATGGGAGCACGGTGAAAATCTATACCCCGGTTGGTGATAGAATTATTGTCATACCTCTAAAGGAGGTGGTGGTGCGACTAGGTTGAAATAACATTTGGCAGGGCGCGGTTATCGAACCAAACCGACCGGTTAGCCGTTGCAAACCGAGTACACGGGGATTTGAATTCAAAATTTGAATTTGTCCGGTTTTAACCTGTTCCTGCGGGAACCGGACTGGTTAGCCGCTATCGCCGGCCGGCGGTTCGGCCCTCCGGTCGGTTTTGTGAACCTGATCTGCTCTGCTTATTCCAGTGTCCAAGCGTGCGTGTGTTTGGAGAGAGTCGCACAGGGACTCAGCATGGACCAGGGCATCATCTACGCATATGCTTCGTCAATCGTCAGGATCTCTGATCGTACAAGTGAATGGGGGCGCATCCTTTTCCGTATCCGCCGTATCCCGGTGGGGCAGCTGGGTAGCTGCGGCGCGCAAGATGTGCCCTGCCGTGCCATGCCCACCGCCTTTGTATGATCTGCAAAGTTAGCTGACGGCGATGCCGCACCGACAGCACGATCGCATCATGCTAATATAATAATTTTCGCTGCTCTGTTCCGCGTCTTATGATCTGGAATCATTCGGTCTCGTCGGTTGGCAATTTTGGCCATCGAGCCGTGGCCCGTGAGTTGCGGTAAAGCAGCGGCAAAGTTATTAGCGCTGGTCCCTGCTGATGTTAATCTGATTTCGCCATCGAGCGTCCCGTCCCAATCGGTTCTGTTAGCTGCTGGAAGCAATTGTTTATGGTTGTGCTCAAAGCAATTGGTGTTTCTCCTTCTTCGAAGAAAGATTGAGAACAAGTTATTTTACGTCTCCTCTTCGAATCCTTTTTCTTCGATCGAGGAGTACAATGCTTGCAAGTCTACTAACTCGTTAGCAAGCTATGATTATGCTATGAGCATTTTTGTGCCCTTTGGGCACCGACACCATCTCCATCAGCGCGGCTGTGGGCTGCGTGTGCGTCGACGCCACGGCGACCAATCCGGGCAGCTCCTTCCCGGTCGCCGGCGACGGATCAGTCTGAGATGCCCTGGAAATCCAAAGCTTTCTCGCCGTCGCAGAATCCGAGCTGACTATTACACAGTTACAACTGTCAGCGGAGCAACACCAACGGTGGTTAGAGCTCCGCCCGAGTCTTCAGCGTTGCCCTCCAACGGCATCGTGCGCCACGATCGCGCAGTCGCCAACGGCTCCAGCTCCGCAGCGCTCGCGCAGCCGCACGGCGTCCGCGCTCCCGCTTCTCACGCCAGGCCGCTCGCTCCGCTCGCTCCGCTCGCTCTGTATAGATCGCATGCACAGCCTTGGCCAAAGGCCTGTATATGTACACTGTTGATGATCAATACAACTTGTCCAGTTGCATAATTCTCCTCTACATGGTATCTTCGTCCACGGTTCTCTAGAATCCTTCAACCACTCTCCTTCTTCCGCTGCCCATGGCTTCCCCTTCCCATCCCTCCTCGTCCTCTGAGTCCTCCGTCGAGGATGAAGCTCCTGTCCACCCCACCTCGTCCCAGATCCAAGGCATCTCCATTCGCCACCATGTTCATGTCATCCTCGACATGGACGACGCCAACTTTGGCCAGTGGCGTCACTTCTTTGAATCTGCCCTCGGGAAGTTCGGGCTACTGAGCCACGTTCTCACCTCCACCCCCGATGCAGACCGTGATCGCGAGTGGCGCAAGATCGATTCTTGCGTCGTCAACTGGATCCTCGCCACCGTCTCCAAGGGCGTCTTCGACACCGTCCGCCGTGATCGCCCTGACGCGTTCACTCTGTGGAACGCCGTCGCCGGCCTCTTCCAGGACAACGAGATGCAGCGAGCCGTGTACCTGGAGGCCGAGCTGCGTTCACTGCAGCAAGGCGACCTGTCCATCGGCGACTACTGCACCAAGCTGAAGCGCATCGCCGATCAGCTCCGCGACATCGGCCACGCGGTCTCCGAACCGAGCCAGGTGCTGAACCTTCTCCGCGGTCTCAACCCGCGAGCAACACCAACGGTGGTTAGAGCTCCGCCCGAGTCTTCAGCGTTGCCCTCCAACGGCATCGTGCGCCACGATCGCGCACTCGCCAACGGCTCCAGCTCCGCAGCGCTCGCGCAGCCGCACGGCGTCCGCGCTCCCGCTTCTCACGCCAGGCCGCTCGCTCCGCTCGCTCTGTATAGATCGCATGCACAGCCTTGGCCAAAGGCCTGTATATGTACACTGTTGATGATCAATACAACTTGTCCAGTTGCATAATTCTCCTCTACAACAACTTCCTCCTGCTCTGAATTTTGTCTCTAGGCCGCCGCCGCCTGTCGCCGCTGCGCCTGCTGCGCCCGCGCTTGTCCGGCGCAGACGAGCGCCTTCTCGATGCGCCTCTCCACCCGGTACCCACCGCCGGGGCTCACCTCCCGCTCCAGGTGGCGGCAGTAGCTCCGGAACACGCTGGCGCACACGTTGAGCCTGAACTCCATCAAGAACAAAAAGTCGAGCTCCAGCGCGCCCAGCTCCGCCGCGGACAGCCCGCCCACCGCCGCGAAGTGGGCGTTGCTGTAGTTGCGGTCCTCCACGAACTTGGACGCCACGAGGATGGCCGCCGTGAGCAGCCGCTGCGCGTTGCCCCGCGCCACGCGGACGCCGGCGTCCCCGCGCCGGAGACGGTCGAGGTACGCGTACGCCACCACGTACACCACCGGGGAGACGTGCGCGTACCGGGAGAAGCGCTCCAGGAACGCGCGCAGGCTCATGTCCAGCTCCGTCCCGCCCTCGAACGCCCGCACACGGCGCCGTAGAATCGTCGCCGCCGACGAGTCGTCGGCGTCTCCCGATGCCTCCTCGCCGTCGCTCCAGGCGGACGCCGCCAAGGCACGCTCGTTGCGGGCGATGTGGCGCTCTAGGATGGACGCGAGCACAGAGATGACGACCGGCGGCGACAGCGCCGTCGACGAGCCGTCGTCGCGGCACGGGAAGGCGAACGCGTCCGACGACAGCTCACTTGGTTCCATGCCTTGACTTCTCGGTGGTGGACGGTGGTCACGGACACTCACGACTCACGGGGATCTGTGCTATCAACTGGCACGGCTGCGTTCTCGGCCACACACATGCACAAACACTGCACTGCGAGCTCGTGAGGCGTGGCTGCTTATATACAGAGACGAGGGCGTCGGCGAGTTGTGTGGGGGCGGAGGAAGCTACAAAAAATGGCGGGACTGGACGGGTGAAGACGTGAAGTGGACACGAGAAAGGAGCAAGGAAGCAAAGACTGCTAGTTTAGTTCCCAGATATTTACTATTCCTCTCATCACATCCATCACATTATTTTATATCGTTTCCTCACTATTCATTGCTACAGTACATATCTGCTACAGTAAATCTCCACCTATCTCCACCAACTAAACACTCCCTAAAAGAAATTCAGGTGCAGCGCCTGACAGGCTTGATCGGCTGGTAGCGCCGGTTGGGGGATCCGTGAGCGGTGAGGAGGCTGGATTTATGACAAGAATCGCGACAGACAAAACAAGTACTGCCTGCAGATCATCCTGTCGGCGCCGGCCGTACCACCATTAACATTTCACGGCCAGCTCGAGCGTACGTGCTACCCGCTGGCCTGGTACACGAGCACCTCTTTGGCGTTGTCATTACGACGCGTGGCCAGGCGGGTGACGAACAGCTGCTTCTTTCTAATCTTTCCGTTGCCGGCTTGAAATGTCGTTTATGTTTTCTGATGGCGGTTAGCAGAGGTGTCTTTCGTTCAGACGTCGAAGCTTTGCAGGCAACCGTGTTGGTGTTGGCGCTCTAACCACCGGCGATAGCAGGAACGAATGGCTCCTGCTGCAGACACGTTTGTTCTGTTGGGGGCGGTTAGAGGATGGCATGGATGCTTGTGTTTTGGGAGCAGTGGACAAGAGCATCAGGGAGCTGATATTGTGATTGCAGCGAGGATGACATTTGCCAGTATGCACTAATGATACCGCCTCCAGAAAATGATGCGTTCGTTCATTCGGTTGCAAGTACCGTTCGTGTGCTGAGCGTCCAGCACTCCAGCATGTACAAACGACAAAGACTGTTGGCCTGTTGCCTACTAAAAGAATGCATATACATTGGAGGGGGGGAGGAGCACTAATTGTTCTGACAAATTTGACTTCTGTTTTTTAAAATTCAGTCTTAATCTTTAGAAAATTAGAGAAGTCGTCTTCAAGGCTTTAAGAAATGTCAGCTTGAATTTTTCCAATCGTACACTACATCCTATGCTTTAAGTTCAACTGTTAAAACTTAAAACTGACATTTACAGTGCAAGTGTGCAACAACTAAAAAACAACCGATCATGTATAATAAGTATGCTTGATTCAAATGTCCTTTTTTCCCTGAAGGTGAAAGTGCACGCGGATCAAGCTTACACGCAAATAAAGCAGAGCACTGATATCTGATAATAATAGATCAAAGGTGTCATGCCCTACCGCAAAAAAAAAGGTGTCATGCCCTACTAGTTGATTGGCCAAATTGAACTTTATTGCTTGCTACTTTCTTGATTTGATTTTGTATTATATTTACCGTACATGGTACATGAGCTATATATCTTTGTCAAGTTGTCACTAAAAAAAATCATAATTTATATTTGCTCTTAATATGCCACGTCTGGCCAGTTGGATGGATCGGCCTATAGACAATTTAATAATGGGTTAAGCAAGTTGACATCTTTCGGTGTATATCAGTTTGTAATTCTACTAATGTTTATAAACACAGCATTTACCTCAACATGTGTAATTCTACTAATGTTATAAATTTTTCGTGCCTGGATATCAGATATGGGCATAACCTTTATGTTTTGTTCCGGTCTTCAGAACCTCAGATTAGGATTCCTGAAGAGGCAACTTTCAGCTACCGAGCACTGGATTTGAAATGAAAAGGCGTGCCCTGTCCTGGTCGTTTAAGAACAAACGGATTTAATGTCTGGATCTGTTTCGTTCCTGTTATAACCTATACAGTAGTTTGTACTGAATAGTTCATTGGGATCTTTCCGTTAAGATGTCGACGCCCAGATCTGCAGGAGGCAAGTTTGTTCTGTTAGGATGGCGCTTGCAGGTGCAGCCCAGTCTGCCGACAAGGTTGGTTATTAGAGATGAGATTATATTTGTGTTCAGGGGCAGAGCACAAGAGCATTGAGGGAGTTGACTCAATGATGGTTGCAGAATTATTATAAAAAAATAGATCTGTTGATAGTGTTTTTTATTGAATAGAAATCTCATTGGTAATGATGAGCGTATGCACTAGAATTTGCCGGCAGAAAAGATGTTTTTTCGGCAACCCAATTCAGTGTGTGTTTAGATTGCCCAGAGATCCCCCGAAAATATACTGTTCACTAAAAACATTATAGATGAATAGTATTCTATGAGTATGAGGGATAGAATGAATAGAGAAAATTTAGATAAATAGTGTTTTTTTTAACAAAACGGCGCCTCAATACTACGTAGTTACTTTGTCTTAAAGAAGTTGTATGATGGCATCTAACCAACCAAAACTGAGATATCAGGAAGAAGATTGCACAATATTCTGACATACTTTGCTCGTGCTATTTAAGATCAGCATGAATGTTCAAGAACAGAAAAAGAAAATTGGGTGCTATCAATGTTTTCAAATCGTTAAGTCGCTCCTAGTTATTGGGTGATTAATCGCGACTAGGTGATTAATCGCGACTAGGTGTCGATTAATCGTGATTAGTTCTGAGCTAGTCAACCTAGTCGTCCGGTCGATCTAGAGCAGTTTTATTGCCTAGTCGGCCACCAACAAAAGAGAATGACACAAAGATTGCGTTGAGCACATACTTAGTTTGAGGCCAACATATAGTTTCCTTTAGGGTTTCTTTGTTTTGAATGGAGAACACATAAAGTGCAATAAAACATAAGTTCTTCAAGTCCAATCTCACATCTCAAAATGCATGGTTGCATAAACTAAAGACATGAATAGATCATTGTTGATTCTAGATTGTTCAGCCATCCAAAACTGGATCCAACTGGAATTCTACTCGTTTTTCTAGATTGGCAGAAGTGTTGAAACCCAACCACATGTGAAAGGTCCAAGGCTAGTCGTTCGACTAAAGTACCTCGACTAGTAGTGATTAATCACCGATTAGTTTCCTGATCGCTCGATTAGCTAATAAAATCAAATCGATTTACCTGATGGATGTCTAGAAAATGATATGTTGATTAATCATTGATTAATCGTGATTAATCAAGTGATTTGGAAAAACATCACTAGGGAATGCTACAACCTTTTGCATTTCAATGGCCGGCTTCTTGCTTGTCGTAGACCCCTTACAAAAACATCACTAAGGAAACACAAGTCCAGCAAGTGGGCCGTGGAGGGAAGAACACGTACACATACCGAGCCTGCTCTTCTAACACGTCCTCTCTCGCGTTTCCCGGACGCACATCTACTAAACTCATTCCACGATTGATTAGGCAAAGGCCTCACGAATCTGAGGCAGCACTAAATGAACTTGGAACACTCCTAAGCACATCAGTAACCGTAGTTCACCCTGGACCTGTAGGTCGCCCCGGCGCCCCAGCCAGCGGGGATGGCGTTCTTGGCGACGAGCTTCTTCTTGCCGGAGCCCGAGGTGATGCGGAACGAGAAGGGCGCGCGCAGCGGCTGGCCGTTGTTCGAGTTGACGCGCCACACGGCACCCCACGACTGCTGCATCGGCGTCCATGAGTTGCAGCCGGCCTCCATGATGTCCACCGCCGCCATGTTGCCCTCGCCGCTCACGTACATGATCAGCACGGCGAGGTAGTAGGGGTTGGACCCCGCGTCCACCTTGAAGTTGATGCCCAGGCCGTTGTAGTTGCAAGGAACCCTGCACAAATGCACAATGCAAACACAATGCCACGCCGCACCATCAGTACGTATACATCACTAGTCATGTCTACGAATAACTTCACTAGCTAGAATGGTAGAATAATCTTAATTTGTCATTTCAAACACGCAACAATGGTACCTCTTGTATTGTATCTTGAGGATTCCGGCGGAGCGGAGCCGGTCGGCCATGCCGCGGTTCGCCATGGCGCCGAAGGCCGTGCCGCTCATGTCGAAGTGCGCCGACTCGGCGGTGCAGGCACCACCACCGGGACAGGAGTCGGTGATGGTGACGGTCACTGGCCGGCGGGAGCAGGCTCTGTTGCCGGTGCACTTAATCTGCACGTTCATACACCAAAGTACATGCATGGTCACTTTTATTAGTCAGGGGGCCGGGAAAACTACTACACCGTCTACACATACTTCGCAAAATATGATGGTATAATGGACACAAAAATAAAAACTCGACATATATAATAGTGGAGACAGAGAGAGATGCTGACCTGATAGCATGCGCCGCATCCTTTGCCGTTGTTGAAGAGGGAAGGCCCGCCGGCGGCGATCATTGACCTGAACGGGCGCTGGCTGACGGCATCTTGGTAACCGCACGCGCCACCTGCACCAATTTGAACAAACAGATTACGAAATGAACGAAGCTCCTCGACTTATACTATGTTGGTGTCCAAATCAGGCGATGCATCGCGGGAACATGCATGCATGTTTAGTGGTAATAACAGAACGGAACTCACCGTCGCTGCCGGCACCGTAAGGGCTGCCGTACCACGTCGCGCCGCCGTAGGACCAGCCGTAGCCTCGGGCCGACTCCCAGAGGCTCCTCCTGCTGGTGTCGTTCTGCTGCGAGTGCCCGATCATGGCCTCCGGAGCCCCATCGTCGCAGGAGATGGGGTTTGCAAGAAGCGACAGGACTACCGAGGCCACGGCGACGACTATGGCAAACCGGGACGATGCGCTTAGGTGTCTAGTGGCCATTGCAACTTGCAAGCGCGCGTCTCCTCTCCTGTTTGATCGGAGAGAGGCCGCCGGGCAGTGGACTTGCTAGGTCAGTTCAGAGCTTGGTGAATTGCAAGAATATACCTCGGCTTGGGTGGTGTATTTATAGGATGCTTTTATTTAGGGGTTCCGAACGTGGCAGCAAATATGTGTGTGTTCCCTTGCATTATTGAGGCGAACGTGCGGGCCTGATTTGGTAAGAAAAGGTTGGGCATATATGTTACATACTGATGTCAACTAATCGAGCCGAGTCGTCGGGCGATCCGGAGGTGATCGATCGCGCGCTCATTGCCAACTCCGATCCCGGAGATTTGGATAAACAAACAAATCAATCAGTGCCGGTACTTGCCAATTTGTGATTTCGTTTGCAACGTGCGCTCCTGACATGGTTGCTCTCCTCTCATCATTGCGTATAGTATGCACTAGGGTACAGTCGGCCTGCGTATATCAGCGTACCAGAAGTGTCTGACTTGTACTCCGTATACGTAAAATAAGCCGCCCGTGCACGACACGCGCCCACCCGTACGTGCCAATAACCGCTATCCGACAGGGTCATATTATACGGAGTGTGATTCATGGATAAGTTAGCATTCGGGAGTTGGCGGGACGGCGTGCGCCGGAGGTGGCCGATCAGCACATCGGCCCCGTCGTGGGCACCGGCGACGATTCGTGACAAAACCCAAATTAAAGATCGGTTCAGATTTTGATTTTTTTTGAGAAACTAAAGATCGGTTCAGATGACGCTGCCGGCCGGTTCCGATCCCCGGCCAGCGTGCACGTCGCTTTCGTTTCGTTATTTAGTTCGGGAGGGTCGCCGCCGCGATTGGAGCAGCCGACGTGCAGATTTTTCGCGTGCATTCACTACCAACCAAACAGTAACGCAGCCAGTTCCAAACCCCTCTTTGCAGCATATTTATAGTCCCAACCAAAAAAACTAGCCATTGCAACATATCTACGTACCACTAACTGATTCGGTGGGTGTAGGAGGGGTACCACCAAATTAGTCGGTGGTGCCACCTCAGCTAGCCGTTGAGATCTTGTGTTGCTGACAAGTTCAACCACTGACTGTTTCGATGCTGGCTCTCGTGTACAACCAAATTAGTCAGCGGTGTTTACATAGAGAGGTCTTCATCCTTCATCTTGAGCACCGACTGATTCGGTGCCATCTTGTCGTCACCATCGAATTGATCGGTGGTCGTCCAAATCCATACAGTACCAAAATGCTCTTTGGATGCCATCACTGACTAATTCGGTACCAACTTTTGGCACCACCAAAATAGTCAGTGGTCTTGTCTTCCTCTGTCTGCAGTCTTCACGCTACAATCGACTGATTCGATGGCCCCATGAACACGCACCAAAATAGTCGGTGGTAGTACACAGAGAGCAATCTTGCTCCTCTTCATCACCGACTGATTCAGTGATAGCCTTGCACAACACGATGAAATAGTTGGTGCTATTGTGAACTACAGCTTCTTGTTTCTTCGTGGGTCTTTTCTCCAATCTTCTTTGCCATCGTTTGGATGCCCTAGAATATGGCTTCAATTTGGACAACCATCGTTTGGATATTGATCTTGTAAGCATTTGTATGGCTTCCAAAGTATCCTTAGGACCTAGAAATATCTACAAATATCATCTAGATAAAATGTTAGTCCCAATAATCATGTTTTCAATCAATCGCTAAAAACACAAACAATGGCCTAGGATCATTTTCCTTCCAATCTCTTATAACAAAGGAACATCATCAAAGAAAATTGGATGCCTTGTGCCTATTGAAGGAAGATACTTCTGTCCAGGTTAGCGTGGCTCAACTATGTCATTCACCTCTAGCAATCTGAATTTTGTGCCAATAAATATTGACACATTATTGCTAACAACCATTGAAATGTATTGTATGAAAAAACCTGAATCATAGCATTATGTTGCCTTAATGCATAAAATGGTTCTGTCCTTATCATCTGATAAGTCTGTATGGTATGTTGCGATGAAGAATGAGGTGTACAAGAGATGTTTCTAGGATGGTGTGTGACTATAGTCTGTCCATGCATCGTTGGGGTGTTGGGATGTGGGTGGGGTGGGGGGTTGTAACTACATATTGTGCCTTTTGCATCTTTTATGTTACCATGGGTGATTACTAATGTCTATTTAGACAGCATCACTTAATTAAACAACCTTTTCAATCATGTGGAAATAACCAGTTTGCATCTGTTGCGGTCTTTGTTTGTAGGTTGGACGAATCTGTTTCTGGTGCAACAAACTTATCATATACTAGTAGGGTGCCCGTGCTAACGCTACGGCAAAACTAAAAGATTTGAAATAAGTATGACCACTCCTAAAGAGATGTCCGTTAATGCAATTAACATTACAAATGCAAAAACTGATTCTATTGGCTTGGAGCACTTTGGCACATTGAAAGATCTCACGTTGGGCTCCTGTTGGACTCTGAAAACTCTGAATGTCACATGGAGGTTGCTGGTGCAACGTGTGGTGAAACTTCCATGGTTACCAAGTATGAATTTGACCATTAGTTGATGAAAGCCTATATACCACTATGATCATGAATTTACCATGTTGCCTTAGGGTAAACTGAAACAGGGGCCCCAGCATATTTCGATGTAGCATTTAAAGCTCCCATAACATAAGTAAATTACAATATTGCTTTGCATAATGACACTGTCGTTATCAATGAAAGGCACAAAAGCATATACGGGACAATTTCAGAATAACAATTAAGGCACTTTACATTTTGGTTAGTGGAAAGTGGTAGAGAATTCATATTATGAACAAGTGGAAAACCAGAGATTTCGAAATTAAAAGAAGATTCCAATTTAGAAACAAAGTTTTCAAAATCCTTTTCAGGGAGACTAAAGGTAACCAGAGATTAGGAAGGGAGGCGGCGGTGCGCCGATGCGTCCTTTTCTTCCGTGTTGTGCTCGTTTGCCTTCTAAGTGATTCGCCATTATCTGCATATATTACCTATATTGAAATAGTTGAACGAATCACACATCAATCCTGATCTGTAGAAACAAATGATCTGAGCCTTCCGACACATGAATCACCAATAAAAAAATAAATCACATGACAAAAAATCAAACAGCAAAAAGAAGAGGAACGGAAAATGAAATCGATTAATTTAACCTTACAGGCAACTGCATCCTGCTTTCGCCGCAATGGCTCAATCTGCTTGCATGAACCGCAGAAAGCTGCAAGCGCATCTTCTCCCTCTCGCCGGCGTGGCACCTGCGCAGATGCGTCTGAACCAACGCTTGCGTATATGGCATTCAATTACATTGCTATTCACTTAAAAAATTGAAGGAAAACAAATAGAGGAATGATACAATAGCACGAACAAGTACGTAAACCTAGAGCAGCACGTGCATACGACGCGAGCAGCCGAAGCTACACCTTGTCGTACTGAGCAGGGACGAAAGACAACTTGTTGCCGGCGAGGTCGTAGAGTACGTGCAGGTTCTGCTACTGATAGTTGCCTATGGTGGTCATGTCCCCGCCACGGTTCTGCTTCTTCCCTGCCGCGGCCGACGACACCGCGAAGCAGAGAGGCTCTTCGCTCGTCACGGGCAGGCAGCTTCACCTGCGAGACGAACGCGTCATGGAGGAGCCCGTAGACGCGTGGCGGCAGCAACGTGACGGCCGTGAGGCGAGCCGGCCGTAGACGATGAGGATGGCCCCGTCAGCGTCGTGGAGCAGGCCAAGACGATGGTCGTGGATGGGATCGAGGGAGGGCGACGACGACGACGTGCAGCGGCCGCCTCCGCGGGATCGAGGGTGGGCGACGTACGGGGGTATGGGTTACACGCAAACTGTCGCGAAACGTGCGGGCGTGGGAGGTGGGAGGGGGAGGAGGACGAGGATGAGGAGGTGAGGGAGATCCAAATAATAATAGCCATTAGATTTGAGTGAGGATGGATTAGAATTAATCTAGATCATTGATTTTTTATGTTGTTGATTTTCTCGGTGCATAATTCTGGATGGGATAGGATGGTTATCTCTGTTGCGAACATAAGGTTGGGTGGATATAGAAAAGGTTTAACTCGCTTATTTAAGGGGTAGTATAGATATAGATAGAGATAGAGATTCCTCAACTAATAATAATAATCTATTTTTAAGTTTTCCGGTAACCCTTAAAAACGTTGTTATGTGAAAATGTGAAATGGTTTAACCTATTTAGTTTTTTTATTAACCCATTTAGCTATGTGGGACTTTTGGATGGATCTTCAGCTGGTGCAACTTTACCATATCTTTTTTTTTATCAGCAAGGAAACTGATATGAACATGATGTGGGCCCTTAGAGACACCCAAGAAAAAATCAAGGAATTCCTCGAGAAAATACTTAGGCTCTTGAACATGCTCTTTTAGTCTTCCGTGCTGGGGACAAGGAAAATGATATGTTTGATGATTCAGTGACAAAGGTGGATCCAGTATGGGGGCAAGAGCCCCCCTCTCCCCCTAGAAAATAAAGTTTTGGCGATACATGTAGAGGAGGAGTAGGAGAGAAAAGAGAAAGGGAATAACAATGATAAAAACAGTCCTCCCACATCTCATATCCTGGATCCGCGTCTGTTTAGTGACGATGTTCTATGAAGCTACAGGGAGCATCTCCTGCGCAGAGCAGTTGAAGTTGGTGTGGCAGCGGCTGCGGCTAACCCCAGAGACGACGCTATTTCAGTCGCAGTCTAGGCGAGCGCTGAAAGAGCGACTGGCTATCTTGGCAGAGCAGCCAGCGTCGTCGAGCGGACAACGAGAGGGGCCTTGAGGATCCTCCGGGGAGCAATTTCAGGGGGCAAGTTCCTTCATATTCTAAATTATACTAGCAATTATTTACCTTGACAAAGAGCAAGACATCTACTACCTAAGGGGATGTATAATAGCAATTATTTACCTTGACAAAGAGCAAGACATCTACTACCTAAGGGGATGAGGATTCTAGATTGCGCCGGTGTAACGAGGTTATGTATTAGAAGAGACATGCTACTTATCCATCCTAGTGTTAGTTAATCTAGTTAATGACTTTTTTTTGAACGAACATACACTAGTTGTGTCTATTTCATTGATAAAGCAAAAGACTGCAGACCCGATGAACCAGTTATTTATATTTTTTTACTCTCCCGACATTATTGATGCTAGGGACATGTCCCTTCCCGCACCCAGGCAGAGGTCTCGCTCTTTATTTTGGCTATTCGTAAGTCGCGAGATTTTTCGCGCGCTACGCGGTAGCTGGGTTTCGTGTATTCGTAAGTCGCAAGATTTTTCGCGCGCTACGCGGTAGCTGGGATTCGAACCCACGACCTCCCCCTCGCACATAACCTCCCTTACCACTGCGCTATGCGGCTGTATGTGACCATATCATATTTTTATTCACCACATATTATACGAACCCGAGTGTAAATGACTTATTTGAGGGCCTAAACGAATTCAAATTAAAAACTTGTCAAACAGAGTTTCATAACTTTTCAAACACTACAACTTTCATGTTGTCCGTTTCTCCATCCGAGGTCGTTTGTGAAATTTGAATTTCAAATTGAAATAATTTCAAACTTGGTTTTTGTTGACAATATGAATTCAAATGGAAATGTTGTCAACTACGATGTTTAATATCTTTTCAAGTTTTACAACTTTTATTTTGGTCATATGTTCATACGACATGGTGATAATAAAAGTGTTCATTAATCCTACACCTCTCTTCTAGTTTCATACCCTTAACCTATATGAGAGATTTAGGATTTGTGAACACTTTTGCTACCACTTTGTCCTACGAATAAATGACCAATATAAAAGTTTTACATCTTGAGAAGTTATACAACTTTGTAGTTCAACACTTTTCAATTTGAACACGTCTAGGGCTTCAAAAATTACATTTGCCAACTATAGAACCGGCTGCGTTGATCAACACAAACAGTCCATGGCTCCAACCGGCTGCGATGAGTAGCAACGCAACTGGTTCGTAGCTGGAACCGGCTGTGTTGCCCTCACCCCCCGTCACAGCCGGTTGGTAATACAAACCGGTTGTGACAAGGAGCAACACAGCCGGTTCGTAATCCAACCGGCTGTGATGACCTTTTACAGCCGGTTGTCTCAAAACCGGCTATAAAGGGGCGTTTGAGCGAATCTGTAGTAGTGATTTGACTTTGCGCGTGGGGACTGTTGTGTTCGTGTATACGCACGTACTAGTTCGGTTTGGTCGATCCGTGATTGGTGTTGGTGGTGCTCGAATGCTATGGAGTTCTGGAGTTTGTTGTGGCACGAGTGATCAGCTCTCTGAACTTCATGTTTCTCTTTCTGCACGTGCATTCCGTAGACCCGAGGTTTTTTTTTTAGCCTGTGGGTGGGCCATGGATTTCAAAGTTAACAAGTTTCGGCTCTGAAGAGGCCCAGACTACTACGTATTACGTAAGCTGTAAAGCCCATAATATGGGTGACGACTCAGGCTGCCTGATAAAAAAAAACGGTTCCATTCCAGGCCAGACCACCCTGCCAAATATGTGATTTGCAACCAAGTATATATGTATGCCAATAAATGTAAAACTAAACTAGGTCTAGGTTTTTTATAAACCAAAATTTAAGAGCAGACCCCCCCCCCCATATTATGTCTGATGAAATACAAAAATAAAATGACATTGAAACATCTTTTTGTGTCTTTCATAACATTGAAGTACTTTTCATTGTTATTGTTTTGCTAACTCGAAGACCTTGACCTAGATGGACAAGTTCCACCATAAGAAAATTTGATGGCATATATTCTGCAATGGCATGTACACTTCCAAATGTACTGTTATCCTTTGTTATCGACAGATGCGAGTAAAAACACTACAAGGGATCAACACATTTGAGATGACTAAGTCCATTAATTATTCATCACTATAACCACCGTGTGACTAAAACCTCACTGCTTATTAGTACAATAGTGACAGCATGGAAATTAATCACAAATTAAAACAGTGGTCACCAAAAACTTCATTTGCGATATAAACTTCTTTTTCTCACAAATTAAGTATAAAATTGTGATGAAAACATTTCTTGTCACTACAAATCCCTTTATTAGTGAGTAAAATGGTTCTCGTCACTATAGTTATACCACAAATGGACTAATCCCTTGTGCTGTCCCTCTAATTTGTTTTTATTAAGAGTGAGGCAAAACAGCATGATTAACACTCATGACAATTGACATATACCTTAACACATGGAATAGAGGGAGTACGCATTAAGCAAACACACAACATTATAACTCCATTGTGATATGTAAGCAGCCATTGATACCAAGCTGCCATTAGAAACAATGATACACAAACACACTTAACACGTCTCACTGTATCCGTGTTGACTAACGGCGAAAAGGGGAGAACTATACTCACTGCGCCTCCTCCTCCTCTGCCTCTTGCATTGCCCTTATTACTTGCAAGCATCGCCAATTATGCGACCACTGTTGTGATCACTTGTAAGTCCAAACATTACACCACACACACACACACACACACACATGCACTCGACACACATATATATGGATTAGTAGTTGACCGCAGACTGGTAGGCTGAGCCGGGCTTCCACCCGACTGGGATGACGTTGCTGGCGACGAGCTGCTTGCCGGAGCTGGACGTCAGGCGGATGGACAAGGGAGCCTGCAATGCCGACGCTGCGTCGTACTTCCACACGGCGCCCCACGAATGCTGCATGGACGCCCACGCCGCACCGGTCCCGGTCTGCATGAGCTCGACGGCCGAGAGGTCGCCGTCGCCGTTCTGGTACTTGATGAGCACGGCGAGGTAGTTCGGGTTCGAACCGGCGTCGACGACGAAGGTCAAATGTACTCCGGGCCAGCTGCACTGCACGCTGTACATCACGTGCATAATATCGTTATGTGGCGGTTATGGATAGGACAAGTGCATCTCTGACGTGTGTTGTCCACGAAGATGTGTCGATGTATTATTAGCAACATAACATGCTTACCGGGTGTACTGGACATTGAGGACACCAGCGGCTCGCAGCTTGTCGGCTTGGCCGGGCTTCGCCATGGCGCCATACGCCGTTCCGCTAAGGTCGAAGTGGACTGGCTCTTTCATGCAGTCGCCGCTGGGGCATTCGTCGGTGATGACGACGGTCACTGGGTTGCCGGAGCATGCGTCATTACCGGTGCATTTCACCTGGAAGCAAGAGCCGCAGCCCAAGCCGGACTTATAGATGGACGGGCTGCCGGCGGCGATCATGGACGAGAATGGTGCCTGGTCGACGGCACCCTGGTACCCGCACGCGCCACCAATGTGTATTCGATCGGATTCATTGTTCCGGCTCATCGTCAGCAATAATTAGTTTGGGAATCGTTTAAACAATAACAATAATTAGTTTGGGTAGTATACATATACAGAACATTACCATCGCTTCCAGCCCCAGTTGCGGCGCCGTACCACGTCGCGCCGCCGTCGGTGGACCAGCTGGAGAGCTTGCGATGGAACTCGATTGACTCGCAAGGATGGAGGAGGGAGCTGATTGCTGCAATCGCGACGAAGGACAGAAGCTGAGACTTGGAAGCCATAGCTGTTTCTTCCTGTGTGTCTAGCTGCTGCCTGCTGCGCTGATCTCTTTGTTTCTCAAGGAATTGTAGGTTGTGGGCGAGTGTGTGGGTAGAAGCTTATGCCACGGCCCTATTTATAGGCGGCCAAATGGAAGCTGTGGTGTGGGCATGCATGCGTGGAGGCAGATCTCACAGGTTGCTTTGCTTCCCTCATCAGATTGTGCATGGCCTGCACATGCCTAGAGTCAACATGTTGAACGGAGCCGCGGAGGGATGAAAAAGTTTGTTAACAATAAACTAAACCACTTAACTGACTAGTGATCGAGCTAGTAGCATTAGGCCGGCCGGTCGCCTTGTGTGTAGTTCACTTGTCCGTACGTTCTCTGATCTGAATGATTGGTGGAAGAATATAAAGGAAATCCAGCACTGCTGCCTGCTGGGTTCTATTTGCCTCCACATAGCCGGAGACTCGGAGTTACTGTCGCTGCCGGCCTGTGTGGCTCAACTATGTTCAGTGGATATGCATATGTTTACTTCTTAACTCAGGTAGTCAGGTAGTATCAATCACAAGTGTTCCAGAGGGTCAGGCATTTCCGATTCATGCAGGCATGAATCTGTGGGCACGAGATGATCCGTATCTGAGCACACCGCGCGCCGGCCAGTCAGTTACTGTTTGCAAGTCAAAACGGCCGTTATTTCAGTTGCTCACGTACGCCTGGCAGTCCCGAGACGGCTCCCCTTCCTGGTCAACTAGCCCCCCAGATCCGCGCGCGCGCGTATCCATCATCAGCTGGCCTGGGTGGGACCGCCAGAAATCTCGTCGTCCTCCAATCAACTCCGCACCAAGTCACGACCGCCCGCTCGTGCTCGTGCAGGCCGGTTGCCGCGATCCTGGCGGCCTGCCGGTTCCGTCCCCAACCGCGCGCGATCGAGCTCATGACAGACAGAGAGGGATTTCCGGCGAGCTCATCCACTCCGCGACGCGAGGCAGGATTCGGCGGGTGCTAGCGTAACGTGCGTCCCGGCCACCGGCCGGCTCCGGGCGCCATTGGCACAGTGGGTCGCGCGTCGCCGTCGAGTCGGATCGTGATGGTGTTTTATGTGGCCTAGTGACCAAGTCAAAAACGCATGGATCACGGCAGCCCGGACCGGCGCGGATCGTGAGTTGTGATCAGGCGGGCGTGGCGGGAGAGGAGCTAGGAGAGTCACACGTCGGGCCGTTCGGGGTAACCATTGCACCAAGGTCGGGAAAGAATGACAAAGACTCTCGCAAAAAAAAAAAAAACGTACATCAACATGACTGTGCTGCGTAAGATCTACGGATACCGTAGGGGCTGTAATTAGCATACGCCGACACATCCAGGACTGTTGTTACATCGATCAGCCTTTTCTCTCTTGGCCTTTATTTCTTTCCTAGCCGTGACGACTGGGCCCTTCGCCGGCGACGAGCATCCACGCCACGCACCAGGTATCCATCTCGCTTCCCTTCATGCGGTGCGAAACCAAGCAACCCAAACCTTGACTTGATATAAGCTTTTTTGCATTTGTATTCGCATCTGAATGAATGAATTACGAATATATATATATATACGTACATGAATTGTTCATGGTTCCGGAGTAGAACTTTTCTGTCTTTGATGTCAATGCAAGCAACCGAAGCCAATTCGCTCTTTCTTTTGCATGCAGCCGTGGAATACTGTGCTCTGTTGTAATGCCCTACTACTAGCGCTCTTCTTCTCCGGGAGGGAAAGACTAATCTTGCTAAGCGTCCTCGCACAAACGATCATGCCCGATGTCCAGTTGGTCCCTGCGGGAGGCCCTGAAGGACCTGCAGACAAGGAAGATGAAGAGGCACGCCAATTCATCTTGAAAGTAAGTCTATCAATGTGTGTATGAACTTAAAGTCCTGACGGGCGCAATGAATGACTGAACTTGACCCACTTTATTCGATGCTGATCGAATTGCAGGTCAAGAAGACAATCGAAAGATGCCTGGAGCAACGCATGAACAAGGCGGAGATGTTCCGGGTGCTCCGCGAGGAAGGAATGTCCACATGGATCGCGTTTGCCGGTGAAATTACACACATTGGCACTTGCACCCTCTTTCGTTTAAGTTTTTTTTATCGTGATCCGCGCTTAATGCGATCGTATGAGCTTCGCACCAATGAAAATCTCTGACCGGCCTGCTTGATTTGGCATTTAGTGTACAAGGAGCTCCGCCAGCAAAACAAAGGTTTCTTCAGGGAGTACTACGGCATGCACGATCAGAAGGAGCTGCGCGAGAAGCTTGGCCGCCTGATATGGGCGTACCGCACGGGCCGCAGCAACGCATCAGCCGCCGGGGCGCGCGCGCCGGAGACGGCGAGGACGACGGCCGCGGCCATGGAAACGGGTACGGCGGCCAGCATCGAGTGGTCGGGCGAGCAGGCATTGTTGGAGAAGGAAATCGCCAGCCTGCTGGACAGAGCCGGAGGTGGCCATCAGTTCACCGGCGCCGCCTTGCCCCAGCGAGCCGTGCCTTTGCTGGGCGACAAGCAGCTACACGACGACCAACCCAAGGTGTTCCAAGAGTGGCTCCGAGCGATGACATGGGCCGAGGAGGCGGAGCCGACGCCTGCGCTGACGCGGCAGGGGCTCCATATCGATGAGCAGTCGCTGGCCAACGGCATGTTCCAAGGGGTGACGTGGCCCCAGCCGGCGGCACATCTGCTGCCAGGGCAGCAGCTACAATATCAGCAGGAGCAGGCAGGGCAGCAGGAGCAACCATGTTTCCTAGACCAGGCGACGCAATTGCGAGCCGGGCAGCAGCAGCTGCTGCATTACCAGGAGCAGGATTTACCGGACGGCCAGCAGCCACATTACCAGCAGCAGGCGGTGCATTTGCCGGCAGAGCAGCAGGAGTTGATGTATCTCCAGCAGGAGCAGCTGATGGCCAATGGAGGGTTCCAAATCCAAGGGACGCCACTGGCATTGGCGGCCGGTCTTCCCATTAGCAACAGTGTGATGGATTCCTGGCCACTGCCGCTGGACGGCATCGGATGGGGGCGAGAGCAGCCAGATGAACCTCTGCTGCAACGGTGGCCTGGTTCAGGCGCCGATCCATTGCCCTCATCTATAATACCCGGAGCCGAGCTACATGGGAACTAGAACTTCCACCGCAGCAATAATGTTGGTTTCCACGAACGTCCTCAGTGACGTTCGTGTCGTCATTATTAGAGATGATTCCGAACTTCTGTAAAACTTCTAAGTACTTTATTTCCTGTGCACGGTCTGGGTAGATCTGTACATGCAAAAGTGATGAGAAAATATCGCAACCCAGTAGTTCTCCTTATGACAGCTTTGTTTGTTCTGCAACAAATATACACCAGCTTGTTCTGTGAAGTAGCGAGTTTACCACAAATTTTGGTTTGTTCGTCAACAAATAAACTTCTACGTAGTACATAACTTTGAGCAGGCGTGACTTTCTCGTCACTACAAATTTGTCAAAGCCAAGCTACCCTGAGCCCCACCGGCTTTGACGGCAGCCAGTAGCCAAATCACATGCTAAGTTTATGATATCTATCAAACATATTCCCAGCTTACTACGCACAACCAAACTAGATGCCTCACCAGTCACCACGACATGAACTCCCATTTTGGCAGAACAGATCCTAAAGTGTAACTTTTTGGCCCCAGTACACAAAATTTGATTCATTCGTGAGCCGTAATTCCAAATAATGTAACTCAATGGAATACACATCAATTTGCAGTTTTGGTACAACATCCTACTCAAATGTCCACAACTAGCCAGAACTAAACATTGCATGCTATTACAACCATCACCCCTACCCTACTCGTAAGCTGTTTACTCCTCTTCGTTACCCTCTTCCTTGGTAAGCTTGATCATGTCGTCAATCCTCAGGATAGTAATGGCTGCCTCGGTAGCAAACTGCAGGGAGGACGCCAAAGATGATGGGACATATCTCAGACATTACAAATACTATGAGGACAGCATAAGTGAACAAACCTGAATAATCTTTACTTTGCTCATCGCTGGCTCAATCACACCATACTCAAGGTTGTTGCGAATGATACCTTTAGAGAGGTCAAGTCCCATGCTGCAGAAACAGGGAAGCGAACTTTAATAAGCACAGCACATATTGCAGAAGTAGAACCGTATCTACAATAATTTATTGATGGATGCCGACTTATATATGGTTACATAGATATAAATCAAAGATCATCTTTGTGGAGCTTGTAGCACAGTAAGAAAATTCTGAGATGACATAACTTAGTCATATAAATATTAAATAGTGGGCCAGTACATTCCTTTTCCTTACAACTGGATAACCAGTATATAATGGAAAGCCTAGAAAACTTCCAAAGGAATAGAAAGAAAATTGCTTCCAGAAAACTTCAGAAATGAAACAGATGAATCAGAGCAACTTTAATCAATAACAAATAAAAGGCAAGTTCTATAAATACCTTGAGAAATGTTGCTTATCAGCCTTTGTTTGAGCAGTATGATGATATGCCCTAAGTTTTGCTACAAGCTCAGTTGCATCTTTTGCAGCATTAACAGAGAGTACCTGTTAGCACAAGGTCATGCTACCCATTAATACATTGCTCGGTGAAAATGTGAATATATAAGAAAAACAGAACAGGTCAAAACCTTAGGTATGATTAACAAAGATTCAGCAAATTCAGCAATCGCCAATTGTTCCCGAGAACCCAGGGTTGTTGCAAGGTTCTCCAAGTAAACTGACAATGCAGCTTCAACTGCACCACCACCAGCAACAACCTGCACAACCAAAACAAATATGTTCAAGATACTAACACCATCAATGACATCAATTATTATTTGCCTACTTAGAAGAAAAAAAGCGAAGTGCATTTTTTAAATTGTTGCTTCCTCCAGGCAGGCATGTATGTCAACTACTATTTCAAGCAGCAAAAATAAAACAAGCAGCAAATAAAGAAGCAGCAAAAATTATCACTTATATGTTCATTTAATATTTTAATTAATGCACGTGAGCAACACATAAAAGAATTGAGCAAAAGGGTTACCATATTTGACTCCAGGGTTCTCTTCACAATGCACAGGGCATCATGCAGGGACCGGTCAATCTCATCAAGCATGAAGTCATTTGCACCTCTTAGTATTATGGACACCTGCACAATAGGAAACCAAGCATCAACCCATGATTTTCAAATAAATGTTGTCCGTGCCATAGAAAACTAGCTTAAATTGGGCACAGAAAAAGTACAAACCGCGCTAGTGTTCTTTGTGCCTTTCACCAGAATAACATCATCGTCTGCGATTCTTTCCTCCACAACTTCATCAGCATGTCCAAGAAATGATGAATCAAATGTTTCTTCGCCTTCCATGTCCGCAAAAGTAGTAATCTGCACGGTTCAATTAATAAGCAACAAATATATAACCCACACTAGTACAACATGTAAATTCATTACTTAGTTAAATACGTTCTTCTGCCCTATTCCTGAATAACATCATGAATAAAAGTTCTGCAAGCATTTTCAAATATTTTGTTATGCAGGCATACCATAGTTGCACCCGTGGCTTTGGCAACATGACGCAAGTCTTCTTTGCGCACACGCCTCACTGCAATTGCTCCAGCCTCAACAAAGTACTGAAATATGTTTCATGACACAGTTCCAAAGTTATCCAGTGACGTCTGGAAAACTAGACAAGTATAAGGAAAAAGGGCAGAAGCATTTCTTCTCAAACAATGAAAAATATACCTTCAAGGACATATCATCAATTCCCTTGGTGGTCAACACAACATTAGCTCCAGCCTTGAGAATTTTCTCAATTCGCTCCTTTGTTATGTCAGATTCTCTGCCAAAGAGTAGGTTACAAGGATTAACATTTGGGCCCTTAAAATGGAATGAACCAATGAATTGCTAGGCAATCAAATAAAAAAGGAGGGATACCAGCCTGAAAGTATTAAAGAGAGCATGATTCAATCATAAATGGACAGACGCATCATAAATTATCAGAACACAAAAAACAGATACCTCTGACGAATCTTCTCAAGTTCCCTTGGATCAGTTACAAGAACTTGGATACCAACTTGCATTTTTGTCTTCTGAAGGTTAAAATCAAGACAAGCAATTCTAGCAGGAGTTACTCTAGTAGGCATTCCTTGAGCTGCACGGCCTGTGTTTAGTGCATACCCATTCAGAAGATAACTATCCTTCACACTTTTACCATGAGCTTTCAAAATATTGATGCTCTGCAGATTTATGAAAAAAAAATCATTGATAAAGAACAGTTAACACAAAACCCAGGAGCTCAAAGAGAACAAAATTAAGTGCCTGTTGTTGAAGGTAACATCAAACATCATCCAAATTGAAAATTGGGTACAGAACATTGTGCAAACAATAATGCAGTAACAAATACCAGTTCGAAGTATTTAAGCAGTGGAATGTGAATTGATCAAAAGGAGATCACAGAGATTCCATATTCACACCAAAGAATATCATTATGATAGAACAAATTTAGTGGAGCAGTGGTGTACTGCTGTAACAAAAAATATGTTTGACTGACCTTGATTGGATACTTCACTTCTCCCTTGGCATTTGTAGTCTTCACAGCTTGAACTGCATCAACAACCTAAGAAATAAATGTGAGTATAACTTAACACTGAATCCAATGTCAACTGAAAGACGGTCGAAGCCATAGCAGTTAGCTCCAGGGTAGATAAAGTGATAAACTGCCAGGCAGAAACCATAACAGTACATACATTGTTACGGATCTCAACTTCTCAAGAGATCTATAAGTACAAATGCAGAGAGCAAGTAAATACATGTATTTAATATACATTAAACAAATACAATCAAAATAAACCTACAGGCCAACAGCTAAATGATTTTACAGCAATACCCTGTGTATATGAGCCAGGCTAAATGAACCAACCAAAGAATCCCCTAAACTAAAAGCTAAATTACCACAGGAGCTTACTGTCTTCATGAACTTACCATAGTTGCAAAGAAATCACTGTCACTATTAATCAATTTCGACGACATGCTAGTTTTTGCACAGTTGATAAAGGAGTCTTTTCCAAGTTTATCAACCTGAAAGTGTAGATACATGTTCAGATCAGTACGACAATAGGCATGGAATGGGGGCAGCATTCTTCTGATATTTGCTTAGGAGACAACATTATCTTACCTTGACTGCCAATTTTTCCTCAACATATTTGCAGGCTTCACGCATAGCAAGCTGATAAAATATGAAGGAAAATCATTCCACACATGTGAGTGACAGTCATCTTGCCACTGAAATGACCATTTAACATTCAAATGATACTACAACTACAACAAGAATTGAAAACTCACCCTGTAGCCACTGATTATAGAGGTCGGATGGATTTTATTCTTCACAAGATCATTGGCTCTCTGAAACAGAACTGTGTGAGTGTATATCTGAAACTTGTTGGGAAATTGACAACAGTGAGAAAAGCGAAACATTTACTACCTTAAGCAACTCTGCTGCTATGATGACAACTGAAGTTGTTCCATCTCCTACCTCACGGTCCTGGAGCTCAGCCAACTCAACAAGAACCTAGCAATTGATAGACAACAATAAAAAAAATTATAAACACAGAGAAGCAACCAAAACACAAGAGGTCATTTTTTCAGATTTTGCTGCTAAGAATCACCTTGGCAGCCGGGTGCTCAACTTCTAGCATCCTCAGTATGGTTGCTCCATCATTAGTAATTGTAACATCACCAATGTCATCCACTAGCATCTGTAAGCAGAACGTGCTGAATTAGTTTTCGTTTTTCCTGATAAGGGTACAGAAGTACAGAACACACACAGTAGACCCGTCCTTTTTATGTATTAACGTTTTTCTGATTTTTTTTAAAAAAACAATTGTGAGGACTGAGGACCCTGAACCCAACCTACATATATTAGCAGCCAGTTTGTTCAGATAAAACACTGCTAACTACGTTTTCGGATCACCAGTATCGTCAGCACAAACAAGCATTTAGGTGAGCAGAGATATACCAGTGTATACTTCTAGTAATACATATCACGAGATCACGTTATGATTCCAGACCTAAAGTTTGGATCCACCGAAGGCTGCAGGCGAGATATGTATAAACACCAAATAAATCAAAGTGGAAGGAACACATACCTTGTCGAGACCGACCGGACCGAGCGAGGATTTGACAATATTCGCCACTGCCCCGCACGCCATCACTGTGATCAACAAGAAAAATCACTAATTAAACCTTAGCGAGCCCAACGGCGACTCGGGCCATTAGATCTCACAAAACCCCGCACGCCGCGGTGGAATCTGGTGGTAAGTAAGGGGTCCCGGCGGTTACCGTTCTGCGTGCGGACATCCTGTCCGGACTGGCGCTCTCCGAGAATGTCGGGCGTCGGCGCAGTGATCGCCATGGCTGCGGCGGCGAGGTGGGGGAGGGCGGCCTGGAGTGTGGACTGGAGAGGGGTGGAGGAGAAGAGAAGGCAGGCGGCGCGAGAGAGTTCGAGGCGAGCGAAGAAATTGAGTGCAGCCCATCAAGGCCGAAAAGAGGCCCATGACTTACCGCTCGGCCCAACTCCCTTCGAGGGCAAGGCTCGCCTGCTCATCGCCGTCTCCACCACCACCCGAACCAAATCTTCCTTCGCTGATGGCGCCACTGCTCTCCCCCCACGCGGTCCCCCAAAACTTCTTCGCACCACCGATTCCCCGCGCTCGCCACCGCCTCGCGCCCAGGCCGCCCTCCGCCGCGTCCTTCCTCCGCGGACTTTTCCCCGCCCGCCCGCCTCCGGCGAAGGCCGAGCTCCTGCGCCTCATCGCCGGCCAGGGCCGCGGCCTCGAGACACAGTCCGGCCCCTCCCGCCTCGCCGACATCGTCTCCTGCATCGACACGCTCGCCGCCGTGTCCCCCGGCGCGGACACTGTCTCCGACGCCGCCAGGCTCTCTGGCACGTGGCGCCTCCTCTGGACCACCGAGCAGGAGCAGCTCTTCATCGTGCGCAACGCCCCCTTCTTCCGCACCGCCGCCGGCGACGTGCTCCAGGTCATCGATGTCCCCGGCGGCGCCCTCAACAATGTCATAACCTTTCCTCCCTCAGGCGCGTTTGTTGTCAATGGCGACATCGAGGTCCAGCCGCCGCAGCGAGTCAATTTTAGGCAGGTTTCTTCGGTGCTTGTTTGTTACACATAGCATTTGTCTGATCACCTGGTCGTAACTGGATCAACTGATGATCATTTTACCGTGGGATGTGAATGTGCTTGCCCTAGGTTCACACGGGCTGTGCTGAGAGGAAGCAGCTGGGAGGTACCTTTTCCACCGTTTGGGAAAGGATGGTGAGTGCATCACGTTCGTCTTTGATTGTTCAGATGAGATTGCTGCACAGCGCTGCGGCTGGGGCTGCTAATGACAGGCAGCATCCAGACTCTGATGTATAGGATGTCTCTAACAGCAGCAGCCGCCGCGCTGCAGAAAAGATCTTCCAAACTTGGATTTTGTATCTGATTTGCATCCTTTTAGCGCATAGGAGTTAGATCAATAACGCAAGTACAAGTACAGCAACTTAACCAACTAAATCATATACATCATCAGTGCCAAAAAAAAAAAGTGTACAACAAAAGGAATTTTGTGGGCATATTGACTACCATGAACGAGGGATTAAAAAAAAGGTCCATAGGCTTCCTCCTTGAATCATTGGTAACTGCTAAGTTTAGCAATGCTGCTATCCCTTCTTGGTACTAGATGCAGCAAAAGATTTTCTGTCTTGTTAGGTCCTCATTTTTTTCTCTTTTGTCCCAGTGTTTTATTTACTTTGGCTGCTCAGATGAACACAATTTGTCCTTGACCCACCATTATAAAAGGTTTTCCCTCTTAGATATTCAGTTGGGCCTCAGAGGAAACACTTGAACGCCATTAATACCCAATTTTGCTTTCAGACAGTGCTTGGGGGCCGGGGTGAATACAAAATGTTTAAGGTGCAACAGAAAACACAAAATATCTCATGAGTAGTGGAAGGCTAAACGCTTTATAATGTTAGCTTGCTACTTGGTGCTAGTAGTTTCATCAAGCAGGAGTCCTGCAAAGCTAGAAAAGAAGAATGTCTGTGTTTACTGACATTTGTTCAGTTCCTGAGTTCTTTTCAATTTTTCATGAATCATTATTTCAACTTTCAGGTTTGACACTGTCTATTTGGATGATGAAATACGTGTTGCCAAGGACATAAGAGGGGACTATTTGGTCGTTGAGCGTGCTCCATATTCTTGGAAGGGATAGTTGCTGAAGTTCAAACCAACCAAATGTTTTTGAAGAACCTTATGCTTTCCCACTTCCCCGCATAGACTTCACTTTTTACTATGCCATTTCTTGTCATGTACACTGTTTTGTTCTTCGGATACTAGTGGTAAGTCTGGTTGATGCTTAGATGCTGTACTCGCTGTAACTGTAAGATACTCCAAAGAAATTAATATAATGAAGTTGATATTGTCCACATATGTTTTTCCTACGTGAAAGGATACCAACTTGCTCAAGTATATTAGGTGCATTGACTTGTGATCATGCTGTCGATCAGGCGCTAAAGGCTTTTGAATGCTAATGAAATGATAGAGAAGGATCCACCACACCTCTACTTGTTGAACATGGTATTGCATTCCTATGGCTCATGGTACCAAAGCAATGATGAACATATGGGGAATTGCACTTCAATTTGTTAGTGTTATATTGCTTGTCTGTTTCGGTTTAAAAGTACTGATGTATGTATGTTTTCATGCAATTATGACAATGAATACAGTCATCCATGGAAGGGTATTAGTGCAGAGCTTTCTTCAAGCTCAACTTCGCTTTCGGAAAAGTAGCAAATCTAGTGTCAAAAGCCAAGATTCAGGATCTGTTACTGTAACCACTTACCTTTTGGTAACTAATGTAGAAGTGTATCTCAGATGCAGTTATATTTTATTACACCTCTGCCAGCCAGAGGATCATACTGCCAGTTAACCGCTTAGATCAGATCAGTTCCTTGCCAGTCTTAGACTTCATGCTGTAGCTAGTGTTTTGCCTGTGTGGTCCAAATGGCATGTGCATTGCAGTGGTGAGAGAAATTGATTTACCGTCTTTGTTTTTATTTTCATGACTAACTTTATTTGGTCATTTCTTTATTTGGAAGACTATGCTGTACAGAAGTAATTATTTTTTGAAGTTCTATGCCAATGATCAGAAGTGATTTTTTTCAGCCCTGATCTCCTGTTGCCAGTTTGTTCATTTAAATAGGTCAGGGAATAGACGTTTATGCAAGGGATTGATTGAACATCACAGCTGTATGGTATTGTAGGTCAGATCATCAGAAGCTAACTGATGCAAAATGTTTTCACTCCTACTATTGAACTGAACAAAGCCTCTGTTTTCAACAGTTTTTGTCAATTATCTAGTCTGGTGGTCACTCTCTTGTACTAATAAAGTGGGTTTTCTTGATGCTGTTTCCACTACTGCAGGTTCCAAGTCGCAATCTCACAGCACGGGAAGAGTTTTGCAGGACAGGTTGGACCATGACCCTCGGGCCAGGATATATAGTGGTGCAGCATATTCTGTGCTGTGTAGTGTTCGGTATTGTGCGGAAGAGTAACATGCTTGAGCGCTGGCTCATCAGCTGCTGGAGGTCCATCATAGCATTTGTTTTGGTATGTTTGGTCACCATTTTGGGAGAGTTGGTTGGGTCTGGGATTAATCATATAAATAATAACTGATTATTTTGCCAGAGCTAGCTTACCAAACACTGCACTCTGGAGCCATTTCAAAGACTAGAAAACAATGGCTTCCGTTCTGAAATTAGACCTCTCCATGGCCCTGCCAAAGTGCTAGTTTCTGGATGATCTACAACTCTGGTGTCCTATGGATAGTGGTATACATTTTATACTTCTGCTCTTCAGAGTAATCACCAAGGTTAGCATACCTTTCGAGTTTCCATGTAAAATAATAGCAATTACTTTCATGATTACTCATTGCCACTGATCACTTTTTATGGTCTGCTCATGGCTAGATAATTAACCTTCGAATGACACTTGCAATAGATTGTTATCAACTACTCTAGACTGCAAATCTAAATTGTCTCGGAACCTGTGTTCGTCAAACATTCATTTTCTGCTTTGACCATTTATATGCGGAAAATTATATACCATCAACATATGTAATCTGCATAGATAGATTTGTGATGAAATATTGAAATGTAGTTCCATATAAACATAGCACTTTTGATTTTTGACGACTTTAGACATTAGTGGCCAAAGTGTAGCTCGTTGACCATGGAGGTGCCCTTAACAATGTACCTTTCCAACTGGGGGTTGTAGTTTCTTTGAATTAACAAATAAATAATTTAGCTTGATAAGTCGAGACATCAGTTGGTGTCCCGTCCATTTTGGTGCTTATTACATAAATAGACTGGTCTGGACCTTCGGGATGTAGCAGTTGTAGTTGATGTTCACATCATTCCAGGACTGCTGGAATCTGTCCCAGTCCAGCAGTGCACTAGAGTTTGGCCACTAGACTTGCATAATTGTCCGCGAACACGGAACTTAAGCTCTACACTAAAGTGCCCTGACTAGCTAGCTCTTGAAACAGAAGAAAAGAAAAACCTCATTATTTCAGTATCATCTAATCTAACTATTCGTGCTTGCTCCTTAGCACGGCACTTCAAAGGCCCACGCACTGCAGCTTACGTGGCCCTGTAGTTGGCATTTGGCAATCGAATCGTTATCCGCTAGTAGTGCATTGCCAGCGCGGCGCTAGGTTCCCCAGGGGGCCCAGACCAAGTTCTCGTACGGTACGGTTGCTTGCCTTGCTGGTGTGGCGCACACGGCCCGAACCGATGAGCCAGAGCCAGCTGCCAGCGGCCGGGCGGCAGAGGAGCCCGGTGCCGCCTGCGGCGGAACAGGGGGCGCCGGGTGGCATCCCGGCAGTCCGGCACCGAGAGAGACACTGTACTCCACCGCGACGCGTCGTGCCCCGGCCCCAACAAGGAAGGGAAATCCAAGCCGGCAGCTAGAGCGAGCCAGCTCCCGCGGGAGGGGAGGACGAGCTGGCCGGAGAGGCCACCAATCCACCATTGCCATGCATGATGCCGTCCATCGCCGATCGAGTCGGTCCGGTCCGTGGCGATATGATCGCCACCGGCCTCGTTTCCATCTCCCCTGCTGCTGCTGCTGTTGTTTATTGTTGGAACGAGCCAGGCCAGGGACAGCGGCAGCAGCCAGCAGGTCGGGACGGGAGGTAGCGGTGGTCCAAAGCAGGGTGCTTGCGCACGTACAGCAACTTTCCCCGTCGGCCCCGCACGCCCATGTCCGCCCACTTTGGGGCTGCCCCGCCTCGTCCCAGCCTTTTTTTTTTCCGTCGACACCATCATGGCCGCACGTTACTTAGTCACACCTTGATCGCCTGTTCATGCATGGCCACCCGCGCGCTTCTCGCCTTCGATCTCCTCCAGCCGCCGTGCATACGTAGGGTCTCGGCCGATCGGTTCACCTTCACCGGACGATCATTCATCGCCTCATCGGAGCATGCCATGTTTATCAGGCCGGGGAGCGGCCGGCCTGCCGGGGAACTAACCTCTTGCATGCAGCAGCCAGCGTTTCTTCTGTGAAGAAACCAGTAGCAGACACCCATTGCCTACTGATCGAATCTTCCTTTCTTCGTCAGACACATCTTGTGCCTGGTGAGGAAGAAGCGCTAGGTCTTAAACCCTCTTTCTAGGCCAGAATAGGTTTTAGCGCTATGGCACGCTAGCTCATTAAGCCCATCAAACTTTGAAGGTCGACCTTGCGCCAAGCGATATGCGTCAAGAGGGGAGCTAGCTAGAGGCTTTGGCCTCTATCTATAAATGGGGCCCTAGTACAGCAGTGTGTGTAGACGTGTAGGTGTAGTAGCCAATAATGCCACTGCCGCCGGTACGTACCGTACCGCTGTACATATGCATGTGTGTACAGCACAACGTACAGCCGCGTGTCTATATCGTCACCGTATGTACCTACTTGTGTTGTCCGGTACGTGTAGCAGCGTGTGCAGTCTGCCTCATCATCAGCTCACCCCTCATCAGTTGTATACTACACATTACATCGATCATTTGTCCTACCCGGTGGTCGTGGCCGACCACGTAGACGCCCCTACTGGTGGTGTATATACTGTAGGCTAGTAGCTACCCCCGCTTGTGTTGCGTAGCGTAACATCAGGATCAATGTGGCGGCACCATTCATGTACGTGGCCACGTCGTTGTCACGTGTACATGTGACCGCGAGCGACGCGCGGTGTATGACCGGAGCTACCATACAATCGAATCCTTCTAAGCTGCCGGTAGCAGTAGCACAGCTGGGGCGTCGGGTAGCCGCTGGCTCCGTCCGAAACACATATGTATATAATTTTGGTCCCCGTAACACCACGGCCCATGGGGCGCCCCGTGCATGCATGCACGCCATACGGGAAGAAAAAAACTGCCGGATTGTGTCATCCATTTTCCTTCACGGCTGCACACTAGTATAGATGCATGCATGGGTGTGTAAAACCTGACGGCGCTGCGGCGCACACAGCTAGCCAGCCACACCGATGGATTATGCACCTCACACTTCTGCTAGATTGTACATGTACATATAATAATACTTCATCCCCGTCAGAGATCCGATCCGCAGGGAAAAAGTCGTACGTGACGAATAGATCGAAGGATTTGCTAATAAGGACGTGATATATAACTTGTGCGAAAGCGTCACTTTAATCCGCCGCTCTACAAAATATTCGCAGGCCATCGTGTACGCCTACGTGCGGCGCGGGGGCCGGCACCGTGCACGGTTCAGCTAGCTCGCGCAGACTTGGGGAATTATACGTTCCGTGCATGCACTGACGACGGATCGGCCGTTTTCTCGCCGACCAGTGGTTTTCTCTCAGAATCATTGCGCAAACCTCGGCATCAGCTGTTCGTGGTTGAGTACACACAATCTCCGGAGTTGCTTGGCTGCCAGCACCGACTCGAAGACACAGTTCAGCGGGACCGTACGTACCAGCGAACCAAGATTTTTTCCCGTCCGGGCCGCTCTGAGATGAGAGCGAGAGAGATCGACTCGACTCCTTTCCCTTCGCCGGTCGCCGAGCTAAGGTTGTCGTGTCGCGTGCCTTACTGGACCGCGGGCACTGTCTGGCTGCCTCTCCTCTTTTCTGATCCTTTCTTTACATGCACGTACGCCCGCTCCCCATCCCTTTCTCTCTCTCATATTTAACACCGACCCCCTCTTCCTCCTGCCCGCCTTTCCATATCACTAGTTCACTGCTACTCTCCAGGCCTTCCCATCCAACTCCTCGCTTCCTCCCGGTCTCCCTCCATGGCCGGCACCACCGCCACCGTCTGCTCCATGTGCGGCGACGTCGGCTTCCCCGAGAAGCTCTTCCGGTGCGCGCGCTGCCATCACCGTTTCCAGCACTCGTACGTATATACAACATGTTCCTTTGCGCAGTTACGCACAACCTCTTACTCTCTCCCCCCCCCCCATCTCCATCTCTTTTGCTACTTATTCATACGTCGTATCGTAGTAGTAAACATGATATATATACCTGCCCTTGTCATTAATCCTTGCAAGCCGCTGTGGTGTCTGTTAGGTTGATCTCTACCCCAATGGGCCCAAAGGCCCATTGGACCCTTGACCTCGCATCCTGATCGGGGATGCCCAGCCCAATAAGGCTGGTGGGCCCCTGTCGCGCAGTGCCATAAATAGGGAGGTGGGGTCAGGACACAGAGAACGAGGTTCACTACTACAGTCCATTCCCCACCTCCAAACCCTAGCCCGATCGAAAGGAGGCGCTGTATGCGATGGGAAGCTCCACCGGCGCCGTCACTGCAACCTCGCCAACGGACTACACCGACCGTCGCTGCCCGTGCGCAGCCTCCATCGACGAACGTGCCATCGAAAGCCAAAGGTATGAATCACATAGAAACCGATTCCTACAGTTTGCCCCACTAGATCTACTCCTAGCCGATCCACAGAGCTAACAATTGGTATCAGTCGCCAAACTAGCGAGTAGTCTTAGCAGGGGAAAGATATGAGAGTTTCGGTCTCGGATCGAAACCCTAACCCGAACGAACCAAGGAAGAACCAGAAACATTTCGATCTATGCTACCTTTTACAGACCCGACTTCGATTCGAATCGGGGGGACAGATTGATTGAAAGAACGAACTTCGATTCGAATCGAATCGGAAGAGAACAGAACAAAAGAAACATACAATCGATTCGGTCTCGGATCGAACGAACCAACAACCGAATCGGTTCCGGATAGAAACCCTAACCCTAGATCCGCATCAGAAATCCTAACCCTAGATCCGCATCACATCAGAAACCCTAGAATCCAAATCCAAGCGAGCACGGATCGATGGGTCGAAGAAACAAAAGAATGGCTAACCCTAACATGAGAAGGTTGACTCACTTTGACGAGACTCAACACGGGTGCGCCACGCCGTGAGGACACCCCGGCGAAGCTCCTCGGCGGAGCCGCGCGCGACACGGTCGCACGCGACGCCGACGAGGAGGCCCGCAAGGGCGCCACAGAGATCCACGGTGGTTCGGTGGCTTGGCCACACCGACGCGTGCGTCGGACCAGGGGGGAAAGAAGAGGTCCGCAAGGGCGCAAGAGAAGCGGCGGTGGCGGTTTGACCACGCCGTCCGCCCTTTCCGCGCGTTCGACCTTGAATCGGAAAGAAAACTCATTTCGATTCGAATGATAACATAGAACAAGAAGGATTTACCTAGATCCATAACACAGAACAAGAACCCTAACTACAATGATAAGATCCAAAGGAACCGAACCGACCAAAGGATATACCTAGATCCCTCACCACCACGAAACCACTCGACGGCGGCGCGCTCTCTCTCTCGCGGAGAACGCGCACGCCGGCGAGGGGTCCCAGGGCGGCGCCGAATCTTGACAGCCGTCGGGGAGAGAAGAAGTGGGGGAGGAGAAAGAAAAGCCCCGGCCAAGGCTAGTCCATGGCGCGGTGGCGAACGGAGAGACGCGGCGGCGAACTGCTCGCCGCCGGTGCTCCGAAGCTCGGCTGCGACCGGGGGGGGGGGAGAAGGAAAAATGAACCTAGGGTTAGGGTTTCCTCAGCGCGCCTCCCTTTTATACCGCGCGAAAACGCCGCTGGACCGTTGGATTGAACGGACGGCTGAGATCGAGGCGGGACGTCGCGGGCGCGCGCGTGGGCCGAATTGGCGGCCCAGGCCCAGGTTGCGGCCCGCGAGTCGAGCCGAGCCGTGTCAGCGAGCCGAGCCGAGCGGCAACAGACAAACGAGCCAGCCGCGGAGCGCAGCGCGTCTCACTGGGCCGAGCCGCGAATGGGCCGCGAAAACGGACGAGCGGGCCGACCGCGAAAGCAGAGCGCTGCTGGGCCGCACGAGCGCGATTTGGGCCTTTGGGCGGCCTGAATAGAATTTTTTTCCTATTTGTTTTATTCTTTTCAGAAGCTATTTATTTGAATTTGAATATGAATTTGCACAGAATCTGAATCTCTATTCATTTTGAACCAAAGGGATAAATGTTTAGAAAATAGATTACAGAATTTATTTTTTTTTTTTTTTTTTTTTGCTTCTGAATAGAATAATTTAATAGATTCCGCTGCATAGATAATATTATCATATTTATTTAAAGAAATTATGATATTGTTATTTTCTGGCCAAAGCTGATAGTAATAATATTATAATTAAAGATATTTATGATATTGTTATTTTCTGGCCAAAGCTGATAGTAACAATATTATAATTATGTGAGTTTTATGTTTAAAGGTTTAAATCTCTGATAAAGTTTGCATCAAAGTGATCAATTTTTCAGGGAACAGAAAACGATCAAGAAACTCTCTCGAACCAGAGGAAAATTTTGCATCAAAGTGATCAGTTTTCCAGAGATCAGATGAAATGTATATTTCATGTTTTCCGCTGAAATAAAGATGGTTACCTTCCTACTTAATTCGAACCAAAGGGAGAATTTAGTGTGAAGTGTATTGTTTTAACAGATAAATTAAGATTTCATACATTATTTCCATTTCTGCCCAAAGGTGATGTGGAGTTAATGTAGAAGTATGATGTTCTAATGATTCAACAGATAATTGAGTCTTCATATATGATATGAAATTAATGAAGAAATAGATGTTTTATTGTTCTAAACAATAAATTGAGATTTGGTCATACGTTATTTCCATTTCTGCCCAAAGGTGATGTGAAAATAATGTAAAAGGTTGATGTTTTGTTCTATTTTCTGCCCAAAGGTGATATAGAAAGAAACAAAGTTTTACAGAGTTTAATAGTTTACTATTGAATGTTTTCTCAGACAAAAGATTTCATGTTTTCATTCATGAAAACAAAACGAGATAAAAGTTTGGGTACTAGTGACCCAAAGATAACAAAGAATGGAGGTAATAGCATGAGGGGGTATATTCTCTGTAGACTTCAAAAGAAAAGAATTCTTGGATATCAATCCAAGAAAGATATATCATTGAGAGTGTTGTTTGAGAAATGTTTATTTTTTTTTTTTAATTATTACATGCACTCTTTATGAAGAAGATTTGACTAAATTCAGATACATGTTTAATTTGACCAAAGTCAGATTAAGCATGTGTTTGTTACAGAATATTCGGAATTATTTCTGAATTTGATATAGAACACGAGTCAATACTGACATTCTGGGAAAATCCCTGCATGACAGGGTAAAGTATAAGAAAGGAGTTATCCTGCATGACAGGAGATATATATGATGACTCATGTGATTTTATTGGATCATACTCGCAGATAAAAGTATGGAGTAGCTTTTATGCTATCATAGTATAGACCATGCACTTTCACGTGTCATAGTTAATTAAGGACTCAATGAGTCTCAAAAGAATTAAAAGATTACAGACGAACCTCAAAAGAAGTATGATATGCAAGTGCGACTTGCGAAAGAATTATTGATAAAGAATTCTTTTGTGAATGGAGGAAGATATAACATTGTTTGCATGATATGCTCATGTGAATAAGTTGCAGAAGTTATGAATGGTTTCGAAATTGTGGTAGAAGAATTCACACCACATTTCGAGGGGGAGAAATGAAAGACAATTAAGAAAGATATTTCCCCATACGATAAATGTGATGCATAGTATGCATCTAAAGTGATCTATAGATGATCGTTCAGGGGAATACGACGGTCATATTGATGATACCCCTAAAGTAAAGAAATAGATGTATTCCTGGATCTTTCACTATTCTGGAATACTAAGATTCTAAGATGGTGCTTAAAGTGCCACAGATAAAAGAAAGTTTCAACAGAGTAAACCCAAATAATAAAGTTTAAAGATGCCCTATATTTGAAAGATGAAGAGATATGGGGGAGCATGGTATGAATACGCCACCCTATATTTGAAAGATGAAGAGATATGGGGGAGCATGGTATGAATATACATAAGGCTCGAATAGATTGTATCCGGGGAGGATGTTGTTTAGCTCTATAAGAAGATTAATAGGTAAATTATATATTGCCTCTTGGCAATGGAACACAATAGAATGAATTGCCTTTTGGTAATAAAGAGTAAACAACAACCCATGTGAAAGAAGTGCCAACAGTTGAGGCCTCAGGTGGTAGAAAGTGAAATTCAATTGGAGGGTGATCCCATCCTATTTGAATAGGCCACAAGAGGCGCTCGCTCGTCTAAATGGCAAAAGAATTGATGATGAGTCTCGGAGATAATTGAGACTCAAAGTAATTCTCAATGGAGCCAAAACAGTAGACTATAAAGGGTCTACAAGACAAAATGTGACTCCAAAGAGAATATGTCAAGACAAAGCGCAACATAAATCGGAAGATTTGTGCGAAAAGAATGAATAGATAGTGGCACACAATTATCTGAGTTACATCAGATGAAAGAAAAAGGTAGCATTCACAAAGAGAATTTGTATGAAAACTGAAACATGGCACACCTTATGGTTTTGCTGTGGAACTAAAAGAATATAAGACATGCTGCCTGAAGAGATCTGATATGGACTAGAGCCAAGGCTCTAGATAGTACTCTAAAGAATTAGTTTTTTGGGTTAAAGAAAATGAGAGGACAATTATATTTGTGCAAAGATATAGAATGGGAAAATTCATTTCCTAATCCTGTAAATGTGGATGACGTCCTACTTAATAGTGGAGATGTGGACCCACTACAGGAGGAGAAGAAATTATTGTCCTCAAAGTGTAAAGAATGTTCTTGGTGAAATGTCTCTGTTGAAAAGGATTGAGATTCACCGAGATAGAATAGAAGGGGGTATAGAGAATGTTGTATAGGCATGCTAAGAAAATTCTATAAAGAATGCATGCGAGAAAATTATACGCCTGTTCTTATGAGTCAAGGGTAACAGATTTGGAACTTTAGCGTTCCAAGAATCGATATGAAATAGATCAAAAGAATATGGTACCATATGCTTTAGCTGTTGAAAGCTCAATGAATGCAAAAGAATATTGTTACCCTGACATAGTTCACGAATCCGGGTTGTTTTTGGCAATGTCCAGTCCAGATATAGATCACTGGAATGGAGTAAAAGAACATCGGCCTCATGCTAAGTTGAAAAGATCAAGTGCTCTCAAAAGATTGCGAGTACAAAGACAGAATCTGCGCGCTAAGTTAAAAAAGGATTAAGTACTCTCAATGGTTGAGAGTGCGAAGATAGAATATGCGAAATGTTTAGCGAAATCCACAATTGTCGCTAACTTTCGCGCTTGGAGTTTTTTGTGTGGAAAAACCTCCAAAGAATGAAACATTTATCATCATTGTGATGAAAGATATGACTTAGCATGATACAAGGCTGAGGGACAGGAAATATGGTTTAAGAAAACCCGTGCCCAGAGTTGATAATGGTTAATAACAGCTGTGACCAATTCAAAATTATCCGATCCTTTGACATCGAGTCAAGTGTGGCGCCAAACGCATTGACACAGAAGTACATGTTGTAAAGGAGAGAGTCCGGAATCGTATTGAAATGCATTGTGCATAAAAGTAACAGACAAATGTTAGTGGATCCGCTCATTAAAGGCTTACCGCCCAGAGTCGACTTGGGTTCATGGTATAGTCTATAACTTCCGGACAACAAGAAGGCCCGAAAGAAATAGAATTTGTTTCAAAACAGAGAGGTGTATTGTAGCTGTTGATTCTATCGGCGATTAGACCGTGACGATGAGACATGCTCTATGCATTAATCTGTGATGGAACGAGTATGTTGAAAAGAATTGCTTCGAAGCATAAGGTTAAAAGTATAAGATGAGATCAAGGGGGAGATTGTTAGGTTGATCTCTACCCCAATGGGCCCAAAGGCCCATTGGACCCTTGACCTCGCATCCTGATCGGGGATGCCCAGCCCAATAAGGCTGGTGGGCCCCTGTCGCGCAGTGCCATAAATAGGGAGGTGGGGTCAGGACACAGAGAACGAGGTTCACTACTACAGTCCATTCCCCACCTCCAAACCCTAGCCCGATCGAAAGGAGGCGCTGTATGCGATGGGAAGCTCCACCGGCGCCGTCACTGCAACCTCGCCAACGGACTACACCGACCGTCGCTGCCCGTGCGCAGCCTCCATCGACGAACGTGCCATCGAAAGCCAAAGGTATGAATCACATAGAAACCGATTCCTACAGTTTACCCCACTAGATCTACTCCTAGCCGATCCACAGAGCTAACAGTGTCTTGCGTGGCTTGCAGGTACTGCACCAACTACTACGGCGACGGCGCGCCGGCCTCGGCCGGCTCCGACACGTGCGACTGGTGCCTCAGCGACGTGGGCGCCGGGAAGGCGAGGTGGTCGTCGTCCTCGTCCGCCGCCGGGAAGCAGCAGCAGCACGCCTCCGCGGGCAGCCAGGAGTCCACGTCCACCACGAGCTCCGGTGGCAGCGGCCGGGGCAGCGGCAAGGCCAGCGACCACCAGCAGGCTGAGGCGGCGGCGACCGGGCGGCGGGCGACGACCAGGGCGGGCGGCCGCAGGTACAAGCTGCTCAAGGACGTCTTGTGTTAGTTGACTAGCTATAGGCTAGGTCATGGGCCGCACGATCTTGTATTATGTACGACTAGCTAGGAGTTATATGACCCAGTAATCGATCTAGTTAGCTTGCCTGATGGTGTGTGTGTGTCTGTATATATATGGATGTTTGCTTGTGTTAGGAGGGGCTGCTAGCCTGTTTCTTGCATATGAACTTTGGCTTTCACGCTTGGTTGCTCGATCTTGTATATATTATGCTTCTTCTTCTTCTTCTAGTATTTGACTACTGTAGCTGTGTAGCATATATTGGTGTTTTCTTGTTCCTTTCAGCTCCAAGCTACCATTTTTATTGGTTCATATTGCATGGTTTCCCATGTGTAGTAGTGTGGTAGCATAATCATCGATCTTGACCACCAGTCCACCACAACAACTCTTGGTTGAAGTGGCATTCCTTTTGCTGCTTGTTTGGAGTAGTCATGAGTTTGACCGCATGTCGTTCTTCGCTCGGGGGCCTTCGTTCTCCGTTCTCACTCAAACTTTAGCGCATTTAATTTCCTTATGAACAGTAATATGCCATTGATTAAAAGAAAAAATAGGTATATATCTATCACGCATACAGATCGAGAGAGAATGAGAGATACTAGCTGTTCTCGATCGATCGTAAATATGATTTCGAGAACTCAAGGGAGGAGGATGTTGGAGGGGCGGAGGGCTGTAGGCTGTGGCCATCACGTTGCATGCTGCCAAGCCGAGCCATGTTGATGTAGGGGTCAACGATCCGTACACAAAGACCGTAGTGGCCGACAAAGACATGCTCCACAGACCGTGAGCCGAGCCAGCTCCTCCACTTGTGTGTGGCTGAGGCCTGGGCCTCTGCAGCCTCTCTGCCTGCCTCGATCGGATGGCAAATCTTTCTGGGCGCAACGAACCAAACGATGGGCTAGCTGCCCACCGTAAACAAATAATGTTGCTTATTCTTGATCCTAAGTCCTAAAACTATGTTTCTCTTTCTCGTTAACAGGAAAGAATTAGTAACAAAACGGAGTGATTGTGTTAGCTTGGTAAGGAACAGTTGCCAATTGGTATAGAATATGCTCTTTGATCAGTGTTGCTGCCTCGGCTTGCCTCGTTGCCTGTTACTTCCAGTACTAGCTAGAGGATTCAGATCTGCTGCATGAACAGTAAGGAGCGAGGATTAGGGTCGGTGATTAGTGGATCGGAGAGGCAGCTGGTGATGGCCAGGACCAGAGCGAGCTGCCGAGCTGTGCTCGCCCACAGTAGTAGCAGTGGCCCTACCGTGCACCTGTACTACGCCTGGCTCTTTTTAGGTGTCATGTAGCAAAAAAGAACAGACAGTGTGGCCTTTGTAGCTAGCTAGGTTTCTTTCTCCAGCTCGTCTTCTCTATCTGGTGAGAGCCTTTCTTCCTAGATGCTTCCTTGTAGCTACAAACCAAGTGTGCTCCTAATTCTATCTTGCTTGAGGCCCTGTTTAGATGAGTTGGTGAAAGTTGGCGAAATGTCACATCCATCCTTTTGACACTAATTAGGAGTACTAAATATAGACTAATTATAAAACTAATTACACAGATGGACTCTACATCGCAAGACGAATCTATTAAGCCTAATATGTGCCGTCATTAGTGCATTTTTAATGACGGGTTACTGTAGCACGATAGTGTCTAATGACGAATTAATTAGGCTTAATAGATTCGTCTCACGATGTGGAGTCCATCTATGTAATTAATTTATTTTTATACCTATGTTTAATACTCCTAATTAGTGTCCAAACATTCGATGTGACAAGTTGGCAAAATAAGTTGGCGAAAGTTGGCGATCTAAACAAGGCCTGAGTTCCAAAGGTAACTCTAGCTTAGCCTGCTGATCACTCTTTTAGAACTCTAGCGGACTACGTATAGTTACATGCATGCACATATTTATGCTTCTAACACACCTGGAACTGCATAGATTACCATATATATACACTACTTGATAAAGCTGTTTCGACCTTATTAACATCAAGGCGATAAGGATCGGCTATCTAGCTACGTCTAGGAGAATCGAATGAAACCTGGCCAGTCGGGCCCGATGCATTGCATCGCATTGCAGGGCCGGTATTGCATTGAAGAGAATTTAATCGGCCTTTTTTTCTATATCGCTGCTGCTAGCAGTACAAGTCTTGGAGTATTTCCACTGTGGTGTGTGAATGCATGAACGGAGGTGATGTGTCCTTGCTAACTTAAGTGGCACGCTCACATGCACGCCCATTCAATATGGTCTGTTCACTACTGGGAGGCTAGTTTCTCTTGCAGAACTCTCCATCCGTTCACTCGCTCATGCCTGTTTCCCCGCCTCTGCCCTGCGTGCCCACTGCCATGCATCTAGCACCATATGTGGCTAGCTAGATAGGTGCATTACTTGCTCACATACACATATAGCTTCTTCAGTGTACCGACCAGTGAGTATTGATTGTGAGTACTAGTCTCTTGCACAGCTGTCGTACGTAGGAGCTAGCTGCGCGCATGATAAGTACATTTATGCAGTAGGAGTATCTTGGTAAGAATAGATCTCGTTCGTTCCACTATTGATCGTACATGATCTGATGTTGATGTATTTAATTTGGTGACGATCTGTTGATATTAAGTAGTGCGGCATTGTTTGGATTCGTTATTAACCTTTTTTTATAAAAATTCATTATGGTCATTCCTGCATGAGACGTCCTGCTTAAACGCTACTTTCTACGGATAGTCAGCATGGCCTCTGTTTGGGGCCGTGCGTTTTCCGCCAGTACTTAAAAAGTGCTTTTTTTTTTTCTGGAAAAGCTAAGATCGTGCTAAGCCAGATCGATTAGATTGTCTAGCGAGGTAGGTTGCTGTCACGTCACTTATTATTCACTATAGTGGTACTTCAGTCTAACACAATCATAGTGCACTGCTGTTAGTAGACCTCTTCTAAACTACAAGTTCTTTAAGCTTAATTAAGTCGCGTACTAACTGCTGATTGATGAGCCCATAATTAGCATATTACTGGTTACATAAGCATATAGCTTCCGTCCATACCCGTAAAGAAAAAGGAATGCTACAAGAAGCTTCTTAATCTGAGACGAAACAAATCCGTCATAAAATAGTGTATTTGATAGTTTCGTGATGATTTCGGATAACATCATGGATTGAACACAACATATTAAATCGATAGATGCTTTTAGCTATCGATTGTGGAATCCACTCATTTTTGCTTCTACTATCACCTTATGGATGCTGATGATACATTTCACATCAATTTTAATTGTATACATTGCACTGGTGCTCACGTATTAGGATAAAGAAAGATCTTTTGGATCTGTTAAGTTACTTAGCTTCCTACCAGGAATTGTTTAGTGTCTGAATTGGAGAAAAGCATGACATTTTGTGCCCCCTTCTGGATAGTCTTAGTCTGGCAGTTTTTCTACATGGATCTGAACTGATCAGTGATACTCACAGCGAGTTAAGAGCGTGGGATAATGAGAGGATCTTGTAGATGCCTAGAGGGTGGGTGAATAGGCGTATCTAATAAAACCTGAAAATTCTTTCTTTGCAAGTTGTCAATGAAACCGGATCTTCCGAGTACCACTAGGAAGATCCGATGACCGAATCTTCCGAGTCTCATTAGGAAGTTCCGATGTGAAAATAACCTTTGCTCGAGATTCAAAATCTAACAAGTTATTCGCAATTCCACTTGAATAGAAAGTTTCACAGAGGTACTCTAAGAACTATATATGATGATCAAATATAGCGAAAACCTTTATAGAGATAGATCGGACAATATATAGCAAATATGAGAATATATGAACAAAATAAAGCAAGCAACACAAAGAGACACGAGATTTGTTCCCGGAGTTCACTCCTAAAGGAGCTACGTCTCCGTTGAGGTACCCACAAAGGGTAGAGTCTCTTTCAACTCGTTTCCTCCCTCAATCGACCACAAAGATCAAGATTGAGTCACTTACTATATGATTCCACACAAGGAATGGGTGATACAATCCTCCAAGGCGCTCCCACAAGCTAGGTGCTACACTTGGTGACCTCTAACCGTCTAGGAGCAAGCTCCAAGACTAACAAACGCGAATCACAAGCCAAGGATGCTTCAAGTGCTTCTTGAGATGAACAAATGCTTCTCCTCACTCAAAGTCAACCCACAAACCTCAAATCTCTTCTCTCAACCAATCCCTAAATGAATCTTGGCTAGGGCAAGGTTTGGAGAGGAGTGGAGAGAGCAAGGGAGAGCTAGAAGAGTGTTTTCTGTTGAGTTGTGCGAGCTAGGGTTGAAGGGGTGAGAGAGGGGGTATTTATACCCATCCCCAAAATCTAACCGTTATGTTCTGAATCGGGCAAACCGGAACTTCCGAGTACTACTCGGATCTTCCGGATGGGCTTAGGTTAGCTATAAAAATCCTAAGTATACTGCCAAACCGGAACTTCCGATTCACAAAATCGGAACTTCCGATTTTGCCAAAATCTACTCAGTACCTTTTCGGATCTTCCGATTCACAAAATCGGATCTTCCGGTTTTGTCATTTTCTACCCAGTACCATTTCGGATCTTCCGATGAAGAAAGCCAGAACTTCCGGTTTTACGCAGAAACGAACCGGAAGTTCCGGGAACAGAACCGGATCTTCCGATTTTCCCTGAAAACTGAGTTTTGCCCCTTTTGTTCTCTCAAGGTTAGTTTTCATCTCATAGCACTTTAGCAACCTTGATTCATCAGACACGTCCCCCTTGATAGTACGGTGTTTCCTATACTCAAATTCAAAGAATAAATTCAATTTAAATCCTCCATATGAGCTTCACACCATACAATTTGAATTGGGGACCTCCTTTGTATATATTCTTTTTCTTATTTCATTTAGCACATGCACATATATTTATAGAAGTATGAAACCTCCAAATTGTGGTTGTTATCACCACCAAAACCACTAGGGGGCCAAATGCACTTTCAGATAAGAATAGGAAGCATACTACGAATTGGCGTACATATACTCCAAATTAATATATTTAGATCTTAATTAATATAGATCGTTTTAGGATTCCAATTAGTAAAATAAATCAACTTTGACCATCAATTACTCCATGTGGTTTTTCTTACATGTCATACTTGGTTTGTCATAAGCTTGGTTTGTCATAAGTTAAACGTGTGTAACTTTGACCAAGTTTGTAGGACAATGTAACGCCAGCCACCATACCAAGTTTGTTTTGTTGGTTCACTATGATATTGCGTATGTTTGGTATTATATTGATTATTACAGTTTTCTACAGATTTGGTCAAAGCTGAATAGTTTTGACTTAGGACAAACAAAATGCGATGTGTATAAAAGCAGAGGGAGTATAAAGAAGCAGATAAACTAATACTGTGTTATTCATGTTACTCTATAAAGGTATTTTAAAATGTGTATCGTGCAATCCTTCTTGTTTCAGATGCTATATTTTCTACAAAAGCTACTAGTTCAAGTTTCACCTTATAAACAGTAAAGTTTATAAATAACTTGTTTCATATACTATATTTTCTACAAAAGGTAGCAGTTCAAGTTTCACCTTATAGACAGTAAAGTTTATAAACAACTTATATTTGTGATTTCAGATAGTACATTATCGTTCCCCCTTCTCCATATTACTTTTTTTTATTGATAACATTATCCATATTACTGCCATTGACATATCCCTTCACCCATTTTGGGTGCCCATGTCTGAAACAACATAGGCCCACTTTGTATCAAATTGTAGCCCAGTCCACGTGGGTGGCTTGTGCGGTCCATTCATACAAACAAATGCCTTCAGAATTTTATAATTTACACTGCTAATAACCATCTACATTATTCCCACACTAAAATTGGCTGTAGACACGTGGGCATGCCTTGCCACATGCCCACATTAGAGTTGTGATACCAACATAGATGCTCAAATCTCTAGTTCGGGTGGTCACTTGCGACTCAAAGAGAGGCAGAGATAGTACTCTAGGACGACTGTAGGAGTATCGGCTTGTAAAGGATTCGCATCTCTATCTCATTGACTTCGTTCCCTTTGTTGCTGCCTCACGGCTTGCAAGGTTTTAGCATATAGGAGTATTTGGGGATTTGAGAAAGACAGTATTAAATGGCTGGTCTAAAATTTGTGTGATTTATTAATTTCCCCAGAAAAGGAGATATCAACGTGACGACTGCTCATCGTCAGCGACTACAAGTGCGCAGTGAGTCAGTGACCATATTAGAAGCTGGTAGAATGGTGCTGTTCGTGGCTCGGCCAACTGCCACGGTGGAGAAACTTCGACGTGATGAGCAGGGTGACCAGTGACTGTTCCCGGTCATCACTTTCGCAACGACGACGGACTCACTCTGAAGCACCTGTTTCGTGCTTGACATAAGCTGTTCAGAGCTTTCGATCTGTTATCCGCCATGCCACGGCGGCCATGTAATCACTTCTTCCGTGCAGTAGATCTTTGTTCTCTCAATCAATTATTCAGGTTTCCACTCCCTGAGTCCCTGGCCTTAAGCTCAAGGAGACCCGAAAGGTGCGGTACCATTTGAAAGAAAGGAAAAACAGCAGTAACATTCAGTTCTTCAGAGAGCCTAAGATATAGTGAAACGCCAGTATCACTACTTCACATGTAGCACAAAGCTGGAGCACATTGGATTGCTCGTGCCTGGGGAGCATGCAGCCGAACACGCCGACCGCGCACCCACCTGCCACTACACGACGAGACACAACCCAATCACCTCAAGGATGATTTGCACGGACGCGTCCGCCACCCGCGCCCGGCCGGCGCGTGCGGTCACATCGCGCGGGCTCCACCCAGGGAAGACGCCCACGCATCCGAGCCACACCCGTCGCCTTCCTTCTTGGTCCTCGGAGGCCTGCTGGCTGCGGCCGCCGCCCGCTCCGGCACAGGCCGGACCGGCGGCTCCGGCGCGCCAGCGTCGGGACGAGCCGCGGTGGTGGCTGCTGCTGCCGTCTGCATGAGGTCTAGCGTCGCGTGCCCCGCCGCGCTGCGGTGGTGGTGGTGGTGGTGCGGGTGCCAGGCGGACGCCGACGACGGAGGGGCGAGGTGGCGGCCGGGCCCCGAGCGGTCGGAGTCGGAGAAGAAGTGCCACGACGCGAGGAGCGCGGCGCGGTTCTCGGCGATGAGCTCGTCGAGGGCGGCGCTGGAGCGGGCGGAGATGTCGGGCGCCGACGGGACGACCAGCCAGGGGGCGCCCGCCGCGCCGCCTCTGGCAGATGACAGAAGAGAGAGAGCACCAGCCGGGGACGCCGCCGACGGGAGGCCGCACGGCGGCAGGAAGCCGTGGCCGAACGCCGCCACCACTCCTGCAGCGTAAAAACGCGTTAACACACATGCATGTTCTGTTAATGAATCCGAGGTGGTTAGTTTGGTGCACGGTCGTGGTAAAATCTCAATAATACTCAATTAGCTAGCTGTTCGAGAACTACGTGTGCTCACAAAGAATACGCACGGCAAGGGCTTGGAGCTAGCTAGTACAAAAGGTGTTAATTACGTGCACGGTCAAACAAATTAAGCGACAAAATAGCACATTCATTTATGCACACGCGCGAAACTGGGGTTTGTTATTACTAGTACGTCTGAACTCTGGAGCTCTAAAAAAATATGAACTACTCCGTACAGGGGCGACCCAGCTTTGGTCCAAGACTTGGGCCAAATCCAATATAATAAACAAATCTATAGTTTTTAAGACTATTTGATAGATTAAATATTTAGTTTTACGCCAAAATGAGAAAGTAGTAGGGGAGTTTACTGCGACTAGGGGAAAGGCCAGGGTGGCCTGCGGTGCAGGCCCGCCCCTGACTCCGTAGACGTAGCACTGCAGCATCAGTACCAATTCGTATGCAGCAGCACTGCAGCATCAGTACCAATTTCCCAAAAGTAGATTCGCAAGACAAAAAATTGGGAAGAAGACTCGGGTCGTGCTTAGTTTCAGAAGTTCTTTGGACTTTACCATTCATTTTTAGAAAACACGTTTTCCAGAAAAGTTCCTCTTTTAACTCCTTTCAACTTTCTTATTCATCCCTCTCACGTAACACGCTTCCCAGAAAAAGATCTTTTCCTCCCCTCCCAACTAAACACACCCTCAGCACAAGCGCTGCCGCAGTAGAGTACGTTCATACACGTACGCTCAGTCGTCCTGGATTCGTTCGTACTAGGCTAGGCCGTGTTTAGTTCCTAAAAGTACTTTTTACTTACTATTCATCCTCATCACAGAACACGCATCTCCAAAAATTCCTTTTTTTTTCCTTTCATATTCATCCCCTCATATAATACGTATCCAAAAAAAAAGTACTTTTTCCCACCACAACTAAACACGGCCCTTAGCATTGGCAGACTTTGGCAGTACAGTGCACTGCAGATACGTGGTGCCAACAACTACCAAGACGTAGGACGTAGCAGTGTACACCGTATAAAACCATGTCGTAAAACCCACGTACACCCGGTAGACGACGACGTAGATCTTTGTGCTTTGCTGCTTGCAGCTCAGTTTACCGGTTGCCCATGGCCAATGCCAACAGCGACCACCCTGAGACGTGATGATAGCACACGCCGGCCTAGCCAGGTGCGGCAGACGGGCTTTTGCACGTCGCGCATCCCGGGCCTAGGCTGTGTTAGCCTTTCGTGCGCGCGCCAGCAGCAGCAGCTCGCTCTCGCGCTCTCGATCTCTCTCCGCCAAGTCACCAACCCCTGCCGGAGTTCTTTTTTTTTATGCCTACTACTGCACGCATAACTACTGTGGATGTGCACCGCGTGTTCTTACCACATATACGTACGTTCTGGACACAAGCACTGCTGGGACACACGGACGTAGCTAGAGTACGTACCGTGTGGGTGCGCGGCGCCCCTGGCCATTGCCTCGCTGGCGTTGCTCTTCCGCCGCCGCTCGTTGTGCCCGGCCAGCCGCCGCCGGCAGCTCCGCTTCGCGTCGTCGAACTCCGAGATCGCGTGGAACCTGCACGCGTGTTCCATGCGCGCACACGCCGAGAGAGAAAAAAACACATGTACAGTACGTCGTATCAAGATTCAAGAATCGAAGTTGCGTGCAACCTGCCGGCGACTCAGCTCCCACACGTATGTGGACTGGTGGTGTATAGCCATGCAGATGTAGTAATGTACGTACGGACCGGCTGCACTGCTGGCAGAAGCGCTGCTCGGCGCCGAGCACGACGACCCGGGGCGCCTTGGAGTGCGCCTCGCACACCTTGTGCCGCCGGTGGTACTCCTTGGCGTCCGCCAGCTCCACGTGGCACCCATCCACCTGGCACCTCGCCACGGCCGCTGCGCCCGAGGCCGCCGGCTTCTCCTTCCTCCTACCCTCGCCCGCCGCCGTCCCGCTCGCTCCACCACCACCAGCTGCTCCGCCGCCGCCGTGGACATGCGGCAGCAGCAGACCCTCACCGGCGGCCTGCTCGCTGCCCGCCGCAGCCCCGGCCCAGCAGCACGGCCGCTTCCCCAGCTTGAGGCAGGTCAGCTCCTGCTGCTGCTGGTAGTAGTGGCTGGTGATGGCGCCGCCTGGGCGCGGAACGAAGGGTTCCTGCTGCTGCGGGTAGGGCGAGCCCGCGGTGGCCGCCCAGCTGTGCATGGCGAGATCCCACGGCGGCGCCGCGCTGCCGCTCCCGCCGCACCCACTTCCGCCTCCGCCGTTACCTTCCATGGCTAGCACGTCCTGCGCGCGACGCTTTCCTTCGGCCCGCCGGCTGTTACGGTGTGGCGAGCAGGCCAGGCAAAGTGGAAGAGCTGCGGCGGCGGCGGCTGCCTGCAAGTACGTGCAGCCGCTAGGTTTGCCCGCAGTGGCGTGCGTGGGCGGTGGGCACCCCATATAAAGCAATCGGGCAGCGAGGCGAGCCTCCCGGGGAGGAGCAGGCAGGCCGCTCCCCTCGGGTGTGCGTGCCGTGCCGGTGTGTGGGATGCGGATGGGAAACGTAGCGAGCGCGCCGTACTGACATGTGGGATCTCCCGGCAGGGGGGCCGTGCAGGTGCAGTGGGTCCACGAGCCTGGCTCGTGACAGTGGGGCCGCGGCCACATGGAGGGGTGTCATTGATGAGTTCAATCCGAGGCGGGCCCCCGCAACGCTGCAGTGCGTGGCATCACTGCCACGCCCTTTAAAGGCTGCGCGCTGTGTGACTATACGCCCTGCGCCTTTCTTCACCAGGAGGATAGCCTAGTTCAACATGCGCTCCTCACTGACATATGCGGTCGGAAGCAGTGGGTCCTCTATGTCATTGATAACTCGCGTAGCTGAGAAACCGGTTAGAAAACGAGCGGCTCTGCCACTTGCGCGAAAGATCCCCATATCCGGGACCGGACGCCACAAAAGATTTTGCGCGAAGGGTACCGGATCCACGGCAGGGGCAGCCACTGCCAGATGGGACCGGCCTCCACTCTACCCCACCTGTCAAGCTGAGCCTCGCTCAGCGAGGGAGGAGAGCCCGGTGCGGGAAAAAAAAAAGCCTGCCGCCTGGGGTACAGGCCGGGCGTACGCGCACGCAGCAGGGCCGTCCGGGTGGGCTTGGGGACGTAGTACGGCCCGCTCCAGTGGTCAGTGCCAGCTACAGCTCGGGACACGGCCCGATTGGCTGGGGAACGGGGGGTATGTCTGTGCTTTGGGGGGAATAGAATCCGCGTGTTGGGCGTTTGGGGGGAGAGATACACGACGTACAGTACCCCGTACGGTGGTACCCCTATTTCGGCCGCTTCCCGCGCAGCCAGCCAGCAGCTGCGACGGCCGGGCTGCCTGGCTGTACCCTGCCGACGCTGCTGCGGCTGCTGCTGTGGTACGTACGGTAGGTGCTTGGCAAGCCGTGCTCGTATCCTGTACTGCCACCCGGGCGCGGGGCATGCATGCAGCGCTCGTTTTCAATTCCCGCTGACACCGTGTGAGTGGATGATTGCCGCTGTCGTTTGGGGGGTGGTCGACCTGCTCGTCTGGTAGGCCAGCGTGAGCCATGTCCTCTGCCTGCGCGCGGCTGCGGCTGTGCCTCCCCTACCGGGTTGGTTTGGCCGGCCGGCGGACGCGGTGGCGCCGGCTATGGCGCGGCTACCTAGCGGCGTGCAGTCTCAGTGCGGCAGTGCCTCGACCTCGAGCCCCCATCTGGCCTTCTGTCCTGCTGGTTGTTATTGGCCGCCAGCCGTGGCAGGATCACGAGCCACATGGATGCCATCGGCGATCGGAGCACAGTGGCCGCTGCCCAACGCCTCGGCCGAAGGCTACGGCGCGCCGTACCACGTTGCAAGTTGCAGCGGTACTGGTACTGTAGCTGTTCTCTTGAGGACGACGGTGGGCGGAAACTTGGTAGTGTTTGGTGGGAGAGCGAAGTAAGACAGAGTAGATATAGCATGGTTACTTATGTTTGGTTTGAGGGATATATGATGGACAGAATAGTCTAATTTTATGTTTGGTTGGTGAAGTCGGGATGAAATGATTCATGATTCGTTAACCACCGTTAAACAGGCCTATTTGTCAGCCACGCTTTTTTCTGTTTCCCGTCGGCTCTCTCAATGAATAAGGTTATGAAGACTGTGCATCTTGTTACCGTCGGCCGTGTTCAGGGCCGGTCCTGAGGGGGGGCAAGAGGGGCAACCCGCCTGTCGGGTACCTATAAAAGGGGTACCCTAACTTAGGCCAAAAACTACTTGGCGACAAGGCCCACAACGACATTGGTCTGGCTCCACAGCCCAGCAAAGGCCCACCACCGCAAACAACTCTTCGGCACCCGTCCCGCTCGAGGTGGACGACCACCCTCGAGCAGGGATGTCCGTGACGATCGAGGCCCGGCGACCTCGAGGGAGACGTTCACCCTCGAGTGGGTGATTTCCGTCTCGTTCGAGGTTCGGCAGACTCGAGCCTGCAGTCCGAGCTCGAGTCAGCCACACCGGAAATGACGCCCGAGGCTCTGCGACCCGTCAATCCAAATCATGATGACGCTCCTCTGCGGTCAAAAAGCAGGGGATCACTGCGCCACTCCACCGCCCACGCCCCGGAGAAGACACCGGTCAAATCCACTCGCAACAGTGGACTTCTGAGCGCCATGCTGCACGGCCAGACCTAACCTTGGCAGCAGCACTGTGCCAACCACTCCTTTGACTTCGCTCGCCTCGGGAACGCCACCATCCTCGAAGGCGACCCTCGAAGGAAGCTACGGAGGCTCGATCTGGACGCCGTACGCAAGTCACCACCCTCGACGCCGTGAGCCGTCACAAGAAGGAAGGACATCACGTCAGCCACTGCCATGTCGTCAGCCGGAGTTGGAAGGCGCGATTCCCGCTCGCACAGTGCGCGGCATGGACAGAACAGTGCCCTTAGCAACATCAAACCACGAACACATGTACCCGCACCCTGCCCCCTTGGCCTATAAAAGGGGAAGGGAAGCCCATGCAAAGAGGGGGGGAGACGAGCAGCACAAGCACGACCACAACGAGCAACGCTCAAGTTCATACACACTAGAACACACACCACATTGCTTGGGACTTGGGAGCTCATCTCCATCTCCCTCCTTGCTTGTAACCCCCTACTACGAGCAACACGTAAACTGGTGCATCGCACCACTGCTGGACGTACGGCCCCGTGGCCGGAACCAGGATAAAATCCACGTCTCTTCTCTCGCCATCAGGGAAACGAGTGGTTTAGCACCGCAATCACTTGTTGGTGCCGGTGCGACCAAATCAGGCACCGACAGTTGGCGCGCCAGGTAGGGGGCCAGCGCTGCGCGACCCTCGTTCCTAATGGCGAGCTTCGGCCAAGGACAGCCCCCGCTGGGCGAGAGCAATCTGCTCCCAGTGGGGCAGGAAATCTGGTTCGGGAGCTTGCGGTTCCCGACATGTGGCGATGATTACCACATGCGCATCCTCCAGGAGGAACCAAGCGACCGACTGGAGCCTCATCATCCGCTACCGGCGGCACCGCGACGACGGAGTCGTCCCGGACCTCGTGTACGACGAGCGCGCGCTGCAAGGCGCGCCGCCGACGTCAGCATCCCTCCTCCCGCGAGGGAAGGGGAGATTCTGCGGTCAGGGTCACAGGAGAGGGCCGCTCCCTTCCTCCCGCGACCCATGTCTGCACCACGTGCCACGACGGCACGTCCCTATCCCTACGGGCTACGCGGCCCTACGGTCACGTACGCCTCGTTCGTCCGCACTGCCATGAGTGCGTATGACGGCCAGCCAGGTTGTCATCCGGTCTCGGAGCAAAACTTCGCCGCCCCGACGCCCGACGATTCCCGCACGGAGCCCAAAGATGGATACGCTTTTGAGCATGAACACCCTGGTTGGGACTACTCGGGTCTCCGCGACCCAGAGGCCTTTCTGGCCTTCCAAACAGCGGCGGATTTTGTGCTTCGGCTATTCCGATGATGAGTATGATCCAACCAGGGAGTGTTTCGTCATCAACGACGGGCAGATCAGCGAGGGATCGACGTCGGACGACGACGGCGAGGATGATGACCAGGGGGGCAACAATGGCATAGATCCGGTAGGCGCACAGCCATCAGACCCATCGGACCACTCTCCTTCCGAGGACGAGCGGCATCCGCGCCACCTGCCACGAGTCGCTCGCCTCCATGACTTGGGAAGTGGTGACGTCTCACCACCGGCGCGCTCCGACCACGAGCCGCCCAAACAAGGCCACGAACACGGCACGGACGCACGGCGTGCGGGGCGAGTGGCTCAGGCCCGCATCCTTGCCGAAGGCAAAGATGACGACCTCGCTCCAAGAACGAGCCAAAAGCTCATCGCGGCGGCCGCGTTGCTCCGAGCCATGCCGGAAGCAGCTACCCCCGAGGGACGGAAGCTGCATCTCGAGGCCCAAAAGTTGGTCGAGAATGCCGCCCGACAACAGGCCGAAAGCTCAGCCTCCCGCCTTCGACGTTCCTCAGCCTCGAAGGGCGAACGAGGAGGGGAGTCATCGGTACGCTCACCCCGGCCTAACGGCAGGGCACGAGCACAATCCCGGTGCGACTCCCACCGGGACATGGCGCGACGCCACGTCAGCGAACCGCGTGCACCCGAAGCAGGAACACTTCCAGCGAGGGTGCCCGCGAGATCACGCCTCCGGGACACTCGAGGCGCGATCGACGATGGCGACGCCCGCAACACGCTGAACCAAATAAGGCAGCGAGAGGGATCCCGGACCCACCAGCGCGGGCGCACCAACGTTGGGTGGAACCGGGATGCGGACCCAGAGCCAGCGGGAACACGGGTGTTTAGCCACAACATCCGCACCGCTCCGATTTCCCCCGCTTCCGACAGCCTACCACCATCACCAAATACTCTGGGGAAGCGGACCCCAGGGTATGGCTCAACGACTACCGCCTAGCATGTCAGCTCGGCGGCGCCACAGATGACGCCATGATCATCCGCAATCTGCCACTCCACTTGGCAGATTCCGCGCGGACATGGCTCGAGCATCTGCCCCCCAACCGGATCCGCGACTGGGACGACCTGGTCGAGACCTTCGTGGGGAATTTCCAGGGCACCTACGTGCGCCCTGGGAACACGTGGGACCTTCGAGGGTGTAAACAAAAACCCGGCGAATCCTTGACGGACTTCATCCGACGCTTCTCCAAGCGCTGCACCGAGCTTCCCAACATCACCGACCATCAGATCATCCACTCCTTCCTCGAGAGCACCACATGCTATAGCCTGGTGTGCAAGTTGGGGAGGAGCCCACCCCCCGACGCAAACCGGCTATTCGAGGTAGCCTCGAAGTACGCCTCGGGGGAGGAGGCGGCCAATGCCATTTTTAATGACAAGAAGGGAAAGCGCCCCGAGGAGGCGTCCCCGGAGGACGACAAGGCAAAGGGTCCCTCGAAGAAGCGGAAGCACGGCAAGAAGGGAAAGAAGCTCCGGGCGCCCCGCGGAGCGGGCGACGTCGAAGATGAGGCCCTCGCAGTCGACCCTAACCACAAAGGACCTCGAGGTCCCCCGCGTGGTGGGGGCATTTTCGACGACCTCCTCAAGAAGCCGTGCCCGTATCACAAGACCACAGTCGCTCACACCCTCGAGCAGTGTGAGATGTTGCGGAAGTTTTACAACCGCATCCCTCGAAAGGATAGCGGTCAGCCCAAAGGATGGCGACGGCAAGGATGACGACGGATACCCCGAGGTTGAACATGTGTTCTTCATCACGGGAGGCCCCGCGGCCAACCTAAAACCTCCACAGCGGAGGAGGGAACGCAGGGAGGTCATGCTGGTCCGGCCAGCGACCCCCTCATATCTCGACTGGTCTTCAGAGACCATCTCGTTCGGTCGCGAAGACCATCCCGACTATATCCCGAACCCCGGACAGTATCCCCTCGTCGTCGACCCCGTCATCGGCAACACGCGTTTCTCCAAAGTGCTCATGGACGGCGGCAGCAGCCTCAACATCCTGTATGCTCCAACCTTGGAGCTTATGGGGATCAGCACCAGCGAGTTGCGGCCCAACAAGTCCTCCTTCCATGGAGTCGCGCCCAGAAAGCGCGTCCAAACTCTCGGGCAGATCGACCTGCCCGTCTGCTTCGGAACCCCGGCAAACTTCCGCAAGGAAGTGCTCACCTTCGAGGTAGTAGGCTTCAAAGGAGCCTACCACGCCATTTTGGGAAGACCGTGCTACGCCAAGTTCATGGCCATCCCCAACTATACCTACCTCAAGCTGAAGATGCCAGGGCCTCATGGAATCATCACGATCGGCCCGACGGTCGAGCACGCCTACGATTGCGACGTCGAGAGCATTGAGCTCGCGAAGGCTCTCGCCCTCGATGAGACCCTCGTAGCTGATCTGGAAGCGATCGTCAACACGCTCCCTGATGCCAACGAACGGCAACCGGGGAGCTTCGCGCCCGCTGAGGACACCAAGACTGTCCCCCTCAACCCCGACAGCCACGACGGCAGGGTGTTGAGGATCAGCTCTTCCCTCAGCGACAAATAGGAAGTGGTGCTCGTCGACTGTCTCCGCGCCCACGCTGACATCTTTGCGTGGAGCCCCTCCGACATGCCAGGCATTCCGAGGGAGGTCGCCGAGCACTCTCTTGATATCCGCCCCCACTCCAAGCCGGTCAAACAGCGCCTCCGCCGTTTTGACGAAGTGAAACGGCGGGCGATCGGTGAAGAGGTACGCAAGCTTTTGGAGGCCGGATTCATCAAGGAAGTGTTTTATCCCGAGTGGCTAGCTAATCCTGTACTAGTGAAGAAGAAAAATGGGAAGTGGAGAATGTGTGTAGATTACACCAGCTTGAATAAAGCATGCCCGAAGGTCCCATTTCCCTTGCCACGTATAGATCAAATTGTAGACTCCACAACAGGATGTGAACTCTTATGTTTCCTTGATGCGTACTCCGGCTACCATCAGATCAAGATGAAGGAGTCCGACCAACTCGCGACTTCCTTTATCACCCCTTTTGGCATGTACTGCTACGTTACGATGCCCTTCGGCCTTCGAAATGCCGGGGCCACGTACTAACGCTGTATGCTCCACGTCTTCGGGGATCATATAGGTCGTATCGTAGAAGCATATGTCGATGACATCGTCGTAAAAATCAGGAAGGCGGACGACCTGGTACGCGACCTCGAGGTCGTGTTTGGCTGCCTCAGGGCGCACGGAGTAAGACTCAACCCTGAGAAGTGTGTCTTCGGTGTGCCTCAAGGTATGCTCCTGGGCTTTATTGTCTCCAAACGAGGCATCGAGCCCAACCCCGAAAAGGTCACGGCCATCCAACAGATGGAACCGATCCGCGACCTAAAGGGTGTACAGAGGGTGATGGGATGCCTAGCGTCCCTAAGCCGCTTCATCTCTCGTCTCGGGGAGAAGGGGTTGCCTCTGTATCGACTTTTGAGGAAGTCAGAGCACTTCACCTGGACCGCGGAGGCCCAGGAAGCTCTCGATCGACTCAAAACTGTGTTAACGAACACGCCGATCCTTACCTCACCGAAAGAGGGCAAACCTCTCCTCCTCTATGTCGCAGCAACCACTCAAGACGTCAGCGCGGTCATAGTGGTGGAAAGGACCGAGGAAGGACACTCCATGCCGGTCCAGCGACCGGTGTACTACATCAGCGAGGTCCTGTCCGAGACCAAGACGAGGTATCCCCACATCCAGAAGCTGATCTACGCCATTGTGTTAGCTCGACGGAAGCTGCGACATTACTTCGAGGCGCACCCGGTGACCGTCGTGTCGTCCTTTCCACTGGGCGAAATTATCCAGAGTCGCGAGGTCTCTGGGCGAATCTCGAAATGGTCAACAGAGCTGATGGGGGAGACCCTCGCTTATGCGCCAAGGAAAGCCATTAAGTCCCAGACTTTGGCTGACTTCGTAGCCGAATGGACCGACACCCAGCTCCCTCCTCCGAAGTCCAGCCTCGACTGCTGGGAAATGTACTTCGACGGGTCGGTGATGAAGACCGGCGTCGGCGCCGGGCTGCTTTTCATTTCACCCCGCGGGGAGCACCTTCGATACGTCGTGCGACTCAACTTCCCCGCGTCCAACAACATGGCGGAGTATGAAGCGCTTCTTGCTGGCTTGAAAATCGCGCTCGAGCTCGGCATTAAGCGCCTCGACATCCGTGGCGACTCGCAACTGGTCGTTGATCAGGTGATGAAGGAATCCAGCCGCCACGACGAAAAAATGGCGGCATACTGCCAGGCGGTACGTAACCTCGAAGACAAGTTCGACGGCCTCGAGCTCCATCATATCGCACGAAGATATAATGAGAAGGCCGACGAATTGGCAAAGATCGCGTCAGGGCGAGCCACCGTTCCGCCGAACGTATTCGCCAAAGATATCGACGGACTCTCGATTGCCGTTGCCACCTCGGCCCGAGACCCGACCACACCCAATGCTCGAGCGGCCGCCCTCGACCCCACGAGCGCGGAGCTCTTGGTGGATGAGGACGAGCCCATGGGGTGCGAGGCTTGCTCGGGAGAAGAGGACGAGGCAGAGGCGATGGAAATTGACGAGGCCCCGGCGCCTCGAGACTGGCGGAGCCCGTACCTCGACTGGCTCGATCGAGGCGTTTTGCCTAGTGATCAAACGGAGGCAAGGCGCGTTGCGAGGAAAGCCAAACGGTTCCTCATCGTCGAGAAGGAACTATACCGACGGGGAACCTCGGGGGTCTTGCAACGCTGCATCCCGATACCCGAGGGAAAAGAGCTCATCCTCGACATCCATGCGGGCGTGTGCGGACATCACGCAGCCCCACGCACGCTCGTGGGCAACGTCTTTCGACAAGGCTTCTACTGGCCCACTGCCGTGGCGGACGCCACGGAAGTGGTACGAACCTGCGAAGGGTGCCAGTTCTACGCACGCAAGACGCACCTACCTGCCCAGGCGCTGCAAACCATCCCCATTACGTGGCCTTTTGCCGTATGGGGCCTCGACCTTGTCGGGCCAATGGCGAAAGCGCCCGGGGGCTCCACGCACCTACTGGTGGCGGTCGACAAATTCTCCAAATGGATCGAAGCTTGACCCATCAGTAGAATCAAGTCTGAGCAGGCGGTGCTTTTCTTCACCGACATAATCCATCGGTTTGGGGTTCCCAACTCCATCATCACCGACAACGGCACCCAATTCACGGGAAAGAAGTTCTTGAAATTCTACGACAATTTCCACATCCGAGTGGATTGGTCAGCAGTGGCCCACCCACAAACAAACGGTCAAGTAGAACGTGCCAATGGCATGATTGTACAAGGCCTAAAGCCTAGAATTCACAACAAGCTGAAGAAGTTTGGGCACAAGTGGGTACAAGAGCTACCATCGGTGATTTGGAGTCTGAGAACGACCCCAAGCAGAGCGACAGGGTTCTCCCCGTACTTCCTCGTCTATGGGGCAGAGGCCATCCTCCCCACGGATTTGGAATATGGGTCCCCTAGGCTCCGAGCGTACCAAGAGCAGCGAAACTGCCAGGCTCAAGAGGACTCGCTCGACCAGGTCGACGAAGCTCGAGACGTGGCTCTACTCCATTCGGCAAGGTACCAGCAAAGCCTGCGGCGACAATAGGCTCGAAGGGTCCAGCATCGAGATCTCTGCAAAGGAGAGCTTGTGTTAAGGCTTCGACAGGACAACCGAGGACGGCACAAGCTTTCACCCCCATGGGAGGGGCCGTACATCGTCGCCGAAGTCCTCAAGCCCGGGACATACAAGCTAGCTGACGAGGACGGGCAGATCCTCACGAATGCCTGGAACATCCAACAGCTACGTCGTTTCTATCCCTAAAGTGGCCCGTGGCCCTGGAAACCTTTGTACATACTCTAGATTTGTACAAGTCTTTTGAATCAAGTGTCGACTTTTTAACCCCCACGGTTTGGAAATAAATAAAACGAACTCTTATTCCATTCACGCTTCAAGGAAGGTTTGGCTCTACCCTCGGTAGAGCCATCCCTCCCTCGGGGGCTAAATGGGGAGGAACCCCCGAAAAAATCGTCACTTTTTTCAAAACTCCTTTGCAAAACCTCAAAGGAAACACACTAGGCGTGAAACGGACAAGGGCAGGGTCGCCTGAGCCGAGTGTTCGCCTACGCCTCGAGGCTACGGCAACACCTCACTTCCCTCCTCCTAAGTCATTCACGTACGATCGATCCTAGTGACGTTTTCCTCTCGAGGCATGAGCATCGGACACAATGTGCATCGCGAAGATACCGTATAAAAATAACATCGCGTTTAAAGCAAAATAAACGATGTTTAGCAAAATGTAAGCGAATTAGTCTTACATAAAAAGTCTAAATCTCTAAACTACATTTTACATTCGGGCTCGATGGCCCGAGACTTTCAGGGATCGCCCCCGCCGCCAAGGTCGTCCCAGCCGCCGCCATCCTCGCCAGGAAAGAGGACGCCCTCGAAGTGGCCAGCAAGCACTCGCGCCGTTCCGTCGGCGGCAGCATCGGCTTCCTCCATCGCCGCCACTGCCTCCTCGTCGTTAAGGTCGTCGGCAACGACGTACCCGGCGGCGAGCTTCGAGAGGTCCGCTTGGTAGTGGGTCGTAACCACTCCAAGCGCCTTCCGAACCCCAAGCAGAAGGGCCTCCTTCACACGCGAGGTGAAGTGCCCCCCAAGCGCTCGAAGGCGACTGGCGAGGGAGCTGCCGGACTGCACGTCGGCGCCAGCAATCTCGTTGCAGGCAGCCGAAGCGGCCTACACCAGCTCATCGAGCTCACGCTGGGTCGCCGAGTGTGCCACCAGCACGGCCTCCTTCGACTCCGTCTCGGCCTGGAGCGCCTGCTTCAACGCTGCACCAACAAGGCTGTCAGAAATGAAGAAGTAACCAAGCAAAAAAGATCGAAGCCCGAGCCAAATCGGCTTACCCTCGACTTGACCCTGGGCAGCCTCGAGGGCCTTCTCCCTCTCTGGAGCCTGCCGCTCCGCCGCAGCCCGAGCCCCCTGCTCCAGCTCGAGCTGGTCTTGAGTCTCGACCATGAGACGCCGCTCCTCCTCGAGCGCCGACTCCGCCGCACTACGCGCGGCCCGCTCGTTGTCCAGCCAGGTGCTGCTGTTCGCGAGCTGCTCGCGCAGGGCGCTGACCGAGCCATCTAGGCGAGTGATGACTTCGCCCTTCTCCCGACACTCGGTGACAACCCGGTCCCGAGCGTCTCGGAGGTCGTCTAGCTGGTGGTCTCGAGTCTCGATCGCTCCCGACAAGCGGCGGAGCTCCAACAACAGCGCCGCAATTTGGTCGTTCTTCGCGAACGCCTGCTGGCGGAGTTCCTGCGAAAGACGAGCTAAGTCTCTTTTGAAGAACAAATTACGACAAAAATACTAGCTGCATGGAAACGCATCTGGTGGATCTTGCCGGCCTCATCATGAAGACGGAGGACGTCTCGCAGCGCCCTGCGAACGTCCTGGCCGTGCGACGATTGAACGTCCCACAGGCGCTCCTCCGCCACGGCTTCACCAACGAACTGCTCGGGAAGCTCGCGGCGGGATTGCCTCATCTCAGCGGATCCACGGGCAGGCGTCCCGCTGGGTCCGGCCGACGCTGGCCTCGGCGGAGCCACGATGAGAGTCGACGGCGCGGCCCCGCCGCTCTCGCGCCCCTGCGTCACGGGGGCTCCCACCCCCAGAGCCTCTGCCAGCTCCTTCAGATGGGGAAACCCACCGCCAAGGGTTCGTCCCTCTCCCCCGTCATGCGGGGGGGGCCACTGCGGCGTCCGCCTCCACGGGCGCCGCAGACAGTCCCTCGACGTGAAGAGCCTCCCCAGGCGAGGGGGTGGCTTCCTCGGACCGGGCAGCCTCGGCGCGGGGCTCGACAGCGCCCTCGAGGAGTTGAGGCGGCCTTGGCTCCTCGAGGACCCGGGGCGCCTCCTCGCGCGGCTGCTGCTCAACCTGCAGCCCCGCCTGAGCATCGAAGAAGGTGACGAAGTCCTGCACGACCTCGTTCGTCGGGCCCAGGAGCTGCGAGGACGGGTGAGGCGACGAGCTTGGCCCGACCTTGAGGGCCTTGGTCGGCGTAAGGGAAGGCACGCTCCGCCCCCCAGATCGATTGCGACACGAAAAAAGCTCGATCAGAAACAAAAATGAAGTACCAATGACAAGCGAGCAACGAAGAAAACTTACCGTACGATGGGGAGCTTCCGCTTCGGCCTCGAAGTTGAGACGGGAGCCACCCCCGAAACCTCGCCTCCCGTGGATGCGCTGGCCTCCCCTTGAGGAGCCATCCTCGAGGCCTCCTCTCCCGTAGAGGGGCCGGCCCTTCTTGAGGAGTCAGCCCCGAAACCCCCTCGCCTTCCGCAGGGACGTCGGCTTCTCCTTGGGAAGCCTCCATTCCTGGCCCACGGGCTGGGGCCTCCTCGACAGCGCTCGGCCGATCGGGAGCCTCGCCTCGATCCTGGGGCTCCTCGAGAGCAGCCGTCGCTACCCCCAACGGGCTCCCAGAGGCAGGCACCACGGTCGACGGAGGAGTCTTGAGGTCGACGATTTCTCCGCCGCCGCCCCAGACGCTGCAGCCCGGGCGGCCCCACCGGGGGAAGCCCGCGAGGAGACAGGAAGCTCGAGAGGAGATGGACTCCTCGCCCCACCGTCTTCCTCGGATCCATCGGGATCAGGGGAAGACTCCAGCGTCGGGAGCGGTGAGAGCCCCTGCTTCTCCCGCTCGCGATTCTCCGCCAAGTGCTTCCTCCTCTTCCGATCCTTCCGCTCCCGCCGTGCCTCCCTCCGATCCTTGTCCTTTTTCGCCTTCTCGGCGAGGGCACGCTTAACGGCTTTGTCCTTGGGGACAGGGGGTTTGGAGTAGTGGCTGTGGGACAGACCCAGCGAAGCACCAGTCGCAAGGTCACGAACACGAAACCGAAACGAAAAGCAAAAACGAGGGACGAAAAGAAGCTTACGAAGTTCAGGTAGCCATCCTCGGGCCGCATGGGCACCGCCCACGGGTCGTCCGGCAGCTTGTCGACGGCACGCCGCGCCCGTTGAACAGTGGTGGCGACGGGCAATGGCTTCGCCGCCATCACTGTGCCGGTAATGTCGGCGCCAGGGGTCATCCCAAACAGCGGGAGCCTCCTCTGCATAAGGGGAAGCACCCGCTGCCGGTGGAAGTTGGCGATGACCCCACCGGCGGTGAGGCCGTGCCTCGAAAGGCGCTGGAGCGCCTCGATCAACGGAGCGAGCTTGTCTTTCTGCTCCGGCGGTGACACCCCGAAGGACCAGTAGTCCCGCTTCTTCGTCAGCAACTTGCCGGTGTAGGGCGGCAGACGCCCTCCGTCGTTGCGGAGGTAAAACCACCCCTTGTCCCAATATTGGTTGTTGGAAACCATGGAACAAGGGATGTAAAGATCCTTGCGGCTCCTCCGGACTTGGAGCACGAGGCCACCAGCGCGAGCGGGGCGACGAACCCCCTTGGAGACGCCCTCTGAGAAGAGCTCGCCGAAGAAGAGGTGGCGCCAAAGGTCCCAGTGGGCTTCGATGCCCAGATAACCCTCGCAGACGGCGACGAACACCGCCGCCTGCAAGATCGCATTGGGCGAGAAATTGTGCAGCTCCACCTTGTAGTGTAAGCACAACGCTCGCATGAATCTCCCCGCCGGAACGCCGAATCCCCGCTCATGGAAACGAACGAGGCTGACGACGTAGCCCGCCGGTGGGTCGGGCTCCGTAGCGGCCCCCGGCGAGATCCAAACGGGCGGTTTGCCGTCGACGTTGGGCGGCAGCACTCCAACCTCCACAAGACTATCCAAACAGGTCTTAGTGGCATTCGATGGCTTCCACGGCGCGGGGTCGACGAATTGGGCCATGGCGGCGAGGGGGAGTTTAGGCGAAGGAAGAAGATGATGCAGAAAGCTAGAAGGCGAAAGTCTGAAGACAAAAGTTAGAGGGCTGAGGGAGGCGTACCCTTGGCATGGGCACTGCCGTGCTATTTATACTCCCCCCGCGGAGCCAGGCGCGGTAGGACGCTGGCCTTGACACGACAGCCCCCTAGGCTGACACCCAGGCCCGCCCCGGGAGACGTAACGGCGCGGGCCGCGTCAACCGCACAACCGTTTTGATTGCGCCGTAATTTTCGAGGAATCTGGCGCGACAGACGTGCGGTCGTGTCGAACTGCGCCCGCACGCCTCGCCTGAAAAGACGCGCCCACTTCTCCCACGAAACCACGAAATTTTCGTTGGTGGTCATCATGACCCGCGCAGAACAAGGAAGGGCGCACTCAAGGCGCCCACCCTTGAAGGAAAGGCCTCGAATCTCGAAGGCTTGAGGAAGCCCCTTCGAGGGACAGAGGTCTCGAAAGCCTCGTTACCCCACACGGAGCGGAACCCATGGAATCAACGCTCGAGGCTTCCTCCTCGAAGTGAAGAAGCCATCGTGCTACTGATCAGGGGTTCAAACCTTGGACCTTCGAAGGGTTTCGACAAGGGCCCCAGATCAACCGAGTCAGGGATAATCGACGGTACCCTCGAAGCTCGAACGCTCGAGGAAACCAACCGATTATGTTCGAGGCCAAGCAAAGCGCCTAGATCGAGGGACCCCTCGAGGGGGAGCATCGAGCCCTCGACCTCTATCGAATGAGGTTGAGTCCCATCTAGCATACTTTTGCGAAAAGCTTTAACGGGCGTGTCCTATGACCACGAGCCTACCCTCATCGAACAGGGCAGGGACGCCCGCTCGAACCACCCGTTACCAGCTCAACAGGCATCCATGGCTCGATCCCGTCGAGGGAAGCATGGGTCGCCTCCTCCTCAGACCCCTCGAACGAGGAGCATGAGGTACGAAGAAAGCTTGAAATCTCTCCTGCCATGCCAAACGAGGCTGGGATCGAGGACCTCAGGCGTAGTGGACTAACCCACACCTGAGGAAGCAGCGAATGCTCTTCATATCAAGTTGAGACCTTGAGAGAGTGTCAACCACTCTCCCAAGGCCTCGGGGGCTACACCCGTGGGTGCGCTAGCGTGCCCCCACGGATTCTCGGAACCCGCGAAGGGACGAAGGCCTCGAAAGCCTCGACGAGCACTAGCCTCCGCAGGATTGAATCTCACTCCCGCGGAGGCTCGGGGGCTACTGTCGGGTACCTATAAAAGGGGTACCCTAACTTAGACCCAAAACTACTTGGCGACAAGGCCCACAACGACATTGGCCTGGCTCCACAGCCCAGCAAGGGCCCACCACCGCAAACAACTCTTCGGCACCCGTCCCGCTCGAGGTGGACGACCACCCTCGAGCAGGGATGTCCGTGACGATCGAGGCCCGGCGACCTCGAGGGAGACGTTCACCATCGAGTGGGTGATTTCCGTCTCGTTCGAGGTTCGGCAGACTCGAGCCTGCAGTCCGAGCTCGAGTCACCCACACCGGAAATGATGCCCGAGGCTCTGCGACCCGTCAATCCAAATCATGATGACGCTCCTCTGCGGTCAAAAAGCAGGGGATCACTGCGCCACTCCACCGCCCACGCCCCGGAGAAGACACCGGTCAAATCCACTCGCAACAGTGGACTTCTGAGCGCCATGCTGCACGGCCAGACCTATGGCAGCAGCACTGTGCCAACCACTCCTTTGACTTCGCTCGCCTCGGGAACGCCACCATCCTCGAAGGCGACCCTCGAAGGAAGCTACGGAGGCTCGATCTGGACGCCGTACGCAAGTCACCACCCTCGACGCCGTGAGCCGTCACAAGAAGGAAGGACATCAAGTCAGCCATTGCCATGTCGTCAGCCGGAGTTGGAAGGCGCGATTCCCGCTCGCACAGTGCGCGGCATGGACAGAACAGTGCCCTTAGCAACATCAAACCACGAACACATGTACCCGCACCCTGCCCCCTTGGCCTATAAAAGGGGAAGGGAAGCCCATGTAAAGAGGGGGGAGACGAGCAGCACAAGCACGACCACAACGAGCAACGCTCAAGTTCATACACACTAGAACACACACCACATTGCTGGGGACTTGGGAGCTCATCTCCATCTCCCTCCTTGCTTGTAACCCCCTACTACGAGCAACACGTAAACTGGTGCATCGCACCACTGCTGGACGTACGGCCCCGTGGCCGAAACCAGGATAAAATCCCCGTCTCTTCTCTCGCCATCAGGGAAACGAGTGGTTTAGCACCGCAATCACTTGTTGGTGCCGGTGCGACCAAATCAGGCACTGTGGGTGTAGAGTCCTGACGAACTAAACAACCCTGGTGGCCCATCCTATGGGCCGGCCCATGAACAAGACTTGACGCACAAGACAAGGATTAGTCCTAGTCGGTTCGGATATACTGTATTAGGGAATTAGAGATAAACTTGTAAAAGTCTCCTAGTCCTATACGGTTCCCATGTAACCCTGCCCTCCGGACTATATAAGGGGAGACAGGGACCCCCTCAAAACATCATCATCAATACAAGATACACCATACAGGACGTAGGGTATTACGCTCCGGCGACCCGAACCTGTCTAAATCGTCTCTTGTCACCTTCGGCTCTAGATTCTCGACGACTTCTCCCTAAACCCTTCTCTCGGGGCACCCCCTCGAGAACCTAGTCAGCATAAATCGCCGACACTTTGGCGCCGTCCGTGGGATCTACTCGTCGAGTCTTCGCTAGAGAGTCGATGGCCTCCTTCAGCGCCTCCATCGTCACCAAGTTCGAGGTAGGCGCCTCCTTCGTTTTCGGCTCCTGGCTTTGCATCGCAAACCAGGAAGGCGAACTCCAACACCAATTGCGCGACGAGGTGGTTGGACCGGCTTCACCACGCGCGCAAACCACTCCGCGAGGATCTCGGAAAATCCCAAATTCCGACACGATCTCTGGATCGTATCCTACTCGGAGGAGTACATGGCGCCCGAAGCAGATTCAATCCCGGGCAGACCACGTCAACCCAACCCCTATCAAGGGGCAGGATCAAGCCACGTGTCCACGACTCCCCGGCGGACTCCGGATCACTTCCGAGTCCCGCCAGGGTTCAACAATCAGGACCATGACAGCAACCCCGCGGGTAACCAGGAACCCTGGCTCCAACCCCCGCGGGACGAAGACTCCACCACGTGGGTCGCGCGCATCTCAATTTCCCTTCGGGTTAACAAACTCAGCCACGGTCCACCAGAAGCACCTGAAGAAGAAGGTTCTCCAACCCCGCGAAGCAACCTCGGATCTTGTCATGACCACAACTCCCTCGGGGGTTATCGTTCATTGGCCTGACATGGATCCTGAGGTGGCTCTCTTCGAAGCAAACGTACCTTCCACGGTACGGGACATTCTACCTCTGTTTCCTTTCCAAGAAGGCAGAGAGCTCCCTGTTGCCACGAGTAACAGAAGAACCGGGCCTAGCAACCCCGGTCGCCAGTCCTGCGTGATCCTCAACGATCACAGCGATGAAGAAGTTGTCTCCGACGACGCTCCAACAGAGGAAGGAGAAACCGATGCGGACCGAGAACTCCGTATCGAGCGAAACCGCAACCGTGCCCTCCGACGTCGCTTCATCAAGAAGAAAAATCTCGACTCTGAGTTCGACAAGGAATGCATCTTCAACTCCCCTGTGGCCAACATCCTGTTCGGGGTCAGCGTCTTCGAGGGGTTCCAAACTACCCCTGAGATCAACCTCGCCAAAGCCCGCCTAGAAGCCGCAGCGGTCATGGTTGATCGCCTGGACGGAGGTCGCTCCGCCTCCAAAAGCAAGAGTTCTTCGCGCCACCAAGCACTGTCAGCCAGGCGTCAGAGCAGCCACTACGGCAGCTCCGCGGGGCAAACAAAGGACAAGACCAGGCCTCGTGAAGAACCACGCCGTCCTCGCGAGGAAACCCCAGGTCCCAGCGTCGCGAAGAACCCCGTCCAGCCCGCTCTCATACCACACCAAACGACGCCCGCAACGACATCATCCGGATCAGAGAGGGGAGAGCTACCTCCCACGTTGCGGATTCTGCAGGAAGATGCGCCACTCCCAACCCCGATGCCCTGCCATGCTACACACGAGCCATCCGCGTCAGCTCTTTCCCGTGAAAGTTCAAGCCGCCAGGCATCACCAACTTCGATGGGAAGCAAGATTCAAACATCTGGCTGCGCAGATACTCTTCCGCAACTGAAGCATCAGGGGGCGACGACATCTCCAAGATGCTCTACTTCCCAGTTGCGAGGGAGCAGGGTCCTCTCACCTGGCTCGAGTCCCTTCATCCAGATTCCATCGACAGCTGGCACGCGCTGAAGAAGGCTTTCGTCTCCAATTACCAGGGTTCTTTTGAGCGCCCTGGCAGCAAATATGAACTCCGCGCGTGCAAACAGAAGCCAGACGAGTCCCTGCGCGACTACAACAGGCGATTCTTCGCCATCAAGGCATCCTGCGTTCCCATCCCCGACTCTGAAGTCATCGATTACTTTCAAGAAGGGATGACCGCTCGCACCCTCTTCCGTGACTTTGGTCACAACCGTCCTCGTGACCTCGAGGAATTCCGCGCACTGGTGTCCAATTGGATGGACACCGATGATCAAGAACGGGAGCGCTACGGCAAGAGACCCAACAACCCTGGTCGCAAGAACCAGGAAGACAACAGGGACCAGCCGCGCGACTCCTTCCAGCGTAACGGCAACAACCCACGGAAGCGACCACACAACACGGTCGCAACCGTCCAGACCGTTCGCACCGCCAAATCTGCGCAGCAACGAAGGGAAGAATTCAACAAACTTCTCAAGAAGCGCTGCCCCTACCACCCCGACAGCAAGCACACCATGGGCGAGTGCGTGCTCCTCCGGGAGACGTTCAGCATGCCCAACAAGAAGCAAAAGTCGGCCGGAGATGGAGACGACGAGCATGACAAGGGAGACAGCGGATTCCCAGACATCACAAACACTGTCAACGTCATCTTCGGAGGCATGGCAGTCAGAGACACCTCGCGCAACCGCAAGGATGCGCGGCGCGAGGCCTACGCAGCAGAACCAGCGGTGGTTACACCACTCCGGTGGTCAGACACCACCATCACCTGGTCCCGAGAAGATCAATGGACGGAGATCACCTCTCCTGGTCGATACCCTCTTGTCCTCGAGACCGTGGTAGCAAATAGCAGGCTCACCAAGGTCCTGATCGACGGAGGCAGCGGGCTCAACCTCATCTTCGCAAGGACGCTGAAGTCCATGGGCCTCGACACAAGCACGCTGCAGCCGGCGGATACTCCCTTCTACGGCATCATGCCTGGGAAGGCCGCCATCCCCCTCGGGCAAATCACCTTGCCCGTCACGTACGGTACGTCATCCAATTACCGTACAGAGTTCATTAAGTTCAAAGTTGCAGACTTCGAGACCTCCTACCACGCCATCCTCGGGCGACCAGCATTGGCCAAGTTCATGGCCATCCCCCACTACACCTACCTGGTGTTGAAGATGCCAGGGCCTCATGGCGTTCTCTCCCTTCGCGGTGATATCAAGCGCTCCTACCTCTGCGACAAAGAGGCAGTGGAGTACGCCGTTAGAGCTGCGTCTACCATAGATCGCCAAGAGCTCCAACCCTTAGCCGCCGCCGCCGTCGCAGAGGATGATGACGCCCCGACGCAGAAGAAGACACGGGCCATCAAGCCTGTGGAGAAGGTCGCAACGAAGACGATTGATCTCCAAACAGGAGATCCATCGAAGACAGCAGTGATCGGCTCCACCCTCACTCCTGCATAGGAAAGCGCGCTCGTCGACTTCCTGCGAGCCCAGGCGGACATCTTTGCTACAAAGCCTTCCGACATGCCTGGAGTCCCCAGAGAGTTGATCGAGCACAAGCTAGACCTCAACGAGAGCGCAAAGCCCAAAAAGCAGCGCCTCCGAAGATTCGCCACAGAGCGTCGGGAAGCCATAAAAAAAGAGCTAGCTAAGTTATTAGCAGCCGGCTTCATTAAAGAAGTCTTCTATCCGGATTGGTTAGCCAATCCGGTTCTTGTAAGGAAAAAGAATTCAAATGAATGGAGAATGTGTGTTGATTATACCGATCTCAACAAACATTGCAAGAAGGATCCCTTCGGGCTTCCTCGCATCGACCAAGTCATCGACAGCACCGCCGGGTGCACCCTACTCTGTTTCCTCGATTGTTACTCAGGATATCACCAAATATCGCTGAAAGAAGAGGATCAGATTAAAACTTCATTTATCACGCCATATGGCGCATATTGTTATACAACCATGCCTTTCGGCTTGAAAAATGCAGGTGCCACATATCAGCGGGCGATACAGGGTTGTCTTCAAGACCAACTTCACCGAAATGTTGAAGCCTATGTTGATGATGTGGTAGTCAAGACAAGAAATCCCGAGGATCTCATCTCTGACCTCACCGAGACGTTCGATAATTTACGCAAATGGCGATGGAAGCTCAATCCCGCCAAGTGTGTTTTCGGCGTTCCATCTGGAAAACTCCTTGGGTTCATCATCAGCGAGCGCGGCATTGAGGCTAATCCAGAAAAGATAGCAACTATCATGAATATGGAGCCGCCGCGCACCGTCAAGGATGTCATGAAGCTTACGGGCTGCATGGCCGCACACAACCGCTTTATCTCCAAACTGGGGGAACGCGGGACCGAGTTCTTCAAACTACTCAAGAAGCAAGACAGATTCCAGTGGACTCACGAAGCTCAAGCCGCCTTCGACAAGCTCAAGCAGTTCCTGACTACACCACCTGTGCTCACTGCACCGCTCCCGGGCGAAGATCTCTTGGTCTATATTTCAGCAACCACTAATGTCGTCAGTGCCGCCATTATCGTTGAACGCGATGAGGAGGGTCATCTTCAGAAGATCCAACGACCTGTGTACTTTGTGAGCGAAGTCCTCTCGGACTCCAAATCCAGGTACCCTCAAGTACAAAAAATTCTATATGTTGTCTTAATGACATCCAGAAAATTGCGGCATTACTTCGACACCTACAAGATCATCGTGGTTACTGGTTATCCTATTGGCGAAATTCTCCATAATCAAGACGCTACAGGGCGTATCGCCAAATGGGCTGTTGAGCTCGGAACATACAGCATCGAGTTCCGTTCTCGAACGGCCATGAAGTCTCAAGTCCTTACTGATTTCATATCGGAATGGACCGAGCACAATCTCCCAGTCGCCACCACCAAGCCTGAGCATTGGATCATGTATTTCGACGGGTCACTCAAGCTGGAAGGCGGAGGCGCTGGAGTTCTGTTGATCTCACCTCGAGGAGATCAACTCAAGTATGTTCTGCAGATTCAGTTCGCTGTTACCAACAACGCTGCAGAATACGAAGCACTTCTTCACGGCATGAATATGGCCATTACTCTCAGTATCAAGCGTCTGCTGGTGTATGGGGATTCAATGTTGGTCATCAAGCAAGTCAACAAGGACTGGAATCGAAACCATGAAGACATGGATGCGTACTGTGAAGAAGTTCGGAAATTGGAAAAACACTTCCTCGGCATTGAATTTCATCATGTCGAGCGCGATTACAACGTCGCTGCAGACGTCCTATCAAAGCTGGGTTCTTCCAGAGCAGAGGTGCCTAGCGGGGTGTTTGTCAATGAACTCTCCAAGCCATCAATTTCTGCAGCGACAACTTCTGACAATACAACCTCAGTTCATGAGGTTATGCTCATTGACGCCACTTGGAGCGCTCCGATTATAGACTACATCTTGCACGACAAACTTCCTGCCGAGAAGGCGGAAGCTCAGCAAATTGTCCGCCGTAGCAAGTCCTATATTATAATCGGCGATACACTGTACCGACGTGGTGCACGCTCTGGCTCATTGATGAAATGCGTCTCACAGCAAGAAGGAGTCAACATCTTGGAGGAAATTCACGCAGGAGAATGTGGCAATCATGCGGCTTCCCGCACTATTGTAGGCAAAGCCTTCCGTGCCGGGTTCTACTGGCCCACAGCCCTACACGACGCTGAGGAAATCGTTCGTCACTGCAAGGGTTGTCAATACTTCGCTCATCATTCACATCAGCCTGTCCACAAGATCAAATTGATACCTCCGTCATGGCCATTCGCATGTTGGGGGCTTGATATGATTGGGAAACTACCCAGGGCGCCTGGCGGATTCGAATATTGTTTCGTCGCCATTGACAAATTTAGAAAGTGGATAGAAGTCTTCCCGGTTGATAAACCAACCTCTGAGAAGGCAGTCCAATTTCTCCAAGAGCTGATTCTTCGCTTTGGGATACCACACCAAATTATCACAGATTTGGGTACCACCTTCACAGGCAACAAGTTCTGGGATTACTATGAAGATCGCAGCATCGAGGTATCTTATGCCTCTGTTGCTCATCCTCGTGCAAACGGACAAGTCGAAAGGGCCAATGGTATGCTCCTTGATGGACTCAAAGCTCGCATGGAACGAACCTTGAAGAAAGCGGAAGGCCGGTGGATGAAAGAACTCTTTCCAGTTGTCTGGGGCCTACGATCTCAACCCAGTAAAGCTACAGGGCAATCTCCCTTCTTCTTGGTGTATGGATCAGAGGCTGTTCTACCTGTTGATGTCATGCACGGTGCTCCTCGCGTTGAGGAGTTCCAAGAAGCCATGGCGGACGAACAACGGATGCTGGAAGTCGATACGGCTGAAGAAGTACGACTGGCAGCCTTGTTACACAACGCCGCGTACCTTCAAGGACTCCGCAGATTCCATGACAAAAATGTGAAGACAAGATCATTCCAGATTGGAGACTTGGTGTTACGCCGCATTCAGAATACAGTCGGCCACTCCAAGCTTACTTCACCTTGGGATGGACCATTTATTGTTTCCAAGGTGCTCAAACCAGGCACCTACAGTCTTCAAACAGAAGACGGTGTGGAATTGCCAAATCCTTGGAATATAGAACACCTACGCAAATTCTACGCGTAGCTCCTTCACTAAAGCATTGCTTCGGCACCATAAGAACCAATTGCTTCGGCACCCAGGGTTCTTCTGTAAACAATTGCTCTGGCAATATATGAACTAATTGCTTCGGCATTACATGTTCCCTTGTACCGTTGTTCCGGCAACGAGATATATCTCAATAAAGCTCCCTTTACTGGGTTGTTTACTTGTCTTCGCGACATCATACGAAACTTCCGCGTTCTTTCTAGACTTGGAAAGTTTCTTTTACGAGCATTCGGAGTCTATATATGAGGTCTATCCGGGTTCTTTCGGGGCCAATAACGGATCTGTTCCTCCTATTTCGCTACTCGGTGATAGCTTCCAGCTTACCGCTGCCGCTCCGTGGGTCTTACTGGGTTCTGGCTTCGGCAAACCATATACAGTCAGTTCCCAAGTATCCTCCCGGGGTACATTTTATTAGATAGCTTATGCTATAAGAAATCTCCCTGAGTTCCTTGGGGTCCTTAACAGGGTTGTTTTTCACAAGTTAAAATCTACGCAACGTACATTTTGACTAAATCCTGGTTAGCAACACAGAGACAACCCGGGAATTCACAGAAATTCTTGGTTTTTCTTCATAACATGGCAATAATATCTTACATTGCATGATACTTATATTACAATAACATCTGTTTACAATTACAGCCTCAGGCTCTGAGCAATTGCTTCTGCAACTGGCTCGGCCTCTTGCTTCAGGTCCCTGAAGACAGACTCGGTACAGTTCGGCTCCGCGCCTTCTACCAGCTTGCCTATGTCTACCTCCGGGTACCTGGACTTAACTACGGCAAGGACATGCACAAGACAAGCTTTCGAAGATCTCTTGATGTATGCCTTCAGTTGTCTTGGCATGGCCTTCAGGCGCTCCAGGAATGATAGCGGTGTTGAAGGGTCTTCTGGAACCAAGGCTTTCACCACTGGGTTCGCTGCCTTCTCTAGCAGCGAGATCCGGTTCAAGGCTTCCGCCAGGTCGTCGTCAGACTTCTTCATCAACCGCAACGACTCTTCGAGCTCTGACATCCTCCTGGCCGCCTGTTCAAGCTTCTCGTCCAGCACCTTCTTGTCTGCAAGATGCTTCTGTGCCTGGACAAGATCCCTGGATAGCCGATTATTCTCCTCACGAGCATCCTCCAGGTTCTTGGCAAGCTGCTTCTGCTGCTCGAGGACTTGAATTAATTGCTCGTCGGCATCCTTGCATTGTTTGACCGCCACTCTGAGTTCTTCTTTGATGCCTTCATGCTCGGCAGAGAGGGTCTTCAACGCTTCTCCATGACGGTTGGCCAAGTTGGACCAATCCGTCATCTTGCTCTGGGCTGTTGCTAGCTGCTGTTGCACCCCTGAGTACACAAGACAACGACAGAGTTGTTATTCAACAAAGGCAGTGGAAAATTTGTTACAAGATTTCGGTAGCGACAGAGTACCTTTGAGCTCTGCTTTCGCCGTTGCAAGCTTCTTTTTCATGTCCTCCTTCTCCGCGGCCAATTCCTTGGTCCGCAGGTGCAAGGTGCGGATCATGTTGGCGTCTTCCGCCTCCTGGAGTTTCCGATCTTCGCGCTCACGCTCCAGCTCCTTCTGGAGACGGTCCGCCTTGGCGTGCATCAAGGAAATATTGTGAAGATACTCGGTTTTCTTCCTTGATGCCTCGCCAACAGCCTACAACAGAGTTGTCATAAGATATGCTTCATCAATGCTACAAAACCAGGGTTGTTTCACTAACCTTGAAGTAGGCTACTGCCCTCTCGGCGTGGTACAGTCCCCTGTCGATGTGTTGCTCATCCTCCTCCGCGTCCAGAATGTACTCGAAGGTCTGCGGGTTTGGATTGAGCATTGGGTCGAAGCTCCCGATGCGGAAGCTCCCACCCTCTTCTTCACCTCCAGTACTCTTGGGTACTCTGGGGATCTCTTCAATCATTTGCTCTGGGGTTGTTGCTTTAGTTTGTTTCCCCCTTGAGCACTCTGCTTCTGCCCCGGCCTGAGTTGTTTCTGTGACGCTCGGGGGCTGTGCAGAGGACTGGTCATGGCGTTCCAGTTCGGATTCTTCAATCACCGCCTGCGTGACCAGCTGTTCGATATCTGCCAGCACCTCAGCAACTGTTTCCTCGACTTGTGCTTCTTCTGGTGCCGGCGGGTTTGATGGCTCAGCTGCTTGAACTTCTGGCAGGGTTGTTTCTTGTACTACCCTGGGTTCTTCGGGCACTGTGGCCTCTGGTTCTACAGCTATATGATCAACCGAGGGTTCTTCCCTGGTTGTCGATGGTGCTTCTTCAACTCTGGAACAATCAAGTTTGTTAGTCACAACAGTATTATGCGACGGTACATTGTGTTTTGCTTGTCAAAGTACTTACATGATGGAGGGCCGCATGGGGATTTCTGGCTCCCCCAAAGTGAATTCTTCTTCAACCTCCTGCTCCGCCGCCGAAGGTCCTGTTGGACAGGGTTCTTCAGTTATTGGCGTTGTCCTTACAAACGGAGCGGAGATAGGGTTGAAGATCTCGTGCAGGATCTCTTCATCAGATAACGTTCGCCGAGCAGAGCTGCCTTGCTGCGGCATACTGGTTCCAATTTCTCCAATAGATATCCCCACTGAAGATGTTGTCCTGGGTTGTGGGGATACCTTTGCCCTTTCCTCCGGGACTGTTCTGGCTTGGGGCTTGGGCAAGGTGCGTGCTCTCTTGGGCACTGGTGCTTGCGCTTCTGCTGGTGCTGGTCTCTTGGACCTTTCTGTTCCCCTGGAGGTTGCTTCTGATTTGGATTGGGGTTCTTCAGGGACCTGTGGTTCAATTTTAACCATTGGTTCGTCAGGGTCTTCAATTGCAGTTGGCTTGCTTGGGCGACCTTGATCTCTTACCTTTGGATCCACACACCGTGCCAACAGAGCGGCTTCTTCGGTATTGGTCGGGTCCAGGGGCGGCAAACTCACATAGAGTGCACGCCGGGCTTCATACTCTGATGATCAGGACATTAGTTTATATTATAACTTCAACAATAAGGCTATATATTGATTTCAGGCAAGGATCTTACCTCAGGTGTCATGGTGATTGCAGAAATTTCCATTATCTCTGGAAATTGGTCATCGTTGACCACCAGAAACTTCTTCAAGAGTTGATTCACTCTCTTCTCTGACAAGTCTCCGGTGGCATTCCTTGAGGGGTCAGTTTCCCCAGAGTACTTGTACCCTGGGTTACAGCGTTGTTTACAGGGCTGGATCCTCCTCAGCAGAAATGACCGATATACTATGGCTCCTGTCAGCCCTTGTGCCTTCAGATCTCTAATCATGTTGAGCAGCTCAGGGATTTGCATGGCCTGGTTTACTCCAACTGTCTCGCTCCAGAATGGCTTCATTACTAGAGGATTCCCTGAGCGACTCTGAAGCTGTGGCTAGTGATTCCATGCGTAGAACCATTCCTTCTGCCAGTCCTTGAGGCTTTCTTTGGTTGTATAATCTAAATATACTGGCCTCATGCCCTGGCGGAACTGGATAACTACTTTCCCTACCACTTGCAGTGGTCCGCTGGAGGTCTTTACCCTAAATAGATGGCGGAAAAGGGCAAAATGGGGATCTATCCCTAGGAATGCTTCGCACAGATGGATGTAGATGGATAAATTCAAAATGGAGTTGGGATTCAGGTGACACAGTTCAATCCCATAAAATTGCAGCACACGGCGGAAAAAATCACAAGTTGGCATGCCAAATCCAACTTCATAGAAGGCTTTCCATACCGTGATTTCCTCGGTTTCTTCGGTAGGGTATTCGTGCCCGTGTGCGCTTCTCCACTGACTGATTTCTTGCGCTGGCAAGAATCCATCTGCTTCTAGGGCCTTGATGTGCTTCTCCTTCAGAATACTGGTCGGCTAGTCGCTGATCGGATCTTCAATGATTGGCATGTCCCCCGCGGACGCTGCTTCCTCGGTTGTAACGACCTGCTTCATGGCCTCTGCTTTCCTCTTTGAGCCCTTGCCTCGGCTGGATCCTTCACCACCAGCCATTGGGATCTCTTGCGATTGGGTGTGGATTGGATCTAAGATTGGGGGAGGCTGTAGATGCCTGTGCGCGGTCTCTAGATTGCGAGAACTGCAACTGTCGCAAACCCTAGATCTGTTTTGCGAAAGCGTACGGATACAACGGGTCGCGGGCGGTTTATATGGGCTTTTCGAAGCGTTACTTCGGTAATTTTCACTTTTGGTCCTTTCTTGATCCTATATTTGAATTCGTTCAAATTTAGGCTCGGGGGCTGTGGCCATATTTTCAGGAAATATTTTTCTGAGAATTTTTGGCTTCAATTGATAAATTTATGAGGAATTATACAAGAATTCGGGTTTCTTCGGAAATTGATTCTCTTTTGGTTCGGACTTCAAAAGAGCCTCGAATTTCTTCTTCAAAGATAAACGAGGCTCGGGGGCTGCCCAATTGGGCGCACCTAATCGGTGCGCACCAATCCGAACTTCGAGAAGACTTATGAGCACATCATTACCTATTGAACAGCATGGTTGCAACTTCCAAGATCAAAGAACCCTGTGGGTCTCAAAGAACCCTGGCGGGATTCAAAGAACCCTGGCGGATTTCAAAAGAACTCTGGAGGACCTCAAAGAACTCTGTACTTTCAACAAGGCTGTTCTTCAGGAGATAAGGTGCTCGGGGGCTTGTGGGTGTAGAGTCCTGACGGACTAAACAACCCTGGTGGCCCATCCTATGGGCCGGCCCATGAACAAGACTTGACGCACAAGACAAGGATTAGTCCTAGTCGGTTTGGATATACTGTATTAGGGAATTAGAGATAAACTTGTAAAAGTCTCCTAGTCCTATACGGTTCCCATGTAACCCTGCCCTCCGGACTATATAAGGGGAGGCAGGGACCCCCTCAAAACATCATCATCAATACAAGATACACCATACAGGACGTAGGGTATTACGCTCCGGCGACCCGAACCTGTCTAAATCGTCTCTTGTCACCTTCGGCTCTAGATTCTCGACGACTTCTCCCTAAACCCTCCTCTCGGGGCACCCCCTCGAGAACCTAGTCAGCATAAATCGCCGACAGGCACCGACACCGCCCGGGCCCCCGGTTCCCTAGGGCTCCACGCATATGTTTACAGCATAACTATTAACTACGTATAGAGTCCGTATAACTACGAGTTGAGATACTGATTGAGGCTAAACTCTAGGATATATGTAGATATTTTTGCTTTTAATCATTGATGCTTGACAAATTGAGTATATAATTCATCTTCCATTAATTTTTAACACAAAGCATTTCATCTACAAAATAATTATCCGATACACAGAAAAGGAGCATGAGAAAATGAATAGATGATGAGTTTATAGAGTCATAGAGAAGATCAATTGACACGTTTTTAAGTAAGACTAACCATCTGAGTGCCATGGTAAAATCAAGTAAGAAAATGCAAGTTACGATAAAGAATTAACTTTTATGAAACATATGAGCTATTAAGAAGATTTTTTTATATAAATATTAATAAAAGCCCCAGATTTTAAGTTCGCCCCGGTCCCTAAAATGTTAGGACCGGCACTGGCCGTGTTTCTCATCGACCGAGGCATGCCTGCACAGCTCGCCGATCGTGGCTCTCCGAATGTGCGGTCGCCTTCCGCTCACGCGACGCGCCGCCAACTGCCCCGCCGCCCTAGGCTCTCCGAATACGTGGTGGCTATCCTCCCACGCGGCTCGCCGCATCAGCAGCAGTATCCCTTTTCTTTGGTGGCTCCACCTGCTACGCACGTCTCACCGTCCGGGACGCGTGGTCGACACCCACTTCCCCCGCCGGCCACGCGCCTAGTCGATGTCAACAGTGTTGGGCCATGTTCTTGATTTTGGATGCTCCTGTCTCTATGTTCTTGAACCAAACACTCGTAAAATTAAGATAGGATGGGTCATTCGATGCCATTCCAGGAACCAAACACAACCTTGAACCAGCAGCGTCCAAATCGACCGACTGTCGGACTGTGTGTGCGACGTTATGTGGCCCATTGGTCGTGCTATCTTAATGGCCGAATTTGGCCCATTGGACCCCAATATTTTGTTTATGGACCAACTGAATGACGGCCCATGAAGCCCACTTTGCGGCACGTGGCACAGTCACACTCCACTCCCGGACCCCGGTCCCGTTCACACACGCTTGCCTCAGCCTCACCGCACCACCACCCCCCGGTCCGCCATGGGCGCGCCCGACGCGGGCTCCTCCACGATCTAGCGCCGCGGCTCGCACGCCGGCGGCAGCCGCCCTGAAAGGAGCCTGGGCGTTGGATGCTGAAATTTGGTGGTTCTTGGGGCAGGAGCTGGTTCGGCGCGTCATGGGGAGGAAGCCTGACGCGCAAGCCAAGCCGTATTACTCCGGCGGCGGCCCCGGCGCCTCCTCGCCGAGGGCGGCGCGGAAGACGCCGCGTTCTCCGGTGTTCCTGGGAACCGCGCTGTTCGTTCTAGGGTTCGTGTCCCTGTTCACGGGACACGTGGTCACCGACGCGGATTGGTCGCGGATCCGGAGCCGATGGAGATCCAAGCAGGTAATTTATACGAAACTTACCATTCTACAGTTTATAATCCCACGGAATTTCGTATTTGCGTTCTCTTGTGTGTGATAGCCTGATAGAGGTGGTGATAGTGAAAGAGAACAATGTTTTGTTTCTGGCCTCTTGACAGCTACACCTGTCACATCCCTGGGAATAATTTGAGGAAAGTGAGGGGTACCAGCTTAATATTTTCTGGAAATGGAAGTTTCACTATGAACGCAATTAAATCCTAATTTTTGTGTGCCTGAAGTGTTGCTACTTGCTAGTTGCCATGTTTCGAAAATCCAACCATTAATGTTTCTGAGACTTTGCAATCTGCATGCTAGCTATGTCCATATTCGTGATTGCTGACAATCCTGGAAATTTGCAGGTTAGAAACTACGAACCTATTGATATTTGGAAATCGAGGTATTCCAGCATATACTATGGATGCAGTGGGAGAAGCACGAATTTCAGATGTTAGTTTGTATAATCTGTCACTTCCTCTTTTTGAACTAAAAGTGTGGGGAAATGGAAAAGAAAATAACAAGGTGTTCCATTTTCGTTTTTCAGCTGCTGTGCCAGAGAACAGTTCCACTGGTTACTTGTTGATTGCTACTAGTGGGGGGCTGAATCAGCAGCGCATAGGGGTAAGATTGTCTTCTAACTTTAGGTTGCTTTGTTTTTACTATCCGTTGTGTTACCTTTATGATCTTCAGTGTGCAGATAACAGATGCTGTTGTGGTTGCCTGGATTTTGAATGCCACACTAGTTGTACCTGAGTTAGATCACCACTCATTCTGGAAGGATGAAAGGTGAGTTGAGAACTAGATCACAGGATGTTTTCTAAAGCGTGCTGCTCGTAACAGAACAACTTGACTTGAAATTGTATATGCTGTTTGCAGTGATTTCTCTGACATTTTTGACGTGGACTGGTTCATTTCCTACCTATCAAAGGATGTAACCATTGTTAAAAGGATTCCTTATGAAGTGATGTTGTCAATGGATAAACTCCCGTGGACCATGCGAGCACCTAGGAAATCAATGCCAGAATTTTACATTGATGAAGTTTTGCCAATACTCATACGAAGGCGAGTAAGTACCATTAGAAACCAGCATAATGATCTGGAACTTATGAGTTGCATATTGTCTTGATATTGATCTAGTGCAAGCTACTTGTTTTTTCTTCTTAGTTTGCTGTCCTTGTAGTGATCTTATCGTCGAGCTAAGGATATCAGTTTTTTCATCTTGGTTATCATATTTTCATTTATATTAAGCGTCTTGTTGACTATACAATATTTTGGATGGCTGTTAAGCTTATCAATGCATAAATACTGTACCTTATCTCATGGTTGCGTTGTGGGTTGGATATGAGCATATGTTATAATTTCTCTGTGAAGATATTTGTTAAAGGTGTATTCATGAGAAATAGATGTCTTGACTGCTATGTGACTGTAGAGAAATGTGAAGTGTCCATACTTTCCTATTGACTTAACAGTTCTAACCCTTGCAGGCTTTGCAGCTAACGAAATTTGACTATAGGCTCACTGGCGAGCTCGATGAAGATCTGCAAAAGCTACGTTGCCGAGTAAATTTTCATGCACTAAGATTTACAAATTCCATACATGGTCTGGGTCAGAAACTTGTGCAGAAGTTGAGACTCATGAACACAAGATATGTTGCCGTTCACTTGAGGTAAACTCCTGTTGTTTATGCTAATTTGAAGTGCGTTCTGGGAATGGAATTTATGAGGATCAACCATGCAAGTACAAATTTACAAACATCACTTTTTCCTTATTTATTAGGTTTGAACCTGACATGCTTGCATTTTCTGGCTGTTACTATGGTGGTGGTGAAAAAGAAAGAAAGGAACTGGGTAAAATTAGGAAACGGTGGGATACATTACCTGTAAGACTCTTGAAACTTGGTGAGATTTTCCTATGCTATATTTTCCATATACCAGCCTGCCATCTGCATAGATTATTTTCTACTATTTTACTTTTGCTTGTAATTGAATGAGATAATCACCTATTTCCCCATGCTAAGTGCCAGAGTTCATATGGTCATGTTTGCCTCGTTTGTGTCACCTAATATATTGAATGATGAATTAATTTTAGATTGATTCATAACAGGAATTGAGTGCTGAGGATGAGCGCAGCAGGGGAAAATGCCCATTGACTCCTCATGAAGTTGGTTTAATGCTCCAAGCCCTTGGTTTCGACAATGATACAAACCTGTATGTTGCTTCTGGAGAAATATATGGTGGAGAGGAAACTCTCCAACCTCTCAGGGAACTCTTTCCAAATTTTTACACCAAGGAGATGCTTGCTGGGGATGATTTGAAACCATTCCTTCCTTTCTCTTCGCGGTTGGCTGCAATTGACTTCATCGTTTGTGATGAAAGTGATGTCTTCGTTACAAATAATAATGGAAATATGGCTAAGGTTTTAGCTGGCCGAAGGTATGTGCCCCTCTGTGTCTAAGATATATTTGGCTCGCCATGCAAATTGCAAAAAGAATCATGAAGGTCTAAGTGCGCACTGCCAATGTGCACTTGTATTGTTAGTTGTTTATAATCTTCTAATGCTTGCAGAACTTATTTATGTTTCTATCGGTTTATATGATGTGGATAGTTTCCTATGCTTGGTTATTCTTTTTTTTTTTAAAATGTTGTTTTCTTTGTTTAACCCTCCATTAATTGTGTAGGCGATACATGGGCCACAAGAGAACTATTCGTCCAAATGCAAAGAAACTCAATGTACTGTTTCAGAGACGGCATCTGATGGGGTGGGATATGTTTTCGCGGAAGGTACATAAAGTCCAGAGGGGTCTTATGGGAGAACCTGATGATATCAGGCCAAAACAGGATGATTTCCATGAATTTCCATCATCGTGCATCTGCTTATGAAACCCTGGGAATACATCGATCACAACCTGAACTGAAAGCTTAACAGCGCACATATGTTACTAGTTGTACCTGGGTCTGCTGCCCTGGATAAAAGATACACGGTGGAATTAACAGGACAGGGATGCATATAACAAGAAATAGATGCCATCTAGAGATGAAAGATTAGCTGCATGGTAACTGCCACTTGAAGTAGAGTTTCCAAGTGGATATGCACGATACCTGTAAATTGTGTTTATACATGATTAATTCTTTGAATATGGGGTGCCTATAACATGGTATTGTCCAAGTAAAGCTTCAGGCAGTTACAATTATCTGCCCATGGCGAATGGACAAGCTCAGTAACATAGGCAACCTATATTTTGTGATTACTCCTGTTCCCCTTAGAAGACAACTGAAATGTGTTCTTGTTAAACGACTGTAAGATAACCATCACCACGCTACGTTTACTTTTTCCTTTTGATCATGTAAACATATCTGCTAGGATGGCAGTATCGCAGCATGCTTTATCAAAGGCAATATTTGTGAATCGATATGCTGGTTTATCGAAGGCAATACTGGTGGATGGATATCCGACATTTCATTATATCTGTTTTATTGATGGTTATGTGACGACGGCCTGAAGCTCTAAGCCGTTTACATTCTGATTCTGCATACACAAGTGATCTGCTGATCTCTTTAAGTGCTGACAAACTCATATGCCATGGATCTCTCTTCATCGAGTTCGTTCGCCGAGAGCTCCATCTTGGATCGTGCAAAGTCATCGACCTGAAGACCTGGAACAACGAACAGACCATATCAAGAAGCGTTGTGCTGCCGGTGCTGCCATCTTGGCAGTATGATAGGAACTCACCCTGCACGATAGACCACTCTCCCTTCTCGCACGTCACCGGGAATGAGTAGAAGATGCCGTCTGGAACGCCATAGCTCCCATCAGAGTAGACACCCATGGACACCCACGTACCCTGAAGAGTTTAGAGTAAGCCCAACACTATCACTGTCTTACTGACAATTCTGAGCGTTCGAGCAAGGTATGATGAGAAGAACGCTTGGACCTTGGGTGTTCCGAGGATCCAGTCTCTCATGTGGTCGCAGGCGGCGCTGGCGGCAGACAGAGAGCTCGACTGCTTCCGCGCCTTGATCACCGCCGCGCCGCGCTGCTGCACGATGCTGACGAACTCCTCCCTCAACCTGCGATTACCAAGTCACAGCAGCTAATGTTTCCTAACAACCAAGGGTCGGGACCTGATGAGGACAGGGAATCGGCGATTACCATTTCTCGTCGGCGACGAGCTCCCGGACGGGCTTCTCCCCGTGCTCTGTCCTGACCGTGGCGTGGCTGGCGTCGGGGAACTGCGTGGAGGAGTGGTTCCCCCACACGACGGCGTTCCTGACGTCGCCGAGCGCGGTTGTGGTCGAGCCGCGTCAGGCAGGTGATGTTCTTGGCGGGCACCGCCGGCGCGAACTCCTTGAGCACGAGCGCGTTCGTGTTTGCAGGGTTGGCTACCACCAGGACCTGCACAACCCGCCGCGCCGTGACAGGATTAAGGTTCATCAATATGGCAATTCAACTTCAACCCGTTCGCAAACGCATATAAAAATAAAATTCTACAGTGCCTTGCAGTTTGGTGCAGCATGCTGCTGCAGCGCCGAGGCCTGGGACTTGTAGATGGCGACGTTCTTGGCGATCAGATCATTCCTCTCCATCCCTTCTTTCCTCGGCCATCCGCCGATCAGGACGGCGAAGTTGACGCACCGGAACGCTTCGGCCTCGTCGCTCGTCGCCACCACACCTGCGATATCGACGCAACACATGTACAATGAACGTTACGGGGGGCCATTCACGAACACGGTGCTGGTTTACACTGCACGAGGCGTCGAGGCCACGATGAACGCTAGCTGAGCACAGTAAGGAGAAAATAGGAGCTACGAGGCAGCAGACCTCTGAGAAGAGGCAGGGCGGCGTCGACAAGCTCCATCCTGACGCCGTTCAGGGCGTCGGCCATGGCCGGGATGTCCAGCATGTGGAGCACCACCGGCTGGTCCGGCCCGAGCATCAGGCCCCTGGCGATCATTGGGACTATGGCGTATCCGATCTGCCCTGCAAGGAACAGTTGTCCAGATTGTTCTTTAGAGTTCTGATAATTGGAGCAGCGTAACTCACTGCTTCGATGCATATTGGAAATGGTTGTTTGATTTCCCTTTTTTTCCAGATTATTATGAGTTCTGAATCGCATACCCGCGGCGCCGGTGACGAGAACCTTAACAGGCTGCTTCGGCTCATCTCTGAGCAGCCAGGGGCACCAGCTTGCCAGCCTCTGGAGAAGCGAATTAGATAACATGATGGTGGTGAAATTTTGGAACGTCGTTCGATCCTACTGTGTGGGTGTCGATGAATTTGATGAACTGTAGCTTGGGTTAGCACGTATAAATAGCACCAAGTAGGCCATCCCATGATGCCTTACTTTGGTTCATTTTGGGGCCTAAGGCCCAGATTCAAATTCCATGCTGAATTCTGCAAGAAATGGAGCTTCCTGATTCCAAGTTTGGCATAACAGTTGGGAAGGGGAAGCGACCACGTACAAACAAAGTCTAGTGTGGATTTTTACACGGATGTACCAAATCTGGAGCTTGGAGGTGTCAAGGCACTGAATCCTTTTTGTCTTTTGAAAAGGTGCACTTACCTCTTCGTCCACTTAGCCTCATAAATAAAACTAATTTTAGTTTACTCCTCAAGCTATTTTAGTTGGTGTAATCTACCTCGAATGAGATTTGTCTTCCTTTTATCTATATGTCGAGCGTGCATTGATCTTGAAGCCCATTTGGATTGTTCCCTTAGGCCAGTCTCAGTGGGAGTTTTATGGGCAATAAATAGAGTGCCACATATGCAGTTTTAGTGATGTGGCAGTGAATTAATGAAGATAGAGGTGAAATGAGTTTTATGGTGAGGAAACTCTCCATACACAGTTAACTAGACAACTTGTATCTTGCATGTAACCTAGGGAACAACAATAGATAAAACTATGCATTGAGAGTGGAGTGTTTCGTACTGGTTTCAAATATTTTTAGATGACATGATACTCTAGATAATCGTGTCCATGAAACTCTGATTGAGAATGACCTTATCGAGTCTTTTAGACACTACCTGTTCTCTCTCTCTGGGCTTGTTTGTCGCTGGGTTGACGGGCTGAAGGGTTTTTATGGGCCGAATACTTTTGCTGCTCTTTGTACTATTTCTTGATGTGTGCAATTTTTCCTTTTATGGCGAATTTTTTATCTATTGTTTTCCTCATGCTTATTCACTTGTCATCATTTTAGGTTCTGTAGCATATTTGTTGTAACCTTTTGTGTTTAAGGTTTCTTAAAGATGTGATAATCTATTTGGACTATTTTTGTTGCTACTTAAATTGTTCCATAACACTTTGGCATCTGTCATTTCATTGTAGATTATACTTAGTTCATGGATGTTTTTCTTCTTTCTTATTTGATTTATCTTTTCATTTTGAACCCGCGACTCATTTTTTTGGTATTCATTGCGTCGAGCATCTTCCTAGATACTTATAACAATTTCTATCATAGTTGGTTGAATTATTTTATGTTGGTGCTCAAAACAGCTACTAATTTTGAGAAAATTTTCTTGCTCGGAATACTTTATTTACTTAGAATCTTTATTTTTTTGGAATAATTCAGACACATTTCTAAAAACATATTTTAAACTTGGATCAGCCTTATTTAAGACAAATATTCTTATCATGAAGCTAGCATATTTTAAAATATATATTATGGAAACATTGACATATATTTATAGGAAGTTATGTGTTTAACCTGGAATGTTTTTTTTTATGTTGGAACAACTTTCTTGTGGAGGTGGAACATTCCTTTATTGAGCAGATCATTTTTTATATAAAATTGAACGTGTATGTCAAAGTTGAGTTAAATGGAAAACGATGATACAATCATTGCAGAAATTTTCTAACACTCGAAGGAATAAACTATAGCACACTTCATAAAATCCGCCTGCTGATTTTTGAGGTCATCCCTTCCATAGTTCCATGCTGATTTAGGCAAGAAATGGAGGCTCTTGACTCAAAGTTTATCATAATTGAGATCAGTCGACTTAGTCTCTTAGAGTTGCTCAAAGGAATAGGGTTGCATACATGTATTCATAGGGGGTGAGTGTGTATGCGTGTATGTGCAATGGTACTATCATTCATGAAAAAAAATTATGTGTGGGAAGGTGAAGCGGGCTATGAACACATCAAAAGGCTAGCCTAAATTCATATCGAACTTGATGTTTTAGATGTGTCAAGTCTGTGAGACACTAAAAATGCGGCACCGGCTAATGAGTAAAGCCCCTTCCAGCGTGCTTGCTATGTCTGAACGTGACATAGTGACATGTTAGGAATCAGGAACACCATTTCTCACAGCCGGAAGGGAGCCGTATCCAGATGATTGGATCAGCAACGACATGCCCTGATCTAAGAAGGCATAACATGCCTTTCCAACTGAATTTTATCCAGACAAATTGCCCCATAACGTGAAGCAGTAGCTGATATTCATAATTTTTGTCGCCCAGAAACAAATGTTTGGGCAGGTTAGAAAGAGCATGGAACTTGTATGCAGAAAGCATAAGACTAAGAGCTACCACTGCAAAACAAACTTTCTACCAAACACACTGCCAGTCTACGACGACACAAGTTTCAGGTGTTTGACAGGCAAATGCTGTGTCCAGTTGGAGATGGCATAAGAAAATGCAGTAGTTTGACAGGATATGTAGAAGCGTGTGTTTGAACTAAAAAAAGTGGGGCAAATGCATCACAAGTCTCTAATGTGCTGTATTGTGCTCAATAATATGCCTAATGAGATAACATAGAGAACCATTATGACGATTGTTTGATCGATGCATTTGAATTATAACGAGAGCAGGACACGGCACCTACCCTTAGGCATTATTGGCTACACTTTGGAGTCAGGACTATTGTTCAAAGTGCTAACCACTCCACAAAGAAATTTAAGCCTTTGATTAGCCCCCTTTTTTAAAATTCTGATGAAGCGGCTTTCGCTAATATGGCTGTTTAGTACGTTTAGAAAAATATTTCTCCTTCTAATAACTGAAATATAAGATTTTTCTTTTGAGATAAAGAATTCAAATTAATTTTAGGAACAGTGACAATTAGTGCTTGACAACAATCTGTCATCTGTGATAAGGAGTTATTATGGTTCTAAACTTCTTATTTACTTCTAAAAGCAAGGGATACTTTCATAAGTTAGGCGCACCTGCCAGATGTGCTGTTGCCATTACTGTGATCCACGGTGAATACTTTCAAGGTGAATTGGGTTATCCATTTACTGCGATTAGGCAAAACCATATTCTGCTCAATATATATAGTACACTACTCTGTTTCATATTGCGAATGTCTGATTGTGCACAAGTCATCAGACAGTAGTGCTCTTGATAAACCCCAGGCTCCTTTCAGAAGAAGTTCAGGGATATTCCCACTCAGTGGCCCAGAACAATTTGTCTGGTATGCACGGAGCGCATAAGTTGTATATGCAAAAGTGAGTTGTGGGAACCACTATACACACATGGACGGAACCACCACAAAGGATGGCATAAAGAAGTTTAGGGAGCTGTTTCGGTCTCATCATCTCCATTTGAGTAATGAAGTCATTGCCACTCATAGGAGCCCTGTCGTCAGCTTGCAACTTGTAGTTTTCAATTGCTGTACCAGCCGCAAGCTCCATGGATTTAACCTTGTTTTGCCTCACCTACTCCAAACGAGGGCTGCTCATTGGATTCCTGTCACGGTCCCTGATCCGACCATTCTCTAAACTGCGCTTTATGTCACGTCTTTAACGTGAATGATAGATCACCACGGAATTCAGTATGTAGTGACGGTTAGATTCCTGAATGCGAGAGCTGTTACAGTGCCAGTGTAGATAATCTCTTACTACTCGATCAGATACTAGGATAGGTTGAGGTCTGAGGAAAGTTCCTTTTGTTGTGGGAGAACTCGAGAACCTGCTCCTACAAGTGCATGCAACAACTCAGTAACTATCCGCCAACTATACTTTTAGGATAGATTTAGTTTTTCCGCTGATGTTAATCACACTATCTTGTTTCAACAGAACAAGAATCAACATATTGAGGAATGTTCTTTTTCTCAACTAATGATCATAATTTTGAACAATTTCGATCACATATATACTTCCACAGCACTCCTTCATGATTCTATTTCTATCAGATGCAGCGTAGGATTAGAGGACTGCAGATATAGCAGTTCAGCATCACCAATCCACCGCCAACGGTTTTATTTAAGCAGGAGATGAGATAACATATACTCTAAAGTCATCTGTCTCCTCACTGTCCTATGGTGCAACCTAACGTGGCTCGGTCTAAACAATCATAATAAACACAAAAACCTTGCGAATTAGGGCGGTTGGTCGGCCAATATCAGCCACAAACCGCGACCAAAATTTGAATTATCAATCTTGTGGTGATCATTGAACACCGCCCATAATATTATAATGCACATTTGAGGCAGAGCATCAGGTCATCAGCGCCTTAGGATGTGTATTTAAGGACACTAAGCACAAAGAACTCCTCGCATCAGATAAGGTACGAGTAGCCATCTTCTCTCAACATCAGCCCAAGGGCTCTACTACTGTCAGAGAGTAGAAGAAAAAACAACAGGGGGAAAAGATGGTGAAGCTTGCATTTGGAAGCTTCGGCGACTCTTTCAGCGCCGCGTCCCTCAGGGCCTATGTCGCCGAGTTCATTGCCACCCTCCTCTTCGTGTTCGCCGGCGTCGGGTCCGCCATTGCCTACTGTAAGCTTCTTCTACCTCGAACACCACCTCTCAAACAATCTCGTTTCATCACACCACTTGCCAGTGTTGGCAATCCTGGTTTGGTTCACTGTTAACCCCCCAAAAAAATTGTTTGTCTCGTGCAGCGCAATTGACAAAGGGCGGTGCTCTGGACCCTGCCGGCCTGGTGGCCATCGCCATCGCCCACGCGTTCGCGCTCTTCGTCGGCGTCTCCATGGCTGCCAACATCTCCGGCGGGCACCTGAACCCCGCCGTGACCTTCGGCCTCGCCGTCGGCGGCCACATCACCATCCTCACCGGCCTGTTCTACTGGGTCGCCCAGCTGCTGGGCGCCTCCGTGGCGTGCCTCCTCCTGCAGTTCGTCACCCACGGGAAGGCCATCCCGACGCACGGCGTGTCCGGCATCAGCGAGATCGAGGGCGTGGTGATGGAGATCGTGATCACCTTCGCCCTGGTGTACACCGTGTACGCCACCGCGGCCGACCCCAAGAAGGGGTCCCTCGGCACCATCGCACCCATCGCCATCGGCTTCATCGTCGGCGCCAACATCCTCGCCGCCGGCCCATTCAGCGGCGGCTCCATGAACCCGGCACGATCCTTCGGGCCCGCCGTGGCGGCCGGAAGCTTCGCCGGGAACTGGGTCTACTGGGTCGGCCCGCTCATCGGCGGCGGCCTGGCCGGGCTCGTCTACGGCGACGTGTTCATCGCCTCCTACCAGCCGGTCAGCCAGCAGGAGTACCCATGAACAGCAGCAGCATGCCAGCATCAAGTCCGGAGTCGTCGTTCCGGACCCAATCCGACGTGTTAATTTCATCAACGTCACCACCACCACGCCTCGTGTTGTGATTATGTTCATCAGTCTCTGCATTTCCCTTTTGGATTTCAGCAACGATGTCAACAACAAGTTGTAAAAGAACCGTTCGATCTATATATACTACTCGTACGGTTCCAAGTACATGTTCTGTAAGTTCCACAGCATGAAAGAATGTGTACATGTCACGTAATTTTTACAGCACGATGCTCATACCTGAACGGTTGTCTACTTGTCTGTGTGAACTCGGAACGGAACGGAGCGTACATACCTGGCAGCAACCGCCGCGAACTTCACAGGCGCCGTTTGACTCCATAGGGACGCGCCTTCTGCCTCGCTATAAAATCCGGGACGGTCTCCACAACACTTTGCCTGCGGAATCTGTGCGCGAACCACACTACGCTCCACTGAACTGCAAGTTTGCAACAGCGAACAACTCCTGCGGTCCAGCCATGGCGGCGTCCTCCAACCTCCTGGTTCACTTGAGGCGCTGCGTCTCGCCGCCGTCCCTCCGCGCCTACTGCGCCGAGTTCATCGCCACCTTCCTCTTCGTCTTCACCGCCGTCGGCTCCACCATCTCTGCCCGTACGCCGTCGTCAACTTTCTGATCTCGCCTTCCCCTTCACCGCGCGATTTGGAAGTAATGTCTTTTTCGTTTCGCATTGCTAGTTTAATTTGGAATGCGTTTCGTTTCTTGGCAGGGATGGTGACGCCCGACGTGGCCTCCGACGCGGCGTCCCTGGTGGCCACCGGCGTCGCCCAGGCGCTCGGTCTCTTCGCCGCGGTGCTCATCTCCGCCGACGTCTCCGGCGGCCACGCCAACCCTGCGGTCACCTTCGCCTTCGCCATCGGCGGCCACATCGGCGCCGCGAGCGCCATCTTCTACTGGGCCTCGCAGATGCTCGGCTCCGTCTTCGCCTGCCTCGTCCTCCACTACATCTCCGCCGGACAGGCACGTCGCTACTAACCGTCGCTTCATTAACATTTCACTTCCCCTTTTTTTCCCGACACATAAATGACGAACACTGCGATGAACACGCATTTATGCAGGCCGTGCCGACGACGAGGATCGCGGTGGCGATGACGGGGTTCGGCGCCGCGATCATGGAGGCCGTGCTGACCTTCATGGTGGTGTACACGGCGCACGCCGCCGGCGACCTCCGCGGCGGCGGCGGCGGGAAGCGGCGGGGGTTCGCGGCGACGGCGCTGGGAGCGGTGGCGGTGGGGTCGGTGACGGGCGCGTGCGTGCTGTCCGCGGGGTCGCTGACGGGGGCGTCCATGAACCCGGCGCGCTCGTTTGGGCCGGCGGTCGTCAGCGGGGACTACAAGAACCAGGCCGTGTACTGGGCCGGGCCCATGATCGGCGCGGCCGTCGCGGCGCTGGCCCACCAGATCCTGGCGTGCCCCACCACCACCACCACGGACGCCGCCGCCACCGAGCCGTCGTCGCGCCACGGGAACGTGGAGACGGTGGTCGTGTGACGTGACGGTGTACCTTGTGCGTCATCCTCTCGTTCCTTGTGTGTTGGACGTAGAGGAATCTATGTGTATGTATGTTCTGATGCGTTCGTTGTAATGGCTTTGGCCAGACTTTGTGTGTGTAGTTTAGGTTTGTATAGTCGTCGAAATGTTGTTTATTTCCGTAGATCTATCTGGTAGGGGACAATTAATGTTCAGTCAAATGGATCATTTAGTGCATATAATGTCAACCGTGAGTTCAATCCCAATCTGAAATTCCATACATGCAGCGCAACAGATTCCCGTAGGGAAGTGGGAGACCCAATCTAATACGACTCACACATCCACACGCACGGGAAAATGTGGTGCTGTCGCCCAAGAAAGGTTGTTTCTATTGCAAACGGCATGGAGGTTGCGCCCTTCAATCCAATATATATCCTTTGATAAACGCGATCTATATGGTTTAAAAATGTACCTGCGTTATCATAAAGTGGGCACATGTATATCTGTAGAATTAAATAAACGCGAACACCCCCCTACGGCACGGAATTGCTAAGTTACGAATAATATTGTTTCAAAACTACTGTTGATAGTGGCTCGTTATTTTATTAAGCGAGAATTGAGGGATGACGCGACACACAGATTTCTTGGCCAAAAGGAAAGAAAAAAAAGTTGATGGTGTCGTCGTTGATTAGACGTACTCCTACTTGTTTAACTTCAGATTACTTCATTAGCAAGAAACTAAACAACATTCCAGTGGAGGGAAAACAGTGATATACAAAATAATGTATAGGTGTAGTATATTTTAAGTCGTAAAATACATTTTCCCGGGATTTTTTTAAGTGTTGCTTCCAGTTTTGGCAGTTTATATAACGTGGTAAACATGTACTAAACCCTAGGATTAGTTAAAGTATCCATTAGAACTCCTTCAAAGTACGTTCTATCCGTCGGATTGGAGATCAGATGGCATCTATGTCCCTCCTGTCAGTTACTCATCATTTATATATAAAAAAAATAAAAAAAAACTAGGTACGTGTAGAGGACGAATCTCTTAAAAGCAGAGGCGGCAGTATTTTAACCGAGGAGAAAGCCCTGGTTGATCAGAACAAGGAATCCCCCACAAAAAAGCTTCAGAGCAGTCAGGGGCTTCCGATGGTGGTCGTCGTGGTGCACACGAGGAGGGAGCGGCAGAGGAGCGGTTGGTGCAACGGCGAGTCATCGGCGATGACCGGTAGGAACCTCGTGCGCCTCGCCAGCCGCGCCGTCTCGCCGGCCATCCCCTCCTCCGGAGCCGGCCGCTCCCTGACGCGCGCCGGGGGGCGCACGCTGCGCGCCACGTCGCCGCCCCCGCCGCCCTCGATCCGCGGCTCCACCGCATCCTGGGAGTCCCGCTCGCTGTGCCGCGACGGCGATGAGGACTGGGAGGAGGTCGTCGCGGCGGGCGGAGAGGCGACGGAGGAGCAGCAGGGGGTGTTGTTCGGGGCCCCGCCCACCGACGACGAGGTCCGCGCCGCCGTGGCCAGTATACAGCAGTAAGTTACTGATCATAGTTATTGAGCATATCTTTGTTTTGTGATGATCGCCCAGTAATAGGATTATCAGATTAGAAATTTGGAAAGTTTCTTAATTAGTTTAAGATCGGAAATCGACGTATTGTCCAGCCAGGTGGTTACATGTTTTTTCTGTGAATTGCAATTTTGTTTGTAAATTGCAAATTAGTCACGCGGAAGTTAGCGTGTCCCAAATACTCTATGTTTGTTTGTTTCGTGTATCCTGTTCGCGTTGCTATCAAGATGTGCTATACCACGTCAAGCATTTGGATATCAAAATTAATTTATTTTTTCATTTATTTGTTCTTCAGGATTTTAGCACGCTTGCTCCGTCATTGTCTAGTTAGAGCTTTAGACCTTCTTATCCTGCTTATTGGAGTTGTCGTCCTTTGTTATCCAGAACTTGTGACCTTCGTATTTCTTTAACTGCGAATTGACTATTTCATTCCTGCAGGGTGTTCGTGGATCCTTCTACTGTGGATTCCAACGCGACTGAGCTCGCGCTTGCATTGCCCTACTCAGGGCACCAGTCTGGAATATTTGTCAATCATTTTGCTCTGGATTCTGATGCATCTGAGGTTAGATCAGATGAATGGGTGGATCCTGCTATGCTTGTTCTTAACTCGAGTACACTTTTAACAAAGGAACATCGGAGTGTACTGGATGCCTTCCGCCTATTGAAGGAAGATACTTCTGTTCAGGTTAGTGTGGCTCGACTTTGTCATTGACCTGAAGCAATCTGAATTTGGTGCCACAAAATAGACACGTTACTAGCATCCAATAAAAAAAATTGTCTGCAAAAATCTGAATCATGCCGTTATGTCCCTTAATGCAGAAAATGGTTATGGCCTTGTCATCTGATGAGGCTGTATGGCATGCTGTGATGAAGAACGAGGTGGTACAAGAATTCAAGAGATCCTTCCAGGATGGTATGTGACTATAGATCGTTCCTGTGTCATTTGATTGAGAAGAAAAAAAAAGTGACTACAGATTGTGCTTTTTACATCTTTTGGTTTGCATGGGTACCACTAATCTGTCCTTTTCGACAGCAGCCCTTAATTAAACAACCTTTTCAATCATGTGAAAATACAAACAAAATAACCAATGTAGATCTGTTGCGGTCTTGCTATATATGTTGGACGAATCTGCCTCTGATGCAACTTATCCTATCTTAGCTAAAATAATAATCTGCTTTTTAAGTTTGGCAGCGGCACTTCAATAAGCTGTCATGTGAAAATATAGAAACGTTTTAGCACCTTTAGTCCTTTTAATGACCCATTAGACATTTAGTTGTGTTGAACTTTTGGATCGATCTTCATCTAATGCAACTTATCGTGTTCTTGTTATTCAGCCAAGAAGGAAACCTCTACTGCTCCTCCTGGATTCATGATGTGGGTTCTTGAAAACACCCAAGCAAAAATCAAGGAATTCCTCGAGAAGATACTTGGGCTCGTGAACATGCTCTTTCAAACTGGGGACAAGGACTACGATATGTCTAATGATTTAGTGAGAATGTCCTTCATGCTCTCCGTATTTGTCTTCATCGTGGTAACTATAGCTCGTATACGCTGAGCACAACAATTCGTCGACTTCACGCAATGGTGGTTTCTTAATTTTGTACAGGATTAGCTCCAGAATTAGTCCTATTCGTGGTTGGTGTGATTCTTAGCTGTCAGGTCTTGAGTTATCAGTATTATTAGTGGAAACGCTATGGTTATCATGTGGAATTATGCCTTGAACATCAATGTTAGTATCGTCTGCACTCTGCCGTGTGCTTCCTGAACATCAGTTAAAATGTGTGAAGCAAAATTTCCAAAGTGTTACAAATGCTTTACATTTTTTCATTCATGTCAAGTTGTCAACACTTGCAGACTTCTACACAGTATTGCGCACTTTTGCTTGGGCGACTGTGAACTCTTTTTGTCGACTCAGAGTTAGATTGGATGCTTCCAATGTAATTCATCTGCCCAGAAACCATGGAATCCCATCAGGAATTCCAGTACCATCAGACGGCACCACTGTAGCATTAATTAGCACAAGCAACTTATTATGGCCAAGGCCACCGCGGCCAAAGCCACCGCGGTGAGTCAGCTAGGAGCCCAACAGTAGTTCTTCTACAGGCTACCAGTGTTCAAGGAGGGTGTGTCAAGAAGCAAAAGCAGAGAGATGAAAGTAATGGGTATGGTGGACCTGAAAATAGTGAATCGCGTTGGGAGTCTGGCCTCTTCAATGGCTCAACGTGAAGTGTACTTCCTCCGTTCCTAATTATAAGTCATTCCAAGATTTTTGGAGAGCCAAACTATTTCACGTTTGACTAAATTTATATAACAAAGTACATTTATGATACCAAATAAGTATCATTAGCTTCTTCATTAAGTATATTTTTAGACTATATCTATTTGGTTCCATAAATTTTTATGATTCACTTTATAATTTTGATCAAACATAAAAAGAGTTTGACTCTCCAAAAATCTTGAAATGACTTGCAATTTGGGAGGGAGGGGGTAGCTTTTAACCTCAGGCTAACTGGAAGTACTTCCTGTGTTGGGTTGGCCCTTACAAGCCTTGCTCCTGGGGAACCATTAACTGACGATCGATGCACCAGCACAGTTTTAAACAATCCGCCATCATCAGAAACATCTTTGGCATAACAAGTCTGGATTCAACCAGAAAGTACAACAGAGACATCCATTCTTTTCTGTCCTAGCAGGCCGCTAAAAAATAACGTAAATTCTGGATATGGCTGCCTGTCCGAATGTAAGCATGCATGATCACTCCTCCACTGCATCACCGCCCTCAGTGACCTCAATCTTCTGCTTCAGCAGTGTGATCTTCGTGGACAGTCTCTCTGCAAACAAGAACAAAAGCATGCATAACTTCATACTGTTCAGAGCCATATATTCTGTACTATTGATTAGCAAGGAACTCACCAGTATGCCCCTTGGTGAAGCTGTATCCCTTCGAACTTACATAAGTTCTTGGATTTGGCAATTGGTGGTTTCTCAAGTATTCTGTCTTCCCCTGGTAATGTCAAAGGGTTTGGTCATTGAGCATTATTGAAAATTGATGATCAGAGGTGTAAATCAAACCATCAGCAAGCTATATGTCAAATCAAAGTTGACAAACACAAAGCTGCGGATGAAAGAAAGCTAATTCTCTCATAAGTAAACAATATATTATGTTCTGATGTATTTTCAACATTTGCAGTGTTAAATCAATTCCAGTCAATGAAACAGAAACTGTAATGCTAACCTTGGTTATCACACAAACATCAACGTTGCTGCCACTAGCCGACTACCCAAATCATTGAAGATACCAGCCCGAATTGCATCTGCTACAAGTACAACAAACTTATCGTATATACCTCAACTAATAATAATCCATTTTTAAGTTTTCCAACCGCCCTTTAAAAAGCTGTTATATGATAATGTGAAACGTTTTAACCCATTTAGGTTTTTTATTAACCCATTTAGCTATGTGGAACTTTAGGATGGATCTTAATAGGTGCAACTTATCATATCTTTTTTTTTCAGCAAGGAAACTAATACGAAAGTGACATGGGACCTTAAAGACACCCAAGCAAAAATCAAGGAATTCGTCAAGAAAATACTAAGGCTCTTGAACATCTTTTAGTCTTTCATTGCTCTTTTAGTCTTTCATGCTGGGGACAAGGACAATTCTATGTTTGATGATTTAGTGACAACAGAGGATCTAGCATGGGGCAGGAGCCCCCCCTAGAAAATGAAAGTTTGGCGACACATGAAGAGGAGGAGCATGAAAAAGAGAACGAAGAGAACAATGAAAAAATAGTCCTCCCACGCCTCACATCTGGTCCGCCGAGCTGTTGAAGTTGTTGTGGCGACGGCTGCAACTCATCCCGGAGATGACACGATATCTTCGCAGTCCAAGCGAGTGCCCAAAAAGCAACTGGCTATCTTGGTAAAGCAGCCATCGTCGCCGAGCGGACAACAAGAGGGGCCTTGAGGATCCTCCAGGGAGCGATCTCAGGGGCACGTTCCTTCATATCCTAAATTAGAATAGCAATTAATTGCCTTGACAAAGATCAAGTCATCTACTATGTAAGGGGATGGGGATTCCACAATGTGCCAGTGTAATGAGGTTATGTATCAGAAGAGACATGCTACCTATCCATTGGAGTGTTATTTAATATAGTTGATGACTTTTTTAAAATGAATGACCATTAGATGTGCCTGTTTTATTGATAAAGCAGACTGGTTGAAGCAACTCTTTATATTGTTTTACTCTCTCGATATTATTATTATTATTGATGCTAGGGACATGGCCCCTGCCCACACCTAGGGATGGCAGCGGGTCAGGTAAGGTGTGGGTAAGGTGTTTACCCGCCCGCGAGCCTGCCCATGGCTGCGACCTTTGCCCGCCTACGAGCATGCTGCGTCTTCTTGCCGTCCAGGTCCAACGCCGCCTACCACCACGCCCACGGACCACCTGTAATCCTACTTTGGAAAACCGAGCAGAGCATGTCTTAGCTCTGAGTGCGCGGACCCCTAGGGGCGGACTACCTGTCTATAGATTTTTTCTTTCGGGATAGGAGCTCAACCTTTCCGTGTAAAAATTGGTTTGAACGATGGACAGTCCGGCTTTCGTGAAGCGGACTGTCCACGAATTCGAAAACCGGTCAATTCTACCAACTTTGATGTGACACATAGCCGTTGGGTTGAATGGCGGACTGCCCGGCCTAATAATGGTGAACACTCCGAGAAAACACAGTGAGGTCGGGTTTTCAACGTAACAACTAGATTTTGAAGCCCCCCTACAAATAGCCAACCCTCGACTGTGAGCGACTCTCGTAGGATTTAATCTTCTGCTACTACAGCTTGGTGCTTCCCATTAACTGCCCTGGGATCTCCTCCTCCAGCTTAGATGTGTTTTCTTCCACAGCTAGGCGACAAATATCATGCGGTTGCTCTGGTGCGTCCTGGGCCACATGGTGGGTGGCATTAGCTTAGTGGTGCTACTGTATTGGTGTAGGGTCGTGGTGAGGCGAGCACCGGCAGGCGGCAGGGCCCCAAGTCTTGCACCAACGCATGGTGGCACCGAGCTGCGAGCTGAGCTGCGGGAAGAGTTTGTGGCCGGTGCCAAAAGAGGTGCATACAGGAGGAGGGCACTTTTTACCCCCGAAAACCAAACCAGCAAATTTTTTTGTTTGGTCGATTTTTTACATTATGTTTCTGGTAAGTTAGGTCCTATGTTGTCCTAGCTTTGGTTTTTTTACCTTCAAGAAAAGAGAAAATCGAACAACGTCAGCGTCACCTTTTTTTAAGAACAACGGCACCTTCTCCACAAGCTGCTTCCTCCTTGCGATTTTGGCCCACCAAAACAACTTGGCCTACCTCTGTAGCTCGGCCCAACAACTCATGCTCCTCTCTTCTCTCAATCGACCACGCACGCCGCCCCTCCCACATCCTGAGTTCCTGACATCCCCTGGTAGCTGCGCTCGACGACGGCGGCATTCCCGGCACCGAAGGGGCCAGGGGCCGCAGGCAGGCGGGCGGGGCTCGACACCTTGGCGGCTCATAGCGCACACGCAGTTAGCTGACGGGCGCCCGCATTGGCTATTTGGCGAGCTAGCTGCGGGGCGACGGGACATGGGTGCATGGCTGCGGCCACCATGACAAGTGAGCAGCGTGAGTCTTGTTTGCTTCTTTCCCATCCATACTTGCATCTTTGCAATTCGTTGTTGATTGCTCGTTCGATTTGCTTTTTCCCCGTTCTTTGCTTGCTTGATTTTGGATGATGCGTGGTGTTACAGTAGTGAAGATGATCATGATTGGGAGCCGGCTTCAGAAGCGGAAGGAAGACCGGAGACGATATGAGTCCGCATGCGAGCTACGGATTTAGATTTGTCACCATGTCTTGGAAGAGTTCGATTTGGATTTCGACCGATCCAATTCAACTTTCTCCTGTCCAAAGCTTTTTGGCTGTGCTGCACCTCCCCTGCTCAGGGACGGGAGTGATATAGATTTTAGGTGCTTTAGAGCAGGTATATATAGATATAGATTATAGATATGTATATACTATGTATATCAATATCTGATACGTATCCACACATTTTAGATTATCGTATCCGAATTCAATTTGATATAAAATAAATAAATATATTTGTATTAGTGCAGTATCCTGTCCGTATTGATCCCTAGCCCAACCATCCGATCGGATATTTCCATCCACCGACTCGGGGCCGTACGCTATGCCTAGGGTTGAGGGGGCGAGGGCTGCTCCGCCGCTGCCTATCTTTGACGTCGTCGCCGCCTCAGTCTGACGGCAGCAGGCAGGCCGAGGACACCGGCCGACCGGCGCATCCTCCCCGCGATCTCGTGCGATTCCGTCGGCAGTCTCCTGCCTCCAACGCCGCCGGCTGAGAGAAGGCAACCACTACTGTCTACTACTCGTTTTTTTGCTCGTGTTCTTCTTTGTTCGTTCTCTGTTTTTCCCTTCCAAGTTCGATTTGGATTTGATTCAATCTCGTCAGATCCTGTCACAACACGTGGTGAGGTCATAGTAGCTCATAGGTGGCCTTGCCAGTGAGGACGATCTTCCATTGCTCTTGCTTCTTGGCGCTTTGGCGGAGAGGCTGTCCCTGAATGCGTGCTTGTTCACAGCATCGACGGCAAGGAAGGCCCCCGACCTGAAGCTGGAGTTGGAGATCTGGCCATCTGGGTCACCTGGCTCACGGCCTTCATCCTATTGCTACTGCAGCTTGTTAGATGGATCTCGCTGTCGTTGCCCCTGGCGTCCGTGATGTGGAAACAGAAGAACATCCGCAATGACCTGGAGTGAAAATAGATTCACATACTGAAGGCTCCTGTCCAATCCATGGTGTGTTCAGATCGCAAGCCGTCAGCTCACGTAGGCTTTCTGGCATGGGAGTTTGGCTGGTCGAGTGCCCGCTCACGTCGCGCAGCACGGGTTTACGCGGTGCTGCACTGCCGCTCATGTTGCGCAGTGCGGGCCCACTACGCGGGCCGAGCCGCGTCGTCCGTTCCGTCGTTGCGTGTTCATGGTGCGGGTTATGTGGGTTCGCGGCGCGGGTTGCGCCGGTGGGTTCGCGGCAAAACCCGGCCCACTTGCATTCCTATGTAAGGTCTTACTCCCTCCGTCTCAGAAAGAATACAATTACAACAATCAAATCATGTTTAACCAGCTTATTTATATTAAATATTATAGCCATTTATGTTTCTAAGTAATTTAATTATAAAAATATATTCTATAACTAATCTAATGATACTTATTTTATACTATGATGAATGTAATGTTTTTAAAGTTCAAATAGTTTGGAGAAGCGAGAATTGCATTCTTTTTGGAAGGAGAAAGTAAGTCTAAGGAGATATGTGAAATAGAAATTACAAAGCTACTTTCTTGTAATCGATTTTCTTATTGGTGCGAACACAGATAAAAAAAATGGAAGGTTATCTTTGCCAAAGCTGCTTGTTTCTTTTCTTCTCGTCTGCAGGACTTTTCCATACTCAAATGATTTGTGCTTTAGTTCTTTCATAACCTTGCTAGAGCATGGATGTTATAATTTACTCAAATGATTTCTGTTCAAAAACTCAGTCACAGGCATTATTAATTTTTTTCCATATTCACATTGACATTTGTATAAGCATAACAAAATTGATGTGTCATGTCCGATTGGATATAATTCATTGGATCACCACTGATTATCTGTTGCCTCCAAATGACCGTAGAGTGAACAACAGAGCTAGTTTTTCTTGTTTCAGAAAGTGCAGCTCGCAGGCAATATCCCTAGCCCTGCTTATTGGTTTATGGTTCGATTGATAATCTCAGATATATATAGCAATGATGGTTCTCTTGAGTCTTGACTACCCATGTTTGGTTACCTTCCATGTCTAAAAGTCCCCGTGAAAATTTATTTATATTTATTTATTTAGGAAAAATCCTTTCTACACTAAACTGTAGCTACTCCCATATAAAAAACCTCCTTGGGATGTATACATACTTATTTATCATTCTAGGTATATATATACACATACTTAAAATAAATTTTTCAAAGTGATAACCATGAAAAGAATTGAGTGGAACTTGTATTTTTTTGCGCTTATATTTTCTGTATAGAAAAGGGAGTATGTCCACATACAACATGAATAAAAAAAGTATATCCACACACCGCTTTTAAAAATCAAGTACTATGTGTAAATTCTTTTTTTAAAACCTCAAGTATGAATTAATACCATGTAAGTTGTGAGATACACAGATGGTGTAGCTATATCCGGTGTAAAAACTTATCCTAATTATTTAAATATATTGTTGCAGAATGGATAAACCGCTACAGGAATCTGGCATAACCATTATTGTTCAAGAGAACTGCCTCGAGCCTTTCAAGTACAGAGACAAGGATCCACTATGCTCGCTCTCCAAGAAAGGTGGAGACAAAGATGGAAAGCATGATGAGAATAGTGATGGTGGGAAGAACAAACCTCCTCGAAGCGAGGATGGTGATAGGTATGGTCCAAGTGACAGCAGCGAAGAGCTTGGCAAAGATGACAAGTGTGGTCCAAGTGACAGCGAGGATCCTCCTTTCGAGGATGGCAAAGATGACAGGGATTGTACTGACGATCCCATTCCATATGGATGCCACCGGTTGCAGCTGTTGGCCGTTCGTGCAAACTTCAGTATTGATGCCATCAATTTCTTTGATTGGCATCGAGTACAAGGAATCTACAGGCGACATGTTGACCAGCACGATGATCAAGAGGTATATTTCTGCTTAAACTAATGTGCATAACCTAGTACAGGTGCTTAGTTGTTGTATAAGCTAGAATAGGGACTGACATTAACCCAAGATAGCACTTGATATGAATTTACGTTACGTTTAATTGCATGCTTGATGGAGTGGATGAGGTGTTACCATTTCCCCCCGTCTCTCTCTTGGATAGATAACTGTTATACACTCTTTGTAGCCTTTCTGTCATCCCTTCCTTAGGATACATATATACTACTTACTCCGTTCTAAAATATTAATACTCTGGGTGTCATTTTGAGTGTCCAAACTCATGACATCTTCTTTGAACCTAGACACATAGTTGTCTAGATTAATAGCACCTTTAATGAATCTTGTAAAAAGCTAGGATAATTAATAATTTGGAACATAGGGAGTACCTACCTCTAGCTTTTTTTCCCTTCTGTTTGAATGCACACACCACTACAAAAACATGCAAATGGTTTCCCTTAGCAGCAAAGCAAACACCTTGAATTGTGGAGGTTGCAGCTAGAATATCCAACTTCACAGTGTGAGCATTTTTTGGTGATTATATTATCAGTCTACACGAAAACCATGAGTACATTGCGGCAAGCAGCACTTAAATCATTTAATTATTGCTGAATTGTTCAATATCAGGATGGACCGCATATAATGTAAGGTTTCATTTGAAATTAAATAAAGTCTTGCTTATGCGTGGGAGCGAATCTGGTTGTATAATTGATTCCGAGTGATTACTAACCTTGAGTAACAATCGATTCGTTGCATTACCAGTTTGAAACATCTTTTTACTTCCCTAGGTAACAATTTGGACTTGCAGTTACCTAATTTTGACTTAGCACACTTGGTGTTAAAATATATGCATGCTTTCCATGTCTCAAATATACTTTGCACATGTAGGATGGAATGGTTGAGCTGAAGCTAATTGGACCTCGTAGAGCCATTGGTGCTTATGGAACCGTGGGAGTTCAAGTGTTCCCCGGTGCAACCGCTGCTGTGGAACTTGGTATCAGTGAGAGTGTTGTTATCGAAGAAGGATGGAATCCTTGCGAAGACAGTGATGAACCAGAAGAATATGTGAAGGTAATTCAAAGAGGTGTCCATAGGTTGGAAATTTCATATCTGGTGATTCCAAACACGATTGAAGCTGAAATCGAGGTCAAACTCCTACTTGGAGCCTTGGGTTGTTGTGGAGGCCGCGTGGTATCCGGCAAAATCAAGGCATGGGTAAGAGACTTCGGAGACAAACATGTTGATATCTTCACTGCTCAAAGGTTGCCTATCCACTCTGGTGTATGGGTCATAGTTCCTCTTCATTTGTCACTGGTTTGTTTGCCATACCATTGTAAGTTTCAGCTTGATATTGAGGTGGATCTGATGGTAAGCACACCCTCTGACGACAGTTTGTGTAATCTTAAATTCAATGATATGAAATTCAGTGGCAGAATTGGGAGGGAGGAAAGGGAGATTGATGGTAACACAGTAGAAATTACTGTTAGAATGAACCCAAATCCTTGTGTCCGAGCTCACTGAGGAGATGTGGACCTATCTACTTCTCTGAAGACATAAATATCAAGATTTGACAGTTTTATCAGCTATGATGTGTATATGTCTCTTCATATCATCTAATTACTGATAGAAAGTGTTATTTGCACTGACCTTTGTTTTCGTGTTACTGCATTATGTTAATGTTTTTAGTCAGCACTTGCTCATATGGCTCCACTGCTTTGATATGCCTTTTTGTATTTCCATCAAATCTCCTGCTTTCTTCATACTTGCTCTAGACATAGAGTACCATCAATTCTTTTAAAGTGTAAATAGTGACATCATCATGAATATGTATATTTCTGATAGAAGATAGTGCATGCAGTTGTACAACGATTGTAGTACTAGGGGATCCCCCCTTGCCATGTTGGATGTTTTTGTTATATTAACTTCCTTTTATAGCTAGCTGCAAATTTTAGTTTATCTTTCACAGTTTTCTGAAATATATTATCATTTGTAGCTGGCACTAACACAATAATCAAATAGCCTATCAGTAATATTCGTGGAAAGTTGTCAACGTTTCTAGAGGCATCATCTTTGTCGTTAGTCACTCTCAGTATCCATCCTTGTTGTTTCCTTTTCCGTGTAATATCCGCTCTGCTCTGCATTTGATAAATAAAATAGATAGGGATATGGAAAAGGTATTATTTACTCGGATCCTCTTTCATACCTAGATATCGCAGGCGTCTGCTGCGGTGGTTGTACGTGACCACCCCCCCCCCCAACACACACACAAAACCACACCGTGTTTGGATGTCAATATTGGAGGAAGAAATTGAGAAGTGGAACCAGAGACAACAATGTTGTTTGGATGTTTATATAATTAGGAACCAATACTCTCTTTGAGCTGCCAGTTGAGTTGTTCAAAGCACGTTCGGGCTCTACATATGACCATCCAATGTCGTTCAAGACGAAGGGGAATGGTAGAAAAGGTAGATAGAAAGACTCGGCATAAGATGCAACTACACCATCAATAGAGAGATCGCCGATGGAGAAGAGGTGCCAATGGAGGACGACAACGAGCCACGACGGAGCCAACGACCAAAGTCAGCCAGAGTCCTCCACACAAGAGGACAGAATGTTGCCAATGACTGAGATCTTTAAAAACGACACCTACAAGTAGGGTACGACGTTGTTGACGCCGCCATCACCGTCCAATCACAACTGGCACAGAGTTTTCACCCGAAGGTCACCATGGCAGTGGAGAGATGGGAGCAAACGACGCCTCCAACAAGGAGAGCGGCGCCAAGAACGTTATCGTCGTTTGCACCAACACAACGGTGGGCATAGCTTTCGCTAAGGCTCCGAAGCCCAACAACCACACCGGCAAAACGACAGGCTGCAACAACGCCGCTTTCGCGTGGAGATTGTGCTGGTCGGCGTTGTCTTATCACTATTCTTAGTGGGAACTCTAAGATTATCATGTGGGATTATGTCTTGAACATCAATGTTAGTATCGTCTGGAATGCTGTGTGTGCTTCCTGATCATTCTTTCCAAATTAAAAGTGTCATAATTTTTTCCATTCTTGCATAGACTTTTACACGGTATCGCGCACTCAGGTTTGCTTGGGCGACTGTCAACTCTTTTCTGGCCTCACTAGAGTCACATTGGATGCTTCCAATATCATTCATCTGCCCAGAAACCATGGAATCCCATCGGGAAAGTGAGGTGTTTGGGCACCTCAAGTTTTACCACGACGGCATCTCTTTCCCCAATCTTCCTTGCGTCCAGTACGACCAGATGGCACCTGTGATCAGATACTGCATACTGCGAAGAAGCAGGAGGAACAAGATAAAGAAATATCAATTGGCCTGACATATCAATGCTCGAATGAAAATACTGAACTTACCTCTACAAGAAGAACATAGCCGTCATCCTCCCTACCGCCACCAGTCGGCACGAACACCGGCTCGCCGACGAACTTGCGCCCCGCCGCGGTCCACAGCCGCGCTGATCCATCGGAGGCGTCTACCTTCACCACGCTGTCAAAGGGGAAATATGGCAGGAACCTCCGCGAACCGGAGGCGGCGCCGGCGTAGACGAATCGGTTCCTCCGGTTGGCGAAGCTCGGGTTGATCGCCGGGAAGTCCGCCGGCCTGGTCCACTGATCGGATAATCTCCTGACGGAGCATCCACGGCACGCCCCTTTCTTGTCGAGATCGATCGACACCTGCATTGGATTAAACGAACGACGTGACGGGTACAACAACAACGAACGATGATCCTTGTCAGTCTCCGTCGTTTGTTCATCGATCGACAGTCGACATGAGAGGTACCAAAATCAAAGCGGCGTCTGCTGACCTGAACAAGGCGAGGCAGCAACTCCCTGCCCTTGGTGACGTTCATGAAGGACGGGTCCAGCTTCTTGTGGAGCCAGTTGTAGCCGAACATCCGGTGGAAGTGGAACCACTGGTAGGAGCAGCTGGACATGTGGAGCCGGATGCTGGTGCCGCCCCGGGAGTCCCGCTCCTCGAAGGCGTTGCCGAAGTGTATGGACCACAGCTGCGACGGCGCCTCGACGGGCACGCTCCAGTCGCGGCCGCCGGCCTCGGCCTCCGGGGAGCGCGGCAGCAGGTACACCGGCGTTGACTCCCGGCTCGGGTCAACGGCGAGGGCAGCTATCATCGGGTGGGTGCCTGTCAGTGCCAGCAGCGACCCTGCAGCCACCCAAACACCGAGCCAAACATTATTCACGTGAGTCAGACTCGCGCTAGCCTGACGATCGAGTAAAAAAAAATGAATCTCCTTTGGGTGTCCGTACCAGGAATGTCGAGCTTGATCCGGTTGCCGAGGAGGACGTAGTGGGTGTCCGTGAAGGTCCAGTCGTGGATCATCAGGTGGTCCGGCAACACGAACTCCCTCTTCTGCACCAGCGTGAAGTCGGCGTCGAACTCTGCAGTGCCGTCGTCAACGTCAGTGATCGATTCGAGCGGGTGGTAGTTGTAGTGATTTGTGACTGCTGCTTCGATTTGGAATTCTGAGCAAGGGTGATGTGCAGTGCAGACCGTAGAAAGTGAAGTTGGAGCGCGGGAGGAGCATGTCCTCGGCGTTGCAGGCCACCATCAGCAGCCGGTTCCGCTTGGGGTCGATCTTGTAGTGCGCGAGCAGCCTCCTTGCCGGCATGCTGTAGACACCTGCGGGGAGCAACCCACACACGCACAAACGTCAGCTCGGTCGGGTCGGCCAATCGCATGCTCTGCTCTGGTGCGCTAACCACATCCAATGCAGAGGAGGCGGTGGTGGTGGCAATGATGATGGTACAGACCACTGAGGATCGGCCGCAGCAGGCTCGCGGCGACGTCGATCCCTGCCTCCAGCAGCCACGGCCGCCGGCTCCGGTGGACCTCGCCGCCGTTGCCTCGTGCCGCCGCCTCGTCGTCGCCGCCGGCGAGGCCGAGGATGTCGAACGGGCCGAGCGTCTCCAGCGTCACGGGGTCGAGCTCGTACGGCTCGCCGCCTTCCCAGAGGCAGAGCACGCGGCCGCCCCATCGCAGCACGCTGGTGTTGGCCACGTTCTTCATCACCTTCACGTTGCCCACCTGGGTGCCTCCCTGCAGCACCGAGAAGGGGCCCCGGTGCGTGAACCGCCACGACGACGACGCGTCGTGCTCCTCCCGCTTCGCCGCCGTCTCCACGTACCTCGCCGAGTAGTGCGCGGCGGCGGCGCCGTTGCCGCCGGAGAAGCGGAAGGCGCGGAGGTAGCCGTGGCCGTCGAGAGGGTGGACGGTGGAGCCGTGGTCGTCGGTGAACATCCCGGGCCCGGCGAGGTAGTAGGTCCCCGCCGGGAAGTCCGCCGGGATCGCGCCCTCGGCGACGCGGAGCTCCACGGGGTCCGGTGACTCGGCGCGCTGCGAACGGAAGAGGAGGTTGTAGTCCCAGAACGCCGTGGACGGCGTGTCCGTCGCCGACGCCGAGGCCGTCGCGCCGGGAGTGATGGCGCCGACGGCGGCCGCGGCGCGGACGACGACGGAGACGCCGACGCGGCCGCGGGCGCGACGAGAGCAGTGGCGAGGCGCTGCCGGAGCGCGGCGGCATGGGTGGTGGTGGTGGTGGTGCGCGACGGCGTGCGTGGCGGCGATGGTGTGTGGGGACATGTTTCTGTCTGTGCTGTGCCGGTCACCTTCTTCGGTCGATCGCTGCCCCCGTTTCGAGCTGTGGAGGGTGCGCGGGGTCCTTTTTATCGTGTCTTGTTTTGTTTCACGGGTTGGTCTCTCGCGGATTGAACCCCGACGTTTGAAGTTCTGAAGATGAATAGCAACCCAAAATCAATAAGTGAATGAGACGACGGTGATATGTGGGACATGCCGCTTGACATTGGTAGTGAAAGATGATCGAATAGAGATCGACGACAGGATGGAGACAACGGCAACTAATCCTGCATATACATTTTTTCTGATGTGTTTATAGGAACATTGAGAAAGCACTACTCCTTATGGTGTTAAATTAGTTGATACTGCCCAACTTTGGATCCAAGTAGCAGGAACTGAACGAAAGACCCGATATATTGGTTCCATGATCTGGCAGGAAGATCATAGTGTGCTACATCGCGACCAAAAACACACGCTCCTTGCTATTTTGGTGATTTTGAACTATTTGCTTTGAGTGGAACATCAGGATTTTTCAACAACCAGAAGTAGCTGGTGAGGAACTGAAGATTCATGATGAAATGTATAAAAGGATGCTGCTTCGGCTTTGGAGTTTGGCATGCGTGAAACATTTGACTTGCGTGCTTGATAGACTCGCTGAGAGTTGAGTGATCACTATATACATTTTGGGAGTCCTACTTTGACAAGGCGTTCTGTTGTGGCGGTCTCGATCGGTCGATGGCCAGTTGCCAGTTGCTAGCAGTAAGGGTCACTGGCTCGGCGTCGGTGATATCGTCGTGGCATGTGGCCGGCGGTTTGGCGCCTTGCCAAAATCCGCAGAACGACACTCAGTTCTTGCTTTGGTTTTGGAGCTTGCAATTGCCAGCTGCTAAGTACTATCTCTTTTTTTATGAGATGCTAAGTACTCTCTTCTGTTTAAATACTAGAATCTCATGCAATGCTCTATACAGAACGGGGTTGGATTTCGTGACGTGGGCGTTTAACCAAATTTAATTAATGCTATACGGCGGAGTATATATAAACCCAGTAGCATGGATTAGGAAGCGGTGGTGTGACGTGTGAATGGCATCTGTGGGGGCCCGTTTTGGAGGGTTTTGTGGAGGGAATCGTTGGCGTTTTAGGAGTGGAATCCAGGGCCGTTTTGTTCCTTCTCGGCATAATTGTGACGCTTGTGCAGCAAATGTATGGGGAACCTTCTCTTGTCCGTTAACAAATCTCGTTTCATCATTAGAATACTATCCACGACAGGACTAGCTAGTTGCGATTATCATAATCTCCTAGACTCCTAGGAGGCTGTTTGGTGGCACCTGGAAATCGCCCATCGCTCGCTGTCTCAGTGCCCACGGCCATCATTAGAAGAGATTTTTTAAAGGTTATTACCACTGTAGACCCGAAGGCGTTTTGGGTCAAATGTTCAAGCACAGTGGACAAAGGGCAGCACTTACGCATGGGGTGTCCAGTCTCGCACGAGGAAAAGGCAGGAGATGCAGCATGATGGGGGAATAGATTCAGCAACCACCGGTGATGAACGGGTGGAGCTCCCACTTTTCTCCACCGGTGATGAACGGGAAGAAGTGTTGCCTGAAAACGGGACCTCAGACTCCACTATTTCAGCACTTCAGCTTTGGCTCCTATCCTTGCGAGTTGCGATTGCGAGGATTGTAGTTGGGTTTCGATGAGGTAAGTAGTGGTGCCATGTCAAAGTCGTTTCTCCTATCCAAACACTTCACCGCTCTGCACCTACTAATGCAACTGGGCTACCTATTCCTTATTAAGAGCAGGATCAAATTATAAGTGTTACGTCCTTGTTCCATTTTTTAGATATCTTATTCCTGCAACCTTGTAGGTCTAAGCATAATTTGAGAGCAGAGAGGATATAAAACCGGTAACTTCAGTTGGCACTACACTGTAGTCCGAATGCTGCAGGAAAGTGGAATCTTGGTGTTTTTTTTAATATGAAATTGTCGTTACAACCTTTGTTTTATGTTTACAACCAAACACAACAGCAGCAAGTAGCTCATATGCACAGCACCTAAACAACGAGCCAAGACCTTATGAACATCAGGGAACCTGAACCGTATACGATAGCTTATTTGCTGTTTTCGTCACCGGCAAAAACAGTTTACTCGTTTTATTCTGGAACCAACACTTTACAGTTTCCACTACCAAGCCATTATATTTCTGAATCATCAGTTTCCACGACCAAACCATTGCTGCACTCCAGAGTTAATCCCCATTTAGGTCAGGATTCCAATTCAGGTAGTCCAAGAAATGGAGGAATCTAATGCTCAACATCAACGCTAGGAAACCATTCCAAAGTTAAAGATTAAGGTCAAAGAATAAGAACCCTGGGACAGTGTTACAGAACAAAATATGCTCAACAAAACAGTAAACGGCGAGGCCTGATTGAAATAGAAAAGTAACAGATATGCTTAATTTTCGAAAGAAATGGATATGCTAAATAATTGCCAGGCTGAGATGCCTAAAGTGCATGGGCAGCTAAGAGATGTACTACCTCCGTTCTTAAATATATGACACCATTGACTTTTTCCTTCAACTTTGACCAATGATATTTTATTAGTTACTTTGTTAAATAGCATAAAATGGGTACCACTACATCTATTATTGATAATACTTTGGATTTAACTAGTAGACTTATCTAATTGCATAAATATTTGTAGAAAAGACGAATAGTCAAACGAAGAAAAAAAGTCAATGGTGTCATATATTCAAGAACGGAGGTAGTAGTTTTTAAGTGTAATAGGCTAACAATTAATATTTCTTAAATAAATTTCTTACTATTATGATGCAGGGGTGTCACAATTTATCTTCTTCAGTCACATTAGGAGATTTCTTATTATTTATCTTCTTTAGTCACATTTGGAGATTTCTTGAATAAGATCCCCCCCCCACCCACCCACCCAAAAAAAAAAAGATAACCCACAGTTTACTCGCAAGAATTCCCGTGATGTGATTGAGCACTGTATCTCCTTGCGCAAAAGACTGGACTAGTTTTCATTAATTTTAGTTATATTTCTTTTGGACATCGATTTGTAAAGTTCACATTTTTTTCATATGTGGATTTTGTTTCTTTCACTGCTGTCTCATACCGAATGGCCATAGACAATGAAAATGTCGTCATACTTGTCAATTTTATCTTATGTATGAGAAAGATAGAAACAGCCCAGATGGTTACTATCATGGAAGCAAGTAAGCAATGACCATCACCATCCAGTAATCATCATTAATTATAAGATCCCCCCCCCCCCAACTCCCTCTTGAGGCAGGAGGCCCTCCAAGCTCCAAAGTGTAAACTTTCATACATTGCTGAAGTTAAATTGATCGACAAGATCACGAATTACAGAAAGGTGATATTTTTGGCCCTTAATATGTTTGAGGTAGTGACTCATGCCCCTTTCAAGTTCTACCCTTTTCACCATCTATTTATCTTTTGCTCTATTGAGTTACTGAACTAATGATATTCAAGTTCATGTTACAAGCAAGAAACCATCAAGTATAGTCAAAGTGGGATGGGGATATGGCACATAACTCACAATGTGCTAGTCCCTGCCTTAATGACAACAGATTGTGAGCAGAAGGGTTGAACTAAGGCATTTCATTACGTGGCATTAGTCCAATTTTGTTTAGGCATGGTTATCTTAAAATTTTATTACATATATATAATAAATTCAGACCAAGCATTTATAAAGGCGTCACAATTGAAACAAACACTAACTAGTAGCAATTGAACTTACTGAAAGAACCTCTCTGTTTACATGCATTTTCTCCCATTAAAACAAAAACTAACTAGTTCAAGCATCATATGAATTCACAGGATTGGTGCAGCTAATATGTTCTGTATAATTTTTACAACCTTTGTAGGCCAAACCAGTGTTTTAAAGGCATCGCCTAGGCATCCAGGCACATAGGGCGCCTTGTCGCCTAAGTGATAAGGCGCACCTAGGCCACCTCACCTCGCTTTACCACCTTTAAAAGACTGGGCCAAACTAATATTTTACCCTGAGCTGCTCAAATTTACTAAACAAACTTCACGATCTCAACATCTTCTCAATCAGACGCCCAACAAGGTCACAGTAAATGGCCGCAGAACCACCTCAACCAAACTTATTCTCTCACAATTTAGGAATTGCAATCTCGAGTCAAGTCTACATTGCCATAAAATACATGACCATGAGCAGAGAGGTGCAAGAAAATACCATAGGTCATGAACCACCTCAGCCAGTGATCATGGTGCCAGTACCCTCGTCTGTGAGAATCTCAAGCAGCAGCGAGTGTGGGACACGCCCATCAATGATGCTCGCTGTGTGCACACCTTGTGCGAGAGCACGCACGCAGCATTCAACCTTGGGTATCATCCCACCTGCCACCTTCCCGTCGGCCACCATCTGCCGCACCCCGGCGATGTCAATCTCCTTCACCAGGCTGCCAGGATCATTACGGTCCGCCAGTATCCCGGCCACATCGGTGAGCAGCAGCAGCTTCTCAGCGCCCACGGCAGCAGCAATCTCGCCAGCCGCTGTATCGGCATTGATGTTGTAGGCCTGGCCAGTCTCGTCGGCGGCCACTGTGGCGATGACCGGGATATGGTTCGAGGTAATGATGGGGTGAAGGACGGTGGCGTCGACGCGCGCGACCTCGCCGACGAAACCGAGCGCCGCGGCATTGCGGGACGGGCGCGCGGTGATGAGGCGCGCGTCCTTGCCGCAGAGGCCGACGGCGGTGCCCCCCGCGAGGTTGATGAGTGAGACGAGGTTCTTGTTGACCTTGCCGACGAGCACCATCTCGACGACCTCCATGGTGAGCGCGTCGGTGACGCGGAGGCCGTCGCGGAACTGCGGCTCGACGCCGACGCGCAGCAGCCAGGAGTTGATCTCCGGGCCCCCGCCGTGGACGAGCACGGGGCGGAGGCCGACGCAGGCGAGGAGGACGAGGTCGCGGATCACCGACTCCTGGAGCTCCGGCGTCTTCATCGCGGCGCCGCCGTACTTGACCACCACCGTCTTGCCCTTGAAGCGCTGGATGAAGGGGAGCGCCTCCGAGAGCACGTCCACTCGACCCAGCCCGGCGGAGACGCGGAGGCGGCCGCGACGGGCGGTGCGGGCGGCGATGGGCTTGGCATGGCTGGAGCGGAGAGTCGGGGGCGGCGCAGATGGGGGAAGGAACGAGTTGGAGAGGTGGGGTTTGGTGAGGAGCATGGCTGCGGTGGGAGGTCCTTGCTTGACTCCACGCTGGTATTCGACGAGGTGCCTCTGACAGAAGGGCCCCTTAGGGTTCCTTCGTGGGCTGGGCTGCTGCTGCTTTTATTGGGCCTCTGTTCGGTTACCACGAGAGTTGGAATCGAACACTGTTCAAAGAAAAAGTCCTATTTACCCCCTTCAACTATAGACAGAGTTCACGTTTCCACTTAAACTTTAAAACCGGGTAAATCACACCCTCAACTTTTAAAACCGTGCGTTTTACCTCCCTGGTCGGGTTAAAAGCGGTTTTGATAGTGGTTTTGTGTTTTTTCTTTTTTATTTATTTTGGCTGAAGTTTAAAAACTCATAGTAAATCATAGAAAATTCATAAAATAGAAAACTCATTTTTGTTGGACTCCACATGATTATATATACACAGTAAATATATAATATAATATATTTTAGCATAATATTTTATTGTAGGTTTAGATCTATTCATTTCTATAATTAAAATAAATAATTCATAACTCCAGTTTTTATGTGAAATTATGGCTAAATTTTTATAGTGGCCTAATTATTTTATGATGGAATTGTATTAAAAAAATTATACTCATTTGATCATGTATAACTTAGTTATATATTTATTTATGTCACTATAACTTACTTTCTATAACTAATTTATACCTAATCCAATGAGTATAAATGTTTTACTATAGTTGAATCATACAATAATAAGACCTCCAAAAAAATTTCACCACAATTGGATCATAGAAACAACCGTTATAAATTATTCTGATTAATCATAAAAATGAATAGATCTAAATTTATAGTTAAAATTTTGTACTAAAGTATACCATATTATATATTTGTTATGTTTACATACTCATGCGGAGTCCAATAAAAATAAATTTTCTATTTTATGATTTTTTTATAATTTACTATGAATTTTTAAAGCTTCAGCCAAAATAAATAAAAAAGAAAAATACAAAAACCGCCATCAAAACCTCTTTTAAGCTGACCAGGGAGGTAAAACGCACGGTTTTAAAAGTTGAGGGTGTGATTTACCCGGTTTTGGAATTCAAGGTGGAAACGTGAACTCTGCCTATAGTTGAAGGGGGTAAATAGGACTTTTTCCTCAAAGTTAGAACCGAATTGCTGCCCGCTACACAGGGCCCAGCCAATATGGCCGCTGACAGGCCGTGCTGGGCCAAATGACGGGTCTAGGTCTAACTTCCTTTGCTGGGCCACCTGACCACCTCGTCGTCCCTCATGCCGCTAGCTTAGATCGATCTCTTAACATTTGTTTGTCCGCTCCCTTGTCGGAAAAACTAGATTCTCTGACACACCCACTTCCTAATTCGCAACATCTGACTTTCGTTGTGGCGCTATTTCCACCAGGGAACCTGGTGTTGAAAACCAACGTCACGCGTTGCTTTCAAAAGAGCTCACAACAAACAACCAAAGGTCGTCGCAGACGCTTAGCTAGTTAGCTGTATGTACAGTGTCCTACAAGCTTTATCAGTTGTGACAAGATAAGGTTGGTGGCGACTGGCGAGCGCACGATCGAGCACTTAGAATCATAGAATGGCCTTTTCCTCGATCCATTTTCCCATTCAGATCACGGTTTCTCTTCTGTCGTTGCATTTGCTGACCTATGTTCATTCGTGATATGCTTGTGCTTCTCCGGCACCAAATCCATGTAGTGGTTCTGATTTCCTGAACCAGCTGTTCGTTGGCGATCTGCCTTCCTCGGCATTAACCTCATGAAAGTCGCCGCACTTTGGTCTGCACCAGCATCATTCGTGTTTGACGACGCTCCGAGGCCGTGCCCGTTTTTCTAATGTTCAAAAGGGGGGAAAAAAAAAGGGTAAAGGACGTCTCCGATCCGATTCTGGAAATGGCGAAATGCAGGCTAGAGCTACAAGTGTCCCACCTTTGAGCCTAACTCTCGCGAAAAGGTTAATCGACGTGTTTGATCTTCTAGAGTTGGTCGATCTTGAAGTAAGCGCGTCGCGTGCATTCAGACTTCAGAGATATGCACGATGCGGCTAGCCCGGCCGGTTCATGATCGACAAACCCCATTGGATGCATATGCGTCGTGCTCCCTGGTAGTGGTTTGATCCGGTCCCCAGGCAACGACCGACGACGATTCATGTCGCTCAATCGATCGTGCCCACGTGTTAAGGGTCTCGATTCACCAGCTCTCTAGAGTCCTGGTTGCTCTTGAGTACTCCCAACAACTCGATGATCGACGTGAACCTGCAGATGGGAAGGGTTTGAACATGTTCGAGTTGAGCAAAACGTGTTCTTCCTCAGTCCCATAATATTTGCAATTTTAGAGTTTAAAATTTGTCCCAAAATAATTGCACGCTTTCTTTCTTTCTGAGGTGCAATGATTGCAACATTATAGGGTTGTACTATTTAGGTGGGACCCACCTATGTTTAGGTGAGACCCACGTGATGTTTAGACGGGACCCGCGTGGGACCCACGTAATGTTTAGGCGGGACCCGCGTAATGTTTAGGCGGGACCCACGTGGGACCCACATATTGTTTAGGTGGGACCCACGTACGTTTAGGTGGGACCCACATGATGTTTGGATAAGGGGCAATTTCGTAATTTAACGCATAGTATTGGTTTGCGTGTCCGATTCTAAAAGTGCAAATATTATGGGACGGAGGGAGCAGTCGTGTACAAAGCAACTCGCGCTCGTGGCGCCAGCAAAGTTCAGCGCGAACGAACAAACCTTCCTTTTTTTGTCCGTCCAGAACGTAGCAGCGAGCGGTGCGTTCATGTCCCATCTGATCAGACGCGTACGTGTGGCGATACTTTGGTCTAGTGCGCTGTTGACTGTAGCACCTAGCGTGGGCCGCGCTGCGCACTTGTCCTTTTCCAGCCCGGCACGGCAACCTCGAACCTGCCCCATGAGGGAGGAGAGGAGATGCCATTGCCATTTGCCCGGCAAGCAAGCCCCACGGCTCGTGCCAATCCCGCCCGATTACTATTCCTCCCTGAGGTGGCCTCCGCCGCAGTGTTCAATCACGGCCACCCGGGCGCCTCCTGTCCTGTGAGCAGTGACCGCGTGCACACGTGCCGCGCGGTGCTGGAAAAGCTTTAGCTGCGACCAAAACGTCCAGGAACGTCTTCCACCGGCGACGCTAACGTTTAACCCGGCCGGGCTTGCCATGCCGCCGCGCTGTCCTGTACTCCTATCAAGGCTTGTTCGGCAACCCAGAAATTGCTCCTAAACTGCAATAGTTCTATACATGATTTGAGTGGTTCTATGCATGTCACTCAAACCATGGGTTTGGTTCCATGATGCCATACTTATAGAATGAAATAGGCTTTTTTGGCATGGAACGGAACCAAACCATGCTGAGTTTCAAACCCTTCTATGCCTAACCAAACAAATATTTTAGTTAGATTGAGATTGATTTCATACCAAAATATTCCATGTGGTTTAGAGCCCATTCCATACTATTTCATGCCAAAACGAACGGCTGCCAATTATTTGCGAGCTTCGCTAGCCGAGTCCTTTCGCTAGTCATAGCTTCACCCCTTTGCCGGGCGGCGGCCGGCACGGCAGGGTTCCGATGGGCTCCGCACGGCGATGCGCCGCGCGCGTAGGCCGCCGCGTGCGCGCTGTGCCGCAATCGGCAACGCACATGCGCGCGGGCGCCTCGTGTCGCGGCGGGGTCTGCCACAGAGACCCCTGTGTTCCTCTGCCGCGAGCGCGCGTCTCGTTTGGGTTGGCTCGTCGGCGCCGCGTGCGGACAAGACACCTCAGGCTGTGGCGGAGTCGTCTTAACAGAGAGGTGGCCGGGCCATGGCCCAGGAGCCCAGAACCTTTGGTCCAAGTGAACAAGATAAACTCATCATCGAACATCACATCTTCTCCTCTTCATGGGGGCGGCGTGTTGTCGCCACAGGTTTTCAGCCTGACGAGATGCACGTTCGTCGTCGCTTCTCTTTTGTTTTTTTGGAAACAACGGCAACCTAGGAGGCTCCCTGAAGTTACATCGGCCGGATGGGCCAGAGGATTACAAAGAGAGGGAGGGAAAAGGAAAAGTAGAAACAAGCTGACACTATCCAAAAAATTGTTATATCCTCCAAGGCTTTAACCTTTCCTTTTTGGAGCCAAAGTAGATCGACAGCCTCAATATGCACGTATTTAGCTTTTTTCTGTGTTGATAAAGATGCATGCATTTACATATATTACACGATTTCCTCGCAGCAACTCGAGCCAACACAATGCGACTTCGCGATGCCTTTCTTAGATCTCAGACAGATTATCCGATAGCCTCTGCCGCGGTGCCGCCTCACCAGCCAGCACTGCCCATTTGCCCAACCACGGTTCATGCACGGAATCTTAACCTTGACCCCCAACCAAACCCGTACGCATGCAAAAAATGTGGATCAGAGGATTGGAGAGGAATGTGCAGCGGTACGCACGTCCGGACGTACGTACGGGGAGGGCCAGGGCTTGACTGTTTCCAGTCGTTTCTCTGTTGGGAATGTGGGAAGTTCAGTGGCTCTCGTCAGGGATCGATCAGGAGGACCACAGCATGCCACACGCCGAGTAATGTCCGGATGGTCCTAGTCCTAGATCCAGGGATCCGGCCGGCCCAGGGCAACGTCCGGCCGTCGTTGCTTCTAGCCCGGCTGGCCCCCCCATTCAGCAGCGACAGCACCGTGCTTGACAGTTGACACTGTACGTCGATCTGTATGCACTCACTCATGGACCATCCATGTGTAACACCAGCCAATTTAACTTGCACGTAGGAAGGGGAGGGGCTTAGTAGATCTTCGGCTAGGGATAACTACGCAATTTCAGATAGATATCAGACTCTACCATGGCTTCATATAATTGGACTCCTACTGTCAATCTACTAGTATCTCCTAGGAAAGGGCCGGGGGAGACGAAAAAGAAAAATTGATGACAGTGAAAGGTTCTCGTGAATGATAAAGCCATTTTTGTCGTGTGCCTGCCTGCATGCATCGTTACCTGTCAGCTAGCCGCCTAACAGCAGGCGATTGATGAGTTTTTCCAGCAACCTTAGCTGTCTGTAATCATGCCTACCTGGACCTGCAAAGCCAAAACCTGCCCGGCAACAGTGCCCCTGCCTCGTATTCCCTCCCATCATCCTAGTACTGGTCGGCCATGGCCACTTGGCCAGTGTCCCCTCCACGCATCATTCTCCCTCTCCTTTTCTCGGCTGCCCACACACATCATCTTTACCGCTTTACGTGAAGTTTCATCGCCTCTTTACCCCCCTTTTGCCCTTTTAACCTGCCGTGCTCGCCAGCCAGCGCTCTTTTGGTGGCTCCCCGGCCTCCGGCGAGCGGCGATCCCTCGGCCACTGGCGCCGGCCAAGTCTAATCGCCGCACGGCTTTGCATTGCCTCGCACCACGTTCGGTTGTCCCTCTCCCTCCTGCCCATCGCGCGCACCAGCATCCATGTCTCTGTAGTCACGGCCATCAAATCGTTTGCTTTCGCTTTGGTGGTGGGTGAGGCGTTCCTGTCCATCCTCCGGCCGTCGCCCTGCTCACCGTCCACTACGGAGCCAGAATGTAACACGCGTGAACGGGCGCTCACCGTTCGCTTCCCGACTCCAACACGTGACGGTCATATCCCGCGTGCGCGCGCGTACGAGAGAGGCCCCTGTGTTCCGTCTCCCAGCGGCAAGATCGAGGTCGCGATGTGCCGGTAAATGGACCAGCGCGCGCGATGCCTTATCGTGACGGCGACGGCATGACGTGTTGTCTCTCCCTCGCTCCCTCCATGTCTGAATTCCCCGCACCTCGGCGACGTGCATGGTGACCACTGTCCACTGTGCGTGCGCCAGTGTGTGAAGTGTATCATTGACCACTGGCACTCTGGAAGGGCGGTTGGAACGCACCTCTTACGCCACAGTACAGTTTGTTATGTTATTGCGTCTAATCCACAGCTGGGTGGCAGTTGGCGTCGTCGTATGTGCATGCATGCGGGCACGTACGCACGCGCGGGCATGCACGGCGTGAGGTAAGCTGGGTGGAGACGTTGGGGTGCCGGACAGCAACGGCCCGTGGCCGGACGTATCTGGAGCCTGGCAGCGGCAGATAATATTCTACGTGCCGCCAAACACCTGTCTCTGCCGGGTGCCACGAGCGGCAAGCGCATTGTTTTCCTGCATGGAAGAGCTGGGTGAAGAGTCTGGGCCGCTTGTGCGTTTGGTTAAAAGGAATCTGCCCCTCCTTGGATAACATAATTTTCTGGCGACCTGCAGATTAGAACCCTTGTCGTTTTACCTACTGGTTGCCGACTTGCCGTATGCGTATATGTAATGCATATACTGTATACACACGCACTAAACAAAAAGGCAGGGCGTGGAGATATACAATGGGGCTGTGCCAATTGCCGGCCAGCTATCAAATTAAAAGAGTTCATCCTCTGCGGCAACATCGTTATCTGTTCGCGGTCGGGCTTTGTATGGTGACCAGGACCAGTCGTTTCACCTAATCTAGTGTTCAGAAGCGGATCGAGCAGTCTGACTTCGTAATAACTTTGTGTGTAGGGAAGAATCTTGCAGTTAACACTATACAAAAGGTAGGAATCATCAATCATATGAGATACATAGATCAAATAATTAAAGGCCCTGTCAATGGCAGTTACGCAATGAAAAAGAGATCATCGTTTTCTACTGAAGGATAGGAGACTTTGGTACAACACAAAGGATGCAAATATAATCCAGCGTATGTTCACAAGTAATATATTTTGCTGTCAAGCTGCTACCGGCGCGTGACGAAGATGAAGAGCAAGAAGGCGCAGACAACGCAGAGATGACCTGACGAAGTTGGAGAATGTCCACCCTGCACCCTGCTAGGAAGAAGTTTGCTTCGATGCGCCAACGGCATGCTAGACTTACCTGGGGAAGACGGGAATCCCCAATTCTGTTTTCTGCTGTTTAGGTTGCTTTCATCGTACTGTCTCAAGCTGCCGAGGCTTTACCTAGTGTATCTGGCTTGAATCAAGTTAGAGAACTAGTCTCCCGTCCCTAAATAATGGTCTTTCTCACTTCCTGAGAAACAATTTTAAACAATTATATATAAAAAACATATTAAAATTTATGGTACAATACAAATTTTATTTTGACAGATATTTAGATCTAACTTTTTTATAAAAAATATTTGGAGAATACGCAGTTTCGACAAATTGAGTAACACTTGTGGCATTGGCACCCAAATGACACTTAGGGACGGAGAGAGTGGGTCTTCTCTGCACCCCCTCTTCTGTTCGATCCCTTGCTCCTACTCTTATGACTCTGTAATTTTCGTTGGCTAATGAAAATAGGGGTTGGCCTCGATTCAAAGAGAAAAGGTCCAAATATATTTTACCTAACCTGGTGGTCATGAGCCGATCATATGTATTCGAGCTTCAGAAGTTGATCTGGCAGTTAACAGATAAGGGCTTCGACAAACATTCAGAATTGTACCCTCAGAGCAAACTAGCTGTACGTACGTTCCGCTGTGCAGGATCCTCACTCCTGGACATTAGACTAGTACTAAGGTAGTAAGGTTTATCAATCAATCATTTCATTAAGAGATGACGCGCTCGTAATGAGGTGGTTGACTTGGAGGCGATGCTAGTTTAATCAGCGTCAGAAAAAGAAAGAAAAAAGATCGCATCAGAAAGCAGAGTCAGCAGCGACGTTCTTTTGCATGAGGCTGCTTTCACGTAGAATTTTCGCGGCACCAAAATATCGACCGATGTCTCCATCGACGCCTAGGCCTCGCCCCAGCTAGCAGGTCATCGCCTCCTGTCGCTTTTCCGGCCGGTGGCGATTCGGGTTTTGAATATGAGGTTGGTTGCCGGTGAACATCAGGGTGACAGTGCCCCTCGGCGAAAAACCCCTCCGCGGGGACAAAACCTGCATTTCAGGCGTGAGCACGATGGCGTACGTGTCTTTGGAAACGTCGTCCATATGGCAACCGCAGGGACCGCCCACTTGTAAAGCGTCGTCGTTGTTTTAAAATTTTAACCGCGGCTTGGGCGCTTGGCCCTCTCCGTTCTGGTCACTTGCAAACGTGGATGGTGAATCCACGATCAACTGATCATGGTCATAAGTTGGCAGCAGTTAGCTGGTGGTAGCCACGCGCCCCTGCTGTGATCGCCCTGATAGTGCTACGTGGACTATGACACTTGGTACTGATTTATTCTCACTTGGAAGCTTGTATAACTAGAGCTCTCGGTTTAGTTAAATTAGAAATGGACAGAGCTTTTGGCGTTATGCGCGTAGTGGCATCCTTGGCAACGTTAGATACCTGAACGACTAACCGGCTGCGGTAGGTCTGAGTACTGACCGTGAAATGGTCGGAGCGAGGAAGATGAACTCGTCGCGTAAAAGGTTTCATTTAAGATGACAGGGATTTGTGAGTTCCGTTGAGTAAATAATGCTACACACAAGTTTGGGTAGTTGGGTTAGGCAAGACGAACACGAACTGTATACGAAGATCGAGTGGATCAGTAGCGTTCTTTATTTCCTCTTATCATTCTACCTGGCAAGGCAGTGGCATAGCTGCTAATGTTTGCGCTGGCAGTGATACTGATGTTGTAGTACGAGTACTACCACTACTTCGTGTGCGTGCGTACGGTGTACTCCCTCCGTCACTACTCGTGTGCGTGCGTACGGTCCGTCCCGTGTTTTTCTCAGTTCTCGATAAAACACTTCGATCAATTATATATAAAAATATATTAACAATTATGATACAATATTGATATTGTTGGATAGATATTTAGATCTAGTTTTTTATAAAACAATATTTGAAGATTTAAACATTACATATATTTTCTACAAATTTAATCAAACTCACGGCATGAATACCCAAAACGACTCTCTCTCTGAGACGGAGGGAGTACACAGCTTTGAATTGCCCGGGACCCCCAATCGGACTAACAACCAACCGGGCGCAGGATCCAGACACGTTGAAAGTTCAAACGCACCCGGCGAAGCACCCACCGTGGCGCGCGTCGCGACGTCGCGTAGCATCCGAAGCCACTACTGTGCCTGCAGGCGGCCCCGGCCCCAGCACGGCCGCTCGCAGGCAAGACGGCAGCCTTTCTTCTGCCACGAGGACACGCGGCCGGCGCCATGAATCGAGAAGAGAGACGAGAACGTCCGAACCCCTCGCCTTGGGTAGCCGGGGGGTCCGTACTTGTATCCATGCGGGATGCCTTCAATTTTCCCGCGGCGCCGGCCGGCCGGCAGCGTCGGGCATTCACCGCGGCGCAGGCCTGCTGCAGTGCACGGCGGCGAAGCGCTCGACGATCCGTGCTCTCCTTGGCGTGTTCCGCTTGCCCAAGAGTCTCGCCAGCTACACCTCCATCATCCATTCATCCATGCGTTGTCCGGCACTCCGGCTGGCGGCTGCAACTCGAGAACGGACAAGGGGGCGTGTTCCAACTCCAGCTATCTCCCGCTAGGCGCGGGCTAGTCAAAACCTTATCTGACCGTGTGGATACGTACCTCACTAGGACTGCATGGTATGGAAGTGTTTTTGTTTCGTACAACCGCGTACGCACAGGGACCCGGTTTCCAGCGGGCGATACGGCCTAGTTAACGATGTGCTGGTACTTTTTTTTCTTTCTTCTGCGGCGTGCTTAGTTCATGCTACCACAGTGTGGCTCCCCGCAATGAATGGTTTGACCTTTCAATGCCGTAGCATTTGGAATGGAATTGATCTCCAATTATTGGCCCCTAGTTCTTCAGTGCGGTAAACCGGTAGCAAGGCTTGGTCATTCGCTTTCACATCTTCGAAGTTCGAACCCTTACTTGAGTATGTTGGTTATTCTTCTGGATACTAGGGTGTGTTTAGTTGAGAGGGGAGCGAACTTTTTCTGGGAAGCGTGTTCTGTGAGAGGGATGAATAAAAAAAGTTAAAAGAAGTTAAAGGAGAATATTTTCTGGGAAGCGTGTTTTCTGAAAGAGATAAATAATAGAGTTAAATAAAACTTCTCTAACTAAACACGGCAGTGCGTTCCCAAGTCCACCGCGTCGCTTCTTCGAAGATCACCAGGAACGGCCACACCCAGCCAGCCAGACCAGGAAATAAATACTGTGACGCAAAGGCTTGTCCGCCCCACTCCATCCCCATGACTCCATGCCCTCCATTGATCTCATCTGCTTGTTTTTGTTTCCTCTGACCTCTGGTCAAAGTCCCTGGCTCCATGCCTCCATAGTCGATGCTCCCAAGAATGGCGGCCTGGCCGTGGCCACTCTTCCCAGTCACAGCAGATGCGTAGCTGTGCCCCAATGCCCGTGCGGACTCAGTACGGCGCGGCCAGTGGTGCCGTACGGCCAGGTCGAGGGCGCTCGCAGCAATCGCCAGCCTGGAGCCCAAGCATCAATCTGACAATCTGTGCCTGACTGCTCTTGCCGGTTGGACATCACTACCCCGGGCGATGGCCGGATGGGACACCTGGCACCTCTGCACGCCCTACGCTGCAGCCTGCAGAATCAGAGAGCTACCATTGTGTTTGACCTCGTCGTATCGTACGGGCTTTCTGCATCCTGGTCGGAGCAGCGAGCCACAGCCAGGTGTCACCGTGTCAGGTCAGCACTCACGGCAGGGACAATCACCGTGGAGTACAGTACGTGATTTCCTGCGACAACCACAGAAAAAGTGCAGATTAAAAATGGACAATGACGGATCAGATGCGTGGTTTACTACTGAGGCCTTGTTTAGTTTGGGAAATTGGCGTCAAGTTGGTGCATTGGGAAGCGTGTCCTGTGAGAGGGATACGGATTTCAATGTGCCAAGTTGGTGGTAAATTTGGAAACTAAACAAGACCTGATTCTCGCATTGGTGGATTTTTTGATGAAATCGCATGGAAAATCTTTTGAAAAAAAAAGTGAGGAACAAGAAAGGTCGAGGACGCCCTGTGCCTAACGTGTCCACCACTCCAAGGCACCGATCGCCGCCGGTCAGGCACCACACCTGCGGGCGTGATCGCCCTTTTTGTAGCAATATGTCATGTGATTATTCTCATCACACCGGTCAGTGTCAGTAGTCACGATGGCAATCGTTGCTCCAAGAGGCAGAAGAACAGAGCGGCGATAGTGGAGAGGAAGGCATCAACCCATGTCGCGGCCCGGCGTGCCGCCATTTGCGTCGTCGGAATCTCTTCCTCGGAGACTGTAGCTGGAGCCGGACGTGCCCGTAATCCTCCGCTTAGATCTGCCGCTAATCTCCAGGAGAAGTTAATTATGGAAAGTACAACACGATTTGCGCGGGCGCAGGCCGGCCGGTTCGCTGCCTATACGGCAGAGGCTTGTGCCGAACTCAACAGCTGAAAGAAATCGCCTCGAAAACCACCGACCTTCGAGTGCACACCGCACACGCACGCACGCACCCACCGGTCCGGTCCGTGCACGATTTCGAGCAATCCCATGGGGATTGATGACGCGGCAATCGCATGGTGCTCTTGATTTCCCCGTCCTCGGGCCAACGATGGCCGGGGCTGGCTCGGTCTTAAACCAAAAGGATCACGCAATCAACCGGACCAGACCTGCAAGCCAAAGTGCGTGCGTGCGTGCCCAACGGAAACAAAAGAGGACGGGAAATTAAAAGCGAGGAAGGTGCGCGGACGCAGTAGCGGGCATCTTCTAGCATGCCGATAACTTTCATTTTCCTCGTCTTGTGATGTTAAGTAAACCCCGGAGCAAGTAGCCGCGGCGCCTAAGCAGAGACCAAACCCCGGGGCGATCGTGGACTCGTGGTCCATGTATCGGTCCGTGTCTTGCCCGCCCGAGTAGGGTAGGGGTCCGTCTCAGCAGCGCACAGGCCCCTCCCTTTGCACGGGAGACGGCCGGCAGCGCCCACTGCTCACGCACCGCCGCTGCGGCGACTGGCGGCCGCCTCGCGCGGCCACATCGGCGTTCGGCGCTTCCACACACACAGCCCACATGTGCTCCCGCTACCAGCCGCCTCATCATCAGGTCACGTTCCTATGCATATGCGTAGTACGTGCCCAACGGGGAGCGCGTCGTCTTGCGGCGGGTGGGTGGCAGCAGGAGCGCGTGCGTGCGGACCAGGCAGACGTCCGGGGAGGACGCCGCGCCGTCCTCGAACCTGGAGCGTTCTCTTCTTTTCCCTCGGGTAGTCGTCGGGCGCGCAGATTGCGAAATGGCCGCCGGTGCACGATGGCGACGGGGGCCAGGGAAATCCGCAGCGCAAGAGAGAGGGGAGGCACGACCCAGCCGGGGAGTCCGGGACGGGAGCGTCGTCTCGGTGTCGTGTCCGTGTGATTACGTGACGAGGCCCAGCACTAATCTCTGGCTTTTGCTCAAAATCTTAACCCGGAAGCCGCTGCTCTTTCACGCGGCGCGGCGGCAGCGCCCGTCGCTGTCGCGGCCTTTAAGCTCGCTGCCGGTCTAGTGCTGTGCTCTACGTACGCTCCGGCGCCGCTCCTCGACGCGGCACACGTCACCGTTCGGAGGAGCGGGCTTGGGGTCTGACGGGAGGGCGAATTATGAGTGCGCTTTGAGCTGCGTGGAGCGTCGATTCCTGCCGTGGCTTGGAAGGCGGGGGACTTTTCCTCGTTCCTTTTCGGATGAAGCGGGCAGGTGACGAGCAGCAGATGATCGAGCGAAAAAGGGGGGATGCGTGAATATCAATCACTGTCCATTTGGCCCAAATCTTTGGCAGATCAACCTTTTCCTTTTACCACCAATAGATAAACAATGGACGCTAAAAGCGATTGATGGAAGATAAGATGCTCGGTAATTATACATATTCTTGTCCCCCAAATCAAGCAATAGCAGGAGAAAAGGCGGTAGCTTTTGTACAAGCGCGCCTCCTAAATCTGGCAAAGGAAGACGAGAAACGGAACAGCTGGAGGAAAAACACCAACTTGCTACAGAAGAAGAGAAAAAAGAAAAAGAAAGGAAGAAGCTGAGGAACGAAAGCGGCGGCATTTACATATGTCCGATCGATCTAAAATACTCCTCAACAGAGTTCGCTGATGGCCGGCGACTGATCCCAAGAGCTCGCGGAGTTTGGGGGTGCATTGATCACATGGTCAGTACTCCCACAGCAGCGGCTCCTCGATGAGGCGGAACGCGCCGCCGCCGGCCATGTCGACGTCGACGGCCCACGAGGACGGGCCGCAGCATCTCAGGTCCAGGAGCAGGTCCGGGAGGTCGAATAGCGCGTCTTCCGGGTCGGACCCGGCGTCCTGCGATGGCGCCTCGTGAGGCGGCGAGGCATCAGCAGCGGCGGCGCTGGCCTCGTCGGAGCTGCTGCTCTCGGGGCTCTTGGCATTGGCGCCGCCGCCGCTGCGGGGTGAGGACGGCGGCGAGGACGACGACGACGGCGACGGCGAGGGGAAGTCAGCGGCCGCGGCCAGCGTGGCGGCCGCCTGCACGTCCTTGGGGGACGCGGTGGCCGGGCGCGGGAGCAGGTGCGCGTGCTCGGGGAAGTTGAGGTGCGCGGCGCGGCCCTTGACGGCGAGCGCGGCCACGTCGTGCGCGCGGGCCGCCATCTCCGCGGTGGCGAAGGTGCCCAGCCAGATGCGCGACTTCTTGCGGGGCTCCCTGATCTCGGACACCCACTTGCCCCAGCTCCGCATGCGCACGCCGCGGTACGTCGGGTGACGGGTGCCGTCCTGCTGGCGCGCCCGCTTCTTCGGGGCCTGGGAGGACGAGGAGGACGATGACGACGAGGACGACGACGCGGAGGTCGGGGAGGCTGGCTCGTGAGTGTCGTCCGTGTCCATGGCTGCTCTCTCGCTGCCTGGCTGCCGAGCGGCGGCGGCGGTGGAGTTGTTGGGCTTGGGCACTTCGCACTTGGACTTGGCTGGGGAGTGGTGGTGGTCCGAGTGGAGAACTGGAGACGGGAGGAGGAGCAGAGCAAGGGGGTCCGGTTTTATGGTGTGCGCGCGGAGTGCAGAGCAACGTGGCATTTTGCAATGAAACCGGATGAAGCATCGGACGGGCCCGTTCCACGCGGGGACCATGTCTGAGGGGGAGGGAACTCGTCTCACCCTCACCGCCTCACGGACTCACCCTGAATATTTTTTTTCTGCACCTAAATGAGTAAATTCCAATGACCTAATCAAATTTCCAAAGTCAAATTTGACCGTAATTTACTCCAATATATTACCATCTGTAATTTACTCTACACTATATTACCACTTGTTATAAAGTCAATTTCATATCCAAAGCCATGCGAAAGACAGGTGTATCCGGCAGGTAACGAACCGGAATGGTGAGAAAAAATATTTAGTATTTGACAAAAACATTCTTCAACTTGCAAAAACAGTTTGGTGTGTTTCTTATTTCAAGGTACATGCCCTTTCGCTATATTTAGATCATTAGATGTTGTTTTGACGAATACCCATGAGTTTCAAAGTTTGATGCTAACGACTTTGCTTTTTCCCAAATGATATCATTTCTTTCGAAACCAAATCTTATTTATTTGTCCCTTTTGGGTCACTGTCTCGTGTGATTCTGTGCACTAAACTGCATAATCCGGCAATGCAATTTTCAAATTATTAATCCGTTCATTTACAGGAGGGCCAGCTTTGTATAAGCCAAAGCAAGGACCAAAAGACGACATTCCCATCCTGAGCATCATCAGCCAGGCCCTCAAATGGGTTTCTATCTTTTGATTTAGTCTCTCGCTCGAGAAATCATCTCCAGCCGTGCATCTAAATGAGCCCCTATTTTTTGGGGCCTCCAAATTGTGTCCCAAAGCCTATAGAAATGGAGGCCCTCCAAATTTAGTCACCCCATTATAGTTGGAAGCCTATAAATTTTTGTAAGCTAGTCTCTAAAAGAAATATAGAGACTCCAATTTGGAGACCCGGCTGGAGATGCTACCTAAACTTCGTGAACACAGCTCAAACCGGTGCATATGCCTGGGAGCTGTGGCACCGCGCGTATCACCGGTCCTCTAATTTCCTTTCTTCAGGTAGTGCATGCTGATCATCATAGCTGTCACATAAAAAACAAAGGAAAAAAGGAAAAAGAAAACCACAACTGCTAGCTAACGTGTGCACCATGAAGTAATTGGTGCTTGGACTAGGTTTTCATGTAACACGTCCTTTGGCGAGAAAAGCTAACAATGGACGAGGTCAGGTCGCCGAATTCTCACGCGCGATTCAGGAAGCCCCGTTCAAATGCGATCGAGGCGTTTCGTGCTCTTGTGCGGTCGTACTACTACGTGCGAGCGTGCAAGTGGCCATCGACCAACGGTAGCTTTGCGTGAGAAGTCAAAGTCGCTACCTTTGGAGCTCGGTCGGCGCGGTGCACGTCGTGTTCAGGCTTTGGTTTTCAGAGTGGCGGACAAGCCACCAGCAAATACTAGGACGACGGGTCAGGGGAGCACGGGCCGAAACGGGGCACGGGCCAGCAACTCCGCCAGGTTCTGGGCCTATAGGGAACTGCAGCAACTGCAGTGTGGAGGGAGAGTGGAGGCACACTGTAGCAGGGCAGGAGGAGTCCGGCGAGCTGACCATTTTCCGGTGCTCACTGTTCAACATTTACATTGCTCGCGACTGCAGTGATTATTTACTCGCGGAATAACCCGGCGAGTCGGCGAGACGAGCTGACTGGCGGTGGGAAACGATGTCCACCAATGAGCGGCGTTTCCTCACAGGCTGCTGCCTGCTGCGTCACTGGGCAGGCACCACTTGCACCTCAGTCTGCTACCGCCGAAGTGCCGAACTGCTAGCTGATCGGTCGAGCGATCGGACCAGCGTATCGTAGCTCACAACCACCTTCCCAGTAATCATTCACCTACGGAATACGGTGCTGTGGCCGTACCACATAATTGCCGAGAGCTCACAAGCTGTTAAGGCGCTAAGCACCACTGCAGGTGCTGGTGCTACTGTATGTGCTAGTGACAAGAACGCAACGAGAATGACGCGATCATCCGGAGGGCGTCGTGCTCGTGCGATCCCGATCGGGCCGCGATGCCTCCTGCGCTCGGCCAGCCGGACAGCATGCCGATCAAGCCTAGCCTAGGTAGCTGCACGCGCCGTGCTTCAGTGATGCGTGTACTGCGTGCCCTCGTAGGCTTGTACACAGCAGTCTCTTTGCTGTTCTTGCTGAAAGCTAACGTACGAGCGAGCTAGCTGTCATTGGCGACACCGTGTTTAATGATCCTTAGTTAGTTAGTTGATCCTCTGTTGTACCTGATAGTTCTTCAAGACATGTGTTGAGTAGTACTGTGTGATCAATAAGTTTTGCCTCTGGTACAGTTGCTCCCTAGATTCTCGCAAGCAACATTGCTCGAGTCGCCCGGTGACCAATCAGGAAGGATGGTACCTGTGTGTGCTTGATATAGCTTGATTCGGTGTCTCTTATGACACAAAGATTATTGAAAGGAGCACATGTGTCAATTTGTTTACTCACATTGCAGTAAGTTTGCTTCAGAGTATATCTTATGACTGCAAAAATGAGTACATTTTCTATTTGTTTTTTTTTTCTCACAACTGCTGAACCCCCAATGTTGTTTGGCTTGCAAAAAGCCCGTTTGAAATGAAATCAGGTGGGAATATCCCCCCCCTCCCCCCCGGTTGACTGTAAAAAAGAGAGTATCTTATGAACAAAGAACAAAGACTGAAACGAACATGCCATCTTGTCTTACACCGGTATGCCTTTTAGTTTATTTCATTTGATACGGTGTTAGCTTGAGTTAATCAAAGATGCTTGCATAAATGGATTATCTAGCCATTTGTCATTTGTTTTGTATACTCAAAACCTATAGAATTCAAGACTCAGATAAAAATTCAATGTCTCAGAGACCCCAATTCCACTATTAAACCATCTGTTGGAGAAGGTGCCATCCTAACCACTACAACTACGATGCTTACCACTTCATGCTACCACCTTTACCCAATTGGTGGCAAATCCTTGGCTACATTTGCCCTACCTTCAAGCGCGTCAATACCATCAACCTCCTTAGTCAGCCTCTCTAAACCACAGGCCACAAAATTCCGGATCCTAGCCTTAAAACCTAGTCATCTTACCTGGAGATACATGAGAAGGTGCTTAGCATGAATTGTGTTGCTGATCTTAAGCTCAAAGAATTATCTACACATATAAGTAACATTATATGTTAATTAATAAAGCATACATACTAATCACATATTAGAAATTAATGCATCCGTTATCGATCATGGGGAATTTTGGTCAAGAGGATGATGGCGGAAGGGCATGTTTGGTAGAGGTCTTCCTACTTTCGATTCCATGCTAAATGATTTTTTAGTGGAAGTGATTCTACTGTTGATATATATAGTAAATCTCTATGATAAACTATATTGAGGAACTGTTTTAAGCAGAAAATGAATTAAGATAATCTATGTAGCGATCTCACCCGAGAAATGGGCCCACTTAAGTATATTCCACCTTCCATTGGTGCTAATACACGAAAATGTTCCCAAGTGCGGATTCGACCGTCGAGTCAAGCTCGACTAACTGCTACTGAAGATCGTCCGTCCATACGCTCACTCGAAGGTGAGTTTCCAAAGATCACATCATTCCACAATTCAAATTACAACAAGGTTCAGAGTTATTACAACCAAATTGAAATGATAAATAAAATAGTTTGAGTTCATGCAGCGGAAATGTAAACGAGATACTAGCGACGGTCCATAGTATCGTCACGATGAAGTCAGCCGTGACGCTACTCCTCACGATCCTCGGGAGAGGTCGGCTCCCACTCGATGCTGTAGCCAGGAGGAAGCTGGGAGGCCCAAGCCATAGAGGCAGCTACCTCCTGAGGGGACGGTCCTGAAAATTTAGCCACAAGCAAGGCTGAGTATACTAGTTATACTCAACAAGACTTACCCGACTGGTGATCACTACATCACCGACTCCTAAAATGAGAGGCTGTTTGGCTAGTGGGGTTCTTTTGCCAAAAGCGACTAAGCTGATTGCTAGTATATCCATTTTGATTTTAATTCTTTTAACCTATCCATTCTAGGTGAGCCTAGCTAAACAATCAAGTTTTGCAATACAATTATTCCATACAAAGATTTCATCCTTCCAAGTTTCACTTCATAATATGTCATACATCGGTCAAGCAGTCTCATTAACCGCGAGAAGCGGACAGTTCGAACCGAATTTACTACCTGGCCAGGGGGAAACCCACACATACGGAATGGTTGGAAATGCCAACACACCCCAATCCTTTCTCCTCTCTCTGCGAGTGGCTCCCGAGTCCCACTGCCTCAGGGTAAAGGTTTACCACTACTGGGACTCACGCAACTACCCTCATGTGCCCATGGGATAACGTTTCCAAGACAGAGAGCTGTCGGACATGCTCGCATCAATCGGATACCGGGACTTACCGGTCCCATAGTCCGTGCATATATGTGGTACGTTCAAACGCTTGACATAAAAGTACCACATGTTTTCAATTAAACCATCGATAGACGGGTATCTACAATCATCCGTCCATCATCTCTAGTGTTTCTGATATGAGTGGACATACAACTCCTATATCTCGCGAGTGTCGGAAAACACTCGACTTCTATCGGTCTTAAGCATAGCGACTATCGAACCTAACATACTAGTGTTCAATCAAAGGAACCTATGATCATGCAATCCAGGGTTTCATTCAACTCCTTGAAACTTAATTGCACAAACATATAATCAAGTAAAACGCGTAAGTAAAGTTAGGTTATGCTCCGGGGCTTGCCTTCCGGCTCGAAGCGGTACTCCTGCTCGGGGCTCGGATCCACGTGCACCATGTTCACCTCGGACTCCTGGGCGATCTCCTCGGCAGCGGGGACTAGCTCGTAGACTCCGTCGGCGAGACCCGAATCTACACGAATGCATGAAATGCTTAATTACCGAGATTTAATATAGTAAGGGTTTGCTTAAATCTTGGTTAATGAATTGGAAAGGATAAACATTATTTATAAGTGAATATACTCTTTTCATTTTTGAATCTTTACTTTGATTTTAGAGTTTTAGGTTTTTCTCTTTTCTTTTCTTTTTCTTCTCTTTTCCACCATTTAAGTCCTTTCTCTATTATTCAAAAGGTGAACTTAGGATTATTATTTTTAGGTGCCCTTTGACCAGAGGCTTGCTCATGCCAAGGCAGGAGCCTAGCCCAAAATTTGGCTCAAGTTGATTTTTCTATAATTTATTAAAAATGTTCTTATCTTTTTGCCTAAAAACAAACTAAAATTCTACAAAAATAACTACAAGGTTTCTGTCCACACCACTTGTCACAGTGACTTAGGGTACCAAGAGTGACCTCTCTGCAGGTTTTCATGTGATATTGATTTATAGTTATTTTTGTGGAATTTCACCATGTTTAAACTACCAAAAATCATTTAGCCATTTTCCAGTGTCCAAAAATTACCATTTTCGTTTTTCTCAGGTTTCTAATGTCTTGATTAAGTTTCTGTGTGAAGGAGGTGATTTTTCACTGTGTGAATTATTTTCTGTGATTTATTTGCCAAAACAGCAAGCTATAAGTTTGGAAATTCATAACTCTAATTCCACTGAGAATTTTTGTGCACCCTTTGCACATTAAGCTAATGACAAGCACACTAACATTATATCCCAAGGCCAGCTCCAGTGCATGTGTAGATTTTGAACTATGATGAAAAGTGCTCAAACTGAAATGAATTTATATTTCAAAATCTAAAGCTCAACTGAGTGAGGTGCAAAGGAGGAAGTTGGAATTCTTGAATCACTGGTCACTACCAAATTTGTTTGGCAATTTTCTGATTTTTCTACGATTTTCTACGAATTTTTGAACATCTCAGCGAATTAAACCTAAAAGATAGAATCTCTTTTACGCGAGAAACCCTGGAAGTTTTGAATCTCTTACAACGAGGTCCCTACATTTTGCGCTCAGCCCCCTGGAAAGAGGTTGAAGACACTCTTTGGTCCCTGGGCTCGCCGGCGTGGTTACGCCGGCCAAACGGCGGCGAGTCCGGGCCGGGAAAGTGGGGGAAAACGAAGGGGGGCTCACCGTGGTTCGTTTAAGCTAGATCTTGAGGTCGGGGAAGGCCGGGAACTTGGTTGACGACGGCGGTGGTGGCTCGGCTTGCTCCGGCGAGCGGTGACCGGCGGCATCGGGGTCGGAGAAGGTCGGTGAAGGGGTCGGTGAGCACCAGCGCGGCACGGCGAAGCTATTGGTGCCCTCGGTTCGGCCGGAGGAGGAGCGTAGTGAGCTGTGCACGTGCGCGGGCGGCGGCGGAAGGCCCGGTCAACTCCGGCGAGCTACGCCGGCGGCTGTGGTGGAGGAAACGGGTCGGGGATTGGTCGAGGAGTGGCAGTGGAGGATTGGGAAGCTATAGCGAGCCTCGGCTTGGCCGGAGGAGCAACGGAGAGGGCTGCCCACGAGAGCGAGCTCGGCGGCGCCTCTGCGAACTCCGGCGAAGGTTTTTCCGGCGTGGAAGAGAGGGAAACTGTTGGGGGCTTAAGTAGGAGCGAGAGGGGAGGAAGGGGATGCTCGGGCAGCACGGGATGGAGGCTGGGGCAGCTCGGTGAGCTGCCGCGGCGACAGCGGCTTGTCGCGGCCGTGTTGGCGCCGTGCGCGGCGTCAGCGCGGCGCGCAGGCGTGCTGCAGGCGGCAGGCGCGCGTGGGCGAGGCGAGAAGACAGCGCGGGGAAGGAAAAAGGGGCACGCGGTGGCGCAAAAGTCGCGGGAGGGACCGATGGGCAACGGCGGCGACGGCAATATCCGGCGGTCCGCGGCGGCGACGCGGCGGCGAGGCGAGGGTCAGCGCTACAGTGCCTCCCCGGCCACGCGACCTTGCCAGAAGCGTGCACCGCGAGCGGGGACATGCAACGGTGCCATTGGCCGGCCCAGGCGAGGACGGACGGCGACAGGAGCTGCCGGCGGCGAGCTCGGGCACGCGCGAGCGCGGCGTGAGCGACCCGTGAGCGCGCCGTGAGCGGGCAAAAGTCAACTGATTGGCATGGCTCAAATTCCAAAATTTTGAACGTGGCTCAAAAATATTCCAACATGAAAGTTGTTTAGAATTTCATGAGACACGTCTCTGCACTGGAGATTTTGAGAAAAAGTTGATAATTTGGCCGTAATAAAAAAGGGGGTAAATCCCTGTTTTGAACTGAATTTCTGAAATTCGAGGGGCTAGATGGCAAAATTGGAGATTTTGATGTTCTGTGGTAAAATCGTGAGATTTGACTAAGATTCCATTTCAGCTTTGAATTTGAATTGGAAATTTCAAATTCCAAGATTGGGGTCTGAAATTTGAGATGCTTCCAGACATTTTTAGGCTATGGTTTGAAAAGTGAAGTTTCTTGGTTTGACTTATTCTCCAACTTTCACATTTGCACTTTTTCAAGTTCTTAGGAAGTTTTTCAAGTTTCTTCATTGCTTTATTTGAATGGTTTTTGATTCAGTTGGATAGCTTTTCTTCATTTCTCTTAATTTGACTTTTGAATTATGCTTAGCTTAACTTAAGCATTGTTTTAGTGTTAATTAACACCAGGGGTGTTACAATCTAGTTTTTTTTTCTACCTCTTCCCTCCGTCCCAAAAAGAATGTAATTCCTTGATTCTCGAGAAGTCAAATGGTTTGACCTTTGACTAAATTTATACAGAAAATGCAAACATCCACAATATAAAGTAAATATCATTAGATTGGTTATAAAATATATTTTCATAATCAAATTATTCATAAACATAAATGCTAATCCTATTTAATATAAAGTTGGTCAAACATAAACATGATTATCATAATTGTATTCTTTTTTGGACAGAGGAAGTAGCATTTTAGTTGATCTTATAGAATCAGTTCATTAATAACAAAGTCAGCCTTACAGATTCTTAGTAAAGAACATTTAACTTGGAAAATCTTGGCTGAAATCAATTTGGAGGCTGCTATGGGAGTGTTACCGAACAGATCTAGAAGTTTGAAGGAGAGAGCGAATAACTGAGTTGTTTTACTTCATGCTCTTTCCCTATACCATCTTTGTCTTGTGGTCATGTGGTGTCTTTTCAAACGCCCATGATGGTCCTTTAAGCTAGGAAAATGGGCTCAAAAGTATGAAACCTTTTGAATAGATCTTGCGGCTACTGCACATATGCATACATGAATGCCAATTAGTAGAAGGATTTCCCTGTGTTTGCTTTGTTCTTGACTTCTTTAGCCATCACTTTTCTTCTACAAGAAGTCAGCAAGTCACGAACTCATGGACGAATTGAAGGATGTTACCCCTTAATTACTCCATGCTTCTTTCATACTGAAAAGCACGATCCCTCCTACAATACCCCCAACTTGTCACAGATCACGATCTTTTAATAGCACTGTGAAATACTTCTTCAACAAGCCAAGTCTACAATTAATCTTGGCTAATACACAAAAAAATAGTTAGGACATCGTATGAAATTACGTTGAAACAGTACACTACATATATCTTAGGTCAGAAGTCAGAAACAACTTGTTTTTCTATAGGCTACAACACATGCGTTGAGTTGTTTACTCACATGGTCAGTTGAAACGTCCCATCAGACCCAAAGAAAAAAAGGGTGTCGTTGCAAGGTTTCAATTTGCCCAATAATTCTTCTAATTTAGATGCAATAATACAATAATAAGCATGTTGAGTCAATAATATGCCCACATGACCAAGCACAGAAGGCGCCACTGCAATGGCATGCGCTACAGGTCAGTACAAGACGGCACTTGAGATGACTGATGACAGGCAGCTGGACACTAAACAACAGTTCTAGCGGCCCTGTCCTAGCAATAGCATATTAGCATGTAGCAAAGCACGCATGTATGACGCCACCCAGGCTCCAAGCACGCATTAGAAAACTTGGTCTTCCGAAGCTCACATGCTCCCGGACTATTGCATAAGACACAATTGGTCATGTCACGCCGACCGGTACATTCTTTAATCGACGTAGCCGCATTGAGCGTTAACAAACCAAAATACATGCGCTCTTGACGCGACTCAACTAACCTCGTAGCGAAATGGCATGGCTCCATTGGGTCGTACCTAACCAGAGTACGTAGCCGTGTAGAAGGAAGATATGCAGCTGCTTTTGCTGAGGCAGGCATGCGCAGCAGACCATATGCATGGCCTCACCAACCATGCAATACTCTAATTGTCATACTAGACGTCTAAAACCTTGTGCCACTAACTACACTAACTATATGTTAGTTGATACTTGCTCCAGTCAGAAATTGGTCACAAATACGCTAATTAAGCTAGTGTTGTTTCATACAGCAACACGGTTAACAGAACACTGCTTTGACAATTAACTGCTGGTACAAAAATATATAAAAATTTACAGAAAAAATATAATAGTCTAAAACTACCTTTTCAAGGAAAATCCAGCTACACCACCATTTAAAAGTTCATTTGAAATGGTCAAAGATATATTGCTGATCAAAGTTCAAATGTGTTTCCTGTACGTATATAGTCTAAATTAAAATGGGAGGGAGCATGGCTACGATCTTTGCCGGTACATTATTGACCCATAGAATGGCTCGATAGCTGAAGACAACAAGAGACAGAACGGCAGTTCGCTTTAGTTTGATCTATCTAGAATATTCATCGTGCGTTGCATGATTGCGTCCACTGTAAACCAGGGTGTGCCCATCATATTCTGTAGCTCATCAGTAGTAGGTTGTACCAGTTGTTTACTCGCTGCATAAACTGGTGCTTCGAGGCGTTTTGTGGGTGGAAGTGGAACAATTAACAACAACAAAAATTTACAGTAGTTACAGGAACAAAAAGTAATATTATTGAATAGGAACTTGATAAGGACATATTCATGCATGATATCGCACAGAGAGCGATATGAATCTTATTGACCTCCAACAGAATCAAATTTTAAAATATGATTCGGTCTAACTACAGCTACTACGTTTGCACATTTGTTAGCATGCATCACACAGTGACGACAAAGGTTAGTTACACACTAACGTATTGATGAAAAAAAAATGAATCTCGTGCATGCACACGGAGTTGGCGGCCTAGCTACTCTTCGATCGTCAATGTTCCCAGAGCAGCAATGGCTCCTCGAAGCAGAGCTCGTCGCCGATGGCGACGCCATCCCACGGCAAGCCACAATATGACGGAGGCAGCGGCACCGGCGACAGCATGTACCCGAAGTCCAGAGTAGTATCCGGCACGTCGAGAAATGCGAGGTCCAGCAGCTCAATGCCACCGCAAAATGTAGCTGCGGCATTCTCAATGCCCAAGTCCGGCGCTGCTTGCTCATGTTCGCCGTCGTCAATTTCATGGGACGGGACGACGGGCGAAGCAGCAGCAGCAGCACCCACCAGAGTGGCCGCGGCTGCGAGCGCGGCGGCGGCCTGCACGTCCTTGGGTGCGGCGGACGCGGCGCGGGGGAGCTCGTGGGCGAGCTCCGGGAAGTTGAGGTGCGCGGCGCGGCCCTTGATGGCGACGGCGGCGGCGTCGTGCGCGCGCGCCGCCATCTCCGGGTTGTCGAAGGTGCCCAGCCAGATGCGCGACTTCTTGCGGGGCTCGCGGATCTCCGACACCCACTTGCCCCACGTCCTCATGCGCACGCCGCGGTACGTCGGGTGCTTCAGGTCCCTGCGCGGCCGCTTCGTGCCCTTGCTGTTGCTGCCGGAGTCGTCGCTGGAGCTCGCCGGCGACGACGCGTTCAGGGAGCTGCTGTTCGAGCTCGAGTCGTTGCTGCTGCTGCAGGTGCAGCCCTCGGATACATGAGGCAACACCTGCTCATGCTCCATTCCCGACCTGATCACGTGACACGAAGTGAAGAAACTGAAGATGGCGATCGACTCAAGCCTGCTTGCTAGCTCTTGCTGTTGATGACGACGGCTAAGGCGACTTGATCGATGATCCGCTGCTTCGGCTTAGAACGGTTTTGCTGTGCTTGGTGACTGCGATATGTGATGCACCATTCCTATATATACCATTCTCGGGCAGGCTACACTTGTGGACTGTTGTCCAAAACGTCAATGTGGAAACCGCAATAGGAATGGCACATTTCTTTTTAATTTCCTCTTCAGAGAAATGTGAATGGCATTGGAAACAGAGAAAGGGACGAGAGGAACCGTCCCAAAATAGATGTCATTCTCGCTTCCCAATAAAATAACATCTCTGAGCATTAACCAATTATATATAAAATAATATTAATATTTATAGTACATCATTAGTACCATTAGATAGATATTTGAATCTAGTTTTTTAACAAATTTATTAGAGATATAAATATTACATATATTTTTCTACAAATTGAGTCAAAGTTGAGAAAGTAACACGTGCACGCATCCTATAACGTCACTCTTTTATGGACGGAGGGAGTATGGGCTAACCCAAGCGTACGCGCTTCTCTGATGGTCAATAGTAGAACTGAACCCCACCTTTGATTCTTTTTGTTTATCTCTCTCAGCATGCATGCCCCAACGCACAGTTCAGGTTCGTGCAAAATGTGAGGGCGCGTTCCTTCGATTGGACGAGTAATGATTAAAGTGGCCTAAAATACATCAAGCCGTACCAGTTCGTGGGTCTTGCGTGGAGTATTAAACTGCACCGAATCCCTATTTCAGGGATTTAAAAGATTTGGATCCCTGCTAGGTGTAATGCAAAGCTCTGTGCAAGTGTATTACAATAATCTGTTCGTTTCATTATTCAATGGCAGCGAGGGAAATGCTGGCCGTGTCAAGCAGCAGAGAGAGTTGTGTTTGTTGGAGAAAAAAGCAGGATGGCGAGTGAGATCGAGGCGAAATAATGCAAAGCAAAAGCACCCTGCCTGAAACGGGATTAAAATATTGCAGGTTCTCCGTGTATTATGGTCTATGGAACGGGATAATCAATAGAAACACTGACAGATTCTAGCATGGGGACATTAATAAAACCTTACGGGAGGAACTCGTGGCGTGCATTGGAGGTTCGGATGCTTCCTAAGATCACACTCAAAAGCTTTAGGCCCCGTTTAGATTCAAAAGGATTTCCTAAAAATTCACTATTCATCTAACTTTTCTCTATTCATCCCACCTGTTCTACTCACATATCACTATTTATCTACAGTGTTTTTTTGGTGAACAGTGTATTTTCGGGAAATCTTTCCCCAATCTAAACACACCCTTACAAGGTTTCTTAAGCGCTGCGACGACGACAAAAAAACACCTCTGAAAAAAGGCAGAGGGGTTAGAGGCATGCTGAGCAATCATTTCGTACTTTGGGCGTAAGATTTCATCTGGCCCTATGAGTGTTTACTGACAAACGAGAATGGTGACGGAGACAGATAAAGACCCTTGACATAGCACCCGTGCTTTATTTTCAGGGGATGGATTGACGGGCACCTGTGCTTTATGCTCCCCAATGCTGTTGAGATGGACCGTATCAGATCTGCATGTAGGCGCATGTCAATTTTTATTGAGCGCATGACTTAAATCAGCTACTAACTTGCAGTACAGGCCACACTAGAAAAAGGCCAGGGAGAACTGGTGGCAGAGAGTCAGAGAGCATGCTTGCAAAAAAAATGGTGGAATTCTATGATTATTTTTCTTTTCAACAAAAAAAATGCTGCCATAGGGGGCTGGAACCTCTTTCATTTGCTTAATGATGAAATAAACTTTCCCTTTGTCAAAAGAAAGGAGGGAGTGGGACTTACAGGCTACTAGTATATATGTTATATTGGAAGCAAATGCCCAAAACATTTTTTCTAGGTTTTCTCTCTTCAGTCTAAAAAATAAGTGTGGTTTTGGACAGAGACAAGAGACAGCGTCCACTAGCTTAACCACAAGTTACTAGCCACAGTGCAACTGTCTTTCTCTTTTAAATATTATACTTTCAAAGAAAAACTGGATCTCAAATAATTCCCTGATTTTTTTTTTGCTTTTGCAGAAATGCTGCCGCAATGGGAAGGTGAATTTTGAAAGGTTATATTCATACCAAATATCCAGCACATTCCTTTAAGGTTTTTCTCTCCAGTTTAAAATAAGTGTCGTTTTAAACATCAACACCCCATAGCTATTTCAACCACCAATTTCTAGCCACATGCAGAATATACCGAATTCATAACATTATGAAATTAGTTTTGAGGACAAATCTACCTATATATATACCAATGCCAGAAGTTCAATTATTATACTCTTTTTTTTGCGAAAAGAATTATTATACTCAGAGATATTATTGATGGTCAAATTTGTGACGTCGATAGGTTTAGGAACATTGATAAAAGGGAACCAACTCAAATATGAGAAGGACGGAAAGTGAAACCGTATCACGCAAATGGCCTCTCTGTCTTTAGTCATTAGCCCATTACGTTCAAAGCAAATCTGGAACTCAATTAACAATCATAATTCATAACATGTATGGTTAACAATAACATGTAAATGAACTAGGTCAAAAGCACATATTATCGAAGAAATATTTGCATCGAAAGCCCAGACGACCCGGTTGCATGCATGCATCGATCGCGCTACCTATCTATAATGTGGAACGCGAGGGCGACTATCAAACGAGAGAAGGTACATGCATGCAGGACCACGGTACCTAAGGACGGCGACTGAAGATCGAAAAAAAGAAGAAATCAGTAGCATTTTCAGATAGTATCGCATACACTTTTGCTTTGTTAACGACGGCCGGCGCTTCATATGGGGCTGCGTTTCCTTGTGCACAATGACTAAGCTATGACGACGACCAGCCAATCGTGACGCTATATATATTCTAGAACACGAAATGGCATTGAAACGACTTAATCGCGCAAGGTGCCAGTGAAACGAGCCTGACGTGCTCCCAATCGCGCCCGGCGGTTAGTACGTCAACTAAACCCCCCGGCGTGTATGTATCAGCGAAGCGGAGAGTGGTTAACACTAACACATCCCGCACATAACTTCCACACGAGTGGTCATTCTCTTAACAGCAACCGAAGAACGGGCCGGGCGCGTGATGATGCCATGCCTGTGCATGGGGACGGCACGGGTGGCAAAAATAATTGGGGGCGCTCGTTGTCGGAAAGCTACACTCCTACTGATAGATCGACGGGCGCGAACGCCGAACGCGACGCCCACAGAATCCGCGAGCGAAAAATAGCGCGACGAGCTAGCTAGGAGGGGCCGGCACATGCGACAGTTTGGCAGTGAAACTAACGGCATCCATCGACGGACGGATCCGCGATAGCAATGCACACGACGAGCGTCACATGCGAGGATAGTACGATCGGGAGCTCTAAATATGCACTATATATGATTATATTGTTACACGCATTTTGCTGGCCGTTTGATCGTAATAGAGAAGGACTGCTGACCACCAATCATGGCGGCCGTTCTTCCTTTTTGGTTTTTCCTCCGCTTTACACAGTGTCCTCCGGCTTTGGTTTTGCGCTTGCGAATCCGATGCTAACCCTCCGTTTGGGTTTTCAACCTTTAAGACGATGGCAACGCCGACGATGGAGAAAATCGTCTTCAGAGAAAGTGCGGCTCCCTGTTGTCTTTATCTGGCTCATCATTCAGTTTGCTAATTTGCGATCAACAAATGCAGTCCACATGCATAGTTCCGCGAATCTTTGCGCGAGCAGAATTTGTCTCAGGAACACACCGCCACCACCACCTGCTTTGGTTTCCTTCCGTGCCGTTTACTGAATCTCTCGGTCGACAGGATCAGCAGCAGCTTCATTCAGATTCAGCCCCGCTGTAACCGTCGCAGCACATCCAGCAAATCTCATCAGAGCGAGCGCAAGTGGAAAGAGGAGGCATGTAACGCGCGCGCGTCGAGAGGTCGATGAAGCGCAGCTGAACTAATCAGGCGCGCAACTTGCACCGGCCGATCGCGGCGACGGCACCAGCATTGCCGTTGAGCGCTAGCGAAGCACCCGATCGATCATTTGCTAGGTGCGTCGCGGCATCGGTGTCCAAACCCGGCGAGATCCCCACCCAAACAAACTCTCCACGCACCAGCCGGAACCGCGGCTCGCCGGCCAGCAAGCCGTGCGCGAGCGGGCGAATGCGCGGCGCGATGTATGCGTGCTCACCTGGCCATGTGTTGGGCATGTGAGGCGGTCACCCGTGGATCCATCGGCTACGTGTCACGCGGACCGATCACAGGGGACGAATGTGGATGTGACCGAGGGGGGCTCTCGCCTCGCCGTGCTCGATCGTGGAATATACCGGCGCCGCCAACCGCCAGAGAGGGCTCGAACGAAACGAGGGGAGCCGGTAACTCGGCGTGCCGATGCCGCGCACCTAACCCGACGGCGATTGGCCCGCGCCGAGGGGAGTGCCCGTCCGAGCGAGCTCGCTCGTCACGGCCGCGCAAGGGGACAAGGGAATATCGCTTGCTGGGCGTGGAACTTTCCGTGCTGTTTCCCTCCGCTCGTTTGTTTCTTGTGCTGGATTCATTCAGCTCACGAATTCCCCAGTGCGTACTAACCTCGGAGGATAGCGTGGCACGTCTCTGTAGTCTGTACCGAACAGGGCCGAGATCATTGCGCTTCGAGAGTTCGGTACGTAGAAAAAAGAAACGCAGGTAATCGTTGGGGGCAAGTACGCCCAGTTGGCGTGATAAAGTTTTTAAAAGGAACTAACATAAAAAAAAAAGTTTCTAAAGGGGGCTTGGGAGTTTCTCTGGCCGTAATAACGACGTGGCAGCGGCATGAAAACCGGAGCGTTGCGGACTGGAGCTGTCCGGTGAGAATCTGCCCAACGTTAACGTGGGCGGCCGGGCGGGGCTCCTTTCAACTTCACCGGCCGGCCCCGGGCCATAAAAACGACCTCCGAGCAGACGGCAGCTCACCACTTATAAACAGGTAGATCAAGCAGTATGTTAGCGACTTAGCTTTGATCACCATATACGCCTGGAGTATTATATTTTCTTCTCTCTTTATTTTCTTGGTTCTTTTCAAAGATCAGCAACGCAATAATGTTATATATCACTGTTGATGCGAGACGCAATGACCATCTAGAAAACAATTGGGATTTTGCTGATGCATCAGGCTGCTATCAGTCGACGACGTCTCTTGTCAAGACAGCTGATACAGAAAGAACACAAGGTAGCTCCATTGCCAAATCAAGCACAGGCACTACTTAATTTCAGAATAGTAAACATATGGTCTGGTAACTGGTGGTAGAGTAGCAGCTCCTTTTCCCGCATTTTACTGTCGTTTTCTTTTTCTTTTTCGGAGATCGCCAAATAGCATATACTACTAGTGTGGTATCTATCGAAATATACCCAAAGGGCGTAGTAGAAGGAAAGGTTAGGCGAGTGAAGTAACTACTCCGCCCACAAGAGCGGCTCATGCATCCCGACGACGTCGACGCCGTCGTACTCCTCGGCAGCGGCCATTGCCGCCGGCCACTCCGGTGGCCACCACAGCCCGTCCCTCAGGTCTAGTAGGATATCCGGCAGGTCGAACAGCGCGTTGTCCCCCTGGCCCTGTCCGCCATCGCCGTGGGTCGTCGTCGTCATCGTCTCGGGCCCGCAACAAGCAGCTTCCGGCGACTCGTCGGCGGCCGGGGACAAAGGCAGCTGATCAGTCGACGAAGACGGTGAAGGTGACGCGTCGCACTGCACCTCAGCGGCGGCGGCAGCCTGGGCCGCCGCGGCCTGGATGTCGGCGGGTGAGGTGGACGCCGGGCGTGGCAGCTCGTGGGCCCGGTCGGGGAAGTTGAGGTGCGCGGCGCGGCCCTTGATGGCGAGCGCGGCCACGTCGTGGGCCCGCGCCGCCATCTCGGCCGTCGGGAAGGTGCCCAGCCAGATGCGCGACTTCTTGCGGGGCTCACGGATCTCCGACACCCACTTGCCCCAGCTCCGGCGACGCACGCCGCGGTACGACGGGTGCTTGTACCCGCTCCGGCTGCTGCTGCTCGACCGCCGCCGCTCGTCGGCGCCGCCTCCGGCCGCCGCAGCCGCCTGGGCCTGCTTGTTGCTGAGGCTCGCCGCCGCGTTATCGTCGGTGCTGCAGCAGCTGCTGCTCTCCTCGCCTTGGTGGCCATTGCTGACATTCGCTTCTACTTCTTGGGAGTCGTCGTCGTCCGGCGAGGAGGCTCGCTTGCGCTTGTTCGTGGCTTTGTTGGGGTTCTTGGGCGGCGCCTCTTGCGGCGCGACATTGACGACGAGGGATGAGGAGGAGGATGTGGAGGACGAAGAGGAGGAGGAAGAAGATGTGGTGGGTGCATGGGTTACGTTTGCTTCCATGTCTTGTTGAGCTGTAGCTTCCATGACTTGTAGCTAGGAGGACTAGGAGAGCTGCAGAGGTGGAGAGGGAAGTGAGGCAAGAAGACTAGAAGAGTGCTCCCCGGCTATAAATAGTGGTAGCTTGGTGCCTTAGCTACGCGCTGTGGGACCCACCTTTTTTTAAATCTTTTTTTTTCCTTTTTCTATAAAACAGGTTATCATATTGTTAGAGGCGTCTGATTTTCCTTTTCTATTTTTCTTTCTTTCTTATTGTCTGTCAGCAAAAGTGTACCTGTAAGTTATGGTTGGTGAACAGTACTGATCAGTAAACCAGGACTATTGTGAGATTTATACCTGTAAACCTCAACAATGTTCTACTCTAGAATATTCTCCCCCTTATAATACACTGCCGGGCCAGTTTATATCTACGAGCAAATGTGTGTTCCCCTTTATATGTGATGAAATTCAACCATTCATACATTTAGGGATGGAGATGCATGGAAAGCTACAGAATTCATATTATGAGAAGAAATCAGTTAAGGATTCTGAAAAAGCCACATGATTTATCATTTTTGTATTGTATCTTCAATGATGGGCCAGGGCGCTGTCCATTCATTTAAGAAAAATAAAAGAAATCAAGCAAGAATAAACATCCTATTATATTACTAGTAAAAGAAAGGGAACTGACGATTTTTTTATAATTATTAGTTAGGATACAGCTTTCAGCAAGAAAAACTCGTTGAAAAGTACCATTCATGTGCATATATAACAAAAACAATAATTTATTTTATTGCCTTTTTTTTTACTAACAACAGGCTGATTTCTTTATAGAGGGTTCTAGGCATTGACATTCACCGTTGGTAACACGACAGTCCTAAGGAAATACTTTGACCAATCACCTCCGCGTGGTCTGAAAAACAAAGGAAACCATCTCTGCAGTCTGCACTGCCAGCACTATGCTAGAAAAGTAGTATCTGAACAATAAGTTTTAGATCCGTCAATCTTATTCGTCTCCAATTGCTGTTAACTAGTAAGACGCTGCAAGTCAATCTTCTTCTACAGGTACTTGATATACTAAAGTACTACTAAACCATTACAAATAGATTATTTTTGAACCGATCAACAAACGTGATACCACCAGCACTGTGATGCTACGGGAGATCAGGGGCGTATTGTGCTTTAACTGACCACCTCTGCTTCGTCTGAAAACAAAAGCATTCCATCTCTTCAGCACTAGACTGAAAAAAAGGGTACTCCTATACGGCTTCTATAGTTGTATATGCTGATTTCTAAATACAGCTAGCACCGTACGCTCGTGATCCGTCAATCTAATTCGCCCCCAGTTGCTCTTAATAACTAGTAGTACTAATCAGATGCAAGTCGTCACCTCCATCTTGGGAGAATAGATTGATTAGCCTGCTGGCTGCTGCCCTGTTCCCAACAATCATTTCCGAACCGATCGATCAGCAAGCGCGATACTATCAGCATAATGATGCGGTGTGCGATCAGGAGGGCGGCCAAGTGGCGCTGATGCTCTCGCATACAAAAATGGCGACGAGAGATCTCAGGAGTGGTGGCGGTGGCGCTTGCGTACAAAACGCGAATGCCATGCAGGGTGCTGCAAATATTGCGCTCGGCGATCGTGGGTGCGCGCCTGCCGGCCGGCGCATTGCGCGGGCGCCCAACCTGACGACAGACGGAGGGGGTGGCCGAGCTGGACAAGTCGTCTCGGCCCGCATCTCGCCGGAATCCGGGTCGTTTCCGCGATTCAGGAGCCCGATTTGGCTTCCTTCTTGTCGGGTATCGCCTTTGACTTCCCCGTTGCGGGCTTTCTCTGTCCAAGCTCTGACTGACGGCCGGAGTTGTGGGCAGAGAAAGATCATCAGATGGGAGAGAGTTAGGCTCACCATCCTCGCCGAATTTCAGTTCCGGCTGATTGGAACACGCACGCGGAGTTGCCAAGCACGTACGTGTACGGTATACGGTCGTCGTTTCTACGCTTCGGCAAGCGGCCGGGCCTCGGGGGTGATGTGTGTTGTCGTGCAGCTCCATAACTCCGGCGGAGCTCAGCGCAGGTCAAAACGGATGCTGCCGCCGCCCCTACCAGAATTGTGAGGCGTTTTTCTAGCCTGATCGTCCTCGAGTTCCCATAGAACGGAAGGGGACGAATTCAATGATGCCGTCGCTAGCAAAGTAGCAAGCTGCAGCGGTTGCACTGTTTGTTATATCCGCGGCAGCGCAGGCGTTTTCGTCGCACGGTTCCCGGCTTCCCGCGCGGCCACCCGCACTCGGCGGGCGCCGATGCTTTCCCCCCGGCGAGACAGCCACGGAGCGGCGAGCGCCCGTGCAGCACGTTCCGTTTCGTGGCGTCATGGTGTGGCATGGGCTTGACCCTTTGACCCCCGCGGGGCGCGGGACGTGCGGCTCCCCAGGACAGGAGAGGCCCCGTGCCGCGCGCGCGAGACGCCACCCGAATCGAGGACCCACGTGAGCGTGGAGACCCTGGAGAGCCCAGAGCCCGCGGCGCGCGCGACGAGCACGGCCGGCTGCCGCCTGCTTCCAGCAGCCAGTCCGCCCGTGTCGCCGCCGTTCGTTTTCAGGCGGATCGGCCGTGATCGCACCCGCGGCGCGAGAACAGAGAACAGCCGGCGGCGAGAGGAGGACGGGGATCGAATCATCACACGGTGAGTCATGGATCGTCACCAGCATGTCGAATCACTCCAACCTGACCGACCGGGGGATTGTAGCGTGTGTCCCTGCACCGAACAAGCCAATCAGCGTGCGGGTGGTACACACGTACGTACTGTCCCGGCACGCATTACTTCGACGTTATAGAGCTTGTCCTCTTATCCAACGCGTTCACACAGTTGCGGCTACTGGTACGGGCCTACGGTATGCTCGACGATTCCGGTGTACGGAGTACCTACTCACTTGCAAGTAACGGTTCGCCGTCTACCGTGTTGAGATACAACAAGTTTTTCTTATCCAACGAACCCTCCCCACATAACACACTTTCCAGTACATTATTCATTTAAAACTATTTTTTACTCCCACCCAACTTAACACACCCGTGCGTCTATCCAGTTCCACCCAATTTCCGTACCAGGTCCAGGGCGGCTAGCTTTCAATCTCAGAGAGTTAGCAAAAAAACCGGACAAAAAGCCTTTGAGCATTTGTTTGTTGGAAAAAAAACTCCAAATTACTCCCCTCAACTATAAGCAATGTCTACATAACCTCCTAAGCTAATTTTTAGTTTATTTTACCCCCCTAAACTATGACATTTGGCCCACTGTGCTCCCCTTAATACAATTTGTTCTTTTTATTTTTCCACGCACAAGTGTCATATTACGTTGAAATTTTACGAGATGATAGTAGACATCATAATGCATTTTACGAAAATATAATATGATTTTTTGTCTTTATTTTGATGGGGTAAGATTTAATGATTAATTAATCTCTAGTATACAATATTATATAAAAAATAATAACAAAAAAATCATAATATATTTTTTTACATTGTGGTGTTCAGAACACTCATACAAAATTTGAATTTAAAATTTAACTTGTGCATGGAGAAATAAAAAAAACAAATTATATTAGGGAGTAAAAAACCAGATGTAAATGTAACCAGTACCGAACCGCAGTAACGTACATGTTCTACTTCCAGTAAGTATACGATACTGCTTCTTAAATACGGAGTACTCTGGCGCCGGCACATAGTCTCCCCGGTTAGTATTTTTTTACAAGTTCCACGAACAGATGGCCGTGGGCAAATATATAAAATCCCAGGTCGCGATGGTACCAAGAACAGGAGTTATTACACCTGCTTACGGCAAGTTAAACAAGGATACTACAGCTGCACCCAAGTGCCCGAGATGCCAAGGGCAGTGCCATGAAAGGCCATCAATGCTAACCAAACACTCCGGCCCCTCCTAATAACAGAAGATTACCGCATCGGTTTGTTCGCCCGTCGCGTCAAGGGCTCAAGGTCATGCACGGCCAGGAACAGTGTCCGCACGTTACACTACCAGTCCTATGATACTCTCGGGGTCAAACGCTATTGTGGTGGCTCGATGCTGGCGGGGCTATTTTACTGATCTCGGCGCCAAGTTAACCGTCTCTCGATGACGTTCGTCCGGCTGATCGAGCTGGGACGGGGCCTGTCAACGCAACAGGCTGTAACAGCTCTAATTTATGGTGACGGTTGCCGATGCGATGTGATGCCGTCCTCTTTATCGCTGCTGACGAGCAATGGTTTGACACCATCAATGGAGCCTTTAAGCCGTACTAGTAGGCTTTCTTCGTTATTGAGATCAGGAGCCGTAGCCAACCCGTGGCGCCAAGATCAATGGTAGTTTGTCCACACGCAAAGAATAGCTTATGGTTTCAGTTTAGTGCTGAGGAAATTAAGTGTTGAAGAGGCATCGTACGTTCAGGCCTTGCTGCTATCAGTACGGCGCAGCCTGGGTGGAGCTACGGATGCGTGGCTGCGCGGTTCTCGCAACAGCTGGTAATATCAGGAATGATAGTGGTATAAATTTTATTTTCCAGTGGATGCACGGCACGAGCAGCAGGCAGCCTAGAGGTGGCTAAATTGGGACCACAGCCGCTGAGCAGCTAACTCAGGAATTAGGCATGCTAGTGTCAATCGCATTAAGGCGATGAAAGTAACAGTTAACGAATCCCGGAGTCAAGTACCACACTGCCACTACATATGATCCGCGAGGTACCAGAATTATGACTTCACCATTCAGGAGAATGAAGAATCGGTGGTCATGAGGTCAACAGAGCCAGCTAGTTTCTGGAGTTCTGCCCAACCTTTTCAGAGGCTTCTCTCAGTCTCAGCTATGAAGCAAGTATGAGCCACAAAAATCAGATCCTTGCACATAAGCCTGCTGCTCATGGACTTTATTGGCTGTTTCACCGTATATCCGTACTCCAGTTTCTCATACTCAAATGTCGACAAGACAAAGTACCAGCAGATGAGCCGCACCCATTGCACAAAAGATAGCAGCAAGGCAAAGTTTAGCAAACCTCACTCCCAGTGGCATTATCAGTATCACGATGCGCTTGCAAAGAAACTCTGGATACTTTGACTAGTATAAATGCCCAGCTGGCAACTGCTTGTCTATCCTAAATATCACTATATGACTCTTACAACAAGATTCAGATCTCTGACAGTACGAGTCACACATACACTAAACTCTCTCATACAACTTAATATATGTGCGTTTTATCATCGCTTACAGTAGAGCATCAAACACGTTATTACCTCTTACTGCTGGGCACACTGTACCCTTGGACCAGCATCCTCCTCGTCCTCGTGGTAGGCTTCCTGTCGCCTTTGTTACTTCCTGCGTTTCATCTCCTCTTCTATGTTCACATCATGCATAATAGTCTCCTCGCACTGATCCATCTCCATGTCTGACAGACGTCCCCGAGGCAACTGTGGCAGCACCTTCTCAATGGCCCGGCATTGGTCAGGGGAGAGGGCGCCAGATTCAGGGAGTTCAACATTGAATTCCACAAAGAGACGACCCTTCATGAACGGCCGGCCATACTGTGGCATGCCCTCGTCGTTTATGGCCTTGTATTGACCTTTTTCAACAAAAGTGTGTGAGCCATTTGCACAAGTCTGACCTATAGGAATTTAGAGAGCCAAGTGCACTTGGTGGAAAACCAAAAATAATACCATCTATAAGTGAAAACATAACGGGTTTAGTGACTTCACCAGGATTGGATTGGATTAGAAGCTGCCTACCATCAAGATGGGTCAGAATCAGCTGGAACCCACACAAAGCCTCCGTCAGAGAGATTGTGTGCTCAATGAACAGGTCATCATATTTCCTCTTAAATCTTGAGTGCTCTTTAACTTGCAAGACAAAAACAATGTCTCCTGCCACTGTGTCAGGCTGCGACGGTATTCAAGGTAGCAATATTAGTCAAATAGTGGTGAATGCAGTTATGAATAATTCACTAGATGTGGTGAATATGTCTGCATCTTATGGCTACAGGAAAGGTGCGGTCTGAACTCACAGCTTCATCAGCTTCACCCTGGAATACAATCTTTTGGCCATGTTGCATTCCTTTGTCAACATGAACCTCCAGAACCTTCTTCTCTTGAACAACTTTGTTGGCTCTGCAGCTTGGGCACCTGTCCCTTTCAAGAATGATTTCACCTGATTGATGAGGCAAGATTACAATCACAAAATCAGATCAAGAAAAATGCATGCTGCAGGAAGACCGAAGACACAGTGTAGCGATCTTACCCGAGAAATGGTCCCACTTAAGTATATTTCACCTTCCGTTGGTGCTAATACACAAAAATGTTCCCAAATGCGGGTACGACCGTCGAGTCGAGCTCGACTAACTGCTACTGAAGATCGTCCGTTCATACGCTCACTCGAGGGTGAGTTCCAAAGATCACATCATTCCACAATTCAGATTACAACAAGTCTCAGAGTTATTACAACCAAATTGAAATGATAAATAAATAGTTTGAGTTCATGCAGCGGAAAGTAAATGAGATACTAGCGACGATCCGTAGCATCGTCACGATGAAGTCAACCGTGACGCTACTCCTCACGATCCTCGGGAGAGGTCGGCTCCCACTCGATGCTGTAACCAGGAGGAAGCTGGGAGGCCCAAGCCATAGAGGCAGCTACCTCCTGAGGGGACGGTCCTGAAAATTTAGCCACAAGCAAGGCTGAGTATACTAGTTATACTCAACAAGACTTACCCGACTGGTGATCACTACATCACCGACTCCTAAGATGAGAGGCTGTTTGGCTAGTGGGGTTCTTTTGCCAAAAGCGACTAAGCTGATCTCTAGTTTATCCATCTTGGTTTTAATTTCTTTTAGCCTATCCATTCTAGGTGAGGCTAACTAAACAATCAAGTTTTGCAATACAATTATTCCATACAAAGATTTCATCCTTCCAAGTTTCCCTTCATAATATGTCATACATTGGTCAAGCAGTCTCATTAACCGCGAGAAGCGGACAGTTCGAACCGAATTTACTACCTGGCCAGGGAAAACCCACACATACGGAATGGTTGGAAATGCCAACACACCCCAATCCTTTCTCCTCTCTCTGCGAGTGGCTCCCGAGTCCCAATGCCTCAGGGTAAAGGTTTACCACTACTGGGACTCACGCAACTACCCTCATGTGCCCATGGGATAACGTTTCCAAGACAGAGAGCTGTCGGACCTGCTCGCATCAATCGGATACCGGGACTTACCGGTCCCATAGTCCGTGCATATATGTGGTACGTTCAAACGCCTGACACAAAAGTACCACATGTTTCCAATTAAACCATCGATAGACGGGTATCTACAATCATCCGTCCATCATCTCTAGTGTTTCTGATATGAGTAGACATACAACTCCTATATCTCGCGAGTGTCGGAAAACACTCGACTTCTATCGGTCTTAAGCATAGCGACTATCGGACCTAACATACTAGTGTTCAATCAAAGGAACCTATGATCATGCAATCTAGGGTTTCATTCAACTCCTTGAAACTTAAATGCACAAACATATAACCAAATAAATCGCGTAAGTAAAGTTAGGTTATGCTCCGGGGCTTGCCTTCCGGCTCGAAGCGGTACTCCTGCTCGGGGCTCGGATCCACGTGCACCACGTTCACCTCGGACTCCTGGGCGATCTCCTCGGCAGCGGGGACTAGCTCGTAGACTCCGTCGGCGAGACCCGAATCTACACGAGATGCATGAATGTTTAATATCGAGACTTAATATATTTAGGGTTTGCTTAATCCTTGGTTAATGAATTGGAAAGAATAAACATTAATTATAAGTGAATATATCCTTTTCATTTTGAACCTTTAATTTGATTTTAGAGATTTAGGTTTTTCTCTTTTCTTTTCTTTTTCTTCTCTTTTCCACAATTTAAGTCCTTTTTCTATTATTCAAAAGGTGAACTTAGGAATATTATTTTCATGTGCCATTTGGCCAGAGGCTTACTCATGCCAAGGCAGGAGACTAGCCCAAAATTGGGCTCAAGTTGATTTTTCTATAATTTATTAAAAATCTTCTTATCTTTTTGCCTAAAAAGGAACTAAATTCCTACAAAAATAACTATAAGGTTTCTGTCCACGCCACTTGACACAGTGACTTAGGGTACCAAGGGTGACCTCTCTGCAAGTTTACATGTGGTATTGATTTATGGTTATTTTTGTGGAATTTCACCATGTTTAAACTACCAAAAATCATTTAGCCATTTTCCAGTGTCCAAAAATTACCATTTTCGTTTTTCTCAGGTTTCTAATGTCTCGATTAAGTTTCTGTGTGAAGGAGGTGATTTTTCACTATGTGAATTATTTTCTATGATTTATTTGCCAAAACAGCATGCTATAAGTTTGGAAATTCATAACTCTAAATCCACTGGGAATTTTTGTGCACCACTTGCGCATTAAGCTAATGACAATCACACTAACAACATATCCCAAGACCAGATCAAGTGCATGTGTAGATTTTGAACTATGATGAAAAGGGTCCAAACGGATTTGCATTTATATTTCAAAATCTAAAGCTCAACTGAGTGAGGTGCAAAGGAAGAAGTTGGCCTTCTAGATTCACTGGTCACTAAAAAATTTGTTTGGCATTTTTCTGATTTTTCTATGATTTTCTATGAATTTTTGAAGATTTCAGTGAATAGTGTTAAAAAGATAGAATCTTTTTACGCCGTGAACCCTAGAAGTTTTGAAAGTCTTACAAAAAGGTCCCTACATCTTTCACTCGGCCCCCTGGAAAAAGGTAGACGACACACCTAGGTCCTCGAGTTCGCCGGCGTGCTTACGCCGGCCAAACGGCGGCGAGTCCGGGCCGGGAAAGTAGGGGAAAACGGAGAGGGGCTCACCGCGGTCCTTTTAAGCTAGGAGTCGACGGCGGGGATGGCCGGGAACGAGGTCAGCGACGGTGGTGGCGGCTCTGCTTGCTCCGGCGAGCGGTGACCGGCGGCGTCGGGGTCGGAGAAGGTCGGGGAAGGGGTCGGTGAGCACCAGTGCGGCACGGCGAAGCTGTTGGTGCCCTCGGTTCAGCCGAAGGAGGAGCGGAGCGAGCTGTGCACGTGCGCGGGCGGCGGCGGAAAGCTCGGGCTTCTCCGGCGAGCTACGCCGGCGGCTGCGGTGGCGGAAACGAGTCGGGGCTTGGTCGAGGAGTGGCAGTGGGTGATGGGGAAGCTAGTGCGAGCCTCGGTTTGGCCGGAGGAGCAACGGAGAGGGCTGTCCATGAGAGCGAGCTCGGCGGCGCCTCTGCGAACTCCGGCGAGGGTTTTCCGGCGCGGAGAGGGAGGGAACTGTTCGGGGGCTTAAGTAGGAGGGAGAGGGGAGGAGAAGGGTGCTCGGGCAGCACGGGATTGTAACACCCCTGGTGTTAATTAACACTAAAACAATGATTAAGCTAAGCTAAACAAGTAATCAAGCCTAACCAAGGTTAATTGAAAGAAAGAAATCAAAAGAAATGCTAAAAGGAATTCGATAAGAAATTAAAAACACCCCAAAAAGAGGCAAAACAAAAACCTTTAAATTTTATATAAGAACTTGAATTTTGGCCAATGCAAAATTTGAAGGAGAGACCAAACGAAGCATCTTCCCTTTTGAAACCATAGCCTAAAAATGTTTGGAAGTATCTCAAATTTCAGACCCTAACTTTGGAATTTGAATTTTTCAATTCAAATTCAAAAGCTGAAATGGAACCTCAGCCAAGCTCGAGGGGCATTCACCCTCGAGCGGTGATTTCCGTCACGCTCGAGGCTCCGCAGCCAAGCTCGAGGGGCATTCACCCTCGAGCGGTGATTTCCGTCACGCTCGAGGCTCCGCAGCCAAGCTCGAGGGGCATTCACCCTCGAGCGGCGTTTCCGTCACGCTCGAGGCTCGGAAGGCTCGAGCTTGCGATCCAAGCTCGAAGCGCATGGTCGAAGCGCCTGGCCCAAGCTCGAAAGTTGTGTCCCACATCCCAAACTCCAACTTTTAATTTGACACGTTTCGAAGTTCAGTTCAATTTTTTTTGGAATTTGAGCCATGCCAATCAGTTGACCCTTGCACCGCTCACGGCGCGCTCACGGGTTGCCAGCGCCGCGCCCGCGCGTGCCGCGCTCGCCGCCGGCAAGCGCCTGCCGCCGTCCGGCCTCGCCTGAGCCGACAAGTGACATGGCCGGGTGTCCCCGCTCACGGTGCACGCCTCTGACAAGGTCTCATGGTCGGAGACGCACTGTAGCGCTGACTCCCCGCGCGCCGTCGCGTCGCCGCCGCGGACCGCCGGGTTTTGCCGTCGCCGCCGTTGCCCGCCGGTCCAAAGCGCGACTTTTGCGTCCCCGCGTGCTCCTTTTTCCTCGCCCTGTATCTTCCCGCCTCGCCCACGCACGGCTGCCGCCTGCAGCACGCCTGCGCGCGCGCGTTGACGCCGCGCACGGCGCCAACACGGCCGCGACACGCCCCTGCCGCCGCGGCAGCTCACCGAGCTGTCTCAGTCTCCATCCCGTGCTGCCCGAGCACCCTTTCCCTCCCCTCTCACGCTTACTTAAGCCCTCAACAGTTCCCCTCCCTTCCACGCCGGAAAAACACTCGCCGGAGCTCGCAGAGGCGCCGCCGAGCTCGCTCTCGTGCACAGCCCTCCCCGCTGCTTCCCCGGCCAAACCAAGGCTCTCATGAGCTTCCCCATCCTCCACTGCCACTCCCCGAGCCATTCCCGACCCGTTTCCCCCACCAGAGCCGCTAGCGTAGCTCGCCGGAGTTAACCGAGCTCTCCGCCGCCGCCCGCGCACGTGCACAGCCCGCTCTACTCCTCCTCCAGCCGAACCGAGGGCACCATTCGCTTCCTCGTGCCGTGCTGGTGCTCACCGACCCCTTCTCCGGGCTTCTCCGACCCCAACGTCGCCGGTCGCCGCTCGCCGGAGCAAGCCGAGCCGCCACCGCCGTCGTTGACCTCGTTCCCGGCCATCCCCGACCTCAATACCTAGCTCAAACGAATCACGGTGAGCCCCTCTCCTTTTCCCCCCACTTCCCCGGCCCGGTCTCGCCGCCGTTTGGCCGGCGTAACCACGCCGACGAGCCCAGGGATCCCTGTGTGTCTTCAACCTCTTTCCAGGGGGCCGAGCGCAAAATGCAGGGACTTGTTTGTAATAGATTCAGAACTTCCAGGGTTCCTCGCGTAAAATAGATTCTATGTTTTAGGTTTAATTCGCTGAGATCTTCAAAAATTCGTAGAAAATCGTAGAAAAATCAGAAAAATGCCAAACCAATTTTGTAGTGACCAGTGAATCTAGAAGGCCAACTTCTTCCTTTGCACCTCACTCAGTTGAGCTGTAGATTTTGAATTATAAATTCAAATCAGTTTGAGCACATTTCATCATAGTTCAAAATCTACACATGCACTGGAGCTGAGCTTTGGATATGTTATTAGGATGGTTATCATTAGCCTAATGCGCAAAGGGTGCACAAAAATTCCCAGTGGATTTAGGGTTATGATTTTCCAAACATATACCCTGCTGTTTTGGCAAATAAATCACAGAAAATAAATTACTCAGCGAAAAATCACCTCCTTCACACAGAAACTAAATGAGAACATTATAAGCCTTAGAAAAATAAAAATGGTAATTTTTGGACACTGGCAAATGGCTAAATAATTTTTGGTAGTTTAAACATGGTGAAATTCCACAAAAATAACCATAAATCAAAATCACATGCAAACTTGCAGAGAGGTCACCCTTGGTACCCCAAGTCACTGTGCCAAGTGGTGTGAACAAAAACCTTGTAATTATTTTTGTAGGATTTTAGTTTGATTTAGGTAAAAAGATAAGAAAAATTTTAATAAATTATAGAAAAATTATCTTGAGCCAAATTTTGGGCTAAGCTCCTGCCTTGGCATGAGCAAGCCTCTGGTCCAAATGGCACCCAAAAATAATCTTCCTAAGTTCACCTTTTGAATAATGGAAAAAGGATTTAAATAGTGGAAAAGAGAAGAAAAAGAAAAGAAAAGAGAAGAAAAAGAAAAGAAAAGAAAAGAAAAAGAAAAAAAAAGGGAAAAACCTAAAACTCTAAAATCAAAGAAGGGTTCAAAATGAAAAGGGTATATTCACTTATAATTAATGTTTATCCTTTCCAATTCATTAACCAAGATTTAAATAGACCCTAACTATTTAAATCTCAATACTTAAGCATTCATGCATTCGTGTAGATTCGGGTCTCGCCGACGGAGTCTACGACCTAGTTCCCGCTGCCGAGGAGATCGCCCAGGAGTCCGAGGTGAACGTGGTGCACGTGGATCCGAGCCCCGAGCAGGAGTGCCGCTTCGAGCCGGAAGGCAAGCCCCGGAGCATAACCTAACTTTACTTACGCAAATTATTTGATTATATGTTTGTGCATTTAAGTTTCAAGGAGTTGAATGAAACCCTAGAGTGCATGATCATAGGTTCCTTTGATTGAACACTAGTATGTTAGGTTCGATAGTTGCTATGCTTAAGAACGATAGAAGTCGAGTGTTTTCCGACACTCGCGAGATATAGGAGTTGTATGACTACTCATATCAGAAACACTAGAGACGATGGGCGGATGATTGTAGATACCCGTCTATCGATGTTTTAAGTGGAAACATGTGGTACTTTTGTGTCAAGCGTTTGAACGTACCACACATATGCACGGTTTATGGGACCGGTAAGTCCCGGTATCCGATTGATGCGAGCAGGTCCGACAGCTCTCTGTCTTGGAAACGTTATCCCATGGGCACATGAGGGTAGTTGCGTGAGTCCCAGTAGTGGTAAACCTTTACCCTGAGGCATTGGGACTCGGGAGCCACTCGCAGAGAGAGGAGAAAGGATTGGGGTGTGTTGGCATTTCCAACCATTCCGTATGTTTGGGTTTTCCCTGGCCAGGTAGTAAATTCGGTTCGAACTGTCCGCTTCTCGCGGTTAATGAGACTGCTTGACCGATGTATGACATATTATGAAGTGAAACTTGGAAGGATGAAATCTTTGTATGAAATAATTGTATTGCAAAACTTGATTGTTTAGCTAGGCTCACCTAGAATGGATAGACTAAAGAAGTTAAAATCAAGATAAAGAAAGTAGAAAACAGCTTAGTCGCTTTTGGCAAAAGAACCCCACTAGCCAAACAACCTCTCATCTTAGGAGTCGGTGATGTAGTGATCACCAGTCGGTTAAGTCTTGTTGAGTATAACTAGTATACTCAGCCTTGCTTGTGGCTAAATTTTCAGGACCGTCCCCTCAGGAGGTAGCTGCCTCTATGGCTTGGGCCTTCCAGCTTCCTCCTGGTTACAGCATCGAGTGGGAGCCGACCTCTTCCGAGGATCGTGAGGAGTAGCGTCACGGCTGACTTCATCGTGACGATACTATGGATCGTCGCTAGTATCTCGTTTACATTTCCGCTGCATGAACTCAAACTATTTTATTTATCATTTCAATTTGGTTGTAATAACTCTAAGACTTGTTGTAATTTGAATTGTGGAATGATGTGATCTTTGGAACTCACCTTCGAGTGAGCGTATGGACGGACGATCTTCAGTAGCCGTTGGTCGAGCTTGACTCGACGGTCGAATCCGCACTTGGGAACATTTTTGTATATTAGCACCAATGGAAGGTGAAATATACTTAAGTGGGCCCATTTCTCGGGTGAGATCGCTACAGGGATGAGGGCTGGGGCATCTCGGTGAGCTGTCGCGGCGACATCGGCTCTGCCGCGGCCGTTGGCGCCTTTTCCCGGCGTCAACGCGCGCGCAGGCGAGCTGCAGGCGGCAGACGCGCGTGGGCGAGGAGAGGAGACAGGGCGGGGAGGAAAAAGAGGCACGCGTGGTCGTGAAAGTCGCTCGGGGGACCGGTGGGCAACGGCGGCGACGGAATTACCCGGCGGTTCGCCGCGGCGACGCGACGGCGAGGCTCGGGTCAGCGCTACAGTGCGCCCTTGGCCACGAGACCTTGCCAGAAGCGTGCACCGTTGGCGGGGACACACAGCCGTGCCATTGGTCGGCTCAGGCGAGGACGGACGGCGACAGGGGCTTGCCGGCGACGAGCGCGGCACGCGCGAGCGCGGCGTGGGCACCCCGTGAGCGCGCCTCACCCGGTGCAAAGTCAACTTGATTGGCATGGCTCAAACTCCAAAAATTTGAACATGGCTCGAAAATCTTCCAACATGAAAGTTATTTAGAATTTCATGAGACACGTCCCTGCACTGGAGGTGATGAGAAAAATATGAAAATTTGGCCGTAATTCAAAAGGGGGTAAAACCCTGTTTTGAACTGAATTTTTGAAATTCGAGGGGCTAGATGGCAAAATTGGCCAAAGTGCCAATGGAGGAAAAGTTCAGAATTGTGAAGATGTACAACTTTTCTTTTTGGAGATTTTGATGTTCAGTGGTAAAATCTTGAGATTTGACTAAGATTCCATTTCAGCCTTGAATTTGGATTGGAAAATTCAAATTCCAAGATTAGGGTTTGAATTTTGAGATGCTTCCAGACATTTTTAGGCTATAGTTTGAAAAGGGAAGTTTCTCGGTTTGACTTATACTCCAACTTTCCCATTTGCACTTTTTCAAGTTTTTAGAAAGTTTTCAAAGTTTCTTTATTGCTCCATTTAAACGGTTTTTCACTCAATTTGCGAAATTTTTCCTCATTTTTCTTAATTCCACTTTTGAAATGTGCTTAGCTTAACTGAAACATCATTTTAGTGTCAATTAACACCAGGGGTGTTACAGCCTACCCCCCTTAAAAAGAATCTCGTCCCGAGATTCGGGAATGCTAGAAAGTGCGGAATATGCGGTACCTGGTGGGGTGGTGAGAAATCCAGGATAATGTCGATTGAGATATTCCTCGGTCTCCCATGTTGCCTCTTCTTCAGTGTGATGAACCCACTGAATCTTATATATCTTAACTGCTCGCCTTCTCGTGTGCCTTTCCATTTGGTCAAGGACTTTAAGAGGTTGAGCAACGTAGGTCAGATCGGGCTCAACTTCCACATCTTCTTGTTCCACGACTTCAGTCGGAACTCGAATACACTTCTTGAGTTGTGAGATATGAAAGACATTGTGCACGGCTGAAAGTTTGTCGGGAAGTCGTAGACGATAAGCCACGGATCCACACTTCTCGATGATCTCATAAGGTCCGACGTAACGGGGTGCAAGCTTTCCCTTTACTCCGAACCTTTGAACTCCCCGAGTTGGTGAAACCTTAAGATATACATGATCACCGACTGCGAATTTGAGAGGCATTCTTCGGCGATTGGCATAACTCTTCTGACGAGACTGAGCGGCTTTGAGGTTTTCCCGGATAACCCTGACTTGCTCTTCGGCTTCAATTACCAGGTCGGGTCCGTATATCTCTCGCTCTCCAGGCTGAGACCAACATAACGGAGTTCGACACATTTTCCCATACAAGACTTTGAAAGGTGCCATTTTCAAGCTTGCCTGGTAACTGTTGTTGTAGGAAAACTCGGCGATAGCCAGGCATTTATCCCAACTTGCCTCATAGTGAATGACGCAAGCTCTAAGCATGTCTTCAAGGATTTGATTCACCCGCTCGGTTTGCCCATCCGTCTGCGGGTGGTAAGCCGAGCTTCGAATAAGCTTTGTGCCGAGAGATGCATGGAGTTGCTCCCAGAACCTTGCCACAAACTGCGGACCTCGGTCCGAAATGATTGTTCTAGGCACCCCGTGCAGACGTACAATTTGGTTGAGATAGATCTCGGCATACTTCTTGACGGCATAGGTGGTGTTGACCGGAATAAAGTGGGCGGTCTTTGTGAGCCTGTCCACAATGACCCATATAGAATCGTGCCCTCGTGCGGTCTTGGGAAGGCCAACAATGAAATCCATACTGATGTCCTCCCATTTCCATAATGGTATAGACAAGGGTTGAAGAGTTCCAGCCACCTTCAGATGACTAGCCTTTACCCTCCTGCAAGTGTCACACTCGGATACAAACCGAGCAATATCCATCTTCATCTTGGTCCACCAAAAAGTTTTCTTCATATCCTGGTACATCTTATTGCTGCCCGGGTGGATAGAAAACTTAGAGTGGTGAGCTTCACTCAAAATTTTCTTCCGTAATTCCAGATTTTTAGGCACGACGATACGGTTCCCAAACCATATCATGCCTCGGGCATCCTGACGGAAACAGTTATACCGGGCCTCGGGCATCCTGAGCGCGCCTCACCCGGTGCAAAGTCAACTTGATTGGCATGGCTCAAACTCCAAAAATTTGAACATGGCTCGAAAATCTTCCAACATGAAAGTTGTTTAGAATTTCATGAGACACGTCCCTGCACTGGAGGTGATGAGAAAAAGATGAAAATTTGGCCGTAATTCAAAAGGGGGTAAAACCCTGTTTTGAACTGAATTTTTGAAATTCGAGGGGCTAGATGGCAAAATTGGCCAAAGTGCCAATGGAGGAAAAGTTCAGAATTGTGAAGATGTACAACTTTGCTTTTTGGAGATTTTGATGTTCAGTGGTAAAATATTGAGATTTGACTAAGATTCCATTTCAGCCTTGAATTTGGATTGGAAAATTCAAATTCCAAGATTAGGGTTTGAATTTTGAGATGCTTCCAGACATTTTTAGGCTATAGTTTGAAAAGGGAAGTTTCTCGGTTTGACTTATACTCCAACTTTCCCATTTGCACTTTTTCAAGTTTTTAGAAAGTTTTCAAAGTTTCTTTATTGCTCCATTTAAACGGTTTTTGACTCAATTTGCGAAATTTTTCCTCATTTTTCTTAATTCCACTTTTGAAATGTGCTTAGCTTAACTTAAACATCATTTTAGTGTCAATTAACACCAGGGGTGTTACACACAGCACTGTCAATGGATGCAGAAATGGAACAAGAGTAGCATACCTGATCCTCTACATTCAGGACAAACAGTGTTCATCTGTTGGATCATGCCTAAGCCTATCTGTCTTGTTATAGTCTTCATTCCTACACCATGACAACCGTAGCATGTTCCAGGTGCTCCAGACTTGGTTCCTTTCCTGAAATAGGGAAAAGAAGCAACAAAAGCGAGACATAATTTTAGACTCTGTTGTACAAACAGGGTGATAGCCTCCCTTTACTCTTCCAGAAAGCAAAACAGACTGATAGCATTGTTGCCTTGAAAGGTTTTTAGCAAACTCTGGCTAAAATGGGTAAAATAACAAGTTACTGTCAGCTTTAATGTGTTAGTGTCGGGCTTGGTTTCATGGTATAAAGGGAAAGCTGTGGGTTGGTTAGATTCTGACCTAAGGGTTATTGTAATCCCACTTTGTATTGACAGAATAATATTATGGTGGAGAGACAAATTAAACTTGCAGCATAAATTTGATTCAATAAAATGAGGACTATCCCAGCTTAACTAGGACACAAGAAAACCACTGAGGTTCAAAAGATGGAACCAGTTAAGGTTGGCTATAGCTGTACATTGGATTAGTCTTTTATAAAAAAAAAGCAGTAAAAGAAAAAAAAAACAGTTTATTGCAGCTCTGGTGTTTTGAACATAGGATTGACAATTTCACCTGCACAGGATTGACCCAATATGATGACCCTATTACAATTTAATACTCCTACATAAGAAACAGGCATGTTTCCTTAGTGTTGAAAAAAAATCATTGTTATACCATTCTAAATGTTGCTTTCATAATTAGATTGTTGATAATTAAGTGTTCACTGAGAAAAACAAGACTACCCTAAGTGAAACCATTCTAAATGTTGCTTTCACATTGTCAAAAAATTAAGTGGTTCACTAAGAAAAGATAAGAGGACTACCCTATGTGACACCACTAAATGTTGCTTTAAAATATATGTACTGTTCCTTTCAGGATCTAAATTTTCATGAACAAAAGTGACTAAGTGATTCACTAAGAAAAAATAACAGGACTACCCTATGTGATAGCAGCTGGTAGAAATTTAACAGAGGTTTTGTCAAGGGATCACATTTTGTATTTCTGGGAAAATAATGCCTTCCAAAATTTCTTTTTGACACTAGTATGTTGTCACCTGTGACTTCACAAATTACAAGGAAGAGATTGAAATGGAACAACCCAAATGGAATTAACATAACGTGAACCGCAAGGGACTGTTCAGGCTAGAATATAGAGGTGAAACAAATGTGTAGGTAAATGTGGAAAGAGTTAAATGCCTAGACTCTGCAAATAATACACTTCAGAACAACTAAACACTAATCATATTCAATGTTAAATCTGAAAGATTATGGTTAAGTCTCAAGCCCTCCCTCCACATGGATATTGCTATTGAGCTAGCATGCCTAAAGCCTAAAGGCTCTTAAGAATTTACAACAAAAGAAAAGGATTATTGAGACTTAACGGTGCAAGACATCTACGGGAGAAATGAAACATCGAAAATCTTAAATGGCTGCAGAGAACCATACAGAGTTGGCAAACAATTTAGCTGCAAGATTGTTGTTTAAAGTCCGCTCTATGTATGAAGCAATACAAGTGTTGTCAAATTCCTCACAGTACACATGATTATTGAAGATGTTCTGTATCTTTTGCCAATACTAGCAAAGACGCACGTGCGACACGCACGTGATACAAATGGTATAACCAACCTACATTATAGTTTGCAACGCATAATCTAGGCTAGCTACTTCATGATCTTTTGTCGTTGCATATGGATATTTACTAATATTAGCATATTTATTACATCTACATAACTGTAGTAGTATGAATAATCGTAGGGGTTGTATCGATTTATTCTTGCTATATAATTCTCTTAATGTATGCTTGAAAGAGCAAGCACACCAAGTGACCAAGCCAGGCTAATATATTATCGTAACCAACCCATATTTGGCTATCTAATTAATCAACGTGGAAACGTACCCATGCTTGCACGCACCCTGTAGACCAAACCTTGATTGGAAGGAGGAACGACTGCTTTATCACGTCATAGGTTTGCTTTGTCAGCTCACGCGTCGGGCAGACGATCATCCCAAATGAGCCCTCCGTCCCCAAGGCACAATTGTAATCAGCATCTCCTCCTGCAGCGCCACCATGATAATCGGCCTCCGCGGTGAAGGAGATGCCAATCATGTCACGCCCGGACAGCACGACGAGGAGCCCTGCACCTGGATGAGCATGGGCTGGACGATGCCCCTCTCACGCAGCCAGCTTCTTGAGCATGGGCTCCGAGAGGCAGAGGTCACGGAAGTCCCGCGCGGGCCGCGTTCTTGAGCTGCGTCGCCTTGACGAGTTGGCTCGGCCGGCTTGGAGGCGGAGTCGGGGATGGAAGGCTGTGCCGCGCCTGCTCCGTCGGCAGTAGACGGCGTGGATACGGTTTTCTGACCAGTCTTGTCCGACCGGGAAGATGCAATAACGTTGGGCATGCGTCTAGTTTTTTTTTTCTTGATATGTTAGATGGATGTGGGTCTGATGGTTGGGTAAAGGGTCAGCTGGGTGAGAAAAACAATTTGTTTTGGGCAGAAACATTCTCGCGATTTTAAGGTGTCTAGAGCTTGTCCCACCTCCTTTGACCCTTACAGGTGGGTCCGACGTGAGGGGTAAGATGGACCCAAATTAGGTGAGAAACGTTTTCAATTCTGCTCGTTCTTTTATAGATAGATCATGTGAGTTCCTACTGCAATCGCTGAAGGACAAGAGGAAATGCTTCCACAAAACTACTAATATTGTTCATGCTCCAGTCTAACAAAGACAATCTTTGAAGACAAAACATCACATATTCACAGAAAGCGAAATTAAAAGTCACGAAGTTATTTAATGGTGGCAGCATTAGCCAATTTAGAATATCATATGGATCCACTGTTCCATGAGAAGCATTCGTGGAGTACTCAGCAAATCAAGAAGCAAATCACTAGTGGATCCAGGCTCTTTGCCGTGAGCCTGGCACTCTCGGCAAAGAGGATCATCCTCTCGGCAAAGGCTTTGCCGAGAGCCGGCTCTCAGCAAAGCTGACTCGGCAAAGTTTTTCTCGGCGAAGCTCCCTTTGCCGAGAGCTTTCTGTCGGGATCACGGCAAAGCCTTTGCCGTGTGCACCGGAGGTATTTGCCGAGAGCATGTAGCCTCTCGGCAAAGACCTGGCCCTAACGCCGGCGAAACGGCGTTGCGCCGTCTCTGTGGGGCCCGCAGCTGGGTTTGCCGAGAGCCACGTGCCAGGCTCTCGGCAAAGAACTCAAGGTTTGCCGAGAGTCACGTGCCAGGCTCTCGGCAAAGAGCCCATGGGGCCCACACCGGGAGAAGCAGGCGCGGGGCCTCTGCACATGGCTTTGCCGAGAGCCTAGCCCCGTGCTCACGGCAAAAATGGTAGTTTTGCCGAGAGCTTGGCCCTGTGCTCACGGCAAAAAATGGCACCTTTGCTGAGAGCCTGGCCCCATGCTCTCGGCAAACCCCTGGGCTGAGGCCTTTTTTATTTTTTATTTGCTCATATATGGTGCCCAACAACTGAAATATATCACACATACATCTCAAATACATCACAGGCAATTAATATAACCAATACACAAACACTTCATGCACATAACATACTGTTTCAACCACAAGTTTAACCAGAAGTTCAACAACAAGTTATACCACAAGTCCATGCACATAACATTCAAGTTTGACCACAAGTTTAACCACAGATAGTTCAAACTCCAACGTCCGTCAACTACCTAATGGTGGTGCCGCCATTCCCACGGGTTGTGTGCTTGGGAGGGGTTGGAGAGGTCGCGATCCTGTGAGCCCTGTCCGTCCTGCTGAGTTCCCCAAGGCGACCAGTCCGACACACGAGGCGCAGGCGACACACCAGGCAACATGTTGACCATTCCAGCGGGATCATTTGATCCCGCCGAGAGACCCTGCAGAAAGGAGAAATGTTTTCACGTGAGACAAGATTTAACCAATGAACTTACAAACCAAAAGTTTTTATACTCACAGGGGTCGATTGCCGAGGCGGTGGCTGAAACTGAAGCTGTGGGGGAGGGACGGACACTTGAGTGCCCACGCTCTGCATCCAGGCGTACATCTGGGTCAAGTTGGCCTGTAGGCTCTCCCGTTCGGTCCTCTCTTGGGCGAGCTGGGACTGCAATACATTCAAAATATATATGTTAGAATGCGAAGCAATTGTACATCAAAAGCAATGGAAAACAAAGTAAAAAAGAAATAACCTGTAGAGACGATATCTACAGCTGCTCCTGTGTCATGCGTGGGCGGATTGTGTCGCTTCCGCTCGGCGCCCTTTGCCGAATCTCGAGGAGTCTTGGCGTCGTGGTCGAGTCCAGGACGCTGTCACCCATCCAGTACCGCCCATGCTTCTTCCCTCCGCCCACCTCCATGACGACTCGCCCATCAAAGTTCTGGGTGCTTGGAGCGTAGTCTGGCCCATGGACCTCCCTTGACCTAGACGTTTACGAACTGACCCTCGGAGGGATGATGGGGTTGGTGAACGCCGAGTCGGGAGTGTCCTCGCTGTAGTCGATGTCGTCCGTTGCCTTGCCCATATGAGCTAAGCACCACGCCTTGAACTGAGGGCAGTCCCGGTTGCCATGTGCTGCCGACTGCAGAAAAAGAGAACAAAACGGTTAGAATGTTTTCATAATGTCTTGCATCCGAATAAACAATTAAAGCCGCTTACCCATGCCTTCGCGTATCCCGTGAGGTCTCGGCTGCCCTGGTGGTGCGATGGTCCTGCCATCTTCAAACGCCTGTCCCGGTGAATATTGTGCCTCTCCTGCCACTCGGGAGAGCACCACTTGTCCACCATCTTCTCCCAGGCCTCGGTGTGATTATTACACCAACTAGGAGGCACCTGCAATGAAGCATGTTTGTTCTCAGAAAATAAAAGTTTTGATGTTAGTTAGTTACCTTGAGGAAATCCTCCCTCTCCAACGTCATTGTTACGGCTTGCCTCTTGGTGACCTTTCGATGTTCGTAGTGGGCGTGGTAGTGCACGATAGCCTGGAGGCGCGTCTCGTAATGAATGTTGTGCAGGAGCTTCTGGCAGGCTCGGTGGTCGTTACGCTCTGCCCTCACCTCAGTTCCCTCCTCGCACCTGTAGAAATCCTACATATACACACATCAATTATTATATCAGTATTTAAAATGCGATGAATTCAGTAATGTAGTGCCAGAAAGACTTACCCACAACTCGGCCTTCACCCGCTCCGCCTTGTTGTTGTACGCTCGGCCCAGGGTGTCCCGCTGGTCTGGCGCGGAGTGGTAGTGCTCAAAGTGAAAAGCCGGCTCGTACTTTCCGGCATGCTGGACCATGTCGGGGAAGTGCTCCTTGCACAAGAGGACGAGTATGCCATTGACAAGGCGTGAGTGGTTTCCACCGCCCACCAGGTCCCAACCCCTGAAAATAATTACAATACAAATATTAGTTTCTATTGAGATCGCAACTAATCATAGGGAAATTAAGGGTCACGTCAAAAGCACTGACTTTTGTCCAGCGGGTCTAATCACTGGGCGTAGGTGTGGAGGCGGCCGGGGAGGGAGGGTCGACGGGCCTCGCAACCAAACCTTCGGCACGTCCTCTGCACCTTCGTCGTCCTCCTCGTCCTCCTCCTCCTCCGGCTCGTACTCCCTCTCCACCTCCTCACCCTCCACCTCCCTAGCATCATCCTCCTCCTCGTCCTCCTCCTCCTCCTCCTCCTCCTCTGCCTCCATCGACTCGTCCTCTGAGTCCGGCTGCCTATAAGGCCGAAAGTCCGTGTCTTCTTCCTCCACGTACTCGTCCTCGTCGAAGAGCTGAATTTGTGGCATCGACTCTCGAGGAGGCTCTCGACGCGGCTCTCGACGCCTAAAACTCCACCAGCTCCTCCTGCCCGACCCCGACCCCGAACCGACCTCTCCCCCTCCTCACTCGTCCTCTGGTACACGGATGACACCTTCCTCACTTTGCCGCCCGCCATATTTGTTCAGTCACCTGAAAATAAAAAAGAATGAACAAATTAGAACAAATAAGCAAGATATACTTAGAAACAGGCTAAAAAACATAACTACACATAACATAGCAAGATGTAACTTTAAAATATAAATCTAAAACATAACTAGAAAGTAACGTACATATTTTTTTAGAAATAATCATCATCATCAAGATTTTGTTCCTCATAATACTCATCATCACTATCCCGTGCATCAATTTCATCATGCCCGTGCTACAAAGGGGCAATGTCATCACTGTCATCATTTAATTGCCATCGCTCAAGTAATCGTAAGTCCATCACATTTTCAACCTCATCTCCATCGTCTTCCTCACCTAGATCTTCATTGTCTACTTCCGTTCCGATCGCTTCGGCTAAGTCTATGACAAAACTCCCTTCAAGCCCATCTTCTTGGAAAAATTCTCCCTTGTATGTGCTTGGGTCAATATTTTAATCATCATTGTTTGGGACTGGTAGTTTGCCATGTAGTGATACCTTGTACACAACATCCCATCCCTGAAGACGCTCGTCCGTCTGACAAGGATACTGGAGAAAATAAACTTGTGTGGCCTGTTGAGCAACAATATAGACATCATCTCCTGCATAGACGGAAGACTGTCGGACCTCGACTAGGCCAAGATTCGGTGTTCGTCTCAGTTGTTTGGGATCAAACCATTGGCACCTGAATACGACAGGATTAAAAGGAGTGCTACCACGAAACCCCAATTCGTAAATTTCCTCGATTCTGCCATAATAGTCGACGCCATTAGAGCCCGGCGTAAACACTCCGCTATTAGTTGTTCTTCGATTGGGCCGACTACGCTCGTGTCTTGTTGTGTGAAATCGATATCCATTAACATCATAACCGGAAAATGACCTGACCCTGTAGTCAAAGCCATTGGCAACCTGTCTCAACTCGGCACTCATAGAACCATCGGATTGTCCCTGTGTAGGATCAAGTAGGAAAGGTACATCGTTGTCATATCCGTTACGCATGAGGCATGTACAATAAAGGAATATGACGGTACCTTGTTTTTGAACCAAGAAATGAAATCAGGCATTCCAGGTCCCGCACCTTCCCTGAGAAGCTTATCGTATTCCTGTGGGGTTGCTTCCCTTGATCGACGCCAATATTGATGATGAAATTCTCTGTAGCAACAACAGACAAGGGTGTTGGATACAGAATAGTTGAAGTGTGGAAAACAAGGTTGAGAACTTACGACATGTACACCTCTACTTCGGAGAGGTTGGTCAAGATATACAGCATGATCTTGCGCCACTCTGAAATGTCTAGAGTCTTGTTGGTCGCGCCACTAGCACTGCCTAGTTGCCCTCGGAATATGCTCAGATTCGATTCATTGCAGCCAACATTGTAACGAGGAGGGGGGTTATGCACGCTAGGAAGGTTGTCAGAGTAGTACTTTGTTGTGAAATTTGACACCTCCTCCAGAATGAAAGCCTCTGCAATGGAAGCTTCAATTTTGCATTTGTTTTTACATTTGCTGCGTAGAGTCTTTTGACATCTCTCGATTGCGTAGCACCAACGTGCTTGCGCAGGCCCACCCATTCATGCCTCGTACGGGAGGTGCAAAATCATATGCTGCATCGGATTCATGAAACCGGGTGGAAAAATCTTCTCCATCTTACAGATCAAGACAGGCGCCAGCCTTTCCATCTCGGTTATCACTGTTCGAGATATCTCCTTGGCACAGAGCTGGCGGAAGAAAAAGTTCAACTCTGCCAGCACAACCCATACACGGTCGGGGACATAGCCTCGGACCATGACCGGTAGAAGGCGCTCAAGCCATATGTGGTAGTCATGACTCTTGAGCCCATTGACTCGCATGGTGGCAAAGTTAACTCCTCTCCTCCAATTGGCCGCATATCCATCAGGGAACATTAATGTCTGGAACCATTGGAGTACTTCCCTCCTTTGGGCCCTCGTCAGACCATAATCAGCCTTGGGCTTCTTCCAATTCTTGCCGGTTGTGGGAGGCACCATGTTCATCTTTGGTCTATCACACAACGTTACTTGATCCACTCGGGCCTTAACATTGTCTTTGGTCTTATCAGCCATGTCCATGAGTGTTGAAAAAAGAGCCTCGGCATTATTCTTCTCGGTGTGCATCAGATCAATGTTATGAGGAAGAAGAATGTCTGGCATATAGGCGAGCCTCCACAGTCCAGACTTATGAGTCCAGTTATGATCCTGACCATATCCTACAAAACCACCTTGTTCGTTGACCTGGAGAGCGGCTACCTGAGCACAAACCTCAGCACCGGTCATAATGTGCGGTGCAGGGTCTGTAACTGCAACACCTTTCGTGAAATTCCGGATGTCTCGCCTGAATGGATGGTTCAAAGGGAGGAATTGCCGGTGTTTGTCGAACGCGGAATACTTTCCATCCTTACTCAGCCAAATGAACTTCACACCTGCCTTGCAAATTGGGCATGGAATCCCCCCGTGAACACACCAGCCGCAGAATACCCCATATGCTAAGAAGTCATGCAAGGAGTAGTGATACCAAACATGCATTATGAAATTTCTCTTTGTGGCTCGGTCGTACGTCAATACCCCTCGCTCCCAAGCATGCTCCAATTCATCAATAAGAGGCTCCATATAGACATTCATATTAGCCCCCGGGTGATCAGGAATTATCAAAGATAGGAAAATGTTCTGCCGAGAAAAGAGGACGTCGGGGGGGGAGATTGAGAGGGATAACAAACACGGGCCAGCAAGTGTATGAGGCAGCCCCCATCCCATAAGGCTGGAACCCATCTGTGGCCAGAGCAACGCGAACGTTACGGGCCTCTGCGGCTTTGCCACGATGAATATGATCAAAGTGTTGCCATGATTCACCATCGGACGGATGTACCATCTTGTCAGGATTGTATCGACGTCCATTTTTATGCCATGTCATCTGTTTCGCAGATTCCTCGGTCATGTATAGCCGTTGGATCCGTGGGATGCACGGCAAGTACCGTAGGATTTTCACGAGGAGCTTGCTCTGCTTCTTCTGTCCATCATCAGCATCTTCCTCCACGTACCTAGATGAGTTACACTTTGGACAGTACCTCACATTCTCGTGTTCTTTCCTAAACAACACGCATCCATTTGGACAGGCATGGATCTGCTCATAGGGCATCTTGAGTGCGTTGAGGAGTTTTGTTGCCTCGTACATGCTCTCTGGAAGAATGTGACCCTCTGGAAGCAGACTACCGACAACACTCAAGATATTATTGAAGGCCTCCCGCCCAAGGTTATACTGGGACTTTAGTGCCATTAGACGTGCAATGCCATCCAGCTGAGAAACCTTGGTATGCCCGTGTAAGGGTTGTTGAGCCGTGGACAACATGTCGTAGTACGCTTTTGCAGTTACCTCCGGCTCCTCCTCACTAGGTCCTTCATTGAAGTGGGCTTGGTCATAGTCATTTAACATGTCCCCTACCCTGGCTTCATCATCAAACTCCATGACACGTTGCCTCACCACCTCCTCCCTTCTCCGATCGGTTTCGCCATGGTAGACCCACCGAGTATAGCCGGCAACAAACCCATTCTTGCAGAGATGAGTACTCATATCTTTCTTTGTTTGCCGTTTCTTATTTTGACAACAACTGCATGGACACCAAGTCGCATTGGCTCCTTTAGCCTTGACAAATGCTAGTCTAATGAATCTCTGGGTCTTGTCCATCCATTCTTTTGTAAACTGACGCGGACTCGAGCGGCCCGTGTACATCCACTCACGGTCAGCCATCCTTTCACATTTCAACAAGGGATATAAATATCTTAAGTATCTACACGCTCCTTATACTTTCTAATAGGCAAAGATAGGTCCTAATCCCACCCGAGGATGCGGCGATGACATTAGTTTCCATGCTCTACTCCTATCCGAGACAGAATTTCGGCACCACCTCCCCACTGTTCTCCAGATACACGTCCTTGGAAGGAGAGTGTGTATCCAGAGAACAACAGGGAGATGCTGCCGAAACTCTGTCCCGGATAGAAGTAGAACATGGAGACTAACCACATCGACGCGTCCTCGGGCTGTCCAAAAACATGGACAATTCGAAACAGATATGGTTTTACGTATGTAGAGAACTGCATATCTCAAAATGTATCTCTTTCGAACGGGAGACGCCTAACTAGGTTACGTGACCTAAAACATGAAACGAAAAGACAAGTGTGTTTATGTCTCACCTTGCTATCCGGCTAGCGTCGATGATGGTGAGCGTCGAGTCGAGGATGGGCTAGCGTCGGCACGAGGAAGGCGAGCGCCGACTCCTCTCCTGAAAAAATAATAACAATGTTAATGAAAAAATTCGGCAGCAATTCCCCTACACGATGAGGTTTCTAAAGCCCCACTATCATCATCAATTTAATCACATTCACATTCATGCAACCTTATACAACCACAAATCCACTAAAACTAAATGTTCGCTTGTGGGAAAACTAGACAGCTACATTTAGTGCAATTCCAAATTGAATGACTTGATGTTTAGCACTCGGAATGAAATTACATTACAACACAGGTTCTGTTCTATACTTGTAACATCATTTCAGGGATATCTGTTCTATATCTGTATGAAACATGATATAATGCAAATTTGTTACTGTGTCATCAGGCGTGCATTAGGTGTGCATTATCGTTCGTTCGTTCATACCCTCGTAGGAGTAGCAGTTGACGAAGGCGTCCAGTCCGTGGAAGCAGCGCCACGCCCGATCCACCGCCGCGTCGACAGTTGCCTCGTCGCAGGCCTCGAGGTCCAGCCCCACGACCTCGACCCCTAGCCCCCCGCAGCACCGTGCGTCGTCGGCCGTGGCGGCCAGTGCGCCCTCGTCGCCCACCAAAACCAGCCTTCAAGCCGAATCAGAACCGGACCAAGTGGGAGTGAAAAAACAGACTGTTAGAAGATAACATGTGGAGATCAAACAAGCATTTGGATAAGAACAGAGAGCTAAATTAAAACTGCAGAGCGAAACTCTTGGTTAGAGGAATTCTACTCCTGTGCATTAAAGCATCCAGCTTCTCCCCACCCAGAGTCGTTCCCCACCACTACGGACGGAACTTGAGATTCAGATTGTAGTTGAGACTTGAGACAAGCGCGGATTAGCTACAGCGAACAGGAAACTCTAGGTTCGAATCCCTCGCAATCCCAATCCACCAGATAAAGCAAACGAAGATTGCTCCGCATCCTGCGATCCCAATCTCGCGGCAGAACCAGTACCCCGGAAACCCTAGCCGCCGCCACGGGCGAGCGAACCAAAACCCTAGAACTGGGGCAACCGTGCGGAGGAGAGAAGAGGGTAAGAGGCGGTGGGGCACTCACCAGTGCGCAGCGGAGCAAGGCGGGGGCTGGCAGAACTAGCGGCGAAGGTCGGGAGCTCCCGGCCCCGGCGGGGTTTAGGGCAGTCGGAGGAGGCGGCGAGATCCTCTGACGTCAGGACCACCCGCTTCGCGTAGGCGGCGATGACCCGAGGCGGCGCCGCAGGAGTGGAGGAGCGGAGGGCGGCGGTGAGAGCAGTGAGAGCGGAGGGAGGCGGCGCCCGGTGGAAAATGAAGGGCGGAAGGAGACGGGGAACGGTTATATTTAGGAGGTTTGCCGTGAGCCTGGATCTAGCTCACGACAAACATAGCCTTTGCCGTGAGCTAGATCCAGTCTCTCGGCAAAGGAAGTGTTTACCGTGAGCCTGGATCTAGCTCACGGCAAAGATTGAATTTTCAGTTGGAAAAAATTCAACGCAGTTTGCCGTGAGCCCCTTTGCAAGCTTTCGGCAAACAATTCTTTGCCGAGAGCCACAAGGCCGAGCTCATGGCAAACACCCTGTTTGCCGTGAGCGCGCTTTGTAGCTCTCGGCAAAGAGTTGTTTCCCCATTAGTTTTTATTTTATTGTGCTCTTCATTTCGTTTTTCTAAAGTGTTGGTGATACTGATCTTATTTCATATGATGAGTAAAATCATGAAATCCTATTTGTTTACATATTATTTCATTATTTCAAGTGTATTTTAGTAAATTTTCATTATTTCATGTATATATGAAGTAGAAATATATATCAAATTATTCTGAAAAAATACCAAATTTTGACATTGAACATACAATAGTGTCTATAACATGTGCACAAAGCTTTGCATGCAAACTCAAATTTAAAGTTCCCTTTGAGTTCAAATTTTAGAGATCACATGTGATGTTTACGAAACTTCTACGGAGATGTTCGGATTTGTGCATGGTTTGACACAAAATTGCCCGAAACCTCATCTAACTTTTCCCACACTCTTAGTAAACCAAATCATTGGATGTCTACAAAAATCATGATTTTCGGACTCCAATTGCTATTTTTAATAATTGCAAAACTATTAATCCACGTGGTCTTTTCCATGTTTTCATCAAAATATACTCTTATTTTATTGGTAAGGCTTTACATCACACTTACTTACATGAATCTCATTAGTTAATTCATTTTTTACCATTTTTCGAATCGTTTCTCTATTCAACTTCGAATTATTACATAAACCCAACAAATTGATACAAAGAAATTAAAAATAGCAAACAAATTGGTAAAATAGTCAAATGCTCATATGTTGTACTTTGTAGGATGTGTGAACTAAGAAAATTTGTTTGGGCGTTGAAATGTGGAAAATATGGGACACGTTTGCCGAGAGCCGCGAGGAAGCTCTCGGCAAAGCATGCTTTCGCCGTGAGGCTTTGGAAAGCTCTCGGCAAACCCTGCCTTTGCCGTGAGCTTAGCCAACGCTCTCGGCAAAGAGGCTGCCACGTGGCCATGCCGACCTGACGGATGCCGTGCCACGTGTCCAGTTTTGCCGAGAGGACGTCCGCTGCTCTCGGCAAAGCACCCTTTGCCGTGAGCACCATGTAGGCTCACGGCAAAGAGGTTGACGGCCGTTAGCCGCCCCACACGCCGTCTTTGGCGGCGGGAGCACGAACGTGGCACGTGATCACGTATGCCGAGAGGTCCAAGTTTGCCGAGAGTGTCTTTGCTCAAGCTCTCAGCGAAGTTCGCGTTCGTCGAGAGTTCAAACTTTGCCGAGAGCCCAACCGTATAGGCTCACGGCAAACATTGTTGTTGCCGACGGTTGTTCCTTTGCCGAGAGTCTAGAGGCTTGGCTCACGGCGAACGTATGATTTGCCGAGAGCCCGACATTTGGCTCACGGCAAAGATTGAAGCTCTCGGCATATTAGGATTTTCCGGTAGTGAATGTGATATCGAGCATTAAGGAATATTAGCATCACAAATGCAGTTTCCAACCCCTAGTACTGTTATCAAATATACCAGAAGTGGATTCCAAAACTCTTAGGTGCTATGTGGACAATTTGTTTCATACTTAGTCTATGTTTTGATAATTTTCTATATACCATGAGTACTAGATAATAACAACAACCTATTATACAAGTGACCACATCATCTCAAATTAGTCATGGAATTTTGGTAGCTCAAACAAAAATCATAATACCACAGAAATATACTACCAAAAGTTCGTACCACGTCCTGTTAACTTTTGACTGCTTCACATTTGTGATTATATTCAAGGAGTTTCTTTGATTGCCTCCAGAATTAACCAAATGAAAAGTTTTCAGCAACTCCAATGTTCAGTAGACAGTGGACAATCAGACTTCAAACTTGAAACTGCTCAAGGATTGACTGCACATACAATCAGGCAACCTTAGTTGACCCATTTATGTTCGATTATTCTTGCCAAATTTTGAATTAGATGGTATCTAAAGTACAGGAGCTAAATTAGAAACTACCTTTAAATAGACTACCACAGTACCATTTATACTACAAAATTCAAAAATATCTTTCACGGGGGGGGGGGGGGGGGGGGAATGCTGCATGGAACTTTATATAATACTTACCCCTTGCACTTTGAGCAGAGAACATTCCGTTAAAGCGATAATTTCTTAGTAGCCCCATTGTACACATCTTCTAAAGACACCTTCAAAGAATGGACCACATCATCACCACGTTTCTGTCGGCGTGCCCTTGAGCTACTCCCTGTAAATAGTAAATCACTATGTAACTACAGAATATTGGGGAAAGGTATTGGCAAGCCTAAGATAGATCGCTGCAGTACCCCCGAATGAACCACCACCAAAGAACTGTTCAAATATGTCAAATGGATTATGGAAGCCACCACGCCCACTCATTCCCTCCTTGAGACCATCCTCTCCGTATTGGTCATATATCTCCCTCTTCTCTGGATCACTAAGCACCTCATAAGCTTGAGATAATTCTTTAAACTGTGAATCCATGAATGATGGTTAGGACAAACTAAAACAATCCAAATTGAAGGACACGATGCATGTCCTCGAACCTTTTCTGGGTCACCACCTTTGTCAGGGTGGCTCTTTATAGCGGCCTTCCTGTATGCTTTTTTGAGCTCATCCTGGCTTGCACTACTAGAGACACCAAGTACCTCATAGTACTTGGTGTTGTTGCTCCTCCTTGGCACACGCCCAAACATTTCTTTAGATCACAGGACGATCTCCCTGCAGCAAACAACACCCTAAAAATTTACTGAGTAACATTTTAAAACAACTTCTATAGAAGGCAAATTTTATGCTATGCAGTGACAGCAGTTCAATTAAACAAATATGAGCAAATTATACACGTTCACCGACTACTAAAAAAATCTAGGCATACTAGTCTACCAATTCACTTCACGCCAAACAAATTAGCAAATATAGCATCTTTATCAGTCACAAATTCTAGAATATGGTCTGCATAAAAAGGAAAACTCTAAATACGGAATAGAACGGAAAATATGATCACTCCAGCAACCACATCAGAAAACTTTCCCATGCATCCCAAGAGCACACCAACCTCCAGTTCCCCACAAAATACAACCCAACGCAACTCTCCATCTCTGCGACAAATCCAACTGAAAAGGGCTAGCTGGATGGCCAAGAACGACACAGATCAAGAAACACTCGATTTCCCCCCAGGAAAAGGCGTATCCGCAATCTTATTGACCTCTATTGCATTAAAAAACATGAAACATTGGGGTTTTATCAGCATCCGTACCTGAATCTGTAGAACCTAGGACGGGGAGGACGACGGGGAGCAGAGCAGCGTAACGCTCAACCCACGCGACGGAAAGAGAGTTTGCGAATCTGTGGTCGTGCGGCTTTATACACAACACGCCCGGCCGCCCTATCATTTGCTTGGGGGGTTCGTGTGCTTGCTAGGCTCCTCGGAAGCTGAGGTGATCTAGGCCGTTCGGTGGAGACCATAGTCGGCTCAGATCAGCTTGGGGGTGCCCTGGTGCTGGCGGAAGACGGGTGTGTACAAAGCCGGATGGGCAATGATATGTACCTATTTGTGTGCCTGTTAGAGTGGCCGATCCTGGCAAATTTGCAATGACATCACGCCAAATTACACGCTGCATGGATGAATAGCTGTCTTTACCTGAAGACACACACATTTTGTGTTAATTTTCTGTAGAAAAGAAAAGTCACACGCAGACACGACGTCAGAACACATACTGTACCTCCCTTTTTGTGTTTGATGTTGGTTCAAAATTGGACTTAGGGATGACGAGGAGCACTAGTTAAGAGGGACCTTCTAAATTGTACTATCGTATCTAAATCATGATAAAGTTGTACTTAGAATGCATAAGATAACTGGTGGCAAAAGCATGTGTGGCTTTACACTCAAATTTGTTTTTCTCAGTGTATTGCTAAATTTGTAGTCTTCGAGAGGTATTAGGAAGTCAGACTAAATACCCACATAAGTATACCTAGCGAGGTACCAAATTTTCTTAATTACTGTAAGTTGGTGATAGCTTCTAAATTTTCATACTCTCACATACTACAATCTTTAAAAAATTAATATCATATTTCATAGAAATTACTAATCAAAGTGTATATACTGGGAAACAGGGGGTAGTATTTGTGTTCTGTGGCCTGTGGGGTGGTTGTCATCGCGGTGCAGCGAAAACCCTCAAGCTTTTCAAGGTCCTGCTCACACCCGGAACATGTATTGGTAGCTTAATCGATGATCTGGTTACATGAAACTCGGGTTAGACCCGGGACCAAAAACAATTTATCACAAGTAGAAATGTGCACATCTATGCATTGTGTAGTGACAAAATTTTAGAAGACAGACACGGTTGTTGTTTGTACGCTAAGACCTCAAAACTTGAACAGTTCAGTCATCTGACAGTTCTTTTCGAAGAGTCACGCTCACGCCTTATATGAGGAGCAATCTCATGTGTTCTACGCTGTATCACCTATTCGGCAGGCAATTGGATTCGAAACACATCATCGACTTTAGATTAAGAATTCAAGAACAGCGCACCATATTCATGTGACAGGATTATTTTTCTTCAGCCTCTAAACTGAGTATAGCACAATAACACCCGCCCGAATGGCACAAACACTGTACTTACACGATAAACATCTTACATCTCTAGTACTATACTAATAAACTGATACCGATCTTACATCATGCTTAGCTTTACAGACATTACAAACACTTGAACAGTACTTGAATCTTACACTCTGCATGTGCACCACACAAAGCTCTAACCAGAATCATTGCAAGGTTAAGTACTGGTCAGCAACTTCAGAACAGAGAGTCCAAATGCCCAGGCAAGAATGATGAATGTCAGATTGTCAGTTGTCGCAACACGGCAGTAGCCCATCGGAAATACCAATCTCAAAAGCCAGAGCTCGTCGCAGGCGGTGACAAAGGTGGGGGCACATGATCAAGGGAGTCGAACATGTCCGGCGGGAGGTCATCGAAGAAGTGGGGAGCGTCAGGGGGCTCGGCCTTGATGCCATCCTGCTGTGCGTGCTCCGTGCCAAAGAACGGGAATATCATCGAAGCAGATTGCATCATCGGGTACAGCCCAGGGTAGGCGAGATCATCCATAGCACCGGCATTGACGAACCCGGGAGCCATGTTCCAACGCTCCGGCATCCCTGGGTAGTCGAGCAGAGGGTACGGAGGCTCATCGAACGAGAGTTTATTAGGCAGCATTGCGGCTGCGTTTGACGACGAGCACACCTGGTTGCCGATGGGTTGCACGATCTGCTGCAGTGATCCTTCGAAGCTGAGAAGCCCGGAGGTCGCTTGATCGTACGGGACCAGTGCGGCATTCTGGGCATCCAAGAATGGTGCTGCTGGGCTGCATGCGTGGACGCCGGAGGAGCTGCTCCCAAATGGAACTTGATCAAGGCGTCCCTGATAACATAGACACACATTTCCAATTTAGAAATTTACATTGCTATATGAAAATTTAAAGTGATTTTTATAATTGGACTGGTAATTGCTCGTGATCATTTCCCTGAAAAAAATATTATTTGGCCGAAGAAAAGGAAGTATGGAGAAACGTGAATCGCAAGGGTTACCACGGCGGGAGGTCGTGACTCCAGAGACGAGGCCTCGGGTGCCTTGCCGCTTCTGTTCCTGATGGATCGGGCGGGGAGCGGCGCGCGCAGGAGCCTGGCGAGCCGCTTCTGGCGGGTGCTCCAGAAGTTCTTAACGTCATTGTCCGTCCTCCCCGGCAAGTAGGTGGCGATCCTCGCCCACTTGTTCCCGAACTGCGCCTGCAGCTCCAGCACCACCCGCTCCTCCTCGCCAGAGAACTTGCAGCCACTGTCGCAAGGCGTTCAAATTAGCATCGCGAAGTGGTGATCAACCGAGCACAAAATGCAGACCGCAAAAAAAAATTAACGCAGTGCAGAGGGAATAGTATGAGTCGATCAATGCAGCATTGCAGCATAAACCCAAGCAATAAGCATGCAATTCTAACAGCTAGCAATAAACCACCGCAAATGCAGTTCAGAATTCCGAGCGCACTGAAACTGAAAGTAATCAGAGAAGAACAGGATAGGAGAAATGGATCGGAGCAACGACGGGGGGTTCGCGCTTACGTCTTGAGGTTTGGCCTGAGCTTGTTGACCCAGCGGAGGCGGCAGGACTTGCCGGTGCGCGGCAGGAGGCCTTTGGATCGAATGGAGCTCCAGTCCCGGGGCCCGTGCGCGCGCACGTGCTCCAGCAGCACAGCGTCCTCCTCCGCCATCCATGGCCCCTTCCGCACCGACTCCCCGCCACCCGCCTCGCCGTCCCTCCTGCCTCCGCGTCGCCGGCGGCCACCGCCAGGTGCTCGAGCCATTGCCTCCGACGAAGGCAGGAGCGCGACACGACCTCTCCTCAGGGAACTGTTCCGGACAAGCGCTGCGCCGTCGTCGAGTCCTTATGGGGTCCCTCAGGGGGGCCAGGGGGGAGTGAGTGGCGCACGTGGCGCGACGAGGAGCGTCCGGTGGCGATCGGACGGACGGGTTTGATTCCCGAATCGGCGCAGGCAAGCGGTGGAGGCGTGGAGCGGGCGCACGAACGCGTGTGGCTAACCGCTCCTCCACCCCCACGACCTCCGAGTTCCGCGGCCCAAGTCTCTGCTGTTGCCGCCGTAACGTGTGCTTGCGAACATTTCGTTGTCGTGTGCGCCCAAAATTCAGGCGTTCTACTGGTGGCCGTCCGGTCACGAACTTGAGATCCTTCGGACCACCGATCTGATGACAAAATGGTTTCGGCAAGTTTGCATTTCAGAAAAAAGAATCAACAAATACAGTAAACATCAAGTGCTCTATGGAACCAAGGTGGAGCTAAAATTTGATCAATTTAAAAGCTAGTGATACAGCGTACGTACATTACAACAGTCGATTCAGAATGATACAAGGTCTTATTACTCCTTTGCACGCCAATTCAGAATGGCACACACCTAGCTCTCAAATGTGAAGCAATCGAGAATTCGAAATCATAATCCATGATCCACCTCTCAATCACCATTGATTCTAGTTTCCTAGCAGGACTGAAAATTCTCATCCAGATGATAGTCGCGGTGTGCTGGTTAGTCACCTCCCACTCGGCGAGGAGGAGCTCCCATCCACCTCCGGATGCTCGCGCCCACGCTCTTCATGTCCTCCACCTGCAGACACGGACGCCGTCGCGGGCGGGCGCACCAGATCAGCGCAGATTCGTGCAGCAAGCAAAGCGGCAGTGTTATTCACCGCGCAGGAGCGGAATCTCGGAGTAGGCGGCGTACCGATCCGACGCCCGAGGCGAACACTCCGGCGGCGACGGCGGTGGCGCCGGCGCCGACGAAGAGGGAGGCGATGCCGAACGCCTTGAACGGCATCGCCAGCGCCGAGCCGCCCTTTCCCCGACGGAACCACGCGACCCCGGCCGCCGCTTGTGCCGCGCTCGCCGCCGCCCACCACGTCCACCTCTCCGCCTCCACGCCGCCGCCTCGCTCGTCCATCCCCGCCGCCACTAGGGTATCTGGGGGTCAGCTCCCGGAATGGCAAACCTATACAAGAGCGGAATGTCACCGACAGATGGGACCCGCTTGGAAGCACCAACCTGCCAACCCACTGACATGCGGGACAGTTCGTCACGGAAGCGCCTGTGTGAACAAATCAAGGTGACTTCACCAACACCAAGGCACCCGCCCGCCCCTGTATCCAGCCAATCGCACAGCATCCATGGATTCCATGGGGCGGAGCTCCGTGCGGCTTCTAGTAGGGCTCCTGCTGCTACGGTTCGATTGGTGCTCGGTAAGCTGGGAGCCGATTCGATTTGGTACCGGGGGTTTGGATTGGTGTGCTACATCGCTGATTACGGTTTGGATGTTGGGGGTTTTGCGGTGTAATCAGGCGGTGAACAGCGGAGGCCCTGCCGAAGTGAGCGGAGCGTTTCCGCTGGTGGTGAGCACCTGGCCGTTCCGAGAGGCGGTCAGGGCGGCGTGGGAGGTGGTATCGGCCAGTGACGGAGGGGGTTCGGCCGTGGATGCTGTCGTCGCTGGCTGCTCCGCCTGCGAGGTGCTCCGCTGCGATGGCACAGGTCAGTTGCTTGCCCGTGTCATTCTCCTTACAGCAAACGGGCGAGACATCAACTGCAGACTGGAAGCAATGGTGTTCAAAGTGCAGACTGGAAGACGCACCACGCAGCTTCGCAACAGGATTTAACATTAGGAATCACAATAGAAAATCTAATTGATAAACCAAAATGTTCACACCCTCCGATTTTTTACTGTTTACATTGTTTTGTTAATCGGTGTTTCTATGCTGCACAAGTGTTTTCTGTACTTCTGTTCGGTATTGTTTCTTATATCAGTTGCAGACAATTGCTTCTTTGCTGCCTCTCCATTGACTGATGTGCTGGATAGTGATAATTGGTCAATGCCTGGTTCATGAGGTCTTAACCATCATAATCTGGCTAATGGATGGAATGGTTTCTAAACTTCTATAGCAGTATAACAAAGAGCATCATGACTTCTCCATAGACCATATATAAGCTTGGTGGTATAGAGGGTCACAATTATTGTACACATTCGTCACAAAAATGTTTCCCATAAACCATTGGTTCCATTTTAGTTCCTCTAGCTGTATTGAATCATGTCAGTAATTCGGCATCATGTTCTTGACACTTGACCATAATAAAGATTGTAGCAGAATATGCTTTGAACATGGTTGTGATATCTGAGGTTCGATGTTTTTGGTTCCTTTGGAAATTATGGAGTTTTCTCTACTGTTGTACCAGTATACATTCTCCTTGGAGTTTTGTTTACTTTGAGACAGTAAAACCAAATTTCTGTGGCTATGAAGAATTGAAGGGCTAAATCAAGTAATGAGATGTACATATGAGGTTTTGCATTAACTACACTTGCGCAGTTAAACAAACATAGTTGGCATAGAAACATTATGTTTGCCTACTCATAGAAATGCTGCCCATTTGTTCCTATTGGTTTAACCCCTAATGCAGAACTCCTTCCTTGCTTGAATATATTCAAACAACTTGCATATGTTTCATATGCCTCATTAATCAACCTGGTTCTGATAATATCGACTATTTTTTACACTTCACACAGTTGGTCCAGGTGGAAGTCCAGATGAGAACAGTGAAACTACGCTAGATGCTCTTATCATGAATGGGGTAATAGCTGTTTTTACCTACTCAGGTCGCAGTAGATGTTGATACTTTGTTCCAGCATTCATAGTGGATGTGATACATTGCATTTTTTTCGTTTAAGGAAACTGGCAGGCAACAATGGAAATTGGAGCTGTGGCTGCCATGAGATATGTTAAGGATGGAATTAAGGCGGCAAAGTTGGTCATGGACCACAGCTTCCATACTTTACTTGTTGGAGAGAAGGCAACCGACTTTGCAATTTCAATGGGCCTTCCAGGACCAATTAATCTCAGTTCTCCGGAGTCACGTGAGAAATGGAGGAACTGGAGACAGAACCACTGCCAACCTAACTTCTGGAAAAATGTTGCTCCTGCTGGTAGCTGTGGCCCATACCGTCCTATCAGTGTCGCACAAGCTTTGGACTCTGTAAAACACGAGGTAGAAGGGAGTCAAGGAGGTGCTTGCCAGGAATGGTTCCAAAGTGATAATTTATTGGAGCCAATAAGCTCCCATTTGAAGTTTATTGATCGCCACAACCATGACACTATATCTATGGCTGTGATTGACAAGGTGGTTCACATCAGTATTAGTTGACTCTTTCCGTTGTTGAAAAACTAATATTGGTATTCTTTTGTGTTAGATGGGTCACATAGCTGTTGGGACATCAACCAATGGCGCTACATTTAAAATTCCAGGAAGGTGAGCATTTTACCTGACGTTGGCCCATTTTGCATGACAATTTAGCATGGGCACACCTTTTAGCTAAGTTTTTTTTTTTTTTTGCCCTGTATCGCTTTATGTTATTCTCCAGCTATCAATACTTCTAATTCTATATAGGATGCCATTGTACCATTTGGTACATCTTTCCTTTGGTCATTGGGTGGATGGTTGTTACTATTTAGTCAGAGCCTCTGTCCTTGTAATGCTGTAGTTGCTGTGCCTATTTGAATTTGTTGAAAAATGATGTTAATCCACCACATGGCCTCTCTTCTGTTTGTATCTGGCATCTATTCAATGCAATTACATTTATTAAATGCTGAAACATTCCAGATTAGTCTCCTTGCTGGGTCTGTGGAATCTATTATTCTGTAGAAACCTAGGTATGAGATTTTGCTACTTGACTAAGTAGTGATCAGTTACCATTTATTTTTGGTCCATTTCTTGTTACATCTGTCCTTTTTAGCTTTCTGTTTTTCGCCCATCTCTTCCTTAGGGATAGTACTTCCCACATCTTTCCTTTTTTATTATGTTCCTTCCCCTGTCTATTTTTTGTTGACTTAAATTTATTTGCTTACAAGATTTGTTGATTCAAAATTTTCTTGGTGTCTCAAATTTTTTACAGATTTGTTGGCTCAACAGTTTTCGTGAATAAATACTTTATAATTAAGAAGAATAGTATAATATCCTTTTTAGGGTGAGCACTACTTAGCTAAGTAGTGATGCACCACCAAATAGCATGCCCTGATATGTTGCCCGATGAAATTACGCTAAGCCTTTTAGGCCACTTTGCTTGGCATGGTTCCTACCCTACCTATCCATCTGTATAACCATCCGGTAAAGAGAACAAATGTAATTTTTTTTTTTGCAGGGGGACCAGATTAATTTCTTAGCCTACCTTAAGAAATGTGGGAAATGAGGAATCGAGGAGTGGGGATGGGATATGATTAAGCCCGTGTTTGGATCGAAGGATAGGGAAAAGTGATGGTTTAGGGAAAGGCATATGAGAAGCCCGTAACCCAGTCAAGGAAACCACGGGGAGGTGGGTTTAGACCAGGAAATAGTTGCTGGACATCACCTGTGCATCCTCCGGAGAAAACAAAAGTACAGAGCTTCTTTGCCATGGATCTGTGGCCGGAGCATTGTGCGCAGCAGTGATTAGGCCTATCATTACCTGCATCAGCTGTCCATCAGTGCTCCTGCTGATATCAGTCAAATCTTGCTGCCGTCTGCATGACTGCATCCCATCGCAGGGCCCTACACCGCCGATGATCACAACCATAGTGTGCTGGCGCCATCGGTGGTTGGGCATTTGGGCAAGCTGTAGGACCTGTTTCTTGTTAAATATGCTCCATCGTTCCTTTCTATTTTGTTATCTCCCCTATCCTTGCGTAGGTTAAGAGCAAAGAATGACCAGATGAGGACGGAAGGAGTGGATATTGTTAGAGTTTTTCTTTCATTTTCTGCAGTGCTATTTTGATCATTTGAGGCTTATATCCCATTGCTAAACCCACCCAGTACCAAGCGCAGGAAAAGGATAGTTTTTTTTTACATTCCTAATCCCTATCCCTAACCCCCTACTCAATAACCTCCTGAATATCCTTTTCCTAAACCCCAGGCTGATCCAAGCACCACCTGATAGGGATTACTGACTGATAATATGATTCCAGGGTAGGCGATGGACCAATTCCAGGATCTTCTTCATATGTTGATGATGAGGTCGGAGCTTGTGGGGCATCTGGCGATGGTGATATTATGATGCGCTTCCTTCCATGGTAATGAAGTAATGACTAGTATTAAAAGTTTTCTGTCCCTAAAAAGATGGATCTCACTGAAAGAAAGAAGGATGGAGTGTTGTATTCTGATCAGCGGTGCATATTAAGATCTTATGATACGCAAGCCCATAAAGAATGTATTTCCTCTGATATTAGCCATGTTGACATTGGCCCATTTTCATACACTTAAACACAATCTTATCATAATTGTTTTTGCAGCTATCAAGTAGTCGAGAGCATGAGACGAGGGATGGAGCCTCAGGATGCTGCAAGGGATGCTATATCAAGAATTGCTCGCAAATACCCGGATTTCATTGGTGCTATTTTTGCAGTCAACAGAAAAGGAGTCCATGCTGGGGCATGCCACGGATGGACATTCCAGTACTCTGTAAGGAATTCCAGCATGCATGATGTGGAGGTCATTACAGTATATCCTTAGACCTTAGCAATGGCAGTTCATGGAAGACATAAGTTTCGCTTCATCAGCAGGGTATTTCAGTCGTGGTGATGGACATTATTTTCTTCATTGACGCTCACAGGTGATGTAGCACTGTTCTGTGTGGATTGTTCCTACAATTGTTCTGAAAATAGGAGCTTACTATATGCAGTGGACTTGACTGTACTTTTGTTTTAAAGTAGCTGAAAGACTTCCAAACTCCTCGTCCATTGGATCTGCCCTGTTTCAGAGTTGATTTTTATATTAAAAAAAAGTTAGAACTTCATATAGTCAACTTCATCATTGAGACCAACTATCAGTCTATCATGTTTAATATCGTAGATGGTGTAGTGGAACAAAATTTAAAGGTGCATAGGCCATCTTGGCTCGTGGGCATAGTGGTTCCCCTGCCCAAGAGGACTACGGAGTATGGTGTTCTTTCTGCTTTCAATATTGATGAATGGCTAGAGGAATCTCTACCTTCTAGTACTTCACCTTTGTTTTTGTATTTAACTTTTTCATTGTTAGAGTTAGTTACTTTAATAAAAAGATAATGTACCTTATTTTTTATGAATAAAATTCAATGAGTATGCGCTCATCGTTACCTTATTTTTTATTAATAAAATTCAAGGAGTATGCGCTCATCGTTCAATAGTTTTATTTTGTTATCTCTGATGAAAAGGATAAGCCAATTGAGCATCTTACTAACGGCATATCAGTCTACAAAAATTGTTCGTTTGGTGCATTAACTGAGGTCAACGATTGCCATGGTCACGATTATACCTGCTGCACCTTTCATTCCTTTTTTTTTTATCCACTTATAGTTCTGCAATCATGAATGTACGTTATCCAAACAACGTTGTGTTAGGTTTTTTTTTTTAAAAAAAAAAGCAATGTTGTGCTGTCAGTCTGTCACGTTCTTGCGATACTACTAATTCTCATGATAATGAGTTAGTGTGGTCCCGGGCTCCTGCGATGGCCTCCCGGTCGCCGAAGAGCCATTTTCTGTGCTTGCTGTTTCACTTTTACTTATCCTTATCTTCGTTTGGAAGCATAAGATCCATGTCAAATCTGGAAACAACGTCTAACAGCAGCTTAAGTACTCCCAGCACCCTATGTTGCCGTGGATTTACTGTTGATGTTACAGGGATACGTGCACGGGTGCACCGGCTGCAGAAGCAGAGTGTAGAATTTCAAAAGCAGGAGACAAATGGTTCATAGTCTTCCGAATGCTGCGCCGTGGCGGTGGCTGTCGGTGACGGTTAGCGTGCTTGCGCTTTCCCTCCCATCGTGGCAAAGCAAAGTAATGGCTGCGTTCAGATTCGGAGTGAAAAGTACTTTTGCTAGATGAGATGAATAGTGCATTGAAAAGCGTGTTCTGTAAGAGGAATGAATAGGAAAAACTAGTTGGAGAAATACTTTTCTGTGAATCTGAACACAGCCAATGCCTTTCATTTGACTTACGGCCATAACGGTGACTTTAAAACTGCACCTACTGTGTTTTCATAATACTACTAGTCAGGATTCAGGACCAGAAGCATATTTTCACGAGGTGAGGTCGATCCACAGCGCAAAAAACTGCAAATTCTAATGTGTCTAGTAGGCCACGACGATGGCCCTAGCCAGAGTGGCCATGTGTCATTCTTTCACTGGATGAACAGTAGCGGACGAGGGTGACCATGCGGCGACGGAGGCGCCGCATTATCTTACGCGGCACGGGCATCTTGGGTGTGGGCGCAGCTGAGCGGATGCGTGCTCGTCGAGAAAGAAGGGCCCCGCGATAGCTACCGCGTGCTCGACGCATGGTTCCAAACCCCGTGTTCGGCGGCACACGCGAGGGCGAGCAAGGAGCACATCCCTATCCACACTCCAAAGAGGATCATTTGCACGGCGACAACGGAGAAAATATCCCCAAAACAAAACTTATACCCAAATCATTTGGCCGGCGACGGCGAGGCATGTGACGAAACCCGCCACCGGCAACGATGCCCGTCAAGTGGACCTCGATGTACGCAAGTACGCAACCGCTCTACCGTACCTGCACATGTCCCCCGTCGTCTACATGGGCGCGGGGGCACGGGTTCGGTTGATTAGGGGAACAAACACTCGAAAGAATCTTGATAAGCGTCCAGGCCCATATAATGGAGGAGAACGTTATATATCCCTCCCAGCAAGCAACCTCCGTCCCACATGCTGCAAGGCAACGCAACACTTGTCCAAGAAGCAAGAAGGGAAGGGGAGGTCAGTGGAGAGCGGAAGAATTACCGAGGCTGCCCAGGCGGGGAGATGCTGATCCTGGACCTGGCGATCTGGATCATCCCGGTGACGCTGGTGTTCGTGCCGTGCCGGCGGCTGGTGGTGCTTGTGGCGAGGCTGCAGGAGCTGGAGCAGTGCATCATGCGGCCGCGGTTGCCGCCGCCGGACGACCCGTGGGCGTGGGGCCGCGTCGGAGGCCTGCACACCATGAGCATCATGATGTGAGGGGGGCGGGCGCTCTGGCGGCGGAAGCGGCGGCTCAGGTTTCGGCTTCCATCGGCTGCGGCCTGTGCCTGCAATGGAGGTACCTGCGGGGCGAGGCCTTCTCCGATCAGTTTTTAACCACAAGGTGGAGTGGAGTGCCTCTGCCTCCTCCGGTAACTCGCCATGCGCGGTGTTCATATTCTGTGCAGTCCTGTGTGTAGTAGTAGTTCTCCTTCCCTTCATTCTGTTCGATGCGTTATTCCGCAATGCCTTCTTGTCCTGTACGTACTCCTGTAAGAAAATCAGAAACACCTGTATAGCCGTATCTGCCATTAAGAGATTCAGTAGAAGGGATCCAATGATTCTGCTTTTTTCGGAGGGTTTCTTTTGGTACTTCATAAGTACCTCGCAGAAACAGCTGCACTCTGCTCCCGTGGCCGGAAAAGAGATTTCTCCGTCGTATTTAACTGTAATTTAAATGTTTCATAGCTTCTTTCGATGGAAAAGAGACTCGATTTGCAGCTCCATCCAGAGGCTCCGTTCCGTTGTCGATCCCTCTCCCTTCCGCCGAACAGAGTTTCCAGTCACTCATCACGCTACGCAGAAACAGAGCTCAATTTCGACAATGGCGTCCTTATCCAAAGGAGGAAGGAGAGGGTACTTGTCGCCTGGCGCGCGGTCGACGTCGTCGGCCTCGTGAGGAAAGGAGGAGAAACGGTCGGCCGCCCGATCCGGACCTGGCTGTCCGTCGCGTCCTCCGTACTCTTCCCGTGCGGCAACCACGCCCCCGCTCCCGGCCTACGCCTCACGAGTCCACGAGACGGGAAAGATCTCCGCGCCAGCGCGGGCCGTGGCGGTGGGAGGCAGGAGGGAGGGAGCTTCAACAAATAAATTTAAGGCCGCATGCGTTTGGGCCTTTTGGAGAAAGGATTGGGGAATGGGCTGGTAAGGCCCTTTGTGCGGGCGGGGTGTGTGTGCAAGTCACTCCCACGGCGTATGGTCTAACAATAGTGGGCCGTCAGGTCTACGGAAGTACTTATTGGGTTGGGGGGCTGGCTTCGCAGGTCACACGGCCCGCGGTCTAATAATAATAGGCCGTCATGTCTCCGGAAGTCTAGAGCTTAGCCCGAGCCAGGTTGACGCAGAAACAGATCGCAGCCGTTCCGTGGGCCCCGGGCTCCGCATGTCGGCCCAGCCAGGTTACCGACACTACCACCCGCCGCGACACGCTTACGCAATGCATGCCCGTCAAGACCTCCTCCTCTGCCACCGCCACTGGCAGCCAGCAATGTCGGGGAGGGGCAGCCGGGCAGGGGCAACGCAACGCAATGCTGCACACCCCATCGTTCAACACGGCCATGATGAGCTCTTTCGAAAACGCGGCCATGATCGCTCCCTCAGGCCTCAGCCCTCATCAGGGGAGAGGAGTGAAGCTAAAAATACCGCGCGCAGGCAGCCAGGCCCCGGCATGCAGGCTCCAACAGCATCATGCCAATGAAACTTCGGAGCGCCCCCCCCCCCCCCCCCACTTTTTCCACACGCCTCAAGCCTCATCAATCAGAGACTCTTTATTTTTCGGATCGGGAGGCGACCGGGCATGCCGGACGAGCGAGCCTCATCACGCAGACAGCACCTGTGCAGGGCAATCCGCGGCGGCGTGCGCGCGTGGTCAACCGATAGATGGGCGCGCCCGCGCGCGAGTTCCCCCGGCGATGATGATCCCGCCCGCGCCACCGCCATCGTGGGCAAAGCCCTGCATGATGGCGCACGGAGAGCTAGCTGAGGGCCTGCGTCAGAGTGAACGGTGGAGAGCTAGGCACACACATGTCAGGCCGACAGGGCTCTCGCCTTCCCCTCCGCCCGTTTCAGATAATTGCCGTTACCTGATAACCAGTCACTTTTATATGGTGGGACTGACAGATCGACAGGTGCTCGCTCGCGAAGCTAGCAGCTGCCTGCAGCAAGTCCGTATCATCGCGCCCGTCCCTTGCAAATCAAGCTACGTACTACTCCGCGTACTACCCAGCTTCCGGATCCAATGGTTTTCGCCCAAAGTGACCGACCTTTCACTGTCTACTCGATCCATCAGTATAGTTGGGCACTCGGTGCGCGTTCTTGACTGCGAAAGTTGCAGCATTCACTCGTTCCGCAGTCATGGAGGCTCTGGCCATCTAGTAGTTGCTACCTGGCTCCGCCTGAATGGCTTAGCTTGGCGCGCCCATGATTCCGACGGTGACGGGGGGCACGGTCATATGTCCATGCAATGCATGCGCGCATGATCCTCCGCAGGCGCACAGAGTATGTTGTGATTATTTCAGCATGGATGCTTGCCAATAAGGGCTCGATCTGTGCGTTGTGCTGTGTGTATGACATAATCCCTCCCGGCAGGCCGCGCGGTTTTTTTTGTAAGGCATGCAGGCTATGCAGCAGAGACACGTTCATACGGCAACCCGGCCCTTTTTACTGTGTCCTGCTCCTGCGCCTTCGCTTCTACGCCACTGAAGCTGCGTGCGGCCGGGGCGGTAAACATCCCCCTGCAGACAGTGAACAAACAGCGCGCGCATTTACCTTTGTCCCCGTCACGCGGTGAAAGTGCGTGTGTGTCTGTCTGGTGGTAACTTTCCGCCATCGAGAATTCGCGATCGATCAAGCTTCCTTTCAAGCCTGCTTTATTTGCCGCCGGTGCTAGCTCGTTCCTGTGTGTCCAAGGGTCTTTCGCTTCCCGGGAGCGCGCCTGGCTAGCTGCTTATTATTAGCCACCCAGCAGCGAGCCAAGTCAAACCGTGTGTTCCTGTCAGAAGTTGAGAACAAGATCGAAATAGATATCCCTTTATCCCTTCCCTTGAGAGGTTTCATTCGGAACCGTAGGTCGCAATCCCCGGGCTCCAAGGTACCGGATGCCCAAACGTGCCGACGTGACGGGGAGCCCAATCGGTCGCCGAGCTAGGGCTGCGCCCATTCGCAAACCTCAACCTCAACGTGACCCCCCTCTCGCCGTTCCTGTCAACCTTACGAAAGAATCTCCATCCGACGCGAGCGGCCGTGCGGGGCGCTCGTCGAAATGCGGCCTCATCCGGAAGAAGAAAGAACAACACGTTCGGGATCGGATGACTGTGGCGGAAATACCAACACCCCCGGCCAGTTGCTGCGCCGAGGGACCATGCAGGGGAACAGACTGAGGCAGTGGCGGCGGCGACCGGCGACGAGACGACGATATCTTTCCGGGCGGGGGTTCGAGATCGGGGGGCGAAAATGATTGGCGGCGGTGGGATGCCTGCCGAAGGCGACAGGACGACACGCGTGAGAGGGGCTGCTTGTTGCTGGGTCTGGGTGGTGGTCTGGTGCCGCGCCGGGGACGGAGACACGCGGTGCATGGTGGTAGGCCCGCCGTCACCTCACCTGGGCTTCATTCTCGCGTCGCCTTTTGTTTCCTCCTTTCGACCTCTCTTTGGGTTGGGGCGCGCGGCAGGCGAGACCGCGAGAGCGCAGGGGTCTCTCCTCCGCCTCCCGCTCGACCGCCTGCGGCGGAGGGATGGATGGTGGCGCGGTGGGGGCGGAGGGAGAGCCCCGCGCCCACGTGCCGGCCAGCGCCCGTGTCGGGCCGGGCCACGTGACGAGATCCCGCGGGATCGGCAGGCCCCCCGTGATCTCCTATCGGGAGGACCGGAGGATCCACCACACCTCCCCGTCGTCACGGTCGCCGTCGCGCCCTCGTGTCCGGCTGGCTCCTCTTTTCCGCCCCCGCGCCGGGGTGGTGGAGTCGCATGATTGAGGCAGCGATCGATGCTGTGCGTGTGTGTGCAGGGTGAGAGAATCTCCACCACAGGTAGACGGACGGATTGTTGGCTGGAGGACGTACTTTCTTGACAGACCAGTGGATGGAATGTCTCTGATTATGGCTTTGATTATGTGGGAGTGGGATACATATCGAGGGCAAAAGGAGAACCGGTAGCTGTTCCGTGAAAATCGTAATCATGCTAGGTTAGACTGCGGGAAGCTAGGCTCGATCATCACTAGTAGCTGTTTAAGGATGCCCATTCCGATTTATGAAAACATATGACGGCGATTTTTGAAACGTAACGTGGTCCCAGAATTGGCAAAGACGTCATCATTGTGATATGGCCACTTAGTGCATTTTGATAACGAATTTTGCTAAATACTTATGATGCCACAACTTTCTTCAAGGATAGTATGTTCAATTATTTGTCTCGTGGCCGGCAATAAGATTTGTGCCAACAAACTCCATATCCATCTTGAGCTACTTTACGGTGCCTTATACTACCAAACAGTAATATAGAGTATAAAAAAGATCAGTCGATCCATAATAACGGGTAATTTGGGAAGTGATATTTTGTAAATCACACATCTCATCCCAATCCCCTCCCGATGGCATGTTACATTCACTAACTAAAGTATTAATAGGATACGAAACGAAATGGTCTAATCATCCTTTTTTATTTTTTTTTACTATAGTACTTTTACCATGATCAAAACATTACATAATCGCCCCTATTATTTTTGTCCAAAATACCCTTATACTACTTATACTCACATCTATAACCTATACTATTGGTGGACTTGTATGTAGTCCGATCTTTCATACTAGTCTTTTTTTACAGTAGTATAGGGTAGTATAAGACACCGTAAAAGAGGACCATGGTGATCATTATTGACCGAGAGACAGGGGGTGGGAATGGTGAAACAATGTGGCACTACTCTACGGCAATACAAAGGGGAAAAAATTCTCACAAAAAAATGATAAAATCGGTAAACGTGATTCTTGGTGGACCCGGTTTTCTTCAAATTCTCTTTGATTTTGAAAATAGCATAGTATGAACCTGCTTGTGGTTGTGTGATAGTAATATTTTACCATTTGTATGCATTGTTTTGTCTTGTTTTCATGTTAGATTGTTTGCAAATAATCTATGTTATTTTTTGTACACCTTGTTTGCTAAGCGTAATAAAAAAAACACTTAGCAAATAGTATTTTTTCCGAGTGTAATTGTTTGTGCCGAGTGTCTCATAAATTGCACTTGGCAAATGAAGGAGCACTCGACAAATTAACCCCAGTTTTTGGTAGTGATCCCTTATCCATACTAACTACTAAGACCAAAATCGTTTTTTTATTGTATTTAAAACTACCTATAATTTTGAGAAGAAGAGAGGATGAAGATGGGGGGAGAGGATGAAGAAAGAAGGGAAAAAAGATGAAGAGAAGGAGATGGAGGAGGAATCGAAGGAAAGCTCCTTTGATTCAGAACCTGACTTGGCCCCTACTTGATTCCCAATCTGCCCCTAACACATATTGATTATGCATATGCGTGGTCTTTGATGCCTCTCTCACCATGTTGTGTAGACTATACTAGTGTTCCTTGGTAGTACCAATATCATCGGACCCAGACTACTCCTCTCCCTACCATAACTCTTAAACCCTAATCCTTCTGATGGATGTAGTATAGTTTGGCATGATGAGGTTATTTTCTAGTCCAAAGCACACCTGCACGAGCCGTGGAGGTATGAATAAACTAAAGCTTTCGTTGATGTACCATGGAGTATCATGTACGCAACTCGTATGAACCGCTAAGCCCCCAGCAGGTGCGTACATATGTATACTCCATAGAGTAGCCGGAGAAAGACAGGCGCGTCGCCCATGTCAAAAGTCGTGATCGATGGGCGGCAGGCTCGCAATGATGGGATGATGATGGGTGCGGAGAGATGAGATGAGCACCCGTGGGCCCTCCCCGAGCGCGGGTGGGGATAGGTGCTTGCCGGTGCAAAGCGGGACACGATGATTTGGGCCTGGGGGGCGAAAGGCCATGCGCCCGGCCGGGATCGAGCTCGCATGAATGGGCACTTGAACTAGCCTCGTCTCCCCCTTCGGCGTGTGGTCTCTCTCTGTCACTCTGTGGGATGGAGGAGAACGGCAGGAGGGGCCGTGGTGGTGGTGGTGCCATGCCGGCATGGATGCCCTACCGTACCACCAATGGCGAGCACGCCCTCTGCAATCATGCAGCCCATCCTCGAACCGGCCGGGGCCGCGGGCAGCCTTAGCGTTTTTGGTTGGTACCAACTCGAAAAGCCAATCATTTCTCCATGCACTGCTCCTACGTGCCGCGATCATTGCTCGGTGCAGCCAGTTCTGGTCCTAGCTAGCCCAAAGCTAGCAAGTACTATACTGCTATAGCTAGCTAGATAAGATGTGCACATCATGGATGGTCGATGTCGGCCTAGCTATATGTCTAGGACGACCTCCATATATGTCCAACCTTGCAGTCAAAACAAGGAAAAGTGACGGGCCAAAAAAAAAAAAAAGCACAGCTGCCATTTCAATTCCACTCGTCGAAAAATCCAAATTGAGACAGTTGAATTCCTGAATTATAGTAGCAAAATTTCGGTTCAATTCCAGAATTAGTAGCAACATTTTCCACAAAACCAACAAATTGGAGGGGAGCCATATGATGAAGCATAAATGCGATAGCAGGATCGTGCACATTTCTAATTGTGCACTAAATCTAAGAAGCATTTATTTCAAAGTACTTTTACAATAAGGTGATCCAAAATATAAAACTTTTACACAACGGTACTGTTTAATACGGCAGGCACAATAATCTATCTCGCACCACACACAGGCAGCATATATAGTATCCTCAAGACAAGAGTCATGGATCAAATAAAAGGCATGCACTAGCAGCAAGTTTATTTGCCCGGATATACAAACAAACCACTCCATGCATTATAATTCCGGTGGTCAGACAGCAGATTACACAACCGCTGGCTCGTCAACAAAGCTGGGAAATATATATGTAATGCTTCGCCTTTTGGCCGAAAAGAAATCCTAATCTGGGTGGAGAATAGCTGAAGTTAGCTAGGCCAGCAATACACATATTTTGATCGGTGCTGCTGCTCTCCTTACTTTAGGAGGATGATCGAGGAGGAAGAGAGGTGCTAGCTGGTGGGGAAGTTATGATTGCACCAATTAAGGAGCCCGCCCCACAAGTTAATGATTGCTGTCCCAGAAACTATGTGAAGTGAGATCCAACATTCCCTCCCGCTCGGTCTGGCCCGTGCCCCCGCCTCTTTAAAACCCTCGCTAGCTCTCCCCCACTTCTTTATCACTTCCATTTCAGCTCCCTATACATACTAGCTCCAGCTCAGGTTCTTCTTCCAGCTCCACACATACATACACACCTACACGCGGTCGGTCGGTCGGTCGATCGATCGATCAATAGAGAAGCAAAGAAGCTATAAGCAGGAAGAGAGAGATCAGGCAGATAGAGGAAGAGATCAATGATGGAGAGGGCCGAGGACTTAGGGCTCAGCCTCAGCCTCAGCTCGTCGCTTGTCGCGGCTCCTCGCACTCACCATGTCGCCGCCATGCTGCTCCGCTCTCCGGGTAATTAAATCCGTAAATGCAAGATCCCTATACCTTGTGTAGGATTAATAGCTACATCGATCAACTCCAGTTCCGGCAGACTACTCCTGGTGGCTATGGATCGAGCTAGTAGTGTGTATTGTGATTTGTGAATGGATTTATGCCTATAGGAGTGGCCGTCAGTAACTAATGATACCGTGCGTGTATGTCGCTCTTGATCATCAGAGAAGAGGTTCCTGGAGATGCCGCTGCTACCCGCGAAGCGGAGCGAGATCTCAGGCGAGGAGGGCCTGCGCGGCGGCAGCGACGAGGAGGACGGCGGCTGCGGCATCGACGGGTCCAGGAAGAAGCTCCGGCTGTCCAAGGACCAGTCGGCCGTGCTCGAGGACAGCTTCCGGGAGCACCCCACTCTCAACCCGGTAATTAAGCAACCTATCGTGTTTATCCTGTTAATAAGTTCTATCATATTTGTTCTTTCAAAAAAACAAATCATCCCCTCCGGCCGGCCGGCCAAGAAAAGACTCATCATGGATGAACAGCTAGAGGCTCTCAACTCAACCATTCACTGCTTCTCGATCTTAATACAAGTGCTTAATGGCGTGCAGCGGCAGAAGGCAGCCTTGGCGCAGCAGCTCGGCCTGCGTCCCCGGCAGGTGGAGGTGTGGTTCCAGAACAGACGCGCGAGGTACGTCTCGCACATGCGATATATATGTATACATGTACCCGCAGCTAGCTAGCTTTGATTTAACTTGCAGACCACCCTCGGTTGCCGCCGCGCATATGCAGGACGAAGCTGAAGCAGACGGAGGTGGACTGCGAGTTCCTGAAGCGCTGCTGCGAGACGCTGACGGAGGAGAACCGGCGGCTGCAGAAGGAGGTGCAGGAGCTCCGCGCCCTCAAGCTCGTCTCGCCGCACCTCTACATGCACATGTCCCCGCCCACCACCCTCACCATGTGCCCCTCCTGCGAGCGCGTCTCCTCCAGCGCCACCGCCGCCGCCGCCGCTGCATCCGACCGCCGCGCCGCTGCCGCCGCCATCGTCAGCGCGGCCGACGGTGGCGCCGCCGTATGCCACCGCCCGATCGCCGTACGGCCGCAGCAGTCATGACTCATGACGACGACAATATAATGACCGATCGAGACCACCAGTCGTAGATGGCTACTAGTAGTAGCATACTAGTACATCAGTAGCTAGAGAGCTGTGTGCACCGTACCGTACGTGTGCAAGCCAACAGAACAGTCTGCACTGCGCATTTATTCGATCGTGCAAGCTGTTTCATTCCTCGTTAATCTTCTTGGTTCCCTCTGCATGCGTGTACTAGTACTGCTTGGCCCAGCAGAGTGTATTATTGACTAGTCAAGTGAGTGAGTGAGTGGTTAGCTAGCTAGGCATGCATCTAGAACATGAACAGCGAATAGATTATGCTGTTATTGAGGTGTATGTTCCCGGCCAGGAACTGGGAATATTGAGCAGCTGGTCCTGGCCTCCTGGGAGAGAAAGTTTTCTGGGTGTGGCTGGATATGGTGGGATACGGGTGTAGGGAGGGTGGGGCGCAAGGGGATGCCACGGTGGTTTGTCCTGTCGACCTGTGTCGCCGCCGGTGATGATGACGGAAGGCGATGATGCACACGACCGGTCGCCGTCGATCGGTTGGGTTGCTGGACAGCCGTGCCCGTGAAGCCTCGATTTAATTTCTAGCTAGCGTTGTTTAATTTAATTTAACGCGGATGATAGCCATGTTCCATCTCTCTAATTCAGCCTTTGCGCTGCTGGGTTAATTAATTCGATGGGCACTCGCCGCTTAATCTACTTGCTTATTTTTAGGCGTTGGCTAATCATCAATCCGTGTCCTGAGAAAGCACGCGGCTGGAATGAGGCCGTTCGGTTTTGGATAAACAATGTCTATTGGACAGATGAGTGGATGGTTTGTTCGCCCGTGTGGACTGCAATCTGCAACTGCCCAATCTGGAGATCCAACAGCTAGCTAGCTGCCATGTCAGTGACGGATTTTCTCCTGTCGATTGCGAGTCCTGGGAACCTAGGAACCGTATATATGCTATTAGTAGATCATAGCATGCAAAGCATATGTGCATGCGTCCGTATCGATAATTCGATATATCCACACTGGATGGATTGGCGGCAGAACCTGCACCATACCAGGTGGTCGATCGTTACCAATTCGTTAACTTTGCGTCGAGCATGATCAGGACGCGGCATAAAATCGCAGGAAGTGTGTCTAGGAAGACGAATCCGGGGCCCGGCACAGGAATACGTGCTTCGATCGCCCAGATCATCATAATAAGCGCACGCATGACGCATGTCACATTGTCATCGATCCACCACAATAATTCCTTTCAGCTTGTATTAGTAGATAGCTGTCTCTGTCGTCATTCTCCCCAATCATGTATCTTCACCGCTTTATTCGTCAAAAATCAGTGTCCAGCAGCAGTGCTCCTCCAGCTCGGAAATGTGGGCAGAACCATTCCAAGATAGGAGTTAGGTTACTCCTAGATTATCTAGTTTGTCTCCAACGTGCGTGAATATTCTGCACGCACGCAAACAATGCGCGCGGCGGTTTTCTTGGCCGCGGTCGTCGTCAGCTTCCACTTGATCGAACGAGCTGAATTTGTGTGCGTACGTGACCAAATGAACCCTTGTAATAGTTATGAGTTTTGCTCCAATGGTCCCTTCCATAAAAACAGCACGGATCATAAAGCAATCAGATAATTAATTTTAATTTATTTCATCATGGGTAATTTTTGGGCCCGCCCTACCCCAGCCAACTGCAGCCATGTCCAGGTCCACATTTTCTTTTTCAATCTTATCCAATCCATTGCTAGTTTGCGACGAGTCGATGACGATGTCGGTTTTCGAACTCCGTCCTCGTTTCTCCTCAGTTCACCGAGACCAAGCACACGATCGGACGATGGCGGAACGCTCACGTGAGCGGACGCTGGTTTTTCCTTTCTTCCCAACGAGGTGCCAGGCAGCTCTCTCATAGTTTCAGGACTTGTTCGGGAGCGCTGCGAGATGGGGCTTGCCCTCGAGCAGAATGGAATAATAGGGAGGACGGATCAAGGGTAGAGAACTACTATGTCTACCAGGGTCTCGGAGCATTGCCGTCCGCCCGTACGGCCCTTCGTTTCGCGAGGAGGCGACGTCGTTCGAATGCAGATCGAGAGATCTACCAGGAACAAACGAACGAAATCTCTCTTGGGCTCGGGCTGGGCACTGTCTGGTTTGGACCGGACCGGGTCCATAGGAGACCCAGTCATTAAATGATTACGAAGCAATTAATTAATTACCTAGATAATGTAAGGTTCGTGCAAACTTATTGGAAGGACCACCGGAGCAAAACTCAATAGTTATAGGCTGCTAGCCTGAGCTTTTCAGGCTTTGTGTAGATGTGCTATCTGGACAAAAAACATCGAAAGGTTCAGGCATCCAGGGGCGACGAACCACGAAGGCCATGGCTTTGGTGTTGTCACGCGGCCACCCACCGTAACTTGTGGAGCAAAAGATGGGGCTTGTGTGAAGTCTGAACTCCATCCATGTTGCATGTCAAGTGGAGCAGTGTATATGAATATTTGGCCGTGCCGTGTGTTACTTCTACTCATTGGAACCCGGCTTTTACGAGATTGGCTAGCACAATGATTCGCAGGAGGGAGTGTCCTCACATGGTTGGTCGTGGCACTGTCCCTGCACTGCTCTGCTGGAGCCCAAAGCATGATCAACTTAATCCCAGCTCTGTGCACATACAGAATCTAGCAGGGAGAGAGATTTTTTTTGGACCGGGGGCAGTTTAATTTATACTACTGTCGTTGTATATGGAAATGCCTATTATTTTAATTGTCTATAAGGTCGTGTAGTACATATAAAATATCGCATAGAGGATTTTGGGCGATGTCAAACAGTTTCATTCGACAACTGCTGGGTTTGGCCATACAGGCTTACCTGCCACCGCTTATGGGCCAAAGGACGACATGCCTAAATCTAAAACTATTCCAGAATTGGACTACGGTCCAGTCCAGCCTCTGCAAAAATAATACTAATATTTATCGTACAAAATAAGTATAATTAGGTTAATAATAAAGATATTTTTATACCAATTTTTTAAAAAACATAAATGTTCATAATTTATTGTATAATTTATAAACTTAAAATTATTTGACTCATCGGGACGTGATAAACATTCTTTTGGGACAAGAGGTATGACTGGGAATTGACACAAGCTCTAAAAGGAGGTTGATGACATCGTGATGGCCTTGAGCCAAACAGGTTTCATTCTATAGAGGCGTCTATTCACACAAATTTGGTTGAGCACCAGTAAAATCTAGTGCAGAATAAAGATTTGTGAATCATTTCTTTTTTTTAAAAAAAAAAGGTTGACATAGCTTAGGAGTGTCACCAGTATATAGGAAAATCAGGATCGACTTCTTGCGCCCATGATTCAAGGCCACCGATTACATCACTGGCATAAGGGAACCCATTCTCCCGTAGGATGTGGACGGCCACTTGGGAGTCGTCGTCACACTGGCTGATGAAGTACACAGGGCGGTGCTTACCATGTGACACATCCACCACTTCGCTTAGGGCATCCTTGAGCCGAGGAAGCCTCTCCTTCAGCTCATGAAGCGGGATGTTCACGGAGTTGGCTATGGAGGCAATCTGGAAGTGGTGCTCCGGCCGCACGTCCAGAAGCAGGTGGGGCCTTCCGCTATCGAGCACCCGCTTGTACTCTCTGCTGGTGACCCCAGAGGTTCTTGGGAGTCGGTTCAGGCTTGGCAGAGGCTGCACAATATATATAGATGGGGTCAAACATAATGTCAGGTCACACAAATGTGTTAAACTGTATTGGATCGGAGAGCCTCTCCATAAGATATCATGGATTATATTCATGAGCACTGATTATTTTCATGAGACAGCAGTTCTTTATAAAATCGGGTGTTTCATTTGGGCTACTGACATTTGTCTAGTGTCGGTATACTCTAACCACTTAACCAGCATGCCAACTACTATACATGTTAGCAATAAACAATACTCCACTTGATCTGTTTCAAAATATAGGGCATGCTAACAAATAAAAAAAACAAACTTTATAAATTTTAGCCAAGAATTAGACAAACTATATACGTACTTAGACAACAATAGGGATTATGGAGGAGAGATAGGCCCCATGTGCAAGATGTACAGGTGTACTCATGATTTTTACCATATAAATCATGGAAAATAAAGTTTAGCCCTCATAGCAATTCATCTTACTATCTTGCCTTTCGTATGGAAAATCCTATCTTTGGCCCCACTTATATAATATAGAAAAAATTGTATCAAGATTTTGCATTTCATATCTATTCTAATACGTTATGGTAATTTATGAAATATTATAAGAGTAACCACGTGTCAAACTATACCTTTAAAAACATCCCAAAATCCTAATGTAGCCCTTGTAAAATGAAAAGGATAGGCTGTATGTACTTGTAGGTACATTGTATTCTATACTACCTAGTTTAGTGGATATTGGGCTGTGTACACTTGTAGAGGCCGGATTTTTTCCTTTATCTAAAAAAAAGTTTAGTGGATATTAACATAAACTTGCTTACCCTTAAATAAAATGGATGCTGATAACCAATTGCTATTTACAAAGACATTGCGCAATGTACCTTACTAGAATTTGAAGCTCGTGTGAAGCTTTCATAGTCAAACATCATAAAAGTGTCTTCTGTAAAATTTGAATTATCTCCACAAACTGCACAAGTTGACAAGGAGCTTTCATGGATCTTATTAACCTGCAGAAAATCATATGAAATAGTGTATGATCTTTGTGAGTTAGACAACAATCCATATGCACAATTTCCACTTGCAAGAGTGATGACATGCATGCCAAAATAATTATTTCGACCCACCCAAGTAATTAGCACGTTCAGGTATTGGAGCAGGACGAGATTGATTAGGTAATCGTAGTCAAGCAATACACACAGAATTGGAGTGACTTACGGTCTTAAAATGGGAGGTTAGCGCATCAAAGTATAGCATTCTTCCACAAAGGGGTTCACCAACATGAGTTGCAATCTTTATAACTTCAAGAGCTTGTAGGCAACCAATCACTCCTGGAACTGAGCAATAAAGGTAATTATTAGATCATGCATAAGTGATATGGAATGGATCACAACTATCAAATGTACACTACCAAATAGCCAACTTATTAACAAAATATTACATAATTTAAACTAATGTCCTAAATAATTTCTGAATTTGCCTTGGCAGTAATAAACTAGAATTGGATATATTTACTAGAATTGGATATATAGGGAATAACATTACTTACCAACCCCAAGAATACTCTTATCAGAACTACTCTGGCATGATGTTGGGTTTGGGAAAAGGCAACGGTAACATGGACTTCCATTATGGTTATAAACCGTCAACTATTACATAAGTTTGAAAAGTGTCACTAAATTGAACTTTAGTTATAATGTGAAATGCATGTCATTTTTCCATGCCAAGAATTACCTGGCCTTCTAAACCAATTGTTGAACCAGATATGAGAGGCTGAAGAGTCATAGGTAGCAATGAATCAGCATTAATCAATGCAAAATATATTTTGACAATGGAAGATTACATTGATAAGATGCAATTATTCAGAGTTGTTCGAATCAACAAAATATCACATCCATCCTAAAATATGGCTATATTCAGGTTGCCATAAATCAAACATAATTAAATTTGACTGAATAAATATTATTAACATAAAATAAATTATTTAGAGATATTGTTTGTCAAAAAAAATTAAAAATGGTTGACTGAGGACAATGGTTTTCAGTTAGAGGTATAATATACATGTATAATTTGCCAAAAAATAATGTTGACAATATATTACCTTATTAAGAAGGGCGCAACAGTCACTAAGCATGTACCGACTGGCAAGGTTGTTTGTTGCATCAACTACTATGTCATATCTGTGATTATTTAGTGTTGAAAACAAGTATATATATACAATGAAAACCAAAGTAGAATGTTTTTTTTCCAAATTCTCAAGGATACTGCCTCACAACATTCAATACATTTTTTGCCTTCAGTTTGAGATTATGGTCAAAAACCTTGACAGAGGAATTAATCCTGTTCCAAGAGAAAAGTATTTCGATTAATTGATCCCATTTAAAATGTTTAAAATATAGATACAACAAATTATCAGAATGTATATCTTACGCCCGACACATTGCTGCTGCTGATTTCGCTTTTGGTTGCCCAATATATGCTTCGGTATGTGTCATCTGAAAGGTAATCAGGTGAAGGAAATATGAAATATCTAATCAAGACTAAAAAAGAAACACACAAAAACATAACTTTTTGGGATGCAGTACATTAGCGGTTATATTGTATAAATAGACATGTGATTATGAAATGAATTTAGGAAGTGTGAAATTACTTGAATATAACTAATTAAATTGAGAAAAAGGACATTTAATTGTGTGATTTAGGCAACAAAGTGTCTTTGACATCTTACTATTCTAATTGGAGGCTCTTTTTAAAACCTCCAGATGAAGCCACCTATGATCCTAAGTGGATAGTCTAAGAAAATAGAGAAATTCAATAAATCCTCACAGGAATTAGAAACATCCGGCCATCAATCCGACAACTCTAACCATAGCAGTCATTGGATCTATAAATTACCCACCTAACATATAAAAATAGACTAAAATAACTTCCTAAACATGTATTTGAATTACCCACCTCTGTCTTTATAAAAATAATCTAAAGTAATCCCTTATTCATCATGTAAATTACCAACCTATGTCATCATAAAAATAATATCAAATACTACCTCCATTTCAAATAATAATTCATTTGCCTTTGTTACCACAAGTTTAACCACTCACCTTATTCAAAAAATTATGTGATATATTATTTTTTTTGTTATGATTTGCTTTATATCAATATAAGTATATCTAGAATGACTTAAATTTGACTAAGTTTGGATAAATTTTAATTAGGAACAGAGGGAGTAACCCCTAAAATTTAATACAAATTATCCAATAATGTCATCATTATAAGATAAAGCCTTAAAGTGAACCAATATCTTTTAATCTATCTGAATCTAAATTATAAATGGCTACTTCTATAATTTTAATACATTAAATACTACACATATCGAGTGTCACCATATATTCATGTATGAGTGGAAAATACCAATTTTCATGTTCAGATAGCTCAAATAAAGGGCTCAAATAAATACATATTGAATGCCCATGGAGGTGTGCTTCTAAGTAAAAAATTGTTACCAACTATAAACCTATCCCAATTACTACAGTTAAATAATCTGACTGATATATGTATCTGTACTTCTGTAGAGAGTGTTACCATTATAATTGTTAGTATAACTAGCCCGTTTAGGGGCAGTGGCAGGGGTTGATAGTCTAGTAGTCATAATTCCAATAAATCTGTAGTCAACGTGAGACTGTCCTATCAATGTATGAACAGAGCATATAAATCTGATATACGACGGTTTACTATACCTGTCCATGGAGGTTCTTGAGTTCAACGTTTTCTCCATCAGCAATGCCTAATGAACCTACATAAATAGCAGATTTATAGTCAGCAAACTGAGTTAAGTTTATGAGCAAACTCACATCATCTATCTGGTTAAACTTCGAAACATTAAATCTAACAAGATACTAAAGATGGAAAATTTAGTTACCAACTCCACATGAAGCCAGATGCAGTGCTATGGCCGAGCCCAACCCTCCAGCTCCAACCACCAGAACTGATGACTGGGAGAGCCTCCGTTGCCCTACCATCCATTTTGTTTACAAAAAAAAAGAAGGAACCAAAATCTTAATTTGTTCAATTCACAACGCATAAAGTCGCTAATCATATTAGTACAGTAGCTACCAACCTTGCACGCCGAAGTCAGGGAGAAGGAGGTGGCGGCTGTACCGCCGGACCATATCGGCGCTCAGGCCGCCGCCGCCGGCGGCAGTTGCATCGTGCGCGCCCATGGCTCCCAGCTTGGTGGACAGATTGGGAGGAAGCTTGCTGGTGTGCGAAGCAGCGCCGCCGACGCGGAGCCGGAGCTGGGCCTCAAAGAAGCGGATGCGGCCGTCCAGCTCGTCCCTCTGAGCGCGCAGGCTCGCGATCTCGCGCATGATCGCCTCCGTCCTCCCGCCACCTGCGCCCATTGCCGCACGCAAGCGCTGCGTCGGTAGCTGAGCTCTCGCCTCTCCACTCTCCAGGAATTCTGGTACACAAGTAGCAAGAGATCAGACTAGTAGTAATTATAGAGCTCCCACTCTCGTTAGAAGTCCTCAAGCCACAGGTCGTTGTCGGGAGTCAAAGCTTCTGGCGTGTTTGATTGCGCATTCTTCGATTAATCAACTTCGTGTCAAGGCTTTGCGAATGCTATACTGAAGTATAGTACATTATTTAACATCATCCACCACGTATCCTAGCAACTAGGGAAGAACATTAATGAATCGCCACCAATCCAGAATGAAGAAACCGCCAGACTGGACTCTGTGTTGACTACAAGTAATTCAGTTGCATGTCCAACTGGTCAAGCAATTCAGTTGCATGTCCAACTGGTGCAGACCCGAACGAGCCGCTGACGGTTGGAAGAGTCAAAGCAGGAATGACCACCCATTGTAGGTACTAGTCTATCAACTTGTGCTACTGCGCCGACTAATTAGAAAATAATTAGTTATCATTCTAAATTTGTATTGGATTTAGTTCCAAACATTGGTTCTTTTGTTTGTGTCACATTGTTTGATACGTAGTTAATTGGACCCTTTATTTGAGCTATGTAAACATAAAAATTATTATTTTAGTCTTTCCCCTCAAACAGAAATGCATGGTGGCACACATTATCGGCATTATTTTTATATAATAATAACATAGAAAATATATTAAAAACCATAGAAATGATAATTTATAACTTTGTTTTAGTCTATTTTAAGATTTTGTTATAGTTATATAATTTTGATTCAGATTTAGGGGTTATTTCACTTTTAATAATGACATAATTAGTATTATTTTTAGGGGTTTATTTGAAGTTATTTTTACAATGGCAAAGCTAGATAATTACAACAAAATTAGGGGTTACATTAACTTATTTTTATAATGGCAGTAGTGGGTAATTTAGGCATTACTTTAGCCTATTTCATAATAGCAAAGGTGGATAATTTATTAGAAAAGATCGCAAATCCAATGTTATAATTAGAGTTGTTGGACTGATGGCAGGATGTTTCTTCGTTTTTTAGATTTTCTAGGATTTTTTTTCTGTTTTTTAGATTTTCTAGGATTTTCTCCGTTTTTATACTAGGTGGCTTCATGTGGAGGCCTCAAAAAGAGCCTCCAATTAGTTATAGTAAGATGTGAAATCTGTTTACAACTTTGTATGAAATCTGTTGATTTTTAAGGTTGTAGTTTTTGTGGCACGCCTAAAAAACAGGTTAGTTTATACTTTAGAACATCTGTTTCGATATCCTAAAAATATCCAGAGGCGGTCTCTGTTATGGAGCACCTTGACTATCGTCCTTACGTATGATACCTATGCAAGTGGCGCAAATGTTAAAAAAAAATCGTTTTTACAATGTGGAGGCTGTTATGCGAATGTAAAATTTCTTGTTAAAATGTGGAGGCTGTTTTTCTTGGTAGTGTATGGCTATAGTCTCCGACGACCATACTTGCTGATGAAGTGTGTGTCGCTGTTAAGCTAATAATGTAGTTGCCCGCTACTCCAGTTAACTAACTTCGCAGTTGCATTGCCTGCTGCTCCAATTAATTAACTTGGTCTCGATGGTCTAGCTTCTTGACCATGGCATTGAAGTATAAGCAGCATCCTAACAGTATCTGCTAAAGAAAAAACGTATCATGGATGACGAACCAGCTAGATAGCGTATCCTCAGAAGAAGGGAAGCTACGTTTATTGTCCTTGACTTGTTTTTTTTTTAACAAGCAAACCCTCGACGATAGCATTTCATTGAGAAAAATACAAGATTATGCCTTGGGAGACAATAACCAGGCACCAGAAAAAGAAAAAACAATAACTCCGGTGGGTAAGATTAGGACATCAAGTTACGTCATACTAAAAAAAACTACTCCACAACCTTGGACCTGTAGTATTGGGACATCGACATTGCCCTTGACTTGTTGACTGTGCATAAGCTCCTATAGGCGGTCGTCTGAGTCGTCCTGCAGAGGTGGTTACCGCCTTACCGGTGTAGCTCCTTCAACGGTCAAGCTCTGAGCTCGGGGTTAGGTTACTTTGTAGTAGGTACCTGCTAGCTGTGCGGTATGTAGTCGTACCAGTTGACATGTCTCACTGCCACGCACGAAGATGGCGACTTCGGACTTGGCGAGCGAGAGGGATATGCATGCCCCCAGAAATAAGAGCGCGTGCACATGCATATGCACGATTCGTCCTGCTCTTCGGCGGCGCCCGGTCCTGTCCCGGCGACAACCAGTTAAAACTGGAGTATACTATTCCGTTCTAATTCCAGATTCCACCGTAATTACCTTCTCGTGCTTGCTCAAAGCCCTGGCCCCGGGATCGGAACCTTTGGCATCTTGCCTCTAGCTGTTTGAGTACGCGTGACTATTTCAGATATCCTGGTGCTCGGTGCTCCCGTGCTCCCAATCCACGGATGCGCCTCCAAACTTACATCAAAATTCCATTTAAACATAGGAATGGATATGTCTTTTATCTTCTACGGCCATGCAAAAATTTAAGACGATTTTGTACATGAAGGGAAAAAAAAGAAAAATCAGTTTATAAATATTTGTGGGGTATAACTGTTCATCACTAGGCCTGCATCCACTACTATTTACACACTGTTTTTTCTCTTTTTTATTTCTTCTTACACAAATTTTTGTTCACCCTCAAAATTTGCCTGAAAATTAATAAAAAGATAAAAGGAGAGATATATCTATATGTATATTTGAATGAATTGTTTATATAAATTTAGAGATGCATTCGCATTCACGGTTGAGAGCGGGGGAGCATCCCAATCCGCTGGAGCACGTAAACTCTCGGTAACATATTCGCTATCGAGTGGATAAGCAGTTGAGCACATGCCCAAGTAGTACTTAAAAACAGAAAGTCCAGCTGCCTTTTCAGCCCATGCATAGAATTGTAGCACACACACCGTGCATATATATCCTTTCCATCTTCCGCAAGTACGAGCTTCCACTGTTTCACACCTTCGAGTGTAAAGGACATCAGCCGTTGGATTCACCCAAACAAAATGTTGAACACTATTTTTCTTTCCCTCGTGAGTCAATTGGGCCAAAGTGGACTTTGAAGATGGATGCTTTATCTATCTTTCCATAAGATGGATGGATATAGGAAGCCTCCACACGGTGGTCATTGGAAAAGAAGAGAGTTCTAGCCCAGCCAAAATGCAGATGGCTTTTATAGTCAGCCCAGCCCTGCATTTGGATTGCCGCTTCAATCTTTTCTACCGCAATGTAGTTATCTCAAAAAAAGAAAAGTATTCCGTTGGTCTAGCTGGAGTCAATGGTTGATGAAATGCTACCTTTTCTTTTTTTACATCTGATAAAAAGCAATTTTCCCCTCTCAGTGCCAGGAGAAACTGGAAGGAAGTGGAATATTACTGCCCGCTTGATAACAACTTCAACTCATTTAGCATCGCATCAGAAGTACGCCCTGTCCCGTCCCCCGCGGGGCGGACGCCCACTGCCGCCAGCGCTTGCCGCCGCCGTTATTCACGCCTCCGGCCCCCGTTTCCCTCCATCGCCGGCCTTTTAGCCGGTGGTCAGGGAACGGGGTCCATCCTGTAGTAGATCGAGTTCTTAGTTGAGTCCTCCTAGGTCTAGGGTTTATTCGCCGTCGATGTTTGGCGGCGGAACTAGGGTTTGCCGGAGGAGCATGGCTCCTATGCGGCTTCTGTTTCCTGGTGGCGCCGGCGATGTGGAAGCGTCGACGTTACAGGGGAATAATTTCTCCCGGCTTCTTCCGTTCTCCGGTGGCGATCTACTCCGACGCCAATGGAGAGGCCGGGGAGACCTGTGTTGGAGTCCAGGGCCGGCGCATCATCGTCTTCTTCAGGTGATGATGTTGTTGACCTGTTTAATTCCGAGGAATATGAACTCTGGTGGAAATCCGAGTTTTGCTCGGGTTGCCGGCGTTGGATTTGAAGGTTGCGTCGTGGGGGCCGGAGTTGGCCGATGCGCCTGAGAGGCAGTGTACTCGGCATCTGCGCCTAGCAGTAAGCCCTCCTCTGCGGCCTCTACTTTGTGGAGATTGGCTCTGGCGTCTAGCGACAATTGGGAAGCGGCTTGGATGGCGGTAACAAACGGATCATGAAGTTGAGAAAGATGATTAGGAGTTCTACACTTCTTTGTAATTTTCCTTTTTTATGGGTTCTTGTTCGTAAAAGAGCTGGTGTAATGTGTTAAGATGCATAGATGTTCCTTCTAGAAAACTTCAACTCAATTTAACCCTCCGGCAGGGAAAAAAAAAAAGCTAGCAACAGAAGCAAACGCATGGAATCTCTTTCCCAGGGCGGTGAAGTATAGCTGCCCAATTAAGCAAAGGATAAAAACTATGCTCAGAAAAGCGTGGAGTTGCCTTTCCGTTCCTGAAATCTACACACCTCTGGCGTCCACATCTCAGATGAAACGAAGACGAATCGCAGGAGCGAATCAGATTTGAGTCTCTTCAAAATCAGCACGGTCGTACTGTTCATCCAAGGAGCAGTAGCAGCAGCAAGGACAAAGGTATATATCATCATATCAAAGCTTCAACACGCGCGTATCACGCCCTAGCTTTTGAGATTCTGGAGCTCGCCGGAAGTGGAACTAGTTGTTGAGCCTATGCCTCGATAGGCCCTGAAGTGGATAAGCATCTTCCCCGTCTCGGCACATCGAAACCCCTGCGCATGGGTCGGCCGTTACTAGAAACGTCTACGGAACGAGACCGTCAGAAACTCAGAATCCTCCCAAAGATAACAATCACCGGGGCAGGTGAGCAGTGCATGGCCCATCGTCTGACCTTGCCGTAGCCACCCTTTGTGCCGTCATGCCGTGTGTGCTCCGGCAGTGGCCATGCACTGATGCACGCCCGACCGGCTCCACCATCTTTGGTGGCTAAGCTAGAGCACCAGAGCCCAATACCGTAAGGCACATGAAGTTCCAGATGTTACCATGCTATACACGCGAGGTCCTTTTCCTCGAATTAATTTTGCCTTTCGATCCAGCACGTTCCGGCGGTTTCCGTTAACAGTTAATCACTCCGGGGCGACGGTTTTGCTGTCACATTTAAAATGACAGCGGCCGGTGACCCTTGCTCGTTGTTCTGCGTGGTCGGACGCCGCGATCAAATTCTTTCCCTCCCTTTTGTTGCTTGCTTTCAGCCCAAGTCTTGTGGCTTCCTCTCCTCACCCCAAAGCCAAGGATCATTCGCCCAAAGCTTTCCAACGCCACCACAGCAGCCGATCAAGCCAGCCACCCGAACAAACAAACAACAAACATAGCCTTGGAAAAACGCAAGAGCCGCGCGCGCGCTCAGACTACGTGCACGCTCTCGCTCTCGAGCCCGCGATAATGGCGGAGGCGGCGGCCCAAGCGCAGCTGCAGCAGCAGCCAGCTAGATTAGCGACGGCGACCAGCAGCGACGTCGTCTTCGCGAGGCTGCAGCAGGTGCTGACGCTGCTGTTCCCGTCGAACCTGGCGGCGAAGGCGGCGCTGTTCGCGCTGGTGGTGGCGCTGCTGCCGCTGCTGCCGACGAGCCAGGCGTCAAAGATCTGGGAGCTGCCGCACCTGCTCCTCCTCGGCATCATCATCTCCTACGGCGTCTTCGGCCAGAAGAACGCCGACGCCGAGGTGGCGGCGGCGGCGGTGGCTGCCGATGCCAAGCCCGTCGACGACGAAGCCTCAGTGGAGGCCTACGTCTCGCAGATCATGCAGGGATCGCCGTTGGTATTCGAGGAAAACGACCGCGACGGCGATTGTGGAAGCGGCGCCGCCGGCAAGGATGGTCTCCAGGCGTGGAGCTCTCAGTACCTTCCAGACGACCCGCTCGTGGTCGTCGCCGACACCAACACCGGCGATGGCAACGCAGGCGAGAAGCCGCTCCTGCTTCCGGTGAGGAAGCTGAAGCCGGGAGCTGAGGAGTCGGCGACACTAACTGACACCATCAGCGACGGCATTGATGCAGAGGAAGAAGAAGAAGAAGAGGAGGAGTTCATTGCCCCCAAGGGAGGATACGACGGCGTCCGCGACCGCGCCATCCCATCGCCATCCTCGGTGCTCGACGCCGACCTGACCCTCTCCCCATCCTCGCCGCCTCTGCTCTCGCCTCCCCCTCCACCACCGCCACCACCACCGTTCCTCGGCTGCGGAAGACACAGCCTCCGGAAGGCCAAGAAGGCGAGGAGCTTCAACGAATTCGGTAACAGGAGGACGAACGAGATGTTGGGCTTGCACGGCGGCGTCGAACCTGTGGTGCCACTCGACGACGGCGAGGACGACGCCGTTTATGATGATGCCGAGTTGGATGATGAGATGGTCGTAGCGTCGGAAAGCTCGTTCAGTAGCGACGACATGGGTACCGACGGCGACGATGACAAGGAGGAAGACATCTTCGAGGAGGATGAGGAGGAAGAGGAAGAGGATGGCAACTCGTGCGACGAGGAGCTCTTCGAGCTGGCCACGAGGCAAGGGCCTGAGGTCGAGGATGAGGAGGAGGTGGAGGACGAGGTGGAGGACGAGGTGGACAGGAAGGCCGACGAGTTCATAGCCAAGTTCAGGGAGCAGATCAGGATGCAGAGGCTCGAGCCGGCCACCACCAGGAGGTGACCAGACAAGGTTTCTAGTTTCTACGGTGCTGTTGCTTGCTTAGCTCGTAGCGAGGCTAACCGTCGGCCACGCCCCGTAGAGTTCCTGGTGTACGAATGTACTACGATGCAGTGCTCTTTTTATTTTCCCTTCGTTTCTTGTTTCGTTTTGGGTGTTCCAAATGTAATTACAACCTGAACAAACGGTGTAAATTACTAACAAAGTGGAGCCGGGGCTTTATGGTTATCGGATTAGAATTATCATTATGAATGCCATTGATCATCAATTGTGAGTTTGACTCTGCCCTTTCACCTTTTTCTCTTTGAGGGGGTTCCCTTTCATCTTGTGGGTGCGAACCAACTGGAATTTTCGATTTCCAGAAGATGACCCGAAGGAACAGAACATGCATATTGAGTTTGAATTATGCGGCCCGGCCCATGGGAACAAACACGGACAAAAAATGAAATACTCGGCCTAGTTTGAGGCTTCAGTTCAGACGACGACACTACTGGGTCATGCACCCGGCCCAAGCGGGTTGCCGAGCGGGCCCCTCCTCCGTCCGGCTCCCCCCACGCCGCCGCCACGTGCGTGCGCGACGCCTCGCCCGCCACGCCGGGAACCGCGCACGCTGTTGCGTGTGGGTCATACGGGTTCTTCTTCCTTCCGTTCCCTCCCGCGGAACTTTTCGCTATTTATTTTAATTTTTCACTATTTATTTTAATTTTTTCTATTTTTTTATAAAATATGTTTTCCAGCAAATGCTATATTATTATTTTTCTGATGCTATAGTGCTTTTTACTACTATCTAAACAAACTCTAAAGGTGCTCTTCTTCTTGGGTGCAAAAGCCGCCACCGCCGTAGCCCGCGTCCGCGCCTGCCGGCTGGACGGACGGCACGGCACGGCGTGCCATCTGGTTGATCAGCGTGGAGGTTCGCGGTGCGCGTCCTCCCGGGCCGGATCAGCGTCCCGGATGCACGCGCGTACCGTCGTGCCGCCGCACGCACCGGCGGTCCGGCGTTATACGTACGTACGTATAGGTGTGGCACCCGTCGGTTACCGTTGGCGTATCACAATACTCGTTAGGTACGGAGTATACATGTCCCTTTTTTTTTGAAAAAGAAATATACCGAGTATATATAGACCATAGAGAGAACAAGGACCTGTGCGTATAGCGATATCACAACGGCAGCAAAATCAAGTACAGGTTCGTTTTCTCGGCGGAGCACATATTTCTTTTTTTTTTTTTAGGGAAAGGAGTGATTTCTTTCTTTCCTGTCCTAAACTCCCAACCACTGGCACAGCTAATTTTTCTGCACAGCAACATTTCGGTTTTGCAGGGGATGTGTTCGCTCTTTACTAGCAAAAAGTGCGGCGTATAAAGTCAATGCCAGTTCCAATCGCACGCCGGCTTGTGGGGTTGGTTGATGAGCGGCAGATGCAAGGCCCATATCTCTGATATGCTCCTGACGGTCGAGAAAGACTTGTCAAAATCTATCGTTTCCACGATTTAGTGTAGCATAGGAAACTATGGAAAAAATGATGTTACAGTCGTACTTCTTTTTCGTAGAAGGTGGCATTAAGTGCTGCGCAAGCATTCTCGCAGAAAAAAGAAGTGCTGGGCAAGAAGCCACACAACAATGCGTGGGACCTATACTACTGTATAATTTTTTTCCTTTCATTGTTAGAATTTCAACTGCCCTTCCCTAAAATTTCAAATCAAGCGCGACTTCATACAGCAAACGATTTCAAACTCAAGTGTCCATCACATAAGTACAGTATGGGTGCATGGCCATCTGACGCAATAGAGGTACTGCTTCTGTGAAGTCAAAAGTCAAAATTACAAAGCTCAACCTACCAAACCAACACAGCAAAGAAAAAAGGCACTAAAAAAAGCATGCATCCTCCGGCTCCGAGTCCGATCCATCTCCATTCACCGTCTCCTCTCCATACCACATTCTCACTTTTCACACGCGACCTCTCTTCTCTAGAAAAAAAAAAGGAAAAAAAAAACTCCCAGGAACGAAACGAATCTCATCTCAGCTAGCCTGTGTAGGTGTAGCCTCTCCTCCACCCCAACGGCAAGAATAGCAGAGGCTGCGCGAACAAGAGGAAAGCAGGAGCAGAGCAGAGCAGGCAGCCCCAGGCAAGCAAGCAAACCAACCAACCTCTCTCCCTCCGTTCTCTCCAACTCCAAACCCTACCACCTCTTCTCCATTCCTCCCCACCCCCATTGCCCCCCTACGGACCAAGCACGCCGCCTTCCCTGCTTCGGCCGATCCAGAGCTCTCCGGAGCCTAGATTGAGTCGGACTGAGCAATGCGCAAGGCAATCATCAACGCCGTCCTCTTCCCGGCGCTCGCCGTTGTCCTCGCGCTAGCCGTCTTCTACTTCGTCCGCCGCCGGCGACGGCGCCGCCGCGGGGGCCGCTCGGTGCTGCCGTCCCACGGCGGCGGCGCGAGGGCGGACCGGCTCCAGGCGGCCGGCGGCTCCGGCGGGTACGACGTCGCCGGCGGGGAGGAGGCGCTCGTGCGCTTCCCCGGCGGCGAGGCGCTCACGGTGGCCGCGATCCTCGAGGCGCCCGGGGAGGTGGTGGCCAAGTCCGCGCACAGCACGCTGTACCGCGCCGGGCTCAGCGCCGGGGAGGCCGTCGCGCTGCTCCGGTTCGTGCGCCCGGCCTGCGCCGCGGGCGCCGAGGACGCCGCGGCGGCTGCGCGGGTGCTCGGCGCCGTGCGCCACCACAACCTCGTGCCGATCCGCGCGCTCTACATCGGCCCGCGCGGGGAGAAGCTGCTCGTGCACCCCTTCTACGCCGCCGGCTCGCTCCGCCGCTTCCTGCAAGGTCTGTTTCACTTCGCGTCATTCGCTTTCCACCCAAGCTAGCTCTGGGTAAGGTTAATCATGCGAAATGATTCCTTGATTGTTTACTCGAGTGTTGGTATGTATTCCATCGCTTGGGTTTACTGCAGAATTTGAAATTTGCCTCAGATAGTCAGATTTTAGATGATTGGTTGCATTTGCCATCCGATTCCTGCGGTAAAAGCGTCGCAGGCAATGATGCTTCGTGGATTAAACAAATTGCTGTGGTGGGCTGTTACTGTTACAGGCTTGCATGGTGGTTTTTGTTACTTTTAGCCATGTGTCTTCACTGTTACGCTTTGTGCTCTTGTCGTTAGCTACACAAAGGGACAGTTCATAAAGTACTTTGTAAAATTTTCCTGGTTGGTTGTTAGCTCCAACACTAAGCAGAGCATATTCTTCTTGTGGCGTAATATGGTGGGTTTACCTGTGGCAACCTCACTCCATTTCAATTTTTCAATAGTGTAATACTATCAATCTTTTAATTGTTGCTCCTATAAATTGGGTGATGCAAGTCCTCTGAGGAATCAAGGCTTTGGAGGAAGTCGTTTTTTTCCAGGGGTACTTAATGGTTCTTTTATTATCAGAGAGAGAAATGTCTTCTTTTTTTTAGTGTTTTCATGACTTGTTTCCAGGCATTATGCTGGTGGAGTGGTGGCACTTCTGAACTGTTTGTGTTTTCCTGCATCTGTCACCTCTCGTTTTCAGGGAGTTGTTGGATCACATTCTTTGATTAAATATATTGTATAGCGTTGAGCCATCATATAATCACGTAGAGAAAGACTTTCACAGTTATGTTGTGATGAATTTTTGGCAATTTGTATTTCAAATATCAAGGGCTTGAAGAGCACAGTTTTTTGTTGTAAAAGAATTTCACCCATTACTATTGCCAATCCATAACTATCTAGTCTCTGTTAGTTCTTCATCCATGAAATATCTATATATTTTCCCTGGTGTTTTTCTGTTTGGCAGAACTCATATTTATCTGTTCTTCTGTCCTACAGAGGGAATCAATGCTTCACAGCGATGGGAGATAATTTGCAAGTTGTCTATCGGTATTGTCAGAGGACTGGATTACCTTCACACAGCATCGCAGAAACCAATCATTCACGGCAATCTCAAAACAAACAACATTATGCTTGACGCCGATTTCCAGCCCAGGATATCAGACTTTGGCCTCTACCTCCTCCTGAATTCTGCTGCTGCACAAGAGATGCTCGAGACATCTGCAATGCAAGGGTACAAGGCTCCAGAACTCATTAAGATGAGGGACGTCACAAGGGAGAGCGATATCTACAGCTTGGGAGTGATTATGCTTGAGATGCTTGCTCAAAAGGAGCCCGTAAATGATAAACCACCTAATGCCCGTGACATCCATTTGCCAGCCTCTTTCAAGGACCTTGTTCTCGAGAGGAAGATATCTGAAGCTTTCAGTTCCGAGCTTATCAAACAAAGCAAGAATTCAGGGAAAGAGGAGAATCTAAATGCCTACTTTGAATTGGCAACAGCTTGCTGTAACCCATCACCATCGTTGAGACCGGATACAAAGAAAATACTCAAGAGGCTTGAAGACATAGCAAGATAATAGGTGGTTTGGCTGGGGGAGGTGAGGCTCCAATGCTATTTAGAAAGTGTGGTGTTATAGCAGCAGGATAGCTTGGGTGTCTCTTGTATTGTCTGTTACTTCTTGCATACAAAAGAGTTTGTAACTGGGCATTTGGAGAATGATTGTAACCCAAGTTAGGAGCAACAAGCATGTATAGAAGAGTATACTTTCCGCGCCACTACATAGGAACAAATCAGAGCACATAGTGTGGGTGCTTTCGACGTGGAAATTTCTATAAGATTTCGTTTACTGCATTTGTCTTTCTCTTGAAGATTTTATCAATTGCATTTCTAGCTTTAAAAGTGACAGTATGTGATTTCATTTTACATGCATCAGACAGTATGCTGATTAACTGCTGAACTGGTGGTGAAATTTTGTCCAAAGGCATGACCAAGAAACAGGCTATTGCTACTACTATTGCGAATCAGTGACAGCTACGATGCATGCTCTGGTACTATAGCCCAACTGAAGAGGAAGAGTGTTGGAGTGTATAGAGGCCCATAAGGCCTGGCCCATATAGTGGCCCATATAGGGTTGTATATAATATATGGCCCATATAGTGGCCCATATAGGGTTGTATATAACTCACTCTTCTAGGGTTTTGAATGGCAATATGGTGAATACTCCCTCTAACATGGTATCAGCCTAACCCTAACCCCTCTCTCCCAGCCGCCGCCAGCCAGCCGTCGCCGGCCGTCGCCGGCCGCCGCTGCAGCCATGGACGGCGGCCGCGGCCGCCCCCTCCCTCCCCTTCCTCCTTCCCTCCTCTCCCCTCCTCCTATGCGGCAGCCCTCATGGCTGCCGCCCGGCCCCCTGCGCTCCCTCTCCAGCCGCCCGCCGCCGACGACCACGCCGCCGCCGCCGTGGCCGCAGCAGCCGCCGGCGCGGCTGCCATGGCTGGTCACGAGCACCCTCCGGCGCCGCCGCCACCTCCTCTCTCTGCTCCACCGCCACCGCTGTCTCCAGCCGCCGCCGTCGCTCCAGCCGCGGCTGGCGCGGATCAGGCCGCCGCCGTTGCTGCAGCCGCGGCTGGCGCGGATCAGGCTGCCACTGCTGCAGCTCGGGGCGCCGCGGGCAGCTCGCTCCCTGCAGGGGCCGCGGGCAGCTCGCTCGAGCTGCCTCCCCCTCTCCTGCCGGCTGGGACAGGGGCTGGTGCCCAGCACCAGACGCCGCCAGCCCCTGTCCACCCGCCTCCGCCGCCCCCAATGGCCCCAACCGTCGCCGCCGCCTACCACGCGGAGCTCGCGGCCCTCGCGGCTGCGGCAGGCCTCTCCGACCCCGCGGGCCTTGCCGCCCTCGCGTCCGCCGCGAGCCCGCGCGGCTTCGCGGGTTCCCTCCCTCTCGACGGAGGCATACGGGTCTTCGACCCAGTGGTCTCAGCGGACCGTCCTCCTCTCCGCGACACGGGCAAGCAGGTCTCCGACGGGGCCGTGTCGGCCGAAGCGGCTCTCGCCGCCGCCCTCCGTGCGGCCAAGGCTGAGGCCGCGGCGGCCGAGGAGCGGGTTCGCGTGGCCTCTGCCACCTGGGCGCGAGAGCGTGCCACCGCAGACACTCTCGCTCGCCGGGTTGCTGAGGCTGAGCGCTACCTCCACCCGGCCTCCAGCTCGCAGCCCGTCGTCCCCTACACTGACCTCGGCGCCTCCTCTTCAGGCCCGCCTCCGCTCGAGGGCTCTCGCGGCCACCTTCCCGCCCCTGTGGTCACCCAGCTCCACCTTCAGGCCCTTGGTGTCCAGCACATCCGGGGGATGGTCAGCATTGTCCTCGACTCTTCGTCCACCTCCTACAACCGTTGGCGGGATCAGGTGCTCATGGCTCTTCGGCGCTACCACCTCACCGACCACATCCTCGCCGACACTCCTGAGGCTGTACGGGACACGATGTGGCGCCTCCTCGACACCGTCGTCTTGTCCGGGATCTCTGGGACCGTCGCCCAGGATCTCCAGGACTCCGTCACACTCTCGGAGGCACCGCACGTGCTGCTTGGCTGGCCCTTGAGAACCAGTTTCTCGGGCACGCCGAGACTCGTGCCCTTCAGCTCAGTGCGGCCTTCGCCAACTTCGAGCAGGGTGACCTTTCCATCGGGGAGTACTGCCGCAAAATGAAGAGCATGGCCGACTCTCTTGCGGATCTTGGCTGCCCCGTGGAGGACCGGCTCCTGGTGCTCCATATCCTCTGTGGCCTCAACGACACCTTCGACCACATACGGGACTGGATCACCAGGCAGCGGCCTTTCCCCTCCTACCTCCAGGTTCGGGACGACCTTGTCCTCAAGGAGCTCACACGACGTCCCCAGGCGCCCCTGACTCCCTCGTCCTCCTCCACCACGCTCGTGGCCTCTCCGCCGACCCCTGCGACTCTGCCTGCCACCTCTCTCCTCGGTGCTCCTCCCCCCGGCCGAGCGTGGGTGGGGGGAACCGTGGTGGCCGCCGTCGCCGGGGCGGGGGTCGCGGTGGTGGTTCTGGTGGAGGACGTCAGGGCCCACAGGCTCCGCCTGCTCCTGCCGGCTCTTCTCCCGCTCCTGGGGGTACGCCCTGGCCATCCTTCTCCAACCCGTGGTCAGGGCGTATCTCGATGTGGCCGTTTCCGGCTCCGGGAGGCGGACCTCGCCCTCAGCACCAGCCTGCGGCTCTGGTTGCGGAACCTGCTCCGTTGGGCCCGACGACTTGGTTTCCACCCACCCAGCCCAGCCTGCCTCCTTTCTGGCCTGGGGGATGGGACCAGGCAGTGTTGGCTCAGTCGTTCAGCACCATGGGCCTGACTCCACCGAGCAACCCCGAGTGGATCGCCGACTCGGGGGCCTCGTACCATACGACCCCTGATCCTGGTATACTTTCTTCCGTCCACTCCCCACCTGTCTCTTGTCCTTCTTCAATCATGGTGGGGAATGGTTCATGTCTTCCTGTCACTTTTGTGGGCACTGCTCCTGGTCCTTTTCGTCTTTCCAATGTTCTAGTTGCCCCTCAGATGGTTCACAATCTTCTTTCTATTCGTCAGTTTAGTGCCGACAACTCTTGTTCTGTTGAATTTGACTCTTCTGGTCTTACTGTGAAGGATCTGGCTTCTCGGCGCCCACTTCTCCGATGTGACAGCCCGGGACCCCTTTACACCTTCCGCCTCCCGTCTTCCGCTGCTCCGACTTCGACTTCCTCTGCTTCATCCGCTGCTCTCGCCACCACATCCACGACTTGGCACCGTCGGCTCGGTCATCCCGGCCGCGACGTTTTGGCCCGTCTTAGTCGTAGTACAGGCCTCCCATGTACTAGGGCTCCTGATGAGCATCTTTGTCATGCGTGCCAGTTGGGTCGTCATGTTCGACTCCCTTTTTCTTCTTCTTCTTCGCATACGAGTCATGCTTTTGATCTTATTCATTATGACTTATGGACATCTCCTGTACTCAGCATTTCTGGTTATAAATATTACTTGGTGGTGGTGGATGATTTTTCTCGTTATTCGTGGACTTTTCCCTTGCGAGCAAAGTCCGATGCTTTTCCTACCCTTCTCCACTTCTTTGCTTGGATTTCTACTCAGTTTGGTCGCACTGTGAAGGCTGCTCAGTGTGACAATGGTCGTGAGTTTGATAACCACACCTCTCGTGACTTCTTTCTCTCTCAGGGGATTCAGCTGCGCCTGTCCTACCCATACACCTCTTCCCAGAACGGCAGGGCTGAGCGGATGATTCGCACCACAAACGATGTCATTCGCACCCTTCTCATTCAGGCTTCTCTTCCAGCCCGATTCTGGGTTGAGGCTCTCCATACTCCTACTTACTTGCTCAACCGCCTCCCCTCCACTGCCATTTCTGCCCCCACTCCACACCATGCTCTCTTCGGTACTCCTCCCAGCTACGATGACCTTCGTGTCTTTGGGTGCGCGTGCTACCCTAACACCTCTGCTACTACTCCTCACAAGCTCGCGCCCCGCTCGACTCGTTGTGTGTTTCTTGGTTACTCCCCTGATCACAAGGGGTACCACTGCTTTGATCTTACCTCCCGTCATATCCTCATCTCCCGGCAAGTGGTCTTTGACGAATCAGATTTTCCTTACTCCACCTCTACCACCCCGTCTCCCGACCCTGAGCTGGAGTCCCTCTTTTCGACTGACCCAGTGGTTCCACCACCAGTTTCTATTTATCCTCCCTTTACAGGTGTTCCTAGTCCGGTGTCACCGCTCCCGGTGGCTCCTACCGGCCCGTGGGTGGCCCTGGAGCCCCCCGTCGTGCCATGCGCGGCCCCGGAGCCCCCCGCCGTGCCACGCGCGGCCCCGGCGTCCCCCGTTGCGCCACGCGCGGCCCCGGAGCTCCCCACTGTGCCACGCGCGGCCTCGAAGCCCCCCACCGCGCCACGCGCGGCCCCGACGTCCCCCGCCGCGCCATGTGCGGCCCCGGAGCCCCCTGCCGCGCCACGCGCGGCCCTCGTGCCCCCGGGCTTCCCGGCACGCTCCTGGCAGCCTGTGCATGTCTACCGACGACAGCCGGTGCCGGGGCCGGCGGCGTCGCTTCCGCCACCGTCTCCTCCCTCGGCGCCGCCAGCCCGCCCTCGGATCAACTCCCGCGTCGATCCGGGAGTGTACCACCCGCCTGTTGTCCATCGGGATCCTGGCCATACCCATCCCATGGTGACACGGCGAGCGGCGGGCGTCTCGCGACCTGTGGCTCTGTCTGCCGTCGAGAGTGAGCTAGGGGTCTGTCCGGTATCCTCCTCCGTCCGCAAGGCTCTGGCTGACCCTCACTGGCGTCGCGCGATGGAGGAGGAGTACGCGGCCCTTCTTGCCAACCAGACGTGGGACCTCGTACCGAGTCCGTCTGGTGGCAACGTCGTCACCGGCAAGTGGATCTGGACCCACAAGCGCCGGGCTGACGGGTCCCTGGAGCGCTACAAGGCTCGCTGGGTCCTTCGCGGTTTCACCCAGCGGCCTGGTGTGGACTACGACGAGACCTTCAGTCCAGTGGTGAAGCCGGCTACCGTGCGCACGGTTCTCTCGCTGGCTCTCCAGCGCTCGTGGCCGGTTCACCAGCTGGATGTGAAGAACGCCTTTCTTCATGGGACTCTCACCGAGACCGTCTACTGCAGCCAGCCGACAGGGTTCGTCGACACCAGTCGTCCCGATCTAGTGTGTCGCCTCAACAAGTCACTCTATGGCTTGAAGCAGGCTCCCCGGGCGTGGTACTCTCGGTTCGCCACGTTCTTGAGCTCGCTGGGCTTCACAGAGTGCAAGTCGGACACTTCGCTGTTCATCTTCCGTCGAGGCACCGCGGCTGCCTATCTGCTGCTGTACGTCGACGACATCATTCTCACGGCGTCCAGTCAGCCCCTGCTCCAGAGTATCATCCATTCTCTACGACAGGAGTTCACCATGAAGGACATGGGCGTGCTCCACCACTTTCTGGGAGTCACTGTGGAGCCCCGTCCTTCTGGCCTCTTCCTCCACCAGCGCTAGTACGCTCTTGACATCCTGGAGCGGGCAGGGATGGCTGACTGTAAGCCCTGCGCCACTCCAGTCGACACCCAGGGCAAGCTCTCAGCTGTGGAGAGTCCCCTTGTTGCTGACCCGACGGCCTACCGGAATTTGGCCGGGGCTCTGCAGTACCTCACCTTCACCAGGCCGGACATCGCCTACGCAGTCCAGCAGATCTGCCTCCATATGCACGACCCTCGCGAGGCACACCTTGCTGCCCTGAAGCGCCTGCTGAGGTACGTTCGGGGCACGGTGGACTATGGCCTCACCCTTCACCGGTCCCCTTCCACCGAGCTCGTCGTCTACACCGACGCTGACTGGGCCGGCTGCCCCGATACTCGTCGGTCTACCTCGGGCTACGCCGTCTTCCTCGACGGCAACCTCATCTCCTGGTCGTCCAAGCGGCAGCCGGTGGTCTCCCGCTCTAGTGCCGAGGCGGAGTACCGCGCGGTTGCCAACGGCGTGGCTGAGGCGTCCTGGCTACAACAGCTCTTGGCGGAGCTCCATAGCCCGCTCACCAAGAGCACGCTCGTCTACTGCGACAACGTCAGCGCCGTCTACCTCTCCACCAACCCGGTTCAGCACCAGCGAACGAAGCATGTGGAGATTGACTTGTACTTTGTCCGCGATCGGGTCGCCATCGGACAGGTCCGGGTCCTCCACGTCCCGACCACCTCACAGTTCGCCGATATCTTCACCAAGGGACTACCCTCCTCGACGTTCTCTGAGTTCCGGTCCAGTCTCAATGTAACCAGTGGCTAGTTGAGACTGCGGGGGGGGGTGTGTTATGTAACACCCCTAGTGTTAATTAACACTAAAACAATGATTAAGCTAAGCTAAGCATAATTCAAAAGAGAAATCAAAGAAAATGAGAACAATTATCCAAATTGAGTCAAAAACCATTCAAATGAAGCAATAAGAAAACTTTGAAAAATTCCTAAGAACTTGGAAAAGTGCAAATATGAAAGTTGGAGTATAAGTCAAACCAAGAAACTTCTCTTTTCAAACCATGGCCTAAAAATGCTTGGAAGCATCTCAAATTTCAAACCCTAACCTTGGAATTTGAAATTTCCAATTCAAATTCAAAGCTGAAATGGAATCTTAGACAAATCTCAAGATTTTACCACAGAACATCAATATCTCCAAAAAGCAAAGTTGTTCTTCATCACATTTCTGAACTTTGCCTCTTTGGGCACTTTGGCCAATTTTGCCATTAACCCCTCGAATTTTAGAAATTCAATTCAAAACAGGGAATTACCCCCTTTTGAATTACGGCCAAATTCTCAACTTTTTCTCCAAATCTCCAGTGCAGGGACGTGTCTCATGAAATTCTAAACAACTTTCATGTTGGGAGATTTTCGAGCCACGTTCAAAATTTTGGAATTTGAGCCATGCCAATCAGTTGACCTTTGCACCGCTCACGGCGCGCTCACGGGTTGCCAGCGCCGCGCCCGCGCGTGCCGCGCTCGCCGCCGGCAGCCTCCTGCCGCCGTCTGGCCTCGCCTGAGCCGACAAGTGACATGGCCAGGTGTCCCCGCACGCGGTGCACGCGTGTGGCCAGCTCGCGTGGCCTGAGAGGCACTGTAGCGCTGACTCCGCGCTCGCCGTCGCGTCGCCGCCGCGGACCGCCGGACATTCCGTCGCCGCCGTTGCCCATCGGTCGCTCGAGCGACTTTTGCGCCCCCGCGTGCTCCTTTTTCCTCCCTTGGCCTGTCTTCTCGCCTCGCCCACGCGCGCCTGCTGCCTGCGCTCGCCTGCGCACGCGCGTTGACGCCGCGCACGGCGCCAACACGGCCGCGATAAGCCCCTGTCGCCATGACAGCTCGCCGAGCTGCCCCAGTCCCCATCTCGTGCTTCCCGAGCACCCCTCCACTCCCCTCTCACTCCTACTTAAGCCCTCAACAGTTCCCTCCCTCTCCACGCTGGAAAATCCTCACCGGAGCTCGCAGAGCCGCCGCCGAGCTTGCTCTCGTGGGCAGCCCTCGCCGTTGCTTCCCCGGCCAAACCGAGGCTCCCACTAGCTTCCCCAACCTCCACTGTCACTCCTCGACCAACCCCCGACCCGCTTCCTCCACCGAGCCGCTGGCGTAGCTCGCCGGAGAAACCCGAGCTCTCCGCCGCCACCGCGCACGTGCACAGCTCGCTACACTCCTCCTCCGGCCGAACCGAGGGCACCAATAGCTTCCCCGTGCCACGCTGGTGCTCACCGACCACTTCCCCGACCTTCTCCGACCTCGACGCCGCCGTTCGCCGCTCGCCGGAGCAAGCCGAGCCGCCACCGCCGTCGCTGACCGTGATTCCGGCCATCCCCGACCTCGAGACCTAGCTCAAACGAATCACGGTGAGCCCCTCTCCATTTCCCCCCACTTCCCCGGCCCGGACTCACAGCCGTTTGGCCGGCGTAACCACGCCAGCGAGCCCAGGGGTCAAACTGCATCTTCAACCTCTTTCCAGGGGCTTGAATGAAAGATGCAGGGACTTGTTTGTAATAGATTCAAAACTTCCAGGGTTCCTCGCGTAAAATAGATTCTATATTTTAGGTTTAATTCGCTGAGATCTTCAAAAATTCGTAGAAAATCATAGAAACATCAGAAAAATGCCAAACCAATTTTGTAGTGACCAGTGAATCTAGAAGGCCAACTTCTTCCTTTGCACCTCACTCAGTTGAGCTTTAGATTTTGAAATATAAATTCATTTTTGTTTGAGCACTTTTCATCATAGATCAAAATCTACACATGCACTGGAGCTGGCCTTGGGATATGTTGTTAGGGTGATTGTCATTAGCTTAATGCGCAAAAGGTGCACAAAAATTCCCAGTGGATTTAGGGTTATTATTTTCCAAACATATACCCTGCTGTTTTGGCAAATAAATCACAGAAAATAAATTACTCAGGGAAAAATCACCTCCTTCACACAGGAACTAAATCGAGACATAAGAAACCTTAGAAAAATAAAGATGGTAATTTTTGGACACTGGAAAATGGCTAAATGATTTTTGGTAGTTTAAACATGGTGAAATTCCACAAAAATACTCATAATTCAAAATCACATGCAAACTTGCAGAGGTGTCAATCTTGGCATCCTAAGCCACTATGCCAAGTCGTTTGGACAAAAACCTTGTAATTATTTTTGTAGGATTTTAGTTTGATTTTAGGCAAAAAGATAAGAATAGTTTTAATAAATTATAGAAAAATTATCTTGAGCCAAATTTTGGGCTAAGCTCCTGCCTTGGCATGAGTAAGCCTCTGGCCAAATAGCACATGAAAATAATATTCCTAAGTTCACCTTTTGAATAATAGAAAAAGGGCTTAAATAGTGGAAAAGAGAAGAAAAAGAAAAGAAAAGAGAAGAAAAAGAAAAGAAAAGAGAAGAAAAAGAAAAGAAAATAGAAAAACCTAAAACTCTAAAATCAAAGTAAAGGTTCAAAATGAAAAGGGTATATTCACTTATAATTAATGTTTACCCTTTCCAATTCATTGACCAAGATTTAAATAAACCCTAACTATTTAAATCTCGATACTTAAGCATTCATGCATTTCGTGTAGATTCGGGTCTCGCCGACGGAGTCTACGAGCTAGTCCCCGCTGCCGAGGAGATCGCCCAGGAGTCCGAGGTGAACGTGGTGCACGTGGATCCGAGCCCCGAGCAGGAGTACCGCTTCGAGCCGGAAGGCAAGCCCCGGAGCATAACCTAACTTTACTTACGCGATTTATTTGGTTATATGTTTGTGCATTTAAGTTTAAAGGAGTTGATTGAAACCCTAGATTGCATGATCATAGGTTCCTTTGATTGAACACTAGTATGTTAGGTTCGATAGTCGCTATGCTTAAGACCGTTAGAAGTCGAGTGTTTCCGACATTCGCGAGATATAGGAGTTGTATGTCTACTCATATCAGAAACACTAGAGATGATGGACGGATGATTGTAGATACCCGTCTATCGATGTTTAAGTGGAAACATGTGGTACTTTTGTGTCAAGCGTTTGAACGTACCACACATATGCACGGTTTATGGGACCGGTAAGTCCCGGTATCCGATTGATGCGAGCAGGTCCGACAGCTCTCTGTCTTGGAAACGTTATCCCATGGGCACATGAGGGTAGTTGCGTGAGTCCCAGTAGTGGTAAACCTTTACCCTGAGGCAGTGGGACTCGGGAGCCACTCGCAGAGAGAGGAGAAAGGATTGGGGTGTGTTGGCATTTCCAACCATCCCGTATGTTTGGGTTTTCCCTGGCCAGGTAGTAAATTCGGTTCGAACTGTCCGCTTCTCGCGGTTAATGAGACTGCTTGACCGATGTATGACATATTATGAAGTGAAACTTTGAAGGATGAAATCTTTGTATGGAATAATTGTATTGCAAAACTTGATTGTTTAGCTAGGCTCACCTAGAATGGATAGACTAAAGAAATTAAAACCAAATAAAGAAATTTGAAAACAGCTTAGTTGCTTTTGGCAAAAGAACCCCACTAGCCAAACAACCTCTCATTTTAGGAGTCGGTGATGTAGTGATCACCGGTCGGTTAAGTCTTGTTGAGTATAACTAGTATACTCAGCCTTGCTTGTGGCTTAAATTTTCAGGACCGTCCCCTCAGGAGGTAGCTGCCTCTATGGCTTGGGCCTCCCAGCTTCCTCCTGGTTACAGCATCGAGTGGGAGCCGACCTCTCCCGAGGATCGTGAGGAGTAGCGTCACGGCTGACTTCATCGTGACGATACTATGGATCGTCGCTAGTATCTCGTTTACTTTCCGCTGCATGAACTCGAACTATTTTACTTATCATTTCAATTTGGTTGTAATAACTCTAAGACTTGTTGTAATTTGAATTGTGGAATGATGTGATCTTTGGAACTCACCTTCGAGTGAGCGTATGGACGGACGATCTTCAGTAGCAGTTAGTCGAGCTTGACTCGACGGTCGAATCCGCACTTGGGAACATTTTCGTGTATTAGCACCAATGGAAGGTGGAATATACTTAAGTGGGCCCATTTCTCGGGTAAGATCGCTACAGCTGGTATCAGAGCCGACGTTCGTACGCACCAAAGAAAGCATCAGACCCTAACCAATGTTTTCTAAATAAAATCTACCAAACCCCGATTCCATTGCGCCTAAGCAAAAGGAATGAAACGTATAGGATCGTTAAGGATAAAACTAGAACGTGAAGTCCTTAAGGGTTAAGGGTTGCGCTTTGTTAGGTGGCATAGTCTAACTTAGGATTGATGTTTGCTCTTCCATGAAACCCAATCGTAAAAAGGCTTTCGTCGAAAATCCTCCGACTGTTACGTAAAGTTTACGAGTAGGAGTCCGACTAGATCTATAGAGAGAGACGCATCTATGCCTAGCCACCGGCACTAACTCCGAAAGTCAAGTCTGGCTTAAAATGTGAGGACGTTTAGGTCTTGCATGCATCTCTTAACTAAAATCGGAATAATAATAAACTTAAGAAAGTCAAAATCCAACCGATCAAATCAATGCTTAAACGACCTTAATTAAAAGCTTAAGCACGTTCCTACCTTCAGTGTTCTCCTAGTTTTTCCTTAGTCTTTTTGACTCATGGTACTCACCTCTGAATTTTTGTTCAGATGGTCGTTCCCAGTCACCTTGCTGGGGTGAACGAGAAGGTGGAGTGCCAGGACTGCCTCAGCTGGGAGGGGTTCCCGTCCCTCTTTTGGAAGATTCTGAAGGAGATTGGCTACCCGTCTCCGCCGGTTTACTTTGGCAGAGAGTATGCAGAGCGTGGTGTGACTCGGTGCAGTGTCCGCATGGAGGCACCGGTGCACCCCGAGCACCCCGACTGGCCTAGGCTGGGAGTTGTGGTGCATGGCCACCGTTTTCCGGACACTTGGGAGCTGGCCGCTTTCGCAGGACTGAACCAGTTCACTTCACAGCATCACGACTTGGTGGATAACACTTTGGTTGGTTTCCTGCCTTCAGCCCGCAGGGATGACCCTCAGTGGTTATCACGTTACTTGGCTTCCCCGCAGTTGTTCCTGGAGTTTCCCCGGAACGCACCTGCTTTCTTTGCTAGCTGGATGAAGGCTAGCATCCGCATGGCAGAGCTACTCAAGATGTCTCAGGATTCCCTGCTCGACTTTGCCGATGCGATGGTGAGAGTGTCCGCGGATAAGGACATAGCCGGGATCTGCACTTCCTTGGACATGGCTGCCAAGGATACTCAGATCCGGGATTTGCAGGCTCGCATTGCGGAGCTTACCATGGAGAAGGAGCACTGTGCTCACCAGGTGGAGATGTTGACGGATGCACTTGAGGAGGCACAGGCGGAGTTGCACGAGGCTAATGCCGAGATGGTTGAGTTGGAGGCTCATATGGAGGTTCCCGAGGAGGACGAGGCAGAGGATGAGGCAGAGGATGATGCCAAGTCCGAGCTGGACGACGAGGAGTTACCCCCAGTTCAGCCACCACTTTCCCCCACCGTGAGCCGTACTTCGGTGAACGACATGGATGACTTCTAGAGCGTTGAGTTAGAGATTAGGCACTCTTCAGCATGGCTTTTCCGTGTCACGTGGAGTTTAGCTAGTTGAAGATGAATAATCTCTTTGTATCTCATGTCATGTTTCCCTTCGCAATTGGTGTAACATCTTAATTAGAATGTGTTGTCAACATGTGTTGTAATGGATTCGTCGAACCATGTCTTGGATTAATGAAGTTGCCCATTCTATGAAATTTCGCTTTTTATGCCACGTCTTTTGTAACATTGAGTTTGTCTCTTAATCATGCCTGTCATTCCTGTAAGAGCAAATGGTGATTCACGAAATTAATGGACACTCAAACATGCAGATGGCAGGACCTACGACCCGACGGACCCCGGATGGTTTCGGGGCAAATCAAGGCTCAACTAGTGCCCCGGATCAGCAGGTTCCGCCCGAGCAGCAGCCACCACCTGCCCCTCCATTGCCAAATTGGCAGCAGATGATGGCTATGCACGCAGAGGTCATGAGGACTATGCAGCAGCAGATACAATTGCAAGCAGCAGCAGTTGGCCCAGAACATGAACATCGGTGCTCAGCGTCAGAGTGACCGAAATGCCCCGCCTGCTCAGGTTGCACGATTTGAGGACTTTCTGGGTACTCAGCCCCCGGTGTTCTCTAAAGCTACTGAGCCCATGGAGGCTGACGCGTGGATTCGGGCTATCGACTCGAAGTTTGCTATCCTGGCTGCCCCTTGCTCTTAAGAGCGCAAGGTCACTTTCGCCGCACAGCAGCTTCGTGGCCCGGCTTTGGTTTGGTGGGAGACTTATCGTGGCATGCTCCCCGCCGAAACTGTGATTACTTGGCAGAACTTCAAGGATGCGTTCAAGGCGCATCACATTCCTAAGGGTCTTGTTGAGAGGAAGTTGAGGGAGTTCCTGACCTTGACTCAGGGCACTCACACGGTGTATCAGTACGCCCATGCCTTCAACAACCTCTGTCAGTACGCTGGTCATCATACTGACAGTGATGATAAGAAGAAGGAGAGGTTCCGTATGGGGCTCAGCACCAAGTTGCAGGAGAGGCTACTCAACATCAAGCCTGCCACTTATGCTGACTTGGTCAATGTGGCTATCGCTCAGGAGGATGCCATTATGACCCATAGAGCCGACAAGAAGAGGAAGGCTCCTGTTGTCTCTGCCAGTGGCGGTAAGCCGCAGTGCTTCCGTATTGTTCCTCCACAGGGACAGCAGCGTACAGGGCAGTCTGGCCGCTGGGTGGTTAACCCTCCTCAGCAGGGTGGTTCTCGTTTCCCACCGCAGCAGTCACAGCAGCAGAAGGCCCCGATGAAGCAGCAGCCAGCTCAGCCTGGAGCTGGGTATTCTTGCTACCGTTGCGGCAGTACCAGTCACTTCATCAGGGACTGTCCCTAGGGCAAGCAGCAGAACAATGGCAACCAGCCAAACAAGGGCAAGTTGCAGAAGATTCACGTCAAGCAGGGAAGGGTCAACTTCACCACCTTGACTGACCTTCCCGAGGGAGCACCAGTAATGACGGGTAAATTTCTGATTCATAACCAACCTGCAGTCATTCTCTTTGATTCTGGTGCCACTCATAGTTTCATAAGTCCGAGTTGTGCTAAGAAATGTGGGTTAAATTGCTTATCTACAAATGCGGCCTACAAAATAATCACCGCAGGAGGAAACTTAAATTCAAATCATGTGGCGCGAAAGGTGCCAATTAAACTGGGTAGTAGAGTTATCTTGACCGACCTGATTCTTTTAGAACTGGATGGGATAGATATAATTTTGGGAGCTAATTGGATGGCACAGCACAAGGTTCTGTTAGACTTTGCTGAGAGAATTGTTGATATCAACTCACCTACACATGGATCTACCACACTCTATCTTCCGTCTCCCAACTCCTTGAGCTCATGTGTTTTTGTCATGACTGAACCCAAGCTTGAAGACATTCCTATTGTCTGTGAGTTCCCCGATGTCTTTCCAGACGACTTGCCTGGAATGCCACCGGATCGGGACATTGAGTTCGTTATCGAGCTACAACCTGGTACCGCACCGATTTCTAAAAGATCCTACAGAATGCCACCCGCAAAATTGGCAGAAATGAAACTCAACTCCAAGATTTACTGGACAAAGGTTTCATTCGTCCGAGTACATCACCTTGGGGTTGTCCTGCCATATTTGTCGAAAAGAAGGATCACACGTTGAGAATGTGTATTGACTACCGGCCTCTCAATGCGGTTACCATAAAAAACAAGTACCCTCTTCCCCGCATTGATGTATTGTTCGATCAACTCGCCGGAGCCAAGATATTCTCAAAAATTGATCTTCGTTCCGGATATCATCAAATCAAGATCGTCCTTGTGATATTCCCAAGACGGCTTTCTCGACCCGCTATGGACTTTATGAATTCTTGGTTATGTCGTTCGGGCTGACTAATGCTCCTGCCTATTCATGTATCTCATGAATTCGGTGTTCATGCCCGAGCTGGATAAGTTCGTAGTGGTTTTCATTGATGATATTCTTGTCTATTCCAAGAATGAGGAAGAGCATGCCGAGCATCTCCGCATTGTTCTTCAACGACTCCGTGATCACAAGTTGTATGCCAAGTTCTCCAAGTGTGAGTTTTGGCTGGATAGTGTGAAGTTCTTCGGTCACACTGTTTCTAAGGATGGTATCTCGGTGGATCCTACGAAAGTGCAGCAAGTAATGGACTGGAAGCCTCCTACCTCTGTCCACGAAATCCGAAGCTTCCTGGGTTTGGCAGGATATTATCGTCGTTTTATTCCGGATTTCTCGCGAGTTGCCAAGCCAATGACCGAGCTATTGAAGAAGGGGCAGAAATTCGTGTGGGATGAGAAGTGTGAAGAGGCATTCCGCCATTGAGGAAGTTGTTGACCTCAGCTCCTGTTCTGACCCAACGGATAGCACCAAACCCTACGATGTCTATTGCGATGCTTCAGGCACCGGACTCGGTTGTGTTCTTATGCAAGAGAATCAAGTTATTGCTTATGCTTCACGTGCTCTCCGTCCCCATGAGCTGAATTATCCCACTCACGACCTTGAATTGGCAGACGTGATTCACGCTCTGAAAATATGGAGGCACTATCTTATAGGAGTTCCTTGCAACGTGTATCCGACCACAAAAGTCTCAAGTACGTCTTCACTCAGGCTAACTTGAATATGAGGCAACGAAGATGGCTGGAGTTGGCAAAGGATTATGATATGAGTTTGCATTATCATCCCGGAAAGGCGAATGTGGTTGCGGATGCCTTGAGCCGCAAGTCTCATTGCCATTGTCTTTCGGTTCGAATCGTATGCCGACACTCTATGCCATGAGTTGGCGAAGCTCAATCTCGAGATTGTTCCACATGGCTATTTAAACAATATATCTCTCGAGTCCACATTACACGATGAGATCTTTCTGGCTCAGCAGACCGATAAAAAGGTCGGAGTTATTCGGAGGAGCTGGCCAAAGGAACGGAGGAACGGTATAACTGTTTCCGTCAGGATGCCCGAGGCATGATATGGTTTGGGAACCGTATCGTCGTGCCTAAAGATCCGGAGTTACGGAAGAAAATTCTGAGTGAAGCTCACCACTCTAAGTTCTCTATTCACCCTGGCAGCAAGAAGATGTACCAGGATATGAAGAAAACTTTTTGGTGGACCAAGATGAAATGGATATCGCTCGGTTTGTATCCGAGTGTGACACTTGCAGGAGGGTAAAGCTAGTCATCTAAAGGCGGCTGGAACTCTTCAACCTTTGTCTATACCATCATGGAAATAGGAGGACATCAGTATGGATTTCATTGTTGGCCTTCCCAAGACCGCACGAGGGCACGATTCTATATGGGTCATTGTGGACAGGCTCACAAAGACCGCTCACTTTATTCCGGTCAACAACACCTATGCCGTCAAGAAGTATGCCGAGATCTATCTCAACAAATTGTACGTCTGCACGGGGTGCCTAGAACAATCATTTCGGACCGAGGTCCGCAGTTTGTGGCAAGGTTCTGGGAGCAACTCCATGCATCTCTCGGCACAAAGCTTATTCGAAGCTCGGCTTACCACCCGCAGACAGATGGGCAGACCGAGCGGGTAAATCAAATCCTTGAGGACATGCTTAGAGCTTGCGTCATTCACTATGAAGCAAGTTGGGATAAATGCCTGGCTATCGCCGAGTTCTCCTACAACAACAGTTACCAAGCAAGCTTGAAATGGCACCTTTCGAAGTCTTGTATGGGAAAATGTGTCGAACTCCGTTATGTTGGTCTCAGCCTGGAGAGCGGGAAATATACGGGACCGACCTGGTGATTGAAGCCGAAGAGCAAGTCAAGGTTATTCGGGGAAAACCTCAAAGCCGCTCAGTCTCGTCAGAAGGTTATGCCGATCGCCGAAGAATGCCTCTCAAATTCGCAGTCGGTGATCATGTGTATCTTAAGGTCTCACCAACTCGGGGAGTCCAAAGGTTCGGAGTAAAGGAAAGCTTGCACCCCGTTACGTCGGACCTTATGAAATCATTGAGAAATGTGGATCCGTGGCTTATCGTCTATGACTTCCCGACAAACTTTCCGCCCTGCACAATGTCTTTCATATCTCACAACTCAAGAAGTGTATTCGAGTTCCGACTGAAGTCGTGGAACAAGAAGACGTGGAAGTTGAGCCCGATCTGACCTACGTTGCTCAACCCCTCAAAGTCCTTGATCAAAAAGAAAGGTACACGAGAAGGAGCTCAGTTAAGATGTATAAAATTCAGTGGGTTCATCACACTGAAGAAGAGGCAACATGGGAGACCGAGAATATCTTAATCGCCATTATCCTGGATTTCTCACCACACCACCAGGTACCGCATGTTCCGCACTTTCTAGCATTCCCGAATCTTGGGACGAGATTCTTTTAAGGGGGGTAGGCTGTAACACCCCTGGTGTTAATTAACACTAAACAATGATTAAGCTCAGCTAAGCATAATTCAAAAGATAAATCAAAGAAAATGAGAACAATTATCCAAATTGAGTCAAAAACCATTCAAATGAAGCAATAAGAAAACTGTGAAAAATTCCTAAGAACTTTGAAAAAGTGCAAATATGAAAGTTGGAGTATAAGTCAAACCAAGAAACTTCTCTTTTCAAACCATGGCCTAAAAATGCTTGGAAGCATCTCAAATTTCAACCCTAACCTTGGAATTTGAAATTTCCAATTCAAATTCAAAGCTGAAATGGAATCTTAGCCAAATCTCAAGATTTTACCATAGAACATCAAAATCTCCAGAAAGGCAAAGTTGTTCTTCATCACATTTTTTGAACTTTTGCCTCTTTGGGCACTTTGTCCAATTTTGCTATTTAGCCCCTCGAATTTCAGAAATTCAATTCAAAACAGGGAATTACCCCCTTTTGAATTACGGCCAAATTCTTCAACTTTTTCTCCAAATCTCCAGTGCAGGGACGTGTCTCATGAAATTCTAAACAACTTTCATGTTGGGAGATTTTTGAGCCACGTTCAAAAATTTTGGAATTTGAGCCATGCCAATCAGTTGACCTTTGCACCGCTCACGGCGCGCTCACGGGGTTACCAGCGCAGCGCCCGCGCGTGCCACGCTCGCCGCCGCAGCCTCCTGCCGCCGTCCGGCCTTGCCTGAGCCGACAAGTGACATGGCCGGGTGTCCCCGCACGCGGTGCACGCGTCTGGCCAGCTCGCGTGGCCTGAGAGGCACTGTAGCGCTGACTCCGCGCTCGCCGTCGCGTCGCCCGCCGCGGACCGCCGACATTCCGTCGCCCGCCGTTGCCATCGGTCGCTCGAGCGACTTTTGCGCCCCCGCGTGCTCCTTTTTCCTCCTTGGCCTGTCTTCTCGCCTCGCCCACGCGCGCCTGCTGCCTGCGCTCGCCTGCGCGCGGCGCGTTGACGCCGCGCACGGCGCCCAACACGCCGCGACAAGCCCCTGTCGCCATGACAGCTCGCCGAGCTGCCCCCAGTCCCATCTCGTGCTTCCCGAGCACCCCTCCACTCCCCTCTCACTCCTACTTAAGCCTCAACAGTTCCCTCCCTCTCCACGCCGAAAAATCCTCACCGGAGCTCGCAGAGCCGCGCCGAGCTTGCTCTCGTGGGGCAGCCCTCGCCGTTGCTTCCCCGACCAAACCGAGGCTCTCACTAGCTTCCCCAACCTCCACTGTCACTCCTCGACCAACCCCCGAACCCGCTTCCTCCACCAGAGCCGCTGGCGTAGCTCGCCGGAGAAACCCGAGCTCTCCGCCGCCGCCGCGCACGTGCACAGCTCGCTACACTCCTCCTCCGGCCAAACCGAGGGCACCAATAGCTTCCCCGTGTCACGCTGGTGCTCAACCGACCACTTCCCCGACCTTCTCCGACCTCGACGCCACCGGTCGCCGCTCGCCGGAGCAAGCCGAGCCGCCTACCGCCGTCGCTGACCGTGGATTCCGGCCATTCCCCGACCTCGAGACCTAGCTCAAACGGAATCACGGTGAGCCCCTCTCAATTTCCCCCCACTTCCCCGGCCCGGACTCACCGCCGTTTGGCCGGCGTAACCACGCCGGCGAGCCCAGGGGTCAAACTGCATCTTCAACCTCTTTCCAGGGGCTTGAGTGAAAGATGCAGGACTTGTTTGTAATAGATTCAAAACTTCTAGGGTTCCTCGCGTAAAATAGATTCTATATTTTAGGTTTAATTCGCTGAGATCTTCAAAAAATTCGTAGAAAAATCGTAGAGAACATCAGAAAAAATGCCAAACCAATTTTTCTAGTGACCAGTGAATCTAGAAGGCCAACTTCTACCCTTTGCACCTCACTCAGTTGAGCTTTAGATTTTGAAATATAAATTCATTTCAGTTTGAGCACTTTTCATCATAGATCAAAATCTACACATGCACTGGAGCTGGCCTTGGGATATGTTGTTAGGGTGATTGTCATTAGCTTAATGCGCAAAGGGTGCACAAAAATTCCCAGTGGATTTAGGGTTATGATTTTCCAAACATATACCCTGCTGTTTTGGCAAATAAATCACAGAACATAAATTACTCAGGGAAAAATCACCTCCTTCACACAGGAACTAAATCAAGACATAAGAAACCTTAGAAAAATGAAGATGGTAATTTTTGGATACAGGAAAATGGCTAAATGATTTTTGGTAGTTTAAACATGGTGAAAATTCCACAAAATACTCATAATTTCAAAATCACATGCAAACTTGCAGAGTGTCACTCTTGGCATCCTAAGCCACTGTGCCAAGTCGTTTGGGACAAAAACCTGTAATTATTTTTGTAGGATTTTAGTTTGATTTTTAGGCAAAAAGATAAGAATAATTTTTTAATAAATTATAGAAAAATTATCTTGAGCCAAATTTTGGGCTAAGCTCCTGCCTTGGCATGAGTTAAGCCTCTGGCCAAATGACACATGAAAATAATATTCCTAAGTTCACCTTTTTAGTAATAGAAAAAGGGTTTAAATAGTGGAAAGAAAGAAGAAAGAAAAGAAGAAGAAAGAAAGAGAAGAAAAGAAAAAGAAGAAATAGAAAAACCTAAAACTCTAAAATCAAAGTAAAGGTTCAAAATGAAAAAGGGTATATTCACTTATAATTAATGTTTACCCTTTCCAATTCATTGACCAAGATTTAAATAAACCCTAACTATTTAAATCTCGATACTTAAGCATTCATGCATTTCGTGTAGATTCGGGTCTCGCCGACGGAGTCTACGAGCTAGTCCCCGCTGCCGAGGAGATCGCCCAGGAGTCCGAGGTGAACGTGGTGCACGTGGATCCGAGCCCCGAGCAGGAGTACCGCTTCGAGCCGGAAGGCAAGCCCCGGAGCATAACCTAACTTTACTTACGCGATTTATTGATTATATGTTTGTGCATTTAAGTTTAAAGGAGTTGATTGAAACCCTAGATTGCATGATCATAGGTTCCTTTGATTGAACACTAGTATGTTAGGTTCGATAGTCGCTATGCTTAAGACCGATAGAAGTCGAGTGTTTCCGACACTCGCGAGATATAGGAGTTGTATGTCTACTCATATCAGAAACACTAGAGATGATGGACGGATGATTGTAGATACCCGTCTATCGATGTTTAAGTGGAAACATGTGGTACTTTTGTGTCAAGCGTTTGAACGTACCACACATATGCACGGTTTATGGGACCGGTAAGTCCCGGTATCCGATTGATGCGAGCAGGTCCGACAGCTCTCTGTCTTGGAAACGTTTATCCATGGGCACATGAGGGTAGTTGCGTGAGTCCCAGTAGTGGTAAACCTTTACCCTGAGGCAGTGGGACTCGGAGCCACTCGCAGAGAGAGGAGAAAGGATTGGGGTGTGTTTGGCATTTCCAACCATCCCCGTTATGTTTGGGTTTTCCCTGGCCAGGTAGTAAATTCGGTTCGAACTGTCCGCTTCTCGCGGTTAATGAGACTGCTTGACCGATGTATGACATATTATGAAGTGAAACCTTGGAAGGATGAAATCTTTGTATGGAATAATTGTATTGCAAAACTTGATTGTTTTAGCTAGGCTCACCTAGAATGGATAGACTAAAAGAAATAAAAACCAAATAAAGGAAATTTGAAAAACGCTTAGTTGCTTTTGGCAAAAGAACCCCATAGCCAAACAACCTCTCATTTTAGGAGTCGGTGATGTAGTGATCACCGGTCGGTTAAGTCTTGTTGAGTATAACTAGTATACTCAGCCTTGCTTGTGGCTTAAATTTTCAGGACCGTCCCCTCATGGAGGTAGCTGCCTCTATTGGCTTGGGCCTCCAGCTTCTCCTGGTTACAGCATCGAGTGGAGCCGACCTCTCTCCCGAGGATCGTGAGAGTAGCGTCACGGTTGACTTCATCGTGACGATACTATGGATCGTCGCTAGTATCTCGTTTACTTTCCGCTGCATGAACTCGAACTATTTTACTTATCATTTCAATTTGGTTTGTAATAACTCTAAGATTGTTGTAATTTGAATTGTGGATGATGTGATCTTTGGAACTCACCTTTCGAGTGAGCGTATGGACGGACGATCTTCAGTAGCAGTTAGTCGAGCTTGACTCGACGGTCGAATCCGCACTTGGGGAACATTTTTGTGTATTAGCACCAATGGAAGGTGGATATACTTAAGTGGGCCCATTTCTCGGGTAAGATCGCTACGAGCTGGTATCAGAGCCGGACGTTCGTACGCACCAAAGAAAGCATCAGACCCTAAACCAATGTTTTCTAAATAAATCCTACCAAACCCCGATTCCATTGCGCCTAAGCAAAAGGAATGAAACGTATAGGATCGTAAGGATAAAACTAGAACGTGAAGTCCTTAAGGTTAAGTTGCGCTTTGTTAGGTGGCATAGTCTAACTTAGGATTGATGTTTGCTCTTCCATGAAACCCAATCGTAAAAAGGCTTTCGTCGAAAATCCTCCGACTGTTACGTAAAGTTTACGAGTAGGAGTCCCGACTAGATCTATAGAGAGAGACGCATCTATGCCTAGCCACCGGCACTTAACTCGAAAGTCAAGTCTGCTTAAAATGTGAGGACCGTTTAGGTCTTGCATGCATCTCTTAACTAAAATCGGAAATAATAATAAACTTAAGAAAGTCAAAATCCAACCGATCAAATCAATGCTTAAACGACTCTTAATTAAAAAGCTTAAGCACGTTCTTACTTCAAGCTTTTCTCCTTAGTTTTTCCTTAGTCTTTTTGGACTCATGGTACTCACCTCTGATTTTTCAGATGGTCGTTCCCAGTCACCTTGCTGGCGGAACGAGAAGGTGGAAGTGCCAGGACTGCCTCAGCTGGAGGGGTTCCCGTCCCTCTTTTGGAAGATTCTGAAGGAGATTGGCTACCCGTCTCCGCCGTGTTTTACTTTGCAGAGAGTTGGCGAGCGTGGTGTGACTCGACTGCAGTGTCCGCATGGAGGCACGGTGCACCCCGAGCACCCGGACTGGCCATAGGCTGGGAGTTGTGTGCATGGCCACCGTTTTCCGGACCTTGGGAGCTGGCCGCTCTCGCAGGACTGAACCAGTTCACTTCACAGCATCACGACTTGGTGGATAACACTATTGGTTGGTTTCCTGCCTTCAGCCCGCAGGGATGACCCTCAGTGGTTTATCACGTTACTTCGGCTTCCCGCAGTTGTTTCCTGGAGTTTCCCCGGAACGCACCTGCTTTCTTTGCTAAGCTGGATGAAAGGCTAGCATCCGCATGGCAGAGCTACTCAAGGATGTTCTCAGGGATTCCCTCTCGACTTTGCCGATGCGATGGTGAGAGTGTCCGCGGATAAGGACATAGCCGGGATCTGCACTTCCTTGGACATGGCTGCCAAGGATACTCAGATCCGGATTTGCAGGCTCGCATTGCGGGAGCTTTTACCATGGAGAAGGAGCACTGTCTCACCAGGTGGAGATGTTGACGGATGCACTTGAGGCAGGCACAGGCGGAGTTGGGCACGAGGCTAATTGCCGAGATGGTTTGAGTTGGAGGCTTCATATGGAGGTTCCCGAGGAGGACGAGCAGAGG